>BSYR01000026.1:50905000-51505000 GCA_030270665.1 Hibiscus trionum | reverse complement strand
AACATTCTTAATTGAAGCATTTGTTGTGTGCCACTCATTTCCGAGTGAACCGACCAACAATGTCGGGATGATCGTAGAGGCAAGGAGAACCAAATAAACAGAAATTCGAAGAAACAAAGGAAGCAAACAATCCTGAAAGGAGAAGCCTTCGGAATCAAATACATCCATCACCGTTGAGGTTCACAACCCACTAGAGCACCCATCAAGACAAACGGAGGAGGCGCGGCTCAGACCCAAGGGAAAGGACCAACTCAGAATCTAACACACGATCGATAACCACTAAGACTAAACCCAAGAAAAGGTAGCCGGAACCCTTGGATTTGGGGAAGAAAAACCATTAGAACCCCCATTTTATAAGCCTATTACAACTCGAGCATTGTCTTTAGGTAAACTCAGTCTATGATTTTGCATGCCACATGGTCAAACATGAATCTATATGGTTTCTGGTTGCCCAATCCAAGCAATACTTTGACAACATTCTTAATTGAAGCATTTGTTGTGTGCCACTCATTTCCGAGTGAACTGACCAACAATGTCGGGATGATCACAGAGGCAAGGAGAACCAAATAAATAGAAATTCGAAGAAACAAAGGAAGCAAACAATCTTGAAATGAGAAGCCTTCGGAATCAAATACACCCATCATCGTCGAGGTTCACAACCTACTAGAGCACCTGATATGACCATCAAGGACAAGGACCCGGAGAAGTACCCAAGTGGCCCCATTACACATGCACGGGCCAAGGAGTTTCAATCAGCCATGGAAAGCTTGTTTACAACAAGCCATGAACGTGGGAAAGAAGAAATAATAAGGGAGGAATGCCTTACCTTGCTCATGCATGCATTTGCATGAGAATTTAAGTATTTCATAACTTTCATTGCATTGATAAAGTGTGCTGGTCATTAAAGCATGCACTTCATTTTATAGTTTTAGTTCATTTAGGGAAGTAGTTTAATTATGTATCTTAAATCATTTGTTAAACTACTTCATTCATGCATTTAGTTAAATTCAATAAAGTTAGTTCTTTAATTAAACTAGTTCATTCATTTAACTAGTTCACTCAATTAACTAACTCTTTAATTGTTTCATGCATCTATTATTTTAAGTTTGAATAAATCCTTTGTGTGTGTCTAGGTTCATGTGACGTGTGGATTAAAGAAGAGACTTTTCAACTTCAGCTTGGAAACAAGTCATTGATGACCATCTTTACTCATGCAAACAAGACAATTCAAGGCTGAATTCTTTTCATCTTTTCAAGGATGTTCATCTTCTTAAAGTAACAAAGCATTTAAGCTTCATTATTCACCTATTCAAGGTTGAAATTATGAACCAATGAAGGCCATTCACATTCAAGAGAAGGGACATGCAATAACCAGCATTCAAATTATGCATTCAAGGCCTTTATTTATCATTTTTTGAAGGCTGATCATATTCCACAAATGGGCAAGCAATGAAGGTTGGTTTAATGTCATTTAATCATCAAATTAAGTGATAAAATCAACAAGGAATTCAAAGAGACAAGCTGATTTGGACGTGTGGGATGTCTACATTCATCCTATGTCCACATTCATTCCCTTTTATCCATTTGCAAGCAAAATGAAGCAGCCCAAGAGTCATCACTCCTTTTGGACGAATTTAAGGCTAAATTCATCTCAATTTAAAGCAAAATTCATCCATCAAAAGGATAAGAAAGAAACATTTCATTTATTTGTATTCAATAGCATTTAGATGAGCATTCATATCTCTTTTGTGTGACTTTTTATATGGTGCCTAGCCACAATATAAATAGGCACCTTAGGTTCATTTGTAAGGACTTTTGATTTTTCTTTGGAGAATATAAACCTTTGAAAGATTGTTTTCATCTTGTTCTTGCGAGAACTCTATCGGCTTCAAGTTGTGCTTGTAGTCTTCTATCCATTTCATTTTACTATAGCGTTGGTTCCAAGCTCTCTTATAGCTTGTGGGTCACGTTCCACACTCCTCCACCTCGACTCCATCAAAGTATATTGCTGGTTCCTAGCTCGTTATAGCTAGCGGGCCACAATTCGTATCCTTGCAACCATACAAATCCACGCCGCCTTTAGCATCTCCCATCACTCCTTCTTTGATTTACACATTTCCACGATTATCATCCTCCATCCTTAGCGACCATACTATCCAAATTACCTATCAAATTCCTTTCTTCATTAATTTTTTTATTATATTACCTATACAATTAAGTCTTTAAAATTAAATATTTTTATACAGATCGGGTCGCGTCGAGGTCGAGTTAAGATATATAATTTTCAAGATGAGTCGGGTTAGATTTTTTAAAGGATGAGGTCAGATTGAGTTCGGATTTAGGATAAGTGTGTGTTTGATTTTGCCGTGGTAAAATTAATTTTGGATCATCGTGATTTTATAGAATTGATTTTGTGTATAATTGATTTTAAAGTAACGTGATTTATGTTTATGAGTTTTTTTCTTTTTAAAAATCACGACGAAACGCAAAAGCTACTTCTACCTTGCTTTTCCCAAAATTACGTTTGGGGGTCCAAAATCACATTTAGATTTTTAGACCCAAACATGTTGGCACGATGACCGATGCATATTTTCCCGTTTAATCGAGATTTTTAGACCCAAAACGCAAACCAAACATGCACGCCAAAGTCCCAATCCAACCCGACCCATGCCCATCCCTAAATCCTCTGATCGACTAATTTAGTTCAAAATTTGCAGAAATCTATTATGGGGACAATCTTTCCAACTTAATTTTCTCCATTCACAACATCAAAATTCGATTTCTAACTCTAACCCGAACTCAAATTAAAAAGAAAATATCCTTACAAAATTTTGTTGGTGGAAACCTATATAGGGTTGGGATAAAAATGACGTCCATGGTTGATAAATACAAAGGGAAAGCGACAATTTGAATTGATGTAAATAGGTAAAGTTGACGGGGTCAATGAGCAAACATTAGAAAAAAATACATTCGGCAATGGATTCTTCTCTTTTCCTCTGAATTTGAGTTTAATTCCTACGAATAATCGCTTTGGCTTTCGATTTGGTTTCGGCCTTTCAGTCAGAACGGAAAGGACGCCAAAGCGCGACGACCCCCCAATCACATTCCTCCCCTCCGGCCCTGCTTTCCTCGAAAAACCCTAAACGGCCCCACGTTTCTTATATTCCCATTTTAAAAAACAAAAAAAAATTATCGAGGAACTAAGTCAACCGGAGATAACTGAAAAAAGGGATTTCTTTTTTTTAAAGGTTTGATTTCTTTTGATTGTTGGGTTTTGAAAGATGTCGTCGGAGATCGAGATTGTTGAAGAGGCCCAACCCTTGAAGCAATCGGATGGCGTTGTAGCTAATGGAAATGGATATTATGGGGGAGGGGACAATGCTGTTGTTGATGATGAGAGCTTGAGGAACGATGTCTACACGGCTGCTGCTTATGGGGATTTGGAGAAGCTCCGAAAGTTGGTTGAGTACGAGGGTCGCTCCGTTTCCGAGCCCGATGGCCTCGGTTACTACGCCCTCCAATGGGCTGCTTTGAATAATAGAACAGCCGCTGCTCAGTACATTATCGAGGTTTTTTTCTTCTTCTTTATCATCGTTTTCTTTTCTCTTCCTTTTGTGTTTATTTTGATGGATCTTCTGAATTGCCTTTATTGTCAGAACTGGGTTTATTTGGTATCTGGTTTTATGAGATTCTTTATCATTATAAGGTTTACTTAATTGGGTTTAAACTCATCTGGATTTTGGGAACACAGAGTTTTGGAAATGATTCTTGAACGAGCTTGAATTTTAAGGTTTAGTCGTGTCATGTTGTTGGTATTGAATTTCATTGGATGAAAAAATTCCGTTGAAGTGACTAGTATTTGGATTGTATTTAATTGCTAGCATGGTGGAGATATACATGCCGCAGATCACAATGGGCAGACGGCCTTGCACTGGAGTGCGGTCCGAGGTGCGATACAAGTTGCTGATATTTTACTTCAAGAAGGTGCTCGGGTGCATGCTGCTGACATCTATGGCTACCAGGTGAAATAAGCGAGCTGTTTGTCTTTCTTCTCTGCCTGAAGTTGATTTTATATAGTTATATCTGCATAAGCATCATTTATCTATGAGCATTAGAAACTCAGCAATATACAGTTTTCCATTATATAATATTGATATTTTGAGGCTTAAAGAACTTATATTCTTGCTATGCATTTTAGTTAAGACTATGTTTGCTGCAGATGATATCCCCTCCCATCTTCTCATACTTGGTTAGGACCTCAAAGGCAGTTGAAGTGCTATGCTTTCATTTTTACTCTGGCTTGCTAACCTATTAACTCCCTCTTCCCTAACTTTTCTCCTAGTATCATCTCAATCAGATGCAATTTTACACAAATTTTCTTCACTGCTGCTGCTGATACAATTCTTTTTCCCCTTGTTTGGATTTTTTTGCTTTGAAGTCTAGAACACAACTGTGGGTTTCTATTTCTTAATTTGATGCTCAAACTTATGCTTACACTTAGTGTTTCTACAATTTCATTGCGGGATAATAATTGAACATATGTACTTTTATGATGTGGGTAGGAAAAAAAACAGCAATACTCAAAATAAATAAGGCTGAATAAACGAGTAGGAAAAAGATGAAACTCAAGAAAAACTTAGGGTTAAAGGAAATCTTTAGTTTTCTTTTAATTCAAAGAAAATAATAATGATAAGTTGTGGCTGTAATATTTTTACAGCTTATTTATACTAGGGTTACAAAGAAAATTAATCCAGCCCTATATTTAAAACATAAAGGAAACTCATAATCCTAGCCATCCAAAATATTTTTCATATTTAATAAAACTGAAATAAATAAATATTATAATAATATAAGCTCCTGCATCATACTCCCTGGCTTGGAAAACTTGATTTCGATGAGAAAACTTTCACGACTTCAGCATAAATTTTGGGATCAACTCGCTGCAGCTCTTCTTCTGCATTGTAAGCACTTTCACTAGCTGTTTTGCCCAACCATTTCGCCGAAAATCTTCTACATTGATTACCCCTTCTAGACCTCACTTCTTTAACGTCCAACACATCTTCAATAACCTCAGTCTTTGCTTTAGGAAGTTGTTGTAGCTGATTTGAAAGTTCAGCATCCCCATTGAAACCCTAAAGGATTCAAGTTTGAAACATTAAAAACTAGACTGATATGCAAATCTGGAGGCAACTCAATCACATAGGCATTAGAGCTTAGTTTCTTCAACATCTTACATGGTCCAAATTTCTTTGACTTCACCTTGTGAAATACTGAAGCATATTTCCTAAGCTTTGATTAACAACTTTCGTTTGCCCGTATGTTTGTGGATGACAAGTGCTAGAAAATATCAATTGAGTTCCCATTTTCTTCCGCACAGTCCTCCAAAAATGTCCAACAAATTTGACATCTCTATTAAAAACAATAGATGTAGGAACACCATGTAGCCTCACCTCTTCCTTGAAAAACAAATCAGCAATATGAATAACATCAGAAGTTTTAGAACAAGGAATGAAATACGCCATCTTTGAGAAACGGTCCACCACAAAAAAAAAATTGAATCATAACCCTTTGTCGTCTGGGGGTAATCCTAGCACAAAATCCATGCTTAAATGACTCCATGGTACGTCATCTTTGAGAAATGGTCCACAACAAAAATTGAATCATAACCCTTTGTGGTCTGGGGTAATCCCAACACAAAATCCATGCTCAAATGATTCCATGGTACCCCTGGAATAGGTAGCAGTGTATATAACCTCATATTTTGTGCAATACCCTTGCCAAATTGACAAGATTGACACCTTTTCCCCAATCTCTCCACATCCTTCTACATTTTCTGCCAAAAATATCAATCCGCACCCAACCTCATGGTCCTGTCTCTTCCAAAGTGTTAACCCAAGCAATTTCCTTGAAGTTCCCTCATAATCTGCTCACGTAAAAAAACCTTATGGAATTCACAAACAGTTGCCTCTAAACACATACACATCATGTAAGGAAATTGTTCATGATTACCTGACCCTTCTAATTCAGCAATTATTGGGCCAAAATATGTGTCAAATTTGTATTGGTTCCTCAATTCTTTGAAGTTCGCCACTTCAACACTCATAGACGTCAGTAGTGAAGATCATCTATTATGTTCATCTGCCACAACATTAGTCTACCCGGTCTTGTACTTCATCGAAAAATTAGCTTTGAGTTTTTTTTTTTGCCTAACTCAAATTCCAATGCTTGATGATCTAAGTAAACCACAAACCCTTGATAAGCCACGTAATGCTCTCAATGTTGAACCGCCCTTACCAAAGCATAGAACTCTAGGTCATAAGTCGAATAGGTTGTATAGCATTTGATAGCTTCTCACGGGAAAAAAATCAATGGGTTTTCCTTCTTGGCTGAACAGACCCAATCCTCACCAGAGATGCATCACATTTGATGAAAAAAAACTTCTCAAAATCTGGAAGTGCAAGGACATGTTCTTTCAACATCAAAATCTTAACTGTTTCAAAGGCCTTTTATGGACATTCAAAGTTATCCATCTTCAAACATTCGGTGACAGGGCTCATGATAGTGCTGATATTCTTGATACACCTCCTATAAAATGAGTTTAACCCATGAAAGCTTCAAACATCTTTAAAATCTTGCGGTGTCGGCCATTCTCTAATCGCACTGATCTTCTCTAAATTTGGTTTGATGCCATCAACAGAGACAACAAACCCCAAAAAGACTTCTCTAAATTTGGTGTCTTATGCCGCTCTTCAACTCTTTTCCACCATTGAAGAATAATGCCTTCCAATTTCAGCTTCACAAATAACACCTTCCTAGCCTCTCCATAGGCTTCCACTTGAAATAATTGTCCAAACTAGCTTCCCAATCCAAATAATCTCCCACATGCATCTTACCATGAAAGTCAGCAACTTCGATTCTAATTCCTCCCACATTTAACTTAAGGTCATATGCCAATCATTCTTCCAGTTCTCCTCTTGTCCCCTGATTGATGGGTCCAATATCGTGGAAGGGGTTTACTTCGCCTCCTAGATCAGATTCCTTAGTTTGACTACTTTCCAATATTTCAAACTGATTGTGAGCACCTTTCAGAATGTCCATATGAGCTCCCGCCGGTTTCTGTCACGGCCTATCATGAATTGCACTTGATAGTTCTTCCATCACACGTTGAATTGCAGCCAAATCCGTCTCTTGACCCTGATTTCCTCTTTGACAGCCTTTGATTACCAATATTGATGTGGGTAAGAAGAGAAACAGCAATAATCAAAATAAATTAGGGTGAACAAATAAGTAGGAAAGATGGAACTCAAGAAAAACTTAAGGTTAAAGGAAACCTCTAGTTTTCTTTTAATTCAAAGAAAATAATAATGATAATTTGTGGTTGTAATTTTTTACAGCTTTTAAACTAGGGTTACAAAGATAATTTAATCATAGCCCTAGATTTAAAACATAAAGGAAACTTATAATCCTAAACATCCAAAATATCTCTAATATTTAATAACACTGAAATAAATAAATATTATTATAATATAAGCTCCTGCATCATTTTAGCTTTTACTTCAACCTCCAGATGGATGCATACTTATTTTATGTAATTTGATGCAGGTAACACATGTTGCTACCCAATATGGTCAGACTGCCTTTCTATATCATATTGTTTGTAATTGGAATGCTGACCCTGATATTCCTGATCATAGTGGGCGAAGTCCTTTGCACTGGTATGTAAGAATTTCGTTCACCTTACTCTTATTCACTTGAATGGTCCGAGATAAGTCTGCAATTTGTGTTTGCTTATTTGTGAGGCTATAGCATTAGCTTCAAACTTTTACCTACCTTCAATTATTTGTCACTTCAAGTTATTTTAGAACTAAATGACAATTTATATTTTAGTAAAAAAGTTGTCTGATGCATTTTCTGGTACTGGTACCACTACTTTTGAAGAAAGCCCCGTATTTGTGATAGTTTATGTGTATTCCTTTTAGGGTTTTTTTTTAAGATTTATGTTCAAGTTTTTTTCTTTGAAATACCTTGTTTAGACTCTTACATTCTACTAGATTCCTTAAATATTGTAATTATTTTATTCATTTGTTTCCTAAAATTTGCTTGATTGTAAAATGAAGTTTGCCAGGATCAGACCTGTTATGTTTATTCTAACTTTCTTGCAATATGGATAATACTAGGGCCGCTTACAAAGGTTTTGCCGATTGCATACGTCTTCTTTTATTTCTCGATGCTGATAGAGGGCGTCAAGACAAAGAGGGTAATTTTCGTATTCTTAAATTTCGAAGTGTCATTTCTAGGGAATTTCATCTGGTTAATCTAGTATAGTCTATTTACCTGTGAAATATTTAATTGCATGCATAATTTTGTGTGTCTAACTGTGTTTCATCTGTTACATCAGGTTGCACTCCTCTCCATTGGGCTGCTATTAAGGGAAATCTAGAAGCTTGCACAGTCTTAGTGCAGGCTGGCAAGATGGAGGACTTGATGGTCACTGATAATTCTGGCCTTACACCTGCACAGCTTGCTTCTGAAAAAAACCACAGACAAGTTGCTTTTTTCCTTGTAGGTTCCATAGCATTTAACTTGGTTAATGATTATTCTTTGGTGAATATTTTTATTATATATATATATATATATGCATATATTTGTTTTTGTTTTCAATATTATACAGTTCAAGCTCTTTATTTTAGATATAACTGATGAATGCCTTTGACTAAATGAAAAATGTTTTTTTTGCTTCCTATTCTGTCCTGCATTAAGATTATTAACTACTGATAAGAATACAAATAAAAAACACTTCAATTCAAACATTGCATAAAATGTTGAAAATGCATTTTAATTTTTTTGGGGAACATATTGAAATAGTTAAAGCCTGATGTATTTGCAAATCAAGCTACTTTTCCCTATGCTTATGCTGCATTCAGGTTTATGAACCGGGGGGGGGGGTAAATAACTGGTATTTTTGTTATTGGATAGCCCAACCTTTTATCTTTCCTTGTATAGGTTTAGTATGTTCTCAAAATTTGCGACTTTACCATGAGAAATATTTAGGGTAACAGTATAATTGATTTTTGCTTGTCTATTTAGTGTCTGCTTAGTAGCTGTAAATTTTTTCACAAGTGGCATATTTGTCTCCTAGCTTTTATTCTCTTTTAATGGTTAAGATGATGTAATATTCTAATTATAACATCAGCTGTGTTATCTCCCCGCCTATTTATGCACCTGGTTCTGCAGGGTAATGCTAGAAAGTTGCTTGAAAAGAAATGTGATGGGAATAGCCGTCTTGGACGCTTTTCAAAATTAAGCCTTGCACCAGTTCTTTGGTTTATTATCTTGGTAATGCTGGGGACCTATACTCAATCTGTCATAACGGGTGTGTCTCTTGATCTCTTCCTGAAGTTAATTGTGTGATACCCTCAAGAAGTACTATATCTGTCCCTTTATCATCAATTTATTTGGACATTCTTTGCTGCAGCATCAAATCTTCCAAGGTTGACAGCTGGTTTTGGCCTTCTGGCATGGATGGGTGTTTTCCTAGCTTCGGCTGGTTTGGTTATGTTTTATAGGTGTAGCAGGTATACACTTCGACATGGATTTGTTATTATTGTTGTTGTTATTATTTAGAAAGTCTGTTTGGTGTGTGCCACCAAATACATTTGTTTGCACAATGCCAAGCTGTCTATTTATCAAGTTTGTTATCCCCATTTTCCCTTTGGGAAAATTTCAGAGTGTAGCAGCTATCAACAATTTTTTTTGGAATTATCGCATAGTATTGGTTGGAATCATAATGAAGGGGTTTTCTGTAACATTTGATAGTTTCCTTTTCCGTTTGCAGAAACAATTTTAAGGATGGAAATATGGCTTTGATACCTTTAATGTTTGTTTTTTCTTGTGGTATTTTCAACTATCTAGCAAATAGATCATTGGTGTTTTCTCATGGTCATTTATGTTAGAAGGTGGGGAATCTTCTTTTGAAGGAGTTGGAAACTGTTGGTTTACGGTAGTGCTAGTGAGTTATTGTATTCTTCAGGAGAGAGCATACTGACATGTACTCAAATATTTACAACGACAGTGTCTATGAATCTTTAACTTAATACAAGATACATCGTCAAAATTAAAGTACATTTCATCATTCTTTTTTTTTGTTTTCCAGTTTAAATTGTGTGGTTCTCTGTATGAGAAGCAGGCTGAGTGTCTGTGTATATCATCCCTTCTTGTGCTCTAGGCAGGATCTATACTTCTGTTGCATGTATTTGCCCTTCTTGAAGAGTATATTTATCTATATCCTTTTCAAATTTCTTTGCAGAAAGGATCCGGGTTATATCAAGATGAATGCTCTTGATCCTCAAAATATGAAAGACAGTGTGCGTTGTTTTTCCTTATAAAGCCTAACTGATTTTTGTTTGATTTGTCTTAGTTTTGTGGAAATTTTATTGTTGTCGGCCCCTTATTTTTCCCCCTACAATTGCTATATGTATCTTTTAAATGATTGGTGTAGTTGCTCACCATATAGCATATGTATCCTGTATGTTCTGCCAGGAACTGTTATTGAAGATTGAAATAAATAATCCTATTTTGCTAGCTGGAAATTGGTCTCAGCTTTGTGCAACATGCAAGGTGCTCACCTAACTAGCTGATATTGCCTATGTTACTCATTTATAATTTGTTTATTCTAATTGTTTTACCATTTTATTTTAAAACACCAGATTGTCAGGCCTCTTCGTGCAAAACATTGCTCCACTTGTGATCGCTGTGTTGAACAATTTGACCATCATTGCCCTTGGGTATCAAATTGTATTGGCAAGGTGCTTTTGTTACTGATGAGTTACATGGTTTTTCTCTTTTTATGTTATTATTTTAATGTTTCATTTGGACATTACATGTTTATCACCATGTAATCCAATTATGCAATCAAATTAAGTGACTTGAATGCTTTTGCTTTTTGAATATATAGACAAATATGGGTGATGTGTCATTGGTGGTTGGTTACAGTTATATTTGTAGGTTAATTTCCTATGTGGAAAGAGAACAATATTGATTTATTTGATGAGTAGGTGTGGTATCTGTTGATTAACTAAATATGTGTATCTTGACATGCAGAGAAACAAATGGGATTTTTTTCTTTTCCTTGTTTTAGAAGTTTCAGCAATGATGATTACTGGTGGAGTGGCTATTACAAGTATGTGGTTTAATCAGTTCCAAGTTCGACTATATTCCAAAGTTAGCAAACTTTTTTCCACCCTTAATGTTCTGCTATTGTGTTTTGTAATGTACAGGAATAGTAACAGATCCTCTGGCTCCTCCTTCATTTTTCCCATGGATTAACCATGCTTGTACTCATCATATCGGTGCTATATCATTTTTGATTGTGGAATTTTTCCTCTTCTTTGGTGTGGCAGCTTTAACTGTTGTACAAGCTTCTCAGGTATGACTTTAAATTTTGTGATCCAGACTAGAGTTGTATTTTGTTCTTTTTTTGGGTCACTTTTTTACTGTTGTGACCCGGGCCATAACAGAAAATTGTGTGTTTTACCGATGCACTTAGCTCTTGGCTACTTCGATGCACGGTTGAGTTTTTGCGGGTAAATTTGTTGTCCTAAACCAGATTAGGGCTGGTGACGTAAATGCAAGTTCCATCTGCTTCATCATATATATTAGTCTCTGTTATAGGAGTTTATTAGTGATAACTTGCATTATAACTCTTTTGAGGTATTGTTTAAATTGATTCACTTTCTCCATGTTAACAATGTGAATTTAACCACCACGACATATTACTACTGCAATGATAGTTATGATCAAGGCACCTTTACCCAAAGGGTAACTCTCAAGCAACCATCTGCAATTAATGTATATAGCCTTCACGTGATATTTTTCTTGACAACATTTTTTGGGACTTGATCCGGACGCTTGTCTTTACACATGATTTGCACAGCTTCGTATGCATGCTTTTTATGGTTTTCTCATGTTATAGCAAGCTCCTCTCTTTTTTTTCTTTTTTTTTTTTTTTTTTTGGGGGGGGGGGGGTGTCAAAATTGTGATGTTTGTAGTTCCTGGTACGGTGCTTATGGTTAATGTTTGCACATAACTCATTTGCATGGCACTTGAATGATTTCCAAAACCAGAGTAAGAAGTGCCAGTTTTAGGTCGGATACTCATTTCTTTCTTTTCTTGCCACAGATAGCTCGCAATATAACAACAAATGAAATGGCGAATGTGATGCGCTATACCTACCTCAGGGGTGCAACTGGTCGATTTAGAAACCCATATGATCATGGATGCCGTAAGAACTGCTCAGATTTCCTGATCAACGGCTTCAATGAAGATGTGCAGATCAGTGAAGAACCAGCACAATCTGAAGGTATTAGGATGGTACAGATGGGGAGGGATTTGAGCTTGGAAAATGGTGATGTGCAAACTCCGGCTAATGGAAATGGCCATATTGCAATAAATGTGAACTCTAGCGATGCCAATGCACATCATCACGGCCACAGCCACAGCCACGGGCACGGGCACGCACACAGCCACAGCCACGGGCATGAGCACGCACACAGCCACGGCCACATTCACGAGCACGGCCACAACAATGTTCAGTCTTCTCAGTGCAACCATAGTCAGCCCAGCAGCAAGCCGAAAAATGAGAGTGTGCCATTGGGGTTGGGAATCGGACTTGGACTCGGACGTGGACGTAGTAGTAGCCGTTCAGCATCATGATATTCATAAATTGACCCGTAAAAGTAACACTGACATGCATTGTATTATACGTATACGTCCTTAAGAGCTCAACAACTTTTTTTACCGAGTGGCTGCTCCTTTAATTATTTGCTTATTAATTCATTTATTTTTTATTTTTTATTTTTTTCGTCTGGTTTTTCGCTTGTTTTCAGTATTTTTTATGCTGGGTAGAGGGAAAGAGAATCTGTAATTAATTGGGGGATTAAATAAATGCAAGGTTTTCCAAATGACCGGCAAATGGTAGAAAAGAGATAGTATTGCGATCAGTGCTTAACATATATTATCCTTGAAATGAAAAATATTCACAATTTTCTTATTAGCCTCGGTCTGCAATGAAGTCACATTATGTTTACATAAAATAAATCGATATTGCATAGAGAACAACTTTAGTCAGGGTTATTCGTCCCGTCAATAAAGGGCACGAGTTGACTGCCTATTTTTGTTGTGCATCTTATTGCCAGATCGTTCGGATCGGTTTTGGTTCATGTTATTTTGGGTCTGGTTACTTTTGATTTAGGTTTGAATTTAGCTTGGGTATGTGGAGATTCTTTTTGTGTCGGGTCGATTGATTTTTGGTCGGGTCAATAAGAGATCGATCGTTTTTTAATCGGGTTAGTTTTTCACACCCCTATATAGGGATGACAATAATACTCGTCCTTGATAGGTCTTGACATGATTATGACAGATTTTTAAGTATATTAGGTTTTGGGTCGGGTTGGATCGGATCTTTGTTAAAAAAAATTGGGGTCGGGTTGGATCGGGTCTTTGTTAAAAAAAATTGGGGTCGGATTTATAGTTCAAAATATCTAACCCGACCTGAGGTATTTACAAATATGACATTAAATTTATTTACAAAGATGCCATTATATATATATATATATTATTTAGGTTATTCACCCAAACCATTTTCATTCTCCGCCGCCCTTTTCCCCTCTAATTTTTTAAGTTCACTTTCATTTACGGCATCTCATTCTTTTCGGCGTTTTTATATCAAAAATCCTTTTTATTAATTATTTGGAAGAATGACCCACCGTCTTTTATTTGGAAAAATGACCCTCAAATCTGTCATGTATGAAGACTCGTTTTTCGGGAAACGCAAGACGCAATATCGCTTTCTGCATAAAGCGAGTTCTGCATACGTGTCAACGCTTTTCAGAATAACGAATTTAACAGGAACTCGTATTCTGCAAAACGCGAGTTCCCCGAGAATTTGAAAAGCCGGCTGAATTTATCACGGGGAACTGCAGAAAGCGAGTTCTTTGTAAATCAGGATGCCAGACCAAGCGTCCATAGGCATGTTTGAGCAATATTTCGGGATTATTAATCGTATATTTTGAGTAAGCATTGAGTTTGGGTTCGTAGCACTGAAACTTGTCTTTTATTTGACACCAATATGGTCAAGTTTGGTCCATTCTAAACCGACTAAAATTAGTGTCGAAAACGGTTATATAGCTTGTTTTTCTGAATGAATGAAAATATAAAATGGCTTGATAGACTTGTTCTGTCAAAATTTCCGGGTTTATAATTTGAGAATTATCACAATTTTTTACCTTGGAGGCGTTGTACTGGAACTTGTCTTCGATTTGAGACTGGTATTGAGACGCCCGATACATAGAGAAGGGTATAAAATTTGCGTTGAAAATAATTTCAAATCGTGGTTTTGTACAGGAACGACAAGTCGAAAAGAGAATTTTTAAAACAAATTAGATCTTATTATTTAAACTGAAACTTGAGGAACACGGACATAAATTACAATCATTTAGTTGATACGAGAGCCTGAGCGATTAGGACACTTGTTACGCGTGTTTCTGAGATTTTTACATATAGTGCAATGTTTCTTTTGTTCGGTTTTTTCTCTATGTTCGACCATATCCTCCACACAGTAAATTCGTGTCAATCGCGGACGTCCCTTTTGTCTTAGTAGTGCAAGATCTGGGCGTATGGTCGGTTCAGCATCAACGGCATACAGATCAATTTCATTTCTGATGGGAGGAAACTCTTTTTCGTAAACCTTGAATATCGTTTCTAGTAAGTATACCGGATCAAGCACTCTCATGTAGTGAATCCATTGGGAAGAACAACCAGCAATGGCCTGTGCGAACGGATATTTGAATGTTTGGAATACTCTGCACTCGTAGGTTCTTTGCCTAAGATCTACCACGTACGCGTTGTGTTGTATGCCTTCCAACGGCCTCAAAAATTCTGAAACACGGAACAAATGGCCTTCTCGAGAGAAGAGAGTTGCAGTCATCGTATTTGAATGACGCACATAAGTTTGCAATTGTTCGAGGAGGTCCAGGTGGACTTTGTGGCCACCTGCCATGTACTCAGTTGCTTGCCTTCCTAGGGTTGCAAATAGGGTAGCCAAACGATAGTAGGTCTCTTTGACATCGGAAGTGATAGGCAAATGCCGCACTCCATTGAGTGCTGAGTTGACCGCCTCAGCCAAGTTCGTTGTCATATGACCATATCGTTTACCCCCGTCATATGATCTAAGCCATTTTCCCTCAGGATTTTGGCAAAGTAGTCTGCGCCATTTTTATTTTTGGCTCTCAATTCTTCGAACAGCTGGTCTACCTCATGTACATAATGCGAGTTGCCTAAGAAATGACAATTGAATAGTTAGGGGCGAACAACACATGCAAAGATATTGTAAATGCAAATGACCTAAAAGATGTACCCATTCGAAGCACCATAGCACGTTCATCTTGGTTCTTGTAGTTCTGCAAGTAGTTGGCCACAATGTGTCGTAAGCAGTAACGATGGTAAATGTGGGGAGGCTCCCAAGACTGGCCCAAACGTTCTATTACCCACATGATCGATGTGCCTCTGTCGGAAATAACACATATCCCATCATCCCTAGCCCGCATTATAGGAGAAATAACATGTCTCTGTAGGTTCTTAAGGAAGAATAACCAAGACTCAAGATCCTCCTTTTCAACTATTGCGAAGGCTACAGGAACAGTTTTTCAATTGCCATCTTGTGCAACCGCCAGAAGTAAGACCTGTGTATATTTCCCGTACAACCAAGTACCGTCTATTTGAACCATCGGCTTGCAGTGCTTGAATGCATTTATGCACTGCGGAAATGTCCAGAATAGTCGTTTGAATTAACAAACACTTGGTGCGACACGATCGGTTTCATATGTCAGAATCGTCTCAAGTTTCACAACCATTCCGGGTATGTGTTTCTGCATCATGTTTAGCCACAGGCGCAACTGGCTGTAAGATTCCTCCCATTGGCCAAACACTTTTTGTACGGTCCGCCACCTTGCATACCATGCTTTATGGTATTCAGGAATGTAGTCGTGATGTTTTTGAGATGCAACGATACAGGTGGCAACTGTCACACGGGGATTTACTTTGACCATTGCCATGAAGGTATCGCATAGGACGTGCACATCCAAGTTCTTGTGATCCTGACTTAGGTTGCTCACGGTGCATGTATGAGGCCCCTCCAGTTTCATGATTCTCCAGAGCCCGCTCGCCTTTTTCAAGGATGATACACGAACCCTCCACTTACATCCCTAGTTCTTGTGGGCGCATTCCGCAACGTAGAAATCCGGTTGGGTTTTCTTCACAGTCGTCGTAACTTCCCGGCAAATGTTGTAGTGCTTAATAGCGGCCACGACCAGTTCTTTTGTCAAGAATGTCATCCCAATGGCCAGTTTACCATCAGCACGGTGGTTGTAACTGTAAGTTGTTTAGAATTGTGAAAATTCCGAAACGTTCAAGGCATCCACATCAACCGTTGTTAAGTGGGATGGTGGCTAGTAATAAGAAATAGGTGCAGCCGATACTGGAACGTTGCTTTCCGTTGGGTGTTCTTCGTTGCCTTCTAAATCTCCGATACAGCCTGCTGGAATGTTCACGTCTGCTGGTGGTTCATAGAAGGGCCCTTGCTCGTTGCCATCGGGTCCGGGTTCCTTAATTGGTTCTTTGTGAGAAGTACCCCCCTCGAACTAGAATAGTTCCACGTCTTCAACTGCTACCCTTTCAGGCGAGCAGACTGGTCGTCTATCGTGAGACCGCTCACGAGATCGTCCATATGAGAAATCATCGAAGGGGTTGAACGCTTCATGGTCGGATGACCTCATGTAGTTGTAGGATGATGACGTTGCCTCCCCCATACTATACGGATTGTACGTTGCATGTCTTCGCATTAGAGAGGATGGTGCATCGAATTCATCATTTGAGGGCTGGTTCAAGTCGAACCCGAAACTAGCTACGCACGAATGTCTTGGCATAGAAGACGACGATGCATCGAACTCGTTGCATGGACTATATGTAGTTAGTAGGTTGAAATCATTTCTTAAACTAGTCGTCGGGCTATCAACATTGGCATTAGGGACGAAGTCAAAATTCGCTCGTCTCCAGCTTGGGATTTCGATAGCAGCATTAGAATCCGAAAACGACGCATACAACTCAAGGGGTCCTTCTAAAAAATACTCCAAGTGGGTAGCCATCATCAACTCCACATCATCGTTGTCCCCAATGCGGCATACTGAGTAGGTTAACGATTCTAAAGAGATCGGAAGACGATACTTCAACTCGTCCAGCTTTTCCCCAAGGCCATGCGAAACATTGTTTTCCACTTCCTTAATCAACTTCTTGTACGATAATCTCCTCAGAATCGTTAGCATTACAATATTCGTAGACTGAAAAACGACACCGAGTGAGGTATCAGTGATTATCTCGCCATCGTAGTATACAAGAAACACAACACCTCCTCGTCTCGACATTTTTCCAGCAATTGAAAGACTTGAAAAAATTGAAAGACTTGATTGAAAACTATACAATATCAGTATTGCATTCTACTTCATATAATGGAATAAAAGACCAATCTCATCTGAAAAATCCCGAGGGATCTTGCTTTTGCAGACGTGTCAGGAAAGTAAAGAACTCGCTTTCTACAATAAGCAAGTTCCTATCAGATTCCTGGATCTCGCGTTCTGTAGAGAGCGAGTTCTTTTGTATCTCGCGTTCTACAGAAAGCGAGTTCTTTGTAGACTCAAACGCTGACACATCGTGTCTGACATGTCTGAAAAGGAAAAGTCTGGTCCGGGTGAATATTATTGGTACTCTGTACTCTTATATCAAGTATAATTGAATACATGTTTGAAATATTGAGGTAATGGG
This sequence comes from Hibiscus trionum, assembly GCA_030270665.1. Lineage (NCBI taxonomy): Eukaryota > Viridiplantae > Streptophyta > Magnoliopsida > Malvales > Malvaceae > Hibiscus > Hibiscus trionum. Next base: position 51,487,129 of record BSYR01000026.1, on the reverse strand, counting down.
ATGTAAGTAATGTTGTTTGAATATTTAAAATAAATTGTATCCTCCTGCTGTAACGTGCTGGAAAAATATAATTTAAGATGATTTTTACCGAATAATGTTTCACATAAATAAATAAAGGATGATAAATTGCAGCGTTACACATACTTAGAATATTAATAAAGGAGTGAAAGGTTAATCGGAATCATCGTAGTCAGTTGAAATGTTTGAACTTAAGTTAACTTGTTCGATCAACTATTGTTTTTGTTGTCTACGCCTATACATAAAAAGTTGTAACTCGTCGGTAGCTGCATCAACATCCGGTGAAGATGGAGCTTGTTCAGTGGTTGCTGTGAGTGCGGACGGAGCAACTTCTACGAGTGCAGACGTACTACCTTCACCGGCGTTGACCTCATCGAACTTAACATTTAAATGGGAGTATTTAGCTCCTACAAAATAGAGCTGGTCATACATGTTACGAACGTTAGTTTCGTTGGTAAGCTTCAGAAAGTAGTACGTTTCAGCTACCGTCGGTGTTGGGATTTCACATTCCAAGTAAGAAATTTGCTTGTCACTGTGTTTACTAACCTTGTTTGATGTCAACTGTAATAAATTGTCGAGTGATATTTTGCTAGTGATTGTTAAGTCGAAATAGGTACCAAGAAAATAAAATGTTGCGAAAAATTTAGCCATGAGAGGAGCAAAGAGTTGAGTTGGATGTTTTGGTGAAATAGATATGAGAAAATAAAACTTCAATTCGTGGGTTTTTATAGTAAATGAAAAACACCACATGAGTAAATTTAATTCGAATGAAAAAACGTGAGTTATGCCAGTTTTACAGATTCCTTACGTGTCAGGAGAAGTTGCATTTTATAGATTGCGAGTTTTGCCATAGAGAACTCGTGTTTTGTAGAACACGAGTTTTAAAGAAGTCGTGTTTTATATAACGTGAATTTCGGCAAGCCTCGGTATATATATGTCGATTGATATAATATGTCAAGACGAGAAACTATTACTTCTTTGGTAAACTACGATGAATATAATATGTCGAGACGAGTACAGTGAAAATGATTCGTTGAGACGAGAAACTACTACATCTAACTGCTTGGAACATTAATTAACAAAACGTTGCTCAGCCTAACGTTGTTCAGCACATACTTAGAACATTAATTAACAAAACGTATTGCATGTCAATTACATTGGAACAACTAGCATGTATGAGGTTTATTGTATCTTGTTATCTGCCAAACGTTGTTTAGCCTCTCTGTTCGTGATACACGAATCCTCCAGTTACAACCGTTCTGCTTTTTGACACATTCTGTGATATAGACGTCCACAATCGTGTTCTTCATTGTCGAACGAACTGATCAGCGTATGTTGTAATTTTTAATTACATCATCTGCCATTTTCTTCGTAGTGAATATCGTCCCAACTTGTAGTTCACCGTCAGTATCATCATCATCCATTATAAAACTGGAATGAAAAAAAAAATAGACTAAGAGAAATTTTGAGCGAATTACAATGAATGGAAATGAAAGAGTGAGTTTGTTGAGGAAACATGGGGGAGGGGTCTATTTATAGGGGAGTAAATGAACTGGTGTAAATGAACCGGTGGTCTTTCAAATTATTGTTCTTTATAGAAGACATGCATTGAAACACGTAAAATATCACATACGAATTACATATGTAAATTATATTTTTATTTTTTGTACCCCTAAACATGCAGACTCAAATAATTTACATATAAATTGATATAGACGAGAGGTGCAATAGTTTGTACAATTTGTATGGCCGACGAGAGATTTGTCGTTGTTGCAGATAAATGGCCGACGAGAGGTGCAATAGTTTGTCCTAGTTGTTGGAGCCCTCAAGCTTCATAGATTTCGTGAGTACGCGATAATCATCATCTTCCACGATACATATGTCACCAACACCGCTACATGTGAGGGTCTTAACATAGCTTCAAAAACATCGACAATGGAAACAGCTTTGACCCGCGCTATCAAATGTAATCAGCACCCACCAAAAGCTGTAACCCTGGACAGGACATCTAAATTTGCAGCTATTGTGATTTCGTGGTACCGATCATTTTCGTGGCACCCCACCACGCGTTTCTGGATATTGTGATTTGCTGATCATCTTGTACAAACACAGACCATACACACATTGCACCACAACTTGTATCCTACCAAATCCATCTACTAATCGTGCAAATACATATTCACCAACGCTCTGGACTATATATAGACCAAACTCGCGTCTTTTTGAATGGAAGGAAAATGAGAATATCCAATAGACCTCCGAGATTCAAGACAACCACCGGTTCTTAACCTTTTGTTCGAGGCTAGGACCCCCGCATGCAACCGGAGTCAAAGACCCAACAATGTAAGCATGTTTAAGGGTACAATACTCAGCTCTAATAGACCACTAAGCTTGAAGACAAAGACCGATTCTCTAAGACCAAGAGATCAAAACAAGTTGAGGATTTTTATGAAGTGTTGGTTGGTTGCAAATCGGATTTTATCCTTTCAATTGTAAAAAAATTAGAAAGGGGTGCGAGTTTCAATGAAACTTGGATCCAGTATGACCGTTTAGTATACGCGTCTCGTCAAATACCGTGTCGTTTCAACGAAACTCGCGTTTTGTAGAAAGCGAGGTCCTTCAGATACCGCGTTCTCCAGAACGCGAGGTCTCTTTAATGTCGCTTCCCAGGGGGTGCGAGTTCTACTATAAATAGCCGGCCCTACAAACCCTTACCCCACACCGAATTCTCTTCTTCTTCTTCTTTTTCTTCTCTTATTTATTTTCCATAAAATACAATGGCGGGTTTATTGAGGCTAGACGGACGGCATGTGTTCGACTATTGGCGGAGGAATCCGGTGGTAATGTTTTCTTTTATATATTTTTTGCGATTTTATATTATTTCTTTATTCTTTTACTTATTTATTTTTTCTTATATATATATATTTTATTTCTTATTATGTTTTATTATATTTTTTCAAGCACTATGAACGAGCATTGACATGCTATTTGAATCGTATCATCGACCCGTCGAATGAGGATATTCTTCCGTTTATTGAGGAAGCCGGTTTTGGCCACGTCTATACTATAGTTGGCGGTACAAAGTTGAATCGTCCTTTGATTAACGCAATATTAGAACGATGGAGGCCAGAGACGCACACCTTTCATCTTTCGTGTGGCGAGGCAACAATTACTCTTGAAGATGTTGCATATCATCCTGGGTTGCCTACTGACGGCGAGATTATTACCGGTATTTTCGACGGTGACTGATCGACCCTGTGTGCTGACCTACTGGTAGTGGTGCCGGAGAAGTTCGACGGCGGCAAAATCCTCCTAACTTTTTTGGAGCAGAATTTTACAATCTTCCCCTGATGCGGATGACGAAACAAAGCGGGTAAATATTTTTATTTTATTATATTTTTTATTTTTTTACTAATTCAAATATTTTTATAACACTACTTATTATTTTTACAGTGGTTTGCTCGTGCCCACATCTTACGAATGATAGGAGGGATTTTGATGCCTGACAAATCTCGCAACAAAGTCCATGCAATATGGTTGTACTATCTCGGTAATTTTACCGAATCAAGAAAAAAATGTTAGGGAGTAGCGGTCTTGGCCTTTTTGTTCAGAGAGCTTTGTAGAACCGTCGACCTTGAAAGAGCCGCAATCGGAGGATGTCTTTTACTGCTGCAGTCTTGGGCTTGGTTTCAAATGCCGTTTTTAAGCCCACGGCCTAGAAACCCCACCCCTTACATATTCCCACTTATTCGGAGATACTATTAAAACTATTTATTTTATTTTATTTTATAAATATATTTTTTAATCTATTACAATTTTTTAATTCTTTTCCATTAATGACAGGTGGTGCGTTCAACTTACTCACCAGAGGCTACCAACTACACAGCGAGACTATAGACTGCTGATCGACAAGATACAGGACGAGGTTAGGAATTTGGACCATTTTTTAATTCCTCAAAATCTTTTTCTAATTAAACTTTATATAACTCACGTTAAAAATTATTTTTTCATTTCGTGTGGACTCCGTACACTGCTCTTGCGATTCGTGGCCGTATTCTGGGAGACATTATTGACACCTCTCACGTATGGTTGATGCTAGTGCCACTCATCAACTACAAAATTGTCGAGTGGCATCCTACGGACTGGGTTCTGCGACAATTTAGCTTCATCCAAAGGGTTCCGCTATCGCCACCGAATTTAGATGAATTACATCGGTTGACACGGTAGGGGAAGACGGAAGTCCATTGGGGCCATCATCACGCTGATTGGGTCGGGCAATGGATGACAAGATATGGCAGGCGACCTCTCATCTGTGCACCCATTGTGGATCAAGCCGTTACTTTTGACTATATGCGGTGGTACCACCAAAATAGGAACCTGTATATACTTACTTCAGAGTAGCGCGAGCGAGAAATTGGTGCCTCCCCAAAACTGCCCGCCCACACAACGTCAAGCCACCAGAGCCAGCCGACTCAGCGCGGTTCGAGAATAAGGCCTAAAAGCCAGAGACGACAAACTCACACTGCATGGGCCTCGTCATTTGGAATAGCGTTTCAACATATGAGTGGTCCGGAGACGTTTCAGCAGGGGCCTCCACCCGAGTTCAGTTTCATAGATGCTTATCGTCCCTTCATTCCTATGAGTGGTCCTTCGATATTCGTTGTTCCATCGTTGTCATCACAGTTTGACTACAGCATTGTCGAGCATACGCCGCCACAGAGCTTGTTCTACACTGGCCCCGGTCCCAGCAGTGTTCCGCGTTTCGAGGACGTTCATGGAGTCGATGATGATGTTGCTGCTAATGAGAACGACCCTAGAGCACATGACATTCGGAGGAATTCGCCACGGGATCATCGTGCACCCAACTGTGGAACAAGTGGACATAGGCATCATTAGTACGAGGGGGTGTCTAAAATAATTAATTATGTTTATGCAAGACATTTTTTTAATTTTATAATTACCAATATTTTATTCTGCCTTATTTATTTTTTTACATGATTTTTAAAATTTATATTTAATTTAGTTTTCTTTGGATAAACAATAACCTACATTATTCGATTAATAAACCGAGCCTATCAAGCATTTTTAAAAGCAAAATCATTCACAAAAACAAGCTATGTAACCGTTTTCGATGCGAATTTTAGTCGGTTTATAATGGACCGAACTTGCCTATATTGGTGTCAAATGAAAGACAATTTCCAGTACTATGAAACCAAACTCAATGTTTACTAAAAATATACGATTAATAAGCTCGAAATATTGCTCAAACATGCATATGGACGCTTGGTCTGCCAGCCCGATTTACAAAGAACTCACTTTCTACATAAAGCGAGTTCCCCGCGATAAATTCAACCGGCTTTTCAAATTCCCTAGGAACTCGTGTTTTGCAGAACGCGAGTTCCTATTAAATTCGTTATTCTGAAAAGCGTTGACACGTATGCAGAACTCGCTTTCTGCAGAAAGCGATATTGTGTCTCGCGTTTCTCAGAAAGTGAGTTCTTTATACGTGACAGATTTGAGGGTCATTTTTCTAAATAAAAGATGACGGGTCATTTATACAAATTATTAATAAAAAAGGGATTTTCATTTAAAAATGCCCATTCTTTCCCTTTCCAATTGTTTTCATTTCCTTTCATCGGCCATCTAAAGAAATGTTTTTTTTTAACTTTTTTATTTGTATTGTTGCACTTCCTTTCGATAAATCTTATTCTTTTCATTTTTTCAGTTTGCAAGCTCCATTTTTCGTTATTTTGTTGTTCTTCTTCCCTTTATTTTTTTCTTTCTTTGTATATTCTTTAAATTTTTTCATCATTTTCCCATTTTTCTCTTTGTTTGTTTGCATGTTTTTTGGGTTTTAGTCTTTTAGATCCCTTCAGAAAAAGAACATAAATATTATATTGTTTATTTTACTTGTTTGCATGTTTTAGATCTTTCTTTTTCAGAATCACTCTCATCTCATATTTTTGATGATATATTTTTTAAAATTTTTAAGATTTTGAAGTGTGTATACACTGTTTGGTAACTTAGAAAATATTATATTTAAAAAAACGTGAAAAAAATCTGGTGATTGAGATTGATTCGGGGCAGGGCGGATCGTGTTTGAGTTTTCATATATAAAATCAGGGTGGGTAGAACGTATAAAGAAATCGGGGTGGGGTGGGTCGGGGTCAGGTTAAGACTTTTATGTTTTGGGTCAAGGTTGGGGACGGGTGAGCCAAAAACCCGCCCCAACCCCTATATAGCTTTATAAAGCCACTATATTTAGCTTTTAAGGTGAGTTGTGTGAAAGTTCACCTTTCATCTTTATTTATTTCTTTTAATATCTTTTCTTTATTCTGAGTTGTCTTCGTTTCAGGTCCAATTGGTTCGGTTGAAAATCGGTTTAGCTAAAATTTTGGCCAGTTTTGATTCGGTTTATTTCAATTTTTGGATCATCATGTTCAGATTGATATCGAGTATCTCGGTTTATTTCGATTTTTTGATCATCATGTTCAGGTTGATATCGAGTATCGAGATGGGTAAATCAATTTTGGTCTCGTATAACGACTTGGATTTCAGAATCTGTAGGTCGGTTTAACTCGAGTCCTAGGCCCCACGTGTTGTGCCACGAGGTTGGGTCGTGGGAGGCTTAAGAGCTCCCTTGTGGGCTTCCTTTGGTTGTTGGGCTAAAGGTCTTAGATTATTAAGTTGATGGGAAGATGGGAGAAAGGGCTTGGGATTCCTTTCTTTTTTTTAAAAAAGAGAGGAAAAGGGCTTGTTTTCTTTTAATGATCTGCACAAAAAGGGCTTGAGGATGATCTTATATTGTCTCCATTTTCACTCCATATCTCTCACCTTTATTCTTCCTTGTAGCCCATAAGTAAAGGTCTAGTCTTTACCTTCTAGAGTAGTAATCTCAGATTTTTTGTTGAGGGCTATAAAATCAGCATTCAAGGATCTAAATTTTGAGGTAAGAATCATCAAGTTTGGTGGTGAAGTGAAAATGGTGGGTTGTATGTGGGGGGTTGTGAAAATGGGAGAAGAGAGGATTTAATCTCGTTTTTATAGCCTTATGAGTAAGTTGTTGTTAGTCTTTATCTTCTTTAAAGTTAAAATCCGAAATTACACTACTAACTTCTATGCCTCCATAGAAATCATAAATATGATTGCTTTGTGCTTGATTTTGATGTTTTCGTTTCTTGGGTGTTTAGAGACCCTTTAATGGTATAATCCAGAATTCATTTTAAAAGCTTGTAAAAATAGTAGTAAACCACCCTAAATACTTTCATAAGTTGTAGGTTCGAGTTAAAGGGGTTAAAGGTTGTGTTTTGGGGGCTTGGGAAGCGATTTCCCGAGCCTAGGAAGCCATTTCTGGGCTTCGGTACTGATACACGGGGAGCTAGTACTGGTACCCTAGTGTTCTGGGTTTGAAGAACATCATTTCAATGTGTGAACTATTAGAGGGGTACTGTTACGCTGTTCAACATGTTCCGGTACGCGATGCAAGTCGTATCGTTACAGGTCGACTCGTACCAGTACGCCTTGTTTTATTGAAGTTCTAGTAAGCTCAAATCGTATCTGTACACTGTGAGTACCGATACCCAGGGTACCGTACCAGTACACGAGGACCAATACCGGTACCTATGGGGAAATCTACCCGAAAAGTACATTTGGAGTTTTAAGAGTTGATAATTCGAGGACTAAGGCCCGAGAGGCTTCTAATGTGATAAAATAAATAGGAAAACTGAGAAACCGAGATTTAATCCTCATGTATTAGAATAATGATTAATAACTTGGTAAATGTTGGGTGACTTGATTGTAATAGAAACCATAGGAATCCTTGGTGGATCGTGTGATGTTACGTGCAAAGTAAGGGCCCCTGTGTTGACGAGTCACCATTGTTTGATGGGATCCGGATACATAGTGAGCATGTTGCAACATCATGGTTAATGGCTTGAATGTGTGATCAGAGACTGTGTGACTCCGAGTATGGATATTTGATCCGAGGCTATGTGGTACCGGGTCTCACCCTGAGTGTATGATCCCGAGCCTACGTGAAACCGAGACTCACTCCAGGTTTGTAGTTGTACATGTGATGCTTTGTGAATATATGTACTTTTTGATTGCTATGTGTTTGGGTGATTATGGTAGCGCCAATTGTATTATATGCCATGTTATCATATATAGTCGCATGCTCTTATTTATGATTTTCAATGAAGCATGGTTGAGTGGAAGTGTACCCAATGAGCTTTGTTAGCTTAACGTTCGAAATTGTTGTTTCCGTTTGCAGGTCGGTAGGTTGATCGTTGCATCGGAGGAGCACCATCGAATGTAGGATTTCATCATCAACTTTTGTCAGGGTATAATTCTTAGATGTAATGGGATATGTCTTCGTAGGATCCTATGTTTTGTATTGTAACTCTTATTTTAGATTTATGTTGTAAGTCGAATGTTTTAAATGCTTGTTTTAAAATTGGAGCTCCCGTGTAAATGTTTGAATACTTATTTTGGTTGATCCATTTTGATTTCAATGGACTTTACGGAAATGGTTGTGGATTTGGCTAAACTAGGTCAAAAATTATATGGTAGTGGGCTGGGCTTGAGGCCCAAATGTAACATCTGAGTTGAGGGTGTTACATTTAGTGGTTGGGGCTTCACTAGAGGAGGAGTGAGCCACACGTCGGGACATCAGAGTGGGGTACCTTCTAGTCTACCGCTAGGGCACCAGTGAGGCAGTACGCAGTCAAGGCTCAAGAGGACTGCAAGGCTACCGACATCATTGCAGGTACATTTACCTTGTTTTCAATTCCTATTGTTGCTTTAATAGACTCGGGGGTCTACACACTCCTATATTCGTAGTGGGATATCTCATCAGTGGGGTATTCCGGCTGAGGATCTTGAGGTTGGGGTACGTATGACCAATCTTTTGGGGTAAGATATCTTGGTAGATAAGGTTTATCGGATTTACCCGATAGAGGTCTAGGGTTCAATATTCCCTGCGAATTTAATGGTATTATTGTTCAAGATTTTGATGCTATCTTAGGGATGGAATGGTTGTTCGAGCATGATGTGAGTTTGGGTTGTAGAGCAAATAGTCTTAAGCCTCGAAATTCAGACGGATCCAAGCTTGTTGTAAGAGGTGAAAGAAACCATTGTCTTCCCAATGTAGTGTCGGCTTTAGCAGCACAAAGATTGATTCAATAAGGTTGTGAGGCCTTCTTGGCTCATGTTTTTGATACAAGAGTTGAGAGTCAAAGCTCGAGAGCTTTCAGACTGTTAGAGAGTTCACCGATGTGTTTCCAGAAGAGTTACCAGGGTTACCTTCAGAATGTGAGTTAGAGTTTTGGATATATGTGATGCCAGACACGACACCAGTGTCTATTGCACCATGTCGCATGGCATCAATGGAGTTAAGAGAGTTGGAGAATTAGACTCAAGAGTTGTTAGAAATAGGGTTTCATTCGACCGAGCATTTCCCCTTAGGGTGCACCGGTTTTGTTTGTCAAGAAGAAGGATGGTTCAATGAGAATGTGCATTGATTATCGTTAGCTCAACAAGGTAACAGTAAAGAACGATTACCCCTTCCAAGGATAGATGATCTCTTCGACCAATTGAAAGGAGCACACGTATTTTCAAAGATCAACTTGAGGTCGGGTTATTATTAGTTAAAGGTGGTAGAAGAGGATGTTTAGAAAAATGCTTTCAGGACACAGTATGACCATTACAAGTTCTTAGTAATGTCTTTTGGGCTTACCAATACCCCTGCAAATTTGATGGACCTGATGAACTAGATTTTTCAACCCTACCTAGATCAGTTTTTTGTGGTCTTCATCGATGATATCTTGGTTTACTCGAGCTTAGAGGATGAACACGACTATCACCTTCGTGTTGTCCTTCAGACCTTGAGCGAGAGACAACTTTAAGTTAAATTCAGTAAGTGAATTTTGGCTTTCTAAGGTGGCATTTCTGGGCCACATTGTCGCAGCGGATGGGATCTGTGTTGATCCGCAAAAGATCCAAGCAGTGGTAGAGTGGAAACCACCTAGGAACATCTCGGAGGTTCATAGTTTCCTTGGATTCGCCAGATATTACCAACGATTCTCCAAGGGGTTTTCTATCATAGTGGCGCCTATGACAAAATTGTTTCAGAAAGGAGTTTCGTTTGAGTGGAATGAGAAACAACAACAAAGCTTCGAGCAGTTGAAGGCTTATTTAATGGAAGCCCTAGTTTTAACGCAACCCGACTCGGGAAAAGATTATGTGGTCTACACTAATGCTTTGTTGAGTAGGCTTGGTTGTGTTCTCATGCAAGAGGGTAAGGTGGTTACTTATGCCTCAAGACAACTTAAGCCCCATGAAAGGAATTACCCTACACACGATTTAGAGCTTGCGATAGTTATCTTTGCGTTGAATATTTGGAGGCATTATCTGTACGGAGAAAAGTGCTACATCTATACCGATCATAAAGTCTTAAGTACTTCTTCACCCAGAAAGAGTTGAATTTGAGGCAAAGAAGATGGATTGAGCTGTTAAAGGATTATGATTGCATCATAGAGTATCACCCCGGTAAAGCTAATTTTGTGGTTGACCATTTGAGTCGGAAGTCTATGTCAGATTTGAGGGTGATGTTTTATCGTTTGAGGATGACCGAGGATAGCAGTTCGTTAGCTGAGCTTTGTGTGGAGCCTACCTTAGTGCAAGAGATCAATAGAATGCAAGTGTTAGACGAGGAGCTCGTGGCAAAGATATAGATGGTCTGGCGAGGTGAGACGTCTAGTTTTAGGGTACGAGACAGTTGGATTTGGTACTTAAAAGGCCGGTTGTGTGTCATAGCTTTAGAGGATCTGATGGATCAAATTCTTCGTGAGGTGCACCGTAGTCTGTTTGCTATGCATCCGGGAAACAACAAAATGTATCAAGATCTTTGTCCCTTCTATTGGTGGCCTAGTATGAAAAGAGATGTGTCAGAGTTCGTGACCAGATGCTTAGCTTGTCAACAAGTTAAAGCCAAACTTCAAGTTCCTTCGGGCTTGTTGATAAGTGCCCAAAAGTCCTATATTTTGACCCTTTTTTTCATGGCAATTATCACTCAACCTACACCCATTTGAGCTGCATTATGACCCTTCATGCATAGATTTCATCATTTATGCCTTTGAGCCTTATATTCTATTTATTCTATGGAAAAGGTACTATTTGATACATGTTTGGTGCTTTTACAGATTTGCACGATGCGAGGGCAAGATGATGTCGTGACGTCACCAAAAGAAAAAGGGGAAAATGAGGCAGAACCAGCTAGTAGCAGACCCTGATCGATCCAAGCCACAACATATAGCTTCTACTGAGGGAAGTTGATTTATGATGATGCCTTGCGGAGCAGAACCAGTCACAAGATCCATGTCGTGGCAGCAGAATGCCGTACCCCGGCCGTGTACTACTCTACCTGCTGGAAGGCAAATCAGGCAAAGTGGTAGCCGATTTGAAGAGCTTTAAACGCCAAACTTTTCTACACACTTTGCGCGGCAGTTGAAGGTTGAGAAGAGGACGAAAACATAGAAGAAAGGATAAAGTTAGACTTTTGGCTAAAAGTGTATATTGTATTAAATTAAAGAGATTCACCTCTTTAATAAAGTTAAGTCCAAGTCCAACTTAACTTCATCTCCAAGAAGGATTTGTGCCTACACCTTCCCCTATATAAGGAGGCTTGCCGTCATCAAATACGATGGACTGGAGAGAGAAGAGCTTAGGATTAGTTTGTGTTTTCTTTTCATCCATTATGTTCTAATTTCCTCGGGGTTAGGATTAGTTTGTTTAGTAGTTGTGTGAAGACTATTGTACTTTGTTTTTGTTCTTAATGCAATTAAGTTGAGTTTTGCATTCTTGTCGAGAGAGAGTTTGTGAGATTATCCATTTATTCGATGTCAAGAGAGTTGAATTCATGAAACAAGTAAGTACGATTTTCATCCAAGTGGTGTTAACTAATTCGGCCTAGAAATAAGTTAAGAATTTTAGCGGCTAAGAGAAGCGTGTGATTGGTTGGCGTTTTTCTTTGGTTTATGCTGAGAGGTATGGTCAGAGTTCAGCCATCAACAGTGTTCTAAGCTTAGAGATAAGGAGGAGCCATTCAAGGACGCTTTGCCGAGCCTTAACAGCATCTGCCCAAGAGCAAGAGATTGCCGCGGCATAGAATCAACATTTGCGGCTGTGGCAGGAACTTAGGTTACTGCCAAGGCAGTATTGTGTTGCAGCATTCAAGAACAGAGATAAGTCAATAGGATTCCACACTACGACGCATTCTAATCTGGCCCATTCTATCAACCCCGATCTTCTCTTTATTTTTATTTCTGGCTTACTTAAGTTTTAGTATTTTAGATTACTCAACAACCCAACTCATCTGTGTTTTTACTTTAATTATTTTGCAGTGCAAGGAAGTATGACCAAAAGGCTAGCTCAATCCCTGTGGAGACGATACTCGATATATTTATCACTATATTACTTGACGTGTACAATTGCACTATTGCAGGGCACTTTTACGCGAGCATCAAGTTTTTGGCACCATTGTCGGGGATTGTCAACTTTTGTTTTTTATTTTATTTAGTTTATTTATTTTTTATTTTATTTCTAATAAAACTTGGTTTTGTTTCGGTGCATGACCAGAGCGAACCCAGGCAGCCCATTGTGAGAACCATATCCAGAAATCGAACGCACCGGCACATAATGTCATAAGGCTTAGACGAGAAGTTGCAATGCAGGAACCTGAGGTCCAAGGCTGAGGTCGAGGCCGAGGCATTAACCAAGGGGCCCCGGCACATAATGTCATAGTGCAGCCACCTGGCGACAGGCTGCCACTTTCCGATGGGCAGCAGAATATTCTGGCAGGAGATGGAGAAAATCTGCGAGCTCCATTCGTACCAGTATGACACCCAACAGTCCGAGACTACCTTGAAGAGGACCTGAACAAACTAAACCCTGGAGTTGTTACCCCAGAGATAGAGGCCACCCACTTTAAGCTGAAGCCCGTGATGTTTAACATGATCAACACTATGAGGCAATTTGGCGGCTCAACAACTGAAGATGCCAAACAACACCTCAAGTCCTTCCTCCAGATCTGTAACTCATTTAAAATACAGGGAGTACACGAGGATATTCTGAGATTGAAACTGTTCCCCTATTCACTGAGGGATAGGGCAAAAACCTGGCTCAACAGTATTCCAGCGGGATCAATTGGGTCCTGGAGTGATCTATATCGTGATTTCTTAGCGCGCTTTAATCCTATAAATTTAACTGAAAAATTGCGTAATGAAATCACTTCTTTTCGACAGGCTGATGACGAGTCCATGCACGAGGCTTGGGAGCGATATAGAGAGCTATTACACAAATGCCCCTTGTATAGATTCCCAGTATGGACGCATGTGACTATGTTCTATAATGCGGTTAACACGACAACTAGGATGATGCTCGATGCTTCGACAAACGACATACTTTTAGACAAAGAGCCGAAAGAAGCCATGGAGATTCTAAACAGGACAACCAAGAACGACTACCAGTTCCCAACGGCTAGAAAGGAAGGAATCTGCTGCCAATCCACAGTGAACGAAATAGGGTCTTTAGACTCAATTTCATCTCAAATTGCCACCTTGACGAAGCTGGTCCTGAACATGCAATCGTAAAACAATCAACATGAAGTCAAGGTAATGGATTTATTTTGTGAAAACCGTAGAGGTAACCATGCCTTTTCTGAATGCCCACATAACCCAGATACGGCCTGCTATGTTGGAAACTTCAATCGCAACAACAACCAGATGTCTAACAACTATAATCCAGCATGGGAAAAGCACCCCAACTTCTCCTGGAGCAACCCCAACAATGCACTCAATCCGCAACATCAGAATGCTCCAGCCGCATGATTCCAACAAAACATGCCTCGGTAGAACATGCCGCAGCAGCAGCCCATGCCGCCGCACCAACCAATGCAATCTAGTTCTCTAGAAGAAACTCTCCATGCTTTTATGAACCAAACTAGTACATATATGACTAACACTGACAAGTTCATAAAAAAGACTGAAACTTTTATGGATAGGACAGAGATGAGGCTGCAAAACAACGAGGCAACGTTAAAATCCCTGGAAACTCAAGTGGGGTAGATCGCACAAATTCTAAACACCAGACCGGTTGGAGGTTTTCCTAACGACACTAAAGCCGCTAAGGGAACATCATATGAGCGGTGCAAGGCTGTAACCACCAAGAGTGGTATTCAACTACAAGGGCTGCAGAATAAGCAGATAGCACTAGAGAAACCAGAGGAATCAACTTCCACAACACAGACCAAAGATAATGGGGCCGCGGCAGCAACCAAGAACAATGTTGCGCCGGCAGAATCTGTGACAGTGCCCATGACAAAACCCAGAGACGGCACACCAGCCCCACCATTCCCACAAAGGTTGAAACAACAAAAGCAAGAGTACCAGTTTATGAAGTTCATGGACATTCTAAAAAAGGTACACATCAATATACCTTTGGTGGAGGCAATCAAGGAGATCCCAAACTATGCCAAGTTCCTCAAGTACATAGTGTCAAAATGGAAAAGGATTGGGCAAAACCAGCTAGTAGCAGACCCTGATCGAGCCAAGCCACAACAAATAACTTCTACTGAGGGAAGTTGATTTATGATGAAGCCTTGCTGAGCAGAACCAGTCACAAGATCCATGCCGTGGAAGCAGAATGCCATGCCGTGGCCGTGTACTACTCCACCTGCCGGAGGGCAAATCAGGCAAAGTGGTAGCCTATTTGAAGAGCTTTAAACGCCATATTTTTCTACACACTTTGCATGGAAGTCAGAGCTCGAGAAGAGGACGAAAACATGGAAGGGAGGATAAATTTGGACTTTTGGCTAAAAGTGTATATTGTATTAAATTAAAGAGATTCACCTCTTTAATAAAGTGTAGTCTAAGTCCAATTTAACTTCCTCTCCAAGAAGGATTTGTGCCTACATCTTCCCCTATATAAGGAGTCTTACCATCATCAAAGACGATGGACTGGAGAGAGACGAGTTCGAGAGAGAAGATCTTAGGATTAGTTTGTGTTTTCTTTTTATCCATTATGTTCTAATTTCCTTAGGGTTAGGATTAGTTTGTTTAGTAGTTGTGTGAAGACTATTGTACTTTGTTTTTGTTCTTAATGCAATTAAGTTGAGGTTTACTTATTCTTGGTTTCAATCAGTATTGTATTCTTGTCGAGGGAGAGTTTGTGAGATTATCCAACACACCTGGAAGAGATATTCATTTGATTTTTGGTATCCAAATTACTTTGGATCCATTGACATTAACTCAAATGTCTCTAGTTTCCCTTAAGAACTCATCTAATTTTATAAGATTTTCTTTTCTTAATTGGACAAGTATCTAAAGAATGACCATGATAATGGCAATGTGAGTATTTTGCCATTATAGAACAAGATGAATTATTAAAAATAATTTTTTCTCTTTAGTTAAGCTTTCAAGCTTAACTTTTAAATCAAAATTTTCTTTTTCAAAATCTTCACTCCTCATTTTTGAAAGCTCTAAATCATTTTTCAAAGTTTCATTTTGGCTTTCAAAATCAACCTTTGTTTTCAAAAGAAAATCATTTTCATTTTTAAAATTTGAAATTACTTTCTTGTATTTGGAATTCATGGTCTCAAGTTCCAAAAATAATTCATCAAACGCATCTTGTAACTCATCAAAAGAATATGAATTTAATTCATTTGAGTTAGAAGATACCTTGGGCTCTTCGTGAGCCATAACGCCATCCTCCTTTGGTGTTGAGAGAAGGTTTGCACATGATAAAGCATCATCTTTCTTCTCTCCCTTATTGTTGCCATAGAGTTTCTCAAGCTTCTCCTATATTTCTTTGGCACTTTTGCATGTGGAGACCTTCTTGGAAACATCTTCATTGAGGCCACAAAGAAGAGTGTGCATAGCCTTGGCATTTAGTTGTGCCTTCTTCGTGTCATTCACATTTCTTCTCTTCTTCTTTTTCGAAACTTCTAAATAACCATCTTCGATTATTTCCCAAACATCGAAATTGGGTACTTTGAGGAAATACTTCATGACATTACTCCATTAGAAGTGGTCTTCTTCAAATCTAGCCATTTTCTTGAATCGGTGAACTTCGAGCAATCGATCTTTACTCCCGAATGTTAGTCCTTTGATGGAGACGTGGCTCTAATACCAATTGTTGAGCTCGAAATCGATCAACTAAATTCGCCAAGAGAGTTGAAATTGCTTCCCAAATAAATTGGCTAAAACCAAAAAATAGTGGATAATATTTGCACGATGATTTTAGAGTGGTTTGACTACTCAACCAAGTCTACATCCACTATCTTAGCACACCACTAAGGATTTCTCAATTCACTACTATGAATTCTTCCTTTTGAGGACAAAGGGATAACCTTACAACCCTATCTTTTTAATGGCTAAGATAGAACCACTCAAGTTTTTCCTTAGGCTAAACTAGAACCTCTCCATATTACAAGGTAATTTGTGTAAACAATGAAAACCTTACAAGGTGGGTGTTTACAAGAATTAAGCTCACAATAGCGTAAAGAATAAAACAATGAAAAACACTCTTTATACAATATATACAAGAGAAATGAAGAATAAAAGACTTAATGATATTTTTCTTGATCATGAAGCTTGGATATGTTCTCTAACCATCTTCAAGTTTCCCAAGCTTGCTTTTATAGTGTGGAATGATATTCTAGCCATTTATGGTCGTTGGGGATGTTTTGGAGCCTTTGGGAAGCCATAAAGTCGAGCTTTAAATTCCCACATGCACAGAGGTTTCGAAACCACTACTAGAGGTTTCAAAACCTTAAGGAGGATTTGAAAAATATAGCCGTTACAGAGCCATGCTTTCGAAACCTTTGGTAAAAGTTTCGAAACCTTTTCTAAGGTTTCAATTCCAGGTCATTCTGCCCGAAAGGTTTCGAAACCATCAAATAGAGGTATATAAACATGAAAATTTGGCTATCTTTTGACTCTTGAAGGTATATAAACATAATGGGATGAGTCAAAACATTATGAAAACATTTAAAACATATTTTTCAAGTTTTGAGGACTTTTGCATTATTTTTGAAATATTTAAACAAGTCCAAAATATTTTTCACATACTTTGTTATATCAAAATATTTTCTCAACACTTTTGTTTAACGTCGTTAGCTCGATGACATGATTCTTATGTTGTGTCAATTTCTTGTAATGGATTGAGGCGCCTTTGGCTTTCTCTGATTGCCTTGGCGTCTTCTTCTATCTTAATCTTGTTCATGCAAGTCAAGGGATTAAGCCCTTTGATGTCGGTGATTGTTTAGTTTATTGCCTCTTTGTGTTCTTTCAATGTTTGCATCGAATCCTCTTCCTCCAATTTTGAGAGCTTGTTCGAAATAATGACAGGTATGGTATCACCTTCGCCCAAAAATGCATACTTCAAATGTTCTGGCATCAATTTTAACTCCATCTTTGGTGTATGCAATATAGAGGGTAAAGATTTAGATTTGGAAGGCATCAAAATTAAATTTTTACTTAGTTGTTTGCTGAATGACTGTAAGTCCGTGTTAGAAATGACTTCTTGTAACGATATATCTAATTCTATTGCCCCGACTATTTTATCTTTCAAATTTCTGCACGACACAGCTTGTAATTCATCGGGGGGAAAATTATGTTTAACATATTCTTCCATAAAAGGTTCGATTATATAGACATAAATAACATTAGACATAGAGTTAGGATATTCATAGCCTTATAAACATCAAATTTCACCACTTCTCCATCGAACTCCATGGTAAGTGTTCCACTTTGCACGTCAATTTTGGTTTGTGCAATGCTCAAAAATGGTTTTCCAAGAAGGATATCAGATGAATTATTGGAGCGATCACTCTCCATGTCAATGATATAAAATTACACTAGAAATATCAACGCATTTACCTTTACCAGAACATCTTCCAGGACTCCTTCTGGATAAACAACTGATCTATCAGCTAATTGAATCACCACCCATGTCTCTTTCAAAGGACCAATGTTTAGTAATTTAAAAATAGACAAAGGCATAACATTTACCGATGCACCAAGATCACACATAGCTTCTTTAATGCCTACATTGCCTATTTTTACATGGAATAACAAACATACCTTGATCCTTATATTTAGGTGGAATTTTTATTTGAAAGATTGCAGAAACATTCTCACATAAGTTTACATTTTCATTTCCAGAGAGTTTCTTTTTCTTCGTGCACAAATCCTTCAAAAATTTCACATACCTTGAGACTTGTTTAACCACGTCGAGCAATGATATGTTTATCTTAACTCTACGGAAGGTGCCTAAAATATCCTTTTCCTTGTTATCCTTCTTATATTTCATAAGCCTTCCTAGGAATGGAGGAGGCACTGCGTACGACGATGGTACTACCGGTTGCGCTGGAGGTTCTGGTTTATCTTTCTTCTTAGTGCGGTTGGAGCGGTGATCTTTGTCAGTCGCAGACTCAATGATTTTTCCGCTTTGCAAGGTTATGGTGCTCGCATGTTCCTGCGGGTTTAATTCTGTCTAAGATGGTAGTTTGCCTTGGGACTCCTAGCGACTCACAGCTACTGCAAGTTTGCTCACATGTTTGTCGATTTGTTGTAAATGTATCTCAGTCTTTAGCTGGAATTTTTCTGTGCTAACAACCAACCTTTCTACTATGGCTTCCAAAGATGATTGTTGAGGTTGATATGGTTGTTGTACGGGCAATCACGATGTATATGACTGATTGAATCGAGTATTCGACCCATAACTTAGGTTTGGATGGTCTTTCCATTCTGCATTATATGTATTTGAGTTAGGATCATATCGCCTTTGGGGAGGGCCTAGAAAATTACCAATCACATATACATGTGCTCAAGTATCTTCTTGTAACATCAGGCATGAATAAGTTGGGTGGTCGGGCATAGTGCAAATTCCACATAGGCGAGCCGAACCTATTTTTCCTGCTAGCAAATTTTGCACTAAATTAGTAAGTTTGTCGATTTTAGCTTCGCAGGAAGGAGTACTTATCCCATGAACTCGTCCCGTTGGTTTAGTGGAATTCATAGTTAGACTAATTAAATCAACTCTTATATTATCATAGATGTAACATCAGTTATCACCAATCAAAGATACATAAAATCAATTAAAATACATGTTACTACTAAATACTTAATTTCTAAACTAAACAATTTAAAAATACTTTTCGCACGAACCAACTTGCCTCAACGGTTAAGGGAACAGTTGTTGTTCTTAGAGGTCACGGGTTCGAGCACCAGCAACTACAGCAGGGTGATTGAGCATGCATTGTCAAATGGTTAAGTATATTCAGAACAGATGCTACTTGTAATCACCTTAGCTTTAAAAAATACTTTTCAGAAATCATGACAAGTAAGTTCACTACAAACATTCATAGTAGATTAGATTTTATTTTATTTTAAGGCTTAAGGCTACTTTTGTGTATGTAGTAATCTCAAATCAACAATGTTCTTTTTAATTGAATCTCCAAAACTAACAATGTTTTCCATTCTTTTTAATTTCATCAATTTATCCCTCAAGCTCATGATTGCATCAATCTAGCCCCTTGACTAGTGTTGACTAACAAAACTGTTATCACCAGTTGCCCTTTGCCATGTCAGACACTTAGTCGTTAAATAATTAAAATCTTTTGAGTTAGCATGTCGATATGTCATTTTTTAATAAATTAATTTCTTCTAATAAGGTTATGATGAGTCAATTTTAATGATGTGAAAGTACAGTTGATGTGAATTTTTTTAAAAAAAATTAATTTAAAAATAAACAAGTATTTCTAAAATTCTTCAGCCGTACTATCACGTCATCAAAACTAGCTCGTTATCATCATCGACATGGCAAGATTGATATAATTTAACGACTATGTGGAAGCAAATAACGACCACATGCACATAATTTAATGACTCTTTCAGTCAATGACAGTCAAAGGGCGAGATTAATATAATTTAGAAGTTCGATAACTAAATTGATGAAATTAAAAAGGAGGGATAACATTGCTGTTTGAAAGACTACGAGGACGAAACTAAATTGAGATGGCTATAAGGACAAATTTACTTCTTTTAAGCCTTATTTTAGTAAGTACATTAGAGATTTTATAGGCTAAACTACATTGGTGACCATCTAATAATTGGGTCATTCCTATTTTGACCATTGAACTAACAAACTCGTCAATCAGACCACTTAAATTTTAAAGTGCCCATATTTTGACCAGTAGCCATCAAAATCTAACGAAGTGACATGGCAATTAACGAAAATTTGTATAATTACATATTTAGTCATTGTTAATTACATATTATATTAATTTGGTCATAATTTTAATTTAATTCAAAGAATTTAATCATCAAATCATATGATGACACATGTCACCATGTTATTAAAAAATTTTAAATTAATTTCATTTAATTCAATAAGTTTATTTTTCACCAATCAAATGATGATACGTGCCACCACCTGGTTGGTGGAAGAAACAAATAAAATGATGAAATTGAAATAGGTGGGAGTTGAACCCACACAAACAATATAGAAAGCAAACACCCAAACCAATGAGCTATTAATTCATTTTTTAAGGCTTTGTAAGTTGTAATTTCATTTAAAAAAACATTAATGAAAGCCCTCAAGAGCCACTTTTTCCACCATCGTCTCCAACAAGCTAGGTTTCTTCATTTGTTTCATGTCTCTGTTAATCATCTTTGTTTATTCTAAAATGACAACTTTAACAGCAACTTATTTACACCTTGTGAGAATCCAAGGTCATGCCTTCCTCATTTGCTTGTTTTTTTTCCTGGATTATTTTCAGTACTCTTATATTCCTCTTCAAATTCTTTGCAGAAAAATAACTTATCATTTTGAACTTTTGGTTTGACTAAACCATCTTTTTTTAGGGTTTGACCATTGACTAAAAATTCTAATCACTGCAGCAAAACAAGTTTTTAGCGGTGTTTTAGACCTATAGAAACGTTCTAACAACTCTTGCGGCGCTAAAGAAAACGCCGCAAGAAGTGCCGCTGGAACCAGCGTCGCAACAGTTCGCAGCGTTTGTGTGCAGAAAACTCCACAACATGTCAAGATATACAGTGGCGTTTGATTATCAAAACGCCAAAAAACTGTTTTCTAGTGGCGTTTATGTTTACAAACGCCGCAAAAAATTGTTCTTTAGTGGCATTTGTATTTACAAACGACGCAAAAAACTATTCTTTAGTGTCATTTGTATTTACAAACGCCGCGAATAATTGTTCTTTAGTGGTGTATGTAAACTTTTCTATAGTGGCGTTTACAAACGCTGCGAATAACTGTTTTTTAGTGGCGTTTGTACATGAAAACGCCGCGAGTAACATCATGTTTCTAATAAAAAACTCAAATATATTTAAAAGGCATTCACCAATTTCTACAATTCCAATCCACATTCATTTTCTCAAATAATCAATTAACCGTGGGAACGGTCAGAACTATACATTTAAACTATCTTATAACATTACAAATCCATTTCCCAAACTCATACTACACAAACATATATGCAAAGTTAATATGAAATAAAATTGAAATGGAAGAACCCATTCAAATCAGAAAGATGTGAATCTAATATATAAATCAGAAAGAAAGGAAGATTTTATTATAGATATAAGTTCTTGTCAAGAGTCTTGATAAATTGGTTCAATGTTGGTAGAACCTTCAAACACTGCTTAAGGATCATCTTCTTTCTTTGAATGCGAACAAGTCATCCAACCATGCTTATGATTCTTTTTTTCTCCAATTTTTTTTTTACATAAAAAAAACATGTACAAGCAAAACATTAGCCGAGAAAACTTTGTAAATTGATTTCATGTACAAGTCAAAATTTACTAGGTTGGAATTTAAATATATGTTGCTCCTACTCTTATTTTTTTTTTTTGAAGTACCTATGTCTAATACATGTGTAGGACATATTTCAGAATTAAACTTGTCCAATTCAAATTAGTATATTCTAAGCCTAAACTTGTCCAAAAAGCATTAAAGCATGGACCTTAAAGTAAAATTACTTTAATAAAGTGGGAGACTTAACTAACCTCAAATACAGAATTACTTTTATGTTTCAATTTGAGTGATCAATCCAAGAACCTTTCTTGAAAATGGTTTCGTGGCAAATGTGTTGCAAAAACAAAAACAGAAAATGCTAAAAATAATTACAAAATAAAAGAAAAAATAAATTGCTATCCAAAAGAAACAATCACATTATGATTGGCAGAAAATAAACGGAAAAACAAAAAACTACCGAGGTAAAACAGTTTCAAATATAGAATTGCTGCACCAATTTGCTTCCGAGAATTTTTTCCATCACCTTCTTGACCTCTTTTACTACATCATTTCACAAGCAATATCAATCCACAATAGTAAACAAGCAAAAAAAATCATTGTTAGTGTAATATTCGTATTTTGTCCGGGTATATATATTTTCTATAAGTAAAGCAAAACTAAATACTAAATAAATAAATAAAGTCTAAATGCCTATTATTAGAGTCCATTTTTCATTACATAAAACCTAAATTACAATAAAAGTCCGGAATACAAATTTTTAAGCCCAAAATATAATATTCCCGCCCAAATGGTATAAGGATCTGCCCAAGAAACACAAAAGCCCAAGTTGTGCTTCTTTTTCTCGCCTAGAGACGCCACGTGTCGAACCGGGATTGACCAACAGATTCTTACGCGGATCGGCCCCCAACTAGACCCAGCTGACATTGTCGACATCAACAATGATGTCAGCATCCACTCATATATAAATAGAGAGAGAAACAGTTATTAAACAATAATTACGCAATCATTACCGACCATAATTGAAGAGAGAGATGAGAAGTTGAAGAGGCTTACTAGAGGTGAACGGTCATCGAAATTGCTCGTTGTGAAGGTTGTCGGAGTACGTCGAACATACCAGAAGGTATATTCCGATCTCCTCTTTTACTTTCCTGCAACAATAACATAAAAAAAGTTAGGTTGGAGTCTTTAAACTTTAAAAAAACAGTAACCTAAAAGCCTAAAACCTAGATCTAGGAAAGTCAAAGTGAGATTCAAAGCTTATCTGAGATTTGCGAGGCTGTGATCGGAATTTGAGAAGCTTTAAAGCTTTTGGCAGAGTCGAAGAGGTAGTTTTAGAGTTTGAATTTTCAGGTAGATAGTCTAGGATTGGGCGAATGGGGGTTGATTCTGACGAATCAGGGACTAGATTAGGATTTAGGCTTGAAAAAGGGGAAATGGAAGTTTTAGGGTTTTGGTGCGGCGGCGGACGATGGCTGAAAATTACTTCGGTAGTGGAGCACGGCGGCTGGAGTTACAGGTTTGGTCGGAAGGGATGACTGGAGACCTAAGTTAAGTCGGAGAAGGTAATCGAAAGGTTTTCGGTGATCGGAGAAAGGGAGGGGATAACTGGAGACCAGCGACGCCTCTGGCGGCCGAAAAACATGTCGGAGTTAGGGTTTGTAGTGGCTGTAGATCAAAGTGAGATTTGAGGAAGTTCATGTCGTGTTCTTGAGTTTTTCAGGGTTTAGATTTTCAAAAACAAGGAAATGAGGGAAATTAAGTGTTTGTGGAGAATCAAAGGGAGGAAAAGAGGAAGAACACAAGTGAAGTTCTTGAAAAAACATGTGTTTGATCTCTAAAAACTAAAAAGTGAGATGGCTTAAGAGTTTATATGGATCAAAGCATGAAAAATGGATGAATTTGGTTAGAACATAGGATGAACCGTGGGGTTTGATCTGTTTCGGTCTATTTTTTGGGAATTAGGTGTTTGAGTTCAGAGAATTTTCGGGATATAGAGAGAGTAAAGAGAGAGGGGGTGAAATGTGCAAATGGCCGAGCCTAACTCGGATGAAGGCTTTAAATAGCCGAGTTAAAACGGTGCCTTTTTTTCTCTACTTTATACTTTGGGCTACTCCGTTTTACATTTCTCACATATTAGTCACCAAACCTTTGTAATTTGGGTTTTCTTAGTTTGAATTCAATTCAATTTAGTTTCTATTTCAATTTAATATCTTTGTTTAATTGTTTTTAATTTAAATTGCTCAACTTATCTTGTTTGCATGTCTTTAAATAATCATATAGTATACTTGAGTAGGAGAATTTAATTCACTTAGTAAAATAGAATTAAAACCTTTTAGGATTAGCTCCTTTAATTGAATTTAATTAATTTAATAGGAGAGAACATTATAGTAAATAAATGGATATTGAATGAAGGCTTAAATATCCTAAGTTGACTAGTATCACATTGCAATGTGATGTTAATCAATGGGGTATTTAGATAAGAGATTGAATACTTCATTTGAATATAGAAAATAGAAATTACATGCAGCTAGATTAATAAAATTGAAATTAGGATTAAATAATTAGTGATGTTAATAATAGGAATATTATTAATTTAGGAAAAATATGGGTAGTGCCCAAATTTTTGGGTGTTATCACATAAACCCTAAATTTGATAATATTTATATATTTTAATTAATTAAATTAATGGAACCTTAATTAAGTAGTACTTAAAAATGACAACAAAATAATTAAACATGCACCAAACCTTTTGTGTTGAGATACATTTTGAATATAAATTGAAGTGTCCTAATGTATTTGGACGTTTCAAAACTATATTCCTCCAAAATGTATTTTCTTACGAAAGGATATTCTCATTTGAAATGGAATCCATTTAACAATTAAAGATTTAATTAAATTTAGATTAATGTTCGAAATGTCAAAATGCCACGTGGAATTAATAAGGTACCGATAACGGGCGTTCGTAGGGGTGCTAACCCTCCCCTACACGTAACCGACTCCCGAACCCGAATTTTACTAAAAGAATCTTTGGTCCGTTTTTATAGTGTCCGGTCTACCAAAGTGATCGGTGGCGACTCCAAATTGATTTTAAAGAATAAATAAAGAAAATCGGTTTAATATGGGAAAACCCTTATTTCAAGACTAAATTAAAAATAAAAAACCCCAATTCCAAAACCTTAATCGTCAGGCTATTTTTACAAACGGTTTTAAAAACGGTCGCGACAACTTGGCGACTCCGCTGGGGACAAAATTGAGAGTTAGGCCTATTAATTAATTTCACGTGGCATTTTGGCATTTTAAACACTAATCTAAATTTAATTTTTTCTAAGAGAATTGTTAGATGGATTTCAGGAAAAATAGGGGTAGCTTTTGTGTATGATATATCTGTCATTCATGCATAAACCCTCAATCCGGGTTTTTCACCCTTAGGTGGGAGAAAGACAATATCCGACGTGATGCTCTCCAGCTCCGAGTTCCGATTTTTGTCTTTTTTCAGTATACTAACCTTATGCACCGTGGGGTCTACGCCTCTGTTATAAAGGACCTATACTACCGAATCGATGTCTTAATGTAGAAATAGACGGTAACGACAGTTCGAGAACCGAGAGTCTAGACCAAAGCCCACATTCTATTTTTAGAAGCCCACCCCGCTAGAGCCAGACATGGACCTAGGACAGGTGTTGCCGGTTTAAATACATTTCTCTGATTATTTTCTTTGCTATATATCTTGTGCTTCTTTGCGTTAATAGTTTGTTTATTTGCTTTTCATATTAATTCACAATAATGACACTGTTTCTTTTTGTTTATTTTGTTTTCTTGTCTCTTTTACCTAGCATCATTTTGCATTCATTAAAGGTATCGATTCGAGGATCAATTGAGTTAGACAGTGTTTTTAATGGTCAATGAGTTCGATATACAAGGAGAAGGTTGTACGATGGTGTGGACCCGGTCAGAGAAGACTCAGTTCAAGAAAATAACAGTATTTAGGGGAGTCATATTGTAACACTCGTGTTTTGGGGTCGGGAGTTTGGTGCATGTGTTGGGTTCGAGTCGTCAAAATCGGTTTAATTCAATTAGACCTTGGTTTTAATTTAAATGAGATTAAAATTAAAGTAATGGCATTTTTGTAAATAAGTTGAAATAAAGAAAGACAAGCTTTTTGAACCAAAAAGAAAAAAAAGAAGTCATCTTCTCCCCATTCTTGTTTCCAACGTGAAAAAAACCTCCCAAAGCCCTAAATCACTATTCCATCTCTTTTCTCCACCATTTCAAGGACTCCTTTCAAGGTAATTTCGTTTTTGAATTCTCCTTTCCATCCCAAGCATTTCCATGGTTTTAGGTTTCAAAACCATCACCATTTTTGTTTTTCAAGTTTGAAGAAAGTATGAAACTTTAATGGGTTTTCAACTTGTTTTTGGTTTGTTTAGTTAAGTTTTGAGTTGAGCTTACCTAAATACACCTAATATTTTGAAATGGAGGGATTTTGACAAAAATCCCGAAATGGGTCTTGGGGGCATTTTTGAAAGTGTCAAAACTTCAAATTTTGGTGTGATTTTGTGTTGGGTTGAAGGGCTGATGGTATAGGGTTGTTAGGAAGGTGTTTTGGAAGTCTTTAAAGGTCATTTGGGTGTTGGAAATGGTAGATTTCAGCTGGGTATTATGAGTGTACGAAAATATGAGTTTTGTGGTTAGTTTGAGTTTGAAATTATGAAGTTTTGGCTTGTGTTTGTGGGTTGAGATTGTGGCTGAGTTTAACAGTGATTTGGTTGAGTAATAATTGTCTTTTGATTGGTTAGAAGCAAGAGGAAATATCGGAGAAGGTTCGGGATCGATTCCGGAAATTTCGGAGGCTTGAGAGGCTTTGCTTGGTTTGCTTAAGGAAGGGTGGTGAGTGAAACCTTTAAATTTATTTAAATTGGTTCAAGTGTGTGTAGTTGAGGTTTTGGGATGTGCTTGGTAGGCCATTCCAAGGTAGAAGTTAAGTTGGTAGCTTAACTTCTTGTGTGTTTATAAGCTTTCAATGTTTATGCCAATTATAGACTTGTGAAGCATGACTTGGTTATGTATGAATATACATTGATGTGTGTGATGATGGATGTGTGCTATAAATGATGGTTGTTATGATGTGGTTTTGATAGTATTATTGGCATTAGTTAACTTACCGAGTATAAATGATCGATCATTAAGATTAGTGTGCACACGGTTGAGTCAAATTCGCGCGTGGCCTTGGTGGCGTTAAGCCATCAAGGAGGAGTACGGTGATGTAATATTCCACCGAAAATGTTTATATTATACGTGATGATGAGTGGAATCCCATCCGTAGGGCATGTGATGATGAGTGGAATCCCATCCATGCGAGGTCCGGTGATGAGTGTAATCCCACCGAGGTAATGTTGTTGTTGAGAGTAATTCGCATATCTGAGTAAACTAATAGTAGCCAATGTACTTGCTCTTGTGGTTATGATGTTGAGATAATTGCCTTAACTTGTTGAGCTTAGCATGAAGTAAGATGCCATGTTTTGCCTTTTGAGTTGCTAGCTAGATTGCTATATTGATGCTTATGCATGTTTGTGTGTGAGATTAAGGATGATATGCTTAAACTCTGCATTGTCGTTGTTTTTGGTTTTAGAGCATCCTCACTAAGCTTCTAGCTTACGCTCTCGTTTTCGACAATGCAGATAATTAGCGTGGTGTTAACAAGGAGCAAGGAAAGGGGCATTCCAAGCTTTTGTAGTTGCTCAAGTATGGTTTAGTAAATAAAGTATTAGTTTAGCAATGGGGCTGCTATGTGTTTGTATGAGCGTTGTTTGACTCATAAATGTTGAATGTTGTTATGTTATGCTTTGAATTTGTAAACCATGTTATATTTTGGTCAAGTGTTTGTGGTGAAAGTTTATGCCTTTGGATGATATATGTTGTTTTGATGAGCATGTAAATCTATGTGTGAGGACATGAACCTTTTGGCTTTTAAGTTTTTAAGTATGCCTTGAATGCTCTTTGAATGGGTGCCTTATCTTGCATCTTATGTGGTTTGAGTGCGTCTTGCAATAGGGTGCATGCCTCTAGAGTACATTTGTATGTTATGTATGCTTCTTGGGGTCGTTAAGGGCTTTTGGGATCATTTGGAGATGTTTAAAACTGATTTTGGGAATTCACAGACTGCAGGTGTTTCGAAACGGGTTGTGCCGTTTCGAAACGGGTGTGGTTCCAGGGCCCCTCGTATCGGAACTCGTTTCGGTACGGTTTGGCTACTGTGAGCCCCTGTTTCGGAACACTTTGGATACTGTAATTGCATGTTCCGAAACGGGTATCAGAACGCCTAGGCAAAATAGGACCCTGTTTCGAAACGGGGTGGATGCATTTCGGTACGGGTGCCTGGCTTTTTAAACTGGAACCCGTGTTTCAAAACGGGTGACGTCTGTTTCGAAATGCAGGCCTGTAAATAGGCTTTTTGACATCTCTAAAGGGTCTCAAGGTTTGAGCTTAGGCCCAGTTTGCTGTAAGGCTTCTCGTGAGCCTTGTTTTCCGCTGTCGTGATCACTTAGGAAATAAATATGCCTTTAGACAAGATATAATTAAAAGAAATTTTCTAGGGTTGCTAACCGAGGTGAGACCTTAACGGGTTTCACATCGGTTTTCCCCGTGTAGCCTACTCGGACCGGTCAGTCGACCAGACCGAGACGAGGAGGTTACACATATGTCAGAATGCAAGTGTTACAAGAAGACATTTAAAAGGCAGCAAGAAAAAAGATTCAAGGGTTAAAGATTTATACACTTGGACCAAGCTCTCAACTTAGAATCGTCACTTCGAATTTCACAAATAGAGAAAATTACTAAAAAAGTACAATGATGAAGGAAAAACTGATATTGAATAAGAGAGATAAAAATTAGGATGGCAGAATTGAAAAGTGTTGCACGAGATTTGAAAGGCTGACTTACAAATTTCGTCGGGGCACTAGAAATAAAGGACAGAGAACTAAAAGGCAAGCTTGAGGTAGCCACTCAAACTATTCAAAGGTAGAATCATGAAATGATCAAGTTCAGAAGTCATGCGCAAGGAGTCACTGATTCGTGCAGATTTTATTCATTGAAGCCATGAGTCTGTAACAACACCTTGATATCAGCACCAAGCTAGGACAGACGCTGACTCGAAAGCGAAAAAAAGTGATTAGTCCAGGGACAAGTGCAAGCTGATTTCCGTAATCAATTTGTCTATTTCTTGTATTCGGCTTTTTGGCTAATGAATGTTGCTCTAAAGACTAGTCCTTGAAATCGATACCTCGTGCATTCATGTATTGTATAAATATTGCATTTAAAAAAATCATCGCATTTTTTTAAATAACATCATTTTTAAAAAATAATAATTATTATATTTTGTTTAAATAATATTGCATTATTTTTTCAGATAATGGTGTGAAAGCTGAATACTAATATTTTGAGAAACATGGGCAATATGCTTATTAAGTTGAAGTAATCTCAAAAAATTGTTGAGGACCGTTTGAGAGGCATTGAGCAAAAGATTGATCAGTCTCAGAACGAGATAGTAATACGAACTACCACATTACTTGAAATCAGGGAAGCTAAGAAAGAAAATGTTTTAAATAGAAATACCAACATTGATGATCAGAATAAAAACTTCTCTCACACAAAGGTTCAACCTGAAGGATCAGTTCCGAAGGAAGTTCAGACCGGTGCGGTCAGAGTATCAATCAATGATTCAGAAAAATTGAAAACAAACTTTGGAGATGACGTTCCTAGCCTCAATGTGCCCAAATTTTCGGGTGTTATTACATAAATCTTAAATTTGATAATATTCATAGATTTTAATTAATTAAATTAATGGAGCCTAGGTAGTACTTAAAAATGACAACAAAATAATTAAACATGCATCAAACTTTTTGTGTTGAGATACATTTTGAATATAAATTAAATGTCCTAATGTATTTAGACGTTTCAAAACTTTATTTGTCCAAAATTCATTTTCTTACAAAAGGATATTCTCATTCAAAATGGAATCTATTTAAAAAATTAAAGATTTAATTAAATTCAGTTTAA
Source organism: Hibiscus trionum (assembly GCA_030270665.1). NCBI lineage: Eukaryota > Viridiplantae > Streptophyta > Magnoliopsida > Malvales > Malvaceae > Hibiscus > Hibiscus trionum. Next base: position 51,457,225 of record BSYR01000026.1, on the reverse strand, counting down.
TGTTCGAAATGTCAAAAAGCCACGTGGAATTAATAAGGTACCGATAACGGGCGTTCGTAGGGGTGATAACCCTTCCTTACACGTAACCGACTCTCGAACCCGAATTTTACTAAAAGAATTTTTGGTCCGTTTTATGGTGTCCGATCTACTAAAGTGATCGGTGACGACTCCAAATTAATTTTAAAAAATAAATAAAGAAAATCGATTTAATATGAAAAAAACCCTAATTTAGAGAATAAATTAAAAATAGAAAAACCCCAATGTTAAAAAAGACAAAAGACGCACTAAGGCGATATGAATTTTGTATCCGAGACGCAAGGCGAGAGGCGCACGCCTTATTTAAGTAAGACACACATTTTGAAAATAAAAGATAAACAAGTATTTTCCAATTGTATAGTCAAGCAAAAGAAATGTCCATACAATATAAACACCAAAGAGTATTCATCATAAGCATTTTATGTATTAAGCACCACTTGAAAATTCTTTACATTCAATAAAATTTTGAGTAATAAGAATAATGAGATTCTTTGAATGTTCAACTTCAACATAAAAAATCAAGGAAAATGCATAAATGCACATGACATTGCATTTTAGTACAAAACAAGAAAAAAAATTAGTACTTTAAAAAGGAATATAAGTTCAACAAAAGTTCTTCCTTCCATTTACCTTTAACTTTTCAATCAAAAAGCATGTGACATTGCATTTTATCATGCAATATGAAATCTTTTATACTGTAAATACACAAAGCTAGTTATATAATAATCTCAAAAAGATATATGATATGGGTAATTATTCCATGCACAAGCGCTTATAAAAACTTTGTTTACACAATGTCTTAGTTTTAGGGAGTTCGTTTAAGGTTTACGGTTTAAGTGTAGTAGTTTTGAATTTATGGGTTGTTGATAGAATTTAGAGTTTAGAGTTAAAATTTAAGGTTTGTAAGTTAAAATTTAAATCCCTAACCATATTATCTTAAAACCTAAACCATAATTTCTAACTTTAACCCTAACCCCTAAATTCTAACCATAAACCCTAAATTCTAAACCCCTACACTAAAACCCCTAAACTCAATTAAATTTAGTTCAATTTTTAAAACTCAACCAAATTCATTTGAATTTAAATTTGATCCAATTTAATTAATGTTTGTATATATAGTGTGTTATGCTTTAAGTTCAAATTACACATTAACTCAACTAAATTAATTTAATTTTAATTTGATTAATGTTATTTTTGTGTGGTCTCACTTTTGGCCCAAGTTAGTATGTAAAAAATAATAAAAAATTTAAAAAAAGCCAAAAAAAAAAAAAAAAGTGAACAGGCGGCGCCTTTCTGCGCCTCAGGCGCGCCTTGCTGCGCTTCATTGAAGTTGCCTCGCCTAAACCCAATTAGGCGTTTCACCCTCGCCTCGCCTTAGCGCCTAGGCGCGCCTCAATAGCGCCTTTTTAAACACTGAAAAACCCCGATTCTAAAACCCTAATCAGTTTTTACAAACGGTTTTAAAAACGGCCGTGACAGTTAGCTACCTTCCAAGATTCTTTTGAGTAGCTTTCTATAGCATCCCTGTCGAATTGAAGACAATTCAAGTTCAGACTTTAGACCCTGAGGCTTATTTTCAAGTCTGTATATGCATAAACAGCGAAAAGAAAGAACACATACTTGAAACCTGGTATGGTGTCCGGCCAGTACTTTAGGTTCCTAATCTCATGGGGGAATGTAATCAAGAACATCATGTCACACCAATCAAGTTTCTGCTCCTCCGAGACGACATACTGTTGGCTGTATCCCTAGAAATCGTTTCCGGCCTGTGCGTACTTGTTCTTTTCGTCTAGTGGCATATCAGAAACATCTGGCCTATCTTAGTGGTGTTGTATGTACTTTTCAGGAATTGATTGAGGATCATTTCTTAACAGCTCCTGGACGCTTCGAACGGGCAAAGATTTGCCCCAATCACTTCCTTTTTCTTCCTCAATACCTATATTCTCCTCCTTGGGCTCCCTAACCTTTCTCCTAAACTGCAAAATACCACAAATCAACAGAACAATCACCTAAATCTGCCTTGAACTAACAAATATACTAGTACAAAATGATCCTATGAATCTAAATAAACACTATCGGCAACAAATACAACGTTAAATCTAATCTAATTAGTATATGATTTGATAAGAAATTTCCCTTTCCAAAGCATTGCAAATTTCCAGATTTATTTACCTTCAGTGTTTTTCAATTTCACTTTTAAATTTATATTTTCTATACCCAAATCCTAAACTTTAGTTTTTCTCAGCTACCAAACAAGATTTAGCTTGATGTTGAAAGAAAAGATTAAAAAAAACGAGACTTACCATGGCTTCAGGCGAAATGCACGAGCGTTGTCAAATTAGGGCTGTTTAGGAGCGCTTCTGCAGATGTTGTGTGACGAGAGAGAGCGCATCAGCGAAAGAGATTTAGGGGTCAAGGTGAGGTGAGGCTAGGGGTGTAAACGAGCCGAGTCAAGCTCGAGTAATACTAAGCTCGGCTCGACTCGTTAAGAATTCGAGTCGAGTTCGAGCTTGAGTATTTTAAGCTCGACTCGACTTGCTAAAAATTTGAGCATTAAAAACCCCTAATCCTAATAGGAGAAAAAAAGTACACATGAAAATATAAAGAAAGTTAAACTAAAAATTAAACTAACATAACATAATAACCAAAAACACCAAACCTACATTTTAATTCACTTTAATTTTAAAAATTTAATAATAGTTTATTATACTTCCGAGTAGCTCGCGAGCTTTTCGAGTCGGGTATCAAATAGCTCAGCTCGGCTCGTTAAGAACTCGAGCCGAGTTTGAGCTCGAGTCGAGCTTTGACCGAGTCGAGCTCGAGTAGCTCACGATCTGTCTCGTCTCATTTACAGCCCTAGGTGAGGGAGTACCTGGGGGCTGGGAGTGATTTATAATTCAAATTAAAGTTTTACGACGTTTGCAAGCCACAAAAAAATACATCTTACGGCATTTGTATGAAAAACGTCACTAGAGTACAAGTTTGTACAAAAAAACCCGCAAAATGTGTCGTTTCGTGACGTTTGCACTATAAACGCTACAATATGTAGAATTTCAGCGGCATTTATCTAAAAAATATCGCGAAAAGTGTCGCTATATATCAAACTTGGTATAGTGAATAAAGCTAAATTTAGAGAAAGATAATAAAATTTTAAAATTTAATGATTTTTTTTTAACAATTTCTACCTAAGAAGAGAGGAGGGAAAATTTGCTCCTAATGAATTTTGAAACCACAACTTAGAGAGAGGGGATGATTTCAACTGAGAGTTTTAACCACTTACTCTAAAGATTGTTGACAAATTTAATGAAATATGAAAATAAAGAACTTAAACTCAAAAAAAGAACAAACAAACCATTGATCAATAAAACCAAAAATATCCAAAATAGAACCACTAAATATGTAAAATTATCATGATAAGCCGTAGATCTAATCCAAAACAATATCAAATTTAAAATTGAAAACAATAGAACTCAATTGTGAGGAAGATGCAACTGAAGGAGGAAGATCTTGTGGGTGTGGGTGTGAGTATTTATGGATTGAAGGATAATGTTACAGTCTAGACAAAAATGAACTAATCGCCCAATTGTGGGTGCTTGGTTTCCATCTGGTTGGCATGGGTTCAACTCTCAACTAGTTTAATTTTATCTTTTTATTTGTTTTATTTGCTTTCCACTAACCAAGTGGTGACAAATAGGTCAAATTGATATAATACGTAAGTAGTAAAAATTAAGTGTATGCTTATATAAATTTTCGTTAATTGTTATGTTTCTTTTTCGTTAATTTTTTTAATGGTTGGTGGTCAAAATATAAATACTTAATTAGATAGTCTGATTAACGAATTGTTAATTTGAAGGTCAAAATAAGAACCGGTCACCAGTGTAATTTACCCAATTTTATATCGTAAGTAAATGGGGATGTTTTTAGGGGCTTAGGTCCTTGAACATTGTTGAAGGGCTTAGGCTTTTCAGCACAAAGAACACGAAGCCCATCTCAGCCACCGTCATACCTTTACATGACGTGGCCTGATCCCATTGCTCAACCTGCGTAGACTTGTGTCATCTTCACCAGCTCTGGATACATCTCTTCTTCTTCTTCTTCTTCGCGGGCACAAATTGTTATTCAGGATTTAACAACAGTTCTTCAGAAAGAAAAAAAACGAAATATGAGATTGTTTGTTAGTTTGGTAGCAGTTTTATATATATTGGGCAGCAGTGTCTTAGCCGATCAGATTTTCCCATCTCAAGTAGGTAAGCCCATATTTCATAATTAGTCTAATTATGTTTGCTTTAGTTCTGGGTTTTCTTTGATTCTCTTTAGTTTTTGTTTTCATGTGCGAAACATAGAAGAGTCGAGCTCATGAGACCTTATGATGGAACTTTAAATATCTGTTCCCAATGATTTTGTTCTTTTAGATGTATGGATGTTTGCTTGATTTTAAGACATGCTATTTGTTTATTGTTAATCAGTGCTTTAGTGGTGAAATTAGCACTAAATAACTGTTAGGAGTTATGTTAGAAATTTAGAGGCGCGAAATTACAAAATTTAGGAGGGTGCTAACTTAGATCATGGATAGAAAATTCATAGACAATACATAAACTAGATGAGAATTGGAAATTTTCAGGGGTGCGACGACCGGCCCCTAGCACCCCATCGGTCCATCCCTGGTTCTATATCCTTCAATGGTAAGAAATGGGGGTTTTGTGGTCTTGGGATTTGATTCAATGAATTGTTGTAATCAAATGAGGGCAAACATTAGATTTCAGTCTGTTCTTCGGTAGTCTGAGATTTATGCCTGCTTTAGTTCTTGGGCTTCTTGGACAACAGTATGATGACAATTGAATTTAGGTTTTTTTTACTTGTGAATGCCAACTACTTTCGGCAAATGTTTTTTTTAATGGAGTTACGAATATGTGTCGAAACTGACTATTTATTCATGAGAGCAATGTTATGCTAAGAGCTGATTGTTTGATAAAGTCGGATGTTATGGATCATAGCTGACATGCGTGGTGAACCGGAGGTAATTGGCTTATGTTCTTGTAGCTTTGTGTCTTTTGGTCGATGGAAGGCTATTGGTTCGTAAATATAGAAGTGTGAACTTGAAAGCCAAGTAAACCAGAGACTGAAAAAAAAAAGAGAAAAACCAGAGTGCAGGGTCTTCATTTACCCTGATCGTCATTAGAAAGAGTCATTAATTGTTGCAACCAAATCAGTCTTCGTACGCGATGTTATCATATGCAGATTTTCTATCTAGCTATATTGCAACTGATTTCTTGGCTGTGTCTAGTATATTTTTTTAAAGAAAAAGTATTTGCAATATTGGTTCTACTGCTTTCAAGTTTTTTCTTGCTTTCTGATGCTTTTCTAATTCTTTACTGAAAACAGCTGGCACACTTGGCCGAACCCGTGAACCAAAATACAAGATTGAGTTCCATTCTGAAGACTCTCCCTACCATCCTGTAAGTAAGAGTAGAATTTAAACACTTTTTGCTCTTCAACCCTAGGTTTGATGAAATCTTTAAGAATACTTTGTTTCTAATTTCCCGCTTACACTTTGCATTCAATCTTGCTGATTTTCCAATCCACACATTTACAATATTAGTTTATCCTTTTCTACCTTCGAGAAGGATGTTTTTCCCCCTGCCTCCGTTTTGCAAATCTATTGCATGAAGAGTTGCTTTAAATATGAAAAGGGAATTTAAGTTTGATCTCATCCTTTTAGGATCTTACTGCATGATGGATTTGTATAATGATTTCCGTATGAGACGGTATCTTTTATGAAGTTATGAAGCATCATCTGAATGTTCACTGGGGCTTTATGTTGAATAATTGACCACACGAAACACAATATTTAACAGATGTAGGATAACACTACTTAAACTTTTTTTCACCACTGCAAATTTCCTTGAGTGAGTAAATTTTATCAATGGTAAGTAAAAGTCTTTTACCTGTACACCTTAGTGTAAGCAGGAGCCTTTTTTATTTTAAAGTTTTCTACATAACACGGTCTTATTATTTGAAGCTTATTTTTGTTTTTCCTACTAATGAGTTCAAATTAACTAGTATACATTTTATCTAGCAAACAAACTTCAGCATAATGATTCATTTTATATGTTCGAATGCTTGAGAAAGTTTGTATTTAGAAATTGGACAGAATGTGTTCGAACAGCTTTGTGCTGTTTCTATGAAAGATGGCTATAAGAATATAAGAACAACGAAAATGGCGTCTTTTAATCTTGTCATAATTTTCCGTGTGCATATAACTTAAGTGGGTTGGTTTTCCTTGGATGTGAACCTATCAAGTTCCATCTGGACCTGTCATTTTTATTGACCTAATATTACGATGCCTGGAACATTTTGCAGGATGATGATCAAGAGTCTGTTCTTATGCCTAATAAGGATGGAAAGAATTTTTTATGTTTCTTGCCTAAGGTGGAGAAAGCAAAGACCCTAAAGCCAGTTACTCAGCAGAACACTAGTAGCATGATTGTGGAGTCCGAGAGACGGATTAAACTGAAGACACCTGATGAACTGCTGGAAGTACTGAAAGATAAATGCTTTCTCAGCGTGAGCACCTGGTTCCTACACGCACTCTTTGTTTGGTGTTCCCTATTTTGAATTGATGATGTTGCCATTAGACATTCATGCAAAGAATTAAGAAAGGTTTTGTTTTTCCTTGGAGTTATGTGCCACTTAACTCATACCGTGAGCTCTTTTTTGTTCAGCAAGAGGGATGGTGGTCTTATGAATTTTGTTATCAAAAGCAGTTGCGACAAGTACATGTGGAAGATGACAAGGTATATTTTTTATTGAATTTAAGGTGCTCATTTTTATTCAATCATACTGCACCATCTTTTTTATCCGAGTAGTAGTTTATATAATAGGTGGTGGTAATATAATAATAGTTATAAAAGCACCTGCATCGGAATCGGCATCATTTGCTATCTTAAGAAATAATTGGGAGTATTCCTCCCGTGTTTTATTTAATACCTTAATGAATACAGTAAGCTCCCCCAGCAGTTTTTATAATTTATTAATGTACATTTTCGATGATTTTGGAATTCTTGCAGGTGGTTCAAGAATTTGTCTTGGGTGTATATGATGAAGAGGCCACTGCTGCTTTCAACCAGAATCTCTCCGACATCTCCACATTAAAAGATCCTCGCTCAAACCATGCATCGCAAAGGTGAGACCTCATATGGTTTAAAATTTAGGTTGCACCTAAACTTTGTCATCTTTATTATAGTTATTTAACTTTTACCAAAACAATAAGTTCCAAGTGGTGAAAAGTACAAGGTTATACTGGATTAAAAGAAGGAAAAGAAAGAAAACGACTGTATAACGATGCCATGTCTCGTGCAGGTATCATGCTCATCAATACACGAATGGAACCCTATGTGATCTGACTAGTCAGCCCCGAGAAACCGAGGTATGAAGCAATAAAGTTACAGTGTTGTGCTATGGCTTTTAGATCTCCTTTGAGGGAAAAGGATTCGTTCTCATGTTTTTATGCTTTGTTATTTCGCTTTGTAGGTGAGATTTGTCTGCTCGGAGCCGAGAACAATGATTAGTTCAATTACAGAGCTTTCCACATGCAGATATGCACTTACTATTCAAAGTCCCATGCTATGCAAACACCCGTGAGTCTCCCTCTCTCTTTGCTCCAAATCCTATGTTTAGAACTCAATGCTAGTTTCGTACAGCTGATTGTGCCTGTTGGAAAATTCAAAGATGTATAATCTTTCTAATGCCACCACTTACTTGTTTATTTCATTTAAATAAAAGATTGTGATTCCCATCCCTAATTTTGTAGGTTATTCCAAGAGGAGAGACCTGTGTGGCACACCATTAACTGCAATGCTCTTCCAAAGGATTACAAGGATACCAAGGTTGAAGGTATGATCATGGACTCAGAAGATCAATCTAATGCTTATGATTCGAGCGAATGAATGTTGTCGAGCTTCATACACTTTAGTCGTAGGTTTACGGAGATTAGCCTTGTCAAAGTAAAAAGCATTGTATCAAATTAAATGCAGTCCCTTTAAACTTTACATCTGAAACAACAAATATTTGTGCTTTAAAAATAGTTTGTTGGTCGTGTTCCTTATTTCCAGAACCTGTTCTTTCAAGATAGCTGCTATGTCTTATCTCTATTCTTCAGTCTGGTGTTGGCTTTATTTTATTCTTACCGATGAGATATCCATAGCCAAATGAACTGTTCAAGGCTAAGATGGATCTGAACCGGAGAACAAACATGCAATAAAAAAAGGCTTAATTGTTATGAAAAAAAGTACTCCCTCCGTCCCATTAATTTTGTCTTTTATTGACTTTTTTTGGGTCATTTTTTTGAATTTTGACATATTATTATATAAAATTTATTATTAAAAAAAATATATTTTATAAACTTTCAATCAAGTAATTTTAAAATATACATTTTAAAAATGTAATTGTTTAAATATTTAAAATAATCATGGTCAAAGTTTAAAAATATTGACTTTTAAAAAGTCAATAAGGGACAAAATTAATGAGACGGAGGGAGTAAAAAGCAAGAACAAAATAGATGAACAAGAATAAGAACAAAATGAGAGACAAAGAGAGAAACTTGTATTATATTCTCAATGTAAGATTGTGTACAATGCTTTCTCTAAACTCTATATTTATAGGCATAAAATAGAAACTCTAATTCTAATGAGTATTAAACCCTAATAATAAAGTACATTAAAGTCTCATTTAATATATGAATATCCACCATAAATATAAAGATATTCATAACACTCCCCCTTGGATATTCTTGGAGATAATGTGTTTCGTTAAAACCTTACTAAAATAAAAACCTTGTAGGAAAAAAATTTAGTGAAGGAAAAAGTACACACATCTTTGATATGCATATCATGTTAGCTCATTAAAAATCTTACCAGAAAAATTCGTTGGGACAAAACATCGGTTAAGAAAAAAGAGTGCAACGCATATTTATTTCCTCTCATGAAAATATCACATAAGATCTTTGAATCTTCATAATTGAATCTTAAATACAATCTTCAAATGTTGAAGTAAAGTATGCACTAGTGGATAAATCTTCCAAATTATTGTTTGAAATGATGCATCAAATATCATTCTTTTGAAGATTACGGGGGCGAAACTTTGAAGAAATATGTTTCGTTTTGTCACATTTAATGTATCCACCTTTTGGTTGAGATATAAATTTTACATTATCTCTACACAAGATTGCTTGCATCTTATTTTGTGAAAGCAATTCACATATCTTCTAGATATATTTAGCCAAACACATATTTTGGCTTTGCCTCGAGCATAACAATTATTTACATGATTTGGAGAGACATCAAGTTTTGAAAGATCTAAGGCGTCGTTTGGTTCACGGAATGTAAGATTACCTTTGGGAATGAGATTACCGGAATGTTACATTACTTAACATATTACTCGGAATATTGTATTACTTTGTTTGATTTGTTTGGCAGGAATGTAAGATTACTTTGTTTGGTTGAAGGAATATAAGATATGAAAAATGCATGTTTTACCAAATTGTCCTTAAAATATATTTTCTTTTTTAACCAATTGAACTTTTAGGGTAATTTTGGGGAATAATCCAAAATGGATTATTAATTAGGTTTCTAGGGGGGTTTGGGGAGATTTTGGGATCTAGGCCAACATTTAAGATTAAAGTCAAAATATACCCTAAATCATATACCTTTCAAAATAATTCTGCCATCCTGATAGACACCAGCTTCACGACAAACTGAGGGATACCGGATATGCCTTCTCCACCATCTTGTTCATTAGATAACTATACAGTTGTAAAAAGTAAATGCATTTTTTATCAAATTTATTGGGATTTTCCAGTGCAAGACAATCCCCAATCCCCTGGCCTACATAGTGCCAAACTTGTATTGTATTCCAGGTCACAAAATGTTATCGCAACAATGCACTGCGAGGAAGATGGTTCAATGGTATATGGTTTAGGGTATAGATTTAAGAGTTTAAGGTTTAATAGTTTAGGGTTATAGGTTGAGGGTTAAGGGTTAAATTAATTTTTTTATAAAGAATAGGGTCAAACTGAAATAATATTTAAATAATGAAGGTTTAATAAAATACAAAGATAAGTGAGGTACTAAATATATAGTTTACCCTTATTAAAAAATAAAATTTTAATATATATAAAAAATAATTTAATTGAATTTTTAAAAATAATTATTAATTGTATGATGGGTACTTGGAATTTTAAGTCTTTATTAATTAGTTTAATGGTGTTCAACGGTGTTCATCATTAGTGGTGTTCGTCGGTGTTCGTCGCACGTGGTAGACTCATCCTATATTTTTATTTTATATGCATCATATTATTTTATAAACCCTAAACCACTAAAAAATAAAATAAAAAGTAGCTACATCATTCCGAAAGTTCTATGTAAATGTTATTATCAAAAGGCTCATACAAATAGGATGTAACAAGTAACAACATCCATTAGGCGAAAATTAAATCATTTTATTTATTGTCAAACTAATCAAAATTTAAAAGTAGCTACATCCACCACCGAGAAATATGTTTTCTCATAATCGATTTTATGTCTTTGTGAGAATCCTTGTACAACCAAACAAACTTATATATCGTGATTTTCTTTTTTTGATTTCTCTTTCTCACAAAGATCCATTTATATCTCACAAATACTTTTATCTTGAAAGAAATTTTAGTTTCGCCTTAATTGTCTCTTTCTATTTTTGGCCAATCATTTCTTTGTTTACATTGTCCAATTGACAATAGTTCATGATCCACATCAAAATCCCTAGTTCTATATTGCATGAAAATGTATTATAGATATCGATTTGATTTCGGTTTCACTTATTACCAGACATACATAATTTATTGAGATTTCTTTATTATCAGGTACCTGAGTCATGTCAATATCTTTGTTGGAGACCTTTTCATTTCTTCTAAAGATTTTTATAATACGTTGATTCTTCGATCAGACCATCATAAAATATAGCTCCTTTTATTTTTCGAGGATTTTATCTTTGGAACCTATTTGTCTATCACGCTACATGCGTAAGTTAGACTCATTAGCAACTAGAATTTGTCCTTCCAGGACATCAAATTTTATCGGAGCATTCATAGCTGGTATATGTGACTTAGTCACTCTTTTATGGTCAGCAAAATCATCTGACAATTGATTTGCTAAGTTTTATAAATGAATTATCCTTTGAACTTATAGTTCACATTGTTGAGTACGTGGATCATAATGATAATTTGTTCTAACTTATTATTTTACCCAGCTATTTATTTTCTCCCCCTAATGTTGAGAAAATTGACTCATAAAAATGACAGTCAGTAAATCGAACTGTAAATGAATCGCCCATCAAAAGCTCATATATTTAATTATCGATGGGATTCAAATATGACATATATTTTCAACCTCCTTTGAAGACTCATCTTTTTAGGGGTGAGCAAAACTCGACTCGAAAAAATCGAATAACTCGACTCGAGACGAAAATACTTGACTCGACTCAAAAAAAATTCAAATAAAGTTTGAGTTGTAAAATAGAAATTCGAATAACTCAAAATTTCTAATAATTAGTGGATTTATTTTTAAGTTCGAGACGAGTCCCTCAATTTTTTATTGATATATACATACTGATATATAAAAATATGAAGAAATATTGCCACATATGAATATATATATGCATATCTTATATGATTAGAGAAAGCCATTTAAATTGGAATCAAACCGTGCTATAACATGATAAATAATTACAATTAAATTTTTATAGGAACTCAAAAACTCGACTCGACTCGAAAAAATTTCGAATGAAAGTTTGAATGATAAAATTAGACTCGTCAACTCGAATAACTCGAAATTTTTTTATTCAATTCGATCGAACGCTCATCCCTACATCTTTGTGTGTTGTGGTGGAGCAATTGAAACATATATCGCACACCCAAAAATTCTAAGATGAGAAATATTTGGTCCATGACCAAAACAAACCATAGGTAATGGGGAGAACTTATGATAATTTGTTGGCTTGATGCGAATTAGTGAAGTTGTATATAAAATGGCATGTCATCAACATTATCAAGAAGAATTGTCTTTATATGGTAATCTGAAAAATATACTCGTAATTTTATCAACTAAGCAAGTAACCTCGCAAACACCAAGTTGCGGGTTGATAACAAGGATACATATGACCATCTAGCTGATGCATCGATTAAAACCATAAAATATCTAGATGATCTATAAGAAGGGTGTATGGGCCCACATATATCACTCTATATTTGTTCCAGAAATTTAATAGATTCATAATCTATCTTAGCTGGTGATGGTTGAATAATGAATTTACCTTAAGAGAAAGTATCACATGAAAAACATTACTTTGAAGAATCTATCAGTTCTTCAATGAAAAACCACATGAAGTATCAATAGCTTTTCGCATCATAATTGAATCGAAATGGCCTAACCGGTCATGCCAAATAATAAAGTTAGCAGTAAACTTCTAGTTTACAATAACATGAGCTTCAATTTATACTAATTCTTTTGTAGTACAATCTGGATGACAATGCATGTAATTTTGTCAAGATTTTTTTATTGTCTTTTGTTATACACGTAATATGGGTCAGCATCCTTTTGACTAATAGTCTCAATATGATATTTATGTATGCGAATATTTTTAAAATTCAATAAGTCTCTTTGCGACTTTGACAAGTATAACACATTGTAAATATGGAATTAAGTTTCATTTGGCAATAACATACTTGCTCTTTCAGAGTCTTCTATGAGATTAGTACTTCCAAATATAGTACTCGCATTATTCTCTTGTATTTTAAATGAGAAAATATGCATAATTATGCACCTTTCAATATGTGCTTTGTTCCATTCACTTTGGGGAATGAAAAATATTAAATATAGCACATATCAAATCAATTATCTATCAAAGATAATGTCACAAGAAGTTTTTACTCTTTCACGAGCATTGATATTTTAGTACTTTGAGATATAGTACTCACATTTTCCCCTCTTGCATTTAAATGGGAAAAATAGTTCTTATGCTTAAGTATAGTATAAGTACTTGCATTGTCTGCTAAGCATAAATCGCCATAATCCATCGCATATTTTATTTCAAAAGTAATCATATTCTTTAAAGGATAATAAATAAATGTTTAATATATATAATATAAAGGGTAAACTACACAGATGACCACTGAACTGTGTGTTTGGTGTCAAAATGACCATTGTATTATTTTTTGCCGCAAATGCACCACACAACTATTTAAATGGTTCTATTTTAGCCACACGCCGTTAAAAAAACAAAAAAAGTTAAACGGAACTGTTAAAAAAATTGGTATAATTACACATTTGGTCCTCTATATTTATACAATATATCAATTTAATCCTAATTTTAATCTAATAAAATAAATAAATTATTCCATAAGATGGTGACACGTGTCACCACCTGATTGGAGTATGAAAAATGAAAATCAAAGAACTGCCCTTGGTAGGAATCAAACCTAGGACCTTGGGGGTGTAGCGCGCACAAGTTTGCTACTGAACCAAGCATATAATTGTGATATGCAGTACTAATAATAATATATGTGTTATACATATGGAGAAAGAAAAAACAAACAGACACATAATTCTAAGATCCAAACGTATACATCAAACTTAAAGCTATAGCGTCCTTCCAAGTTTGGAATAGATCATCAGTCGATAGGGGCATCGATGTTGCCTGTACATGTAGCAGCTTGAACGGTCGATTCTTTTAGTTCATGTAGTCCCTGCTCACAACAAGACAGTTAGCGAACTCGAAATCTTAAATTTTATTACTTCATTAGTTAATCATGGATGCAATCTTACCCGAGCTGCAGGCTCCTGGTGAACTAAAGGTGTATGCATTTGTTGATAGGCTTCTTGCATATTTCCATACAATTGTCCCAAGCTAGCATTCTTTCTTATACAGTTGCGCGCTGTTGCAACCAGTCGATTACGAAGCAGCTGCACCACAACCAAAAATCAGTCTCTGTCGATCATTAAAGAAGATCGAACAAAAAGGTTTAAAAAATATTTTATCTAAGATCTATAATGTTTGATTACCAACTTGTTTAATTCAAATGGATCTCAGAATTATATATCTATTTTTTTTTTCTTTCTCCATATGTATAACACATATATTATTATTAGTATTGTATATCACAAGTATATGTTTGGCTTAGTGGCAAATTTGTGTGTTAAACCCCAAGGTCCTAGGTTCGATTCTTACCAAGGGCAATTCCTTAGTTTTCATTTTTTCTCTATATTTTATCACGTGTCACCACCTGATTGGAGGGGGGAAATTAATTAATTTAGTTAAATAAAAATAATTAAAATCTCTCAATAAGGTGGTGACACGTGTCACCATCTTATTGAATAATTTATTTTATTAGATTAAAATTATGACTAAATTGATATATTGTATAAATATAGAGGACCAAATGTGTAATTATACCAATTTTTTTAACAGTTCTGTTAACTTTTTCATTTTTTTAACAGCGTGTGGCTAAAATGGAACCATTTAAATAGTTGTGTTGTGCATTTACGGAAAAAAATAATATAGTGGTCATTTTGACACCAAACACATAGTTCAGTGGTCATCTGTGTCGTTTACCCTAATATAAAACATAAATAAGTAATATGTGAAGCATATTAATATAAAGCAAAATAAAGTAAAAGATCAATTATTTTTTTTAGAGGTTGTATGGAAACCAAAAAAGGCGAATTATTCCCTTTAAGGATTATGAGAAAATTAACAATATCCAATTGAGTTGGACCAACAACGCCATAATTATTTTCTCTATTTTCATAATTAAAATTTGTTTATATTTTCTTTCCTTTATCATTCATGATTGTGGATAAAGGTCCATAATGCTTCGGCATATGACAAGTACGAGATCAATGGTTTGTACCATTGCATAAAAATTTCATTTTTTAATATATTCTTGTTGTTGGGTTATTAGGTGCTCGATTCCTTCAATCGTTCCTGCTCTCCAAGTGGCGGAGAAGTGGAATTTTGGGTGAAAGAGGTGTGGAAGCTAAAAAGAATAAAGACAAGATGATTTATAGTGGTTCAACCTTCTAACCAAGGTCTACATCTACTACCTTAGCTTCCCGCTAAGGATTTCCAATCAATCCACTATTGATTCGTCCCCTTTTCTAAGCTTAAGAGGAAACCCTTACAAATCGATCAAGCTTTATACCCAAAGCCTTGATCAAACCCTCTTTACAAAGAGATAAAATAAGCAAACTCAAATCCCTCTAATAGGTATTTGTTTGCACAATTAAGCTCTCACCCAATCCTAAAAACACTTGAGCAAATCTAACAATTTTTGCTCACTAGTGTTTGTCTATACAAGGAATTGACAATTAAGCACTAAGACACATTTTGATCATATGTTGTATTACAATTGAAGCATTAATCATTACTAGATGCTTGAAGGTCCCTTTTATACTCCTCTTTGAGTTTGTAGCCGTTACTAGCCGTGGGGGTTGAATTGGAGTCGTTGGAGACTTTAATTCTCATCTTTAATGCTGTTCTGCAGTCTTCCGTATCGATACGCGAGGACCCGTATCGGTACGACCTTCTTTAGAAACTAGCCGTTGGACTCTTGCCTGCTTAAGTGTATCGATACGCTTGAGGGCGTATCGGTACGATATGTCATTTAAAAGACCGTTGGGAAATAGTCGTTGGGGACGTTAAAATAGGGATCTGTACGCTTAAGGGGCGTATCGAAACGATCCTTATTCGTATCGATACGGCAAAGCCTGTTTCGATACGGGTTTTGGAAAAATCAAAACCTAGGAAAAAAGGTATCGATACGGGGTACACCGTATCGGTACAAGCTTACTGAAAAAGTCAAGTTTGACTATTTTAAATCATTAAAAACTTTGCCAAAAACCTTTTTAAATGCCTCAAACATATTTTCAAGCTGTTTGGACTTAAGGACAAGTTTTAAATTCTTTTCAAATTTGTCCAAAACATTTTTTAATTATTATATCAAAACATTAGTTCTACAATCTCCCTCTTTTTGATATAATAAAACTAACTTGAAAAATTGTTTGGGATTTCTCCCCTTTTGTGAAATAAATTTGGAATAAGAGAATTAAGATTTGAAAAACAAATAAAGCTCCCCCTTATTCATTTGAAAATTCAAATTTTCAAAACATTTCTCCCCTTTTTGTTATATCAAAAAGAATTTAAAATACATTTAAGCTCAAAATAATAATAGAGTAAAAAATGACAACATTAAGAATTTTGATTTTAAAAAAGGCCCCCCTTACTCAAAGCATCATCAAAAGATGTTAGTCCAACATATATGATCATCTAGTTGAAATAAATAACAAATAAATCAAATAAAAGCAAGAACAACTAGATTTTACCACACTTGAATCCAAGGGAGGATGTGAAGCCTTCTTCTTCAAGTGTCTTTCTTTGTGTGCATGGAGCCCCCCTCAATGTTTGACTTGTTGATCACTCTCCATCACACCTAGAAAAAGACAATCAAGTAATTTTTGGTATCCAAATTGCTTTGGATCCATAGACGTTAGTAGCACAAAACTTAGTCCCCTTAGGAATCTATTTTTCAATTTCATCAATTTTAGTTGAAGTGGTTAGTCCTTTTGGGACCCAAACACTTCTAAAACATTTACCATTTACAAATCTAGGGGCACTAGATTGTCTTACATAAAAGTTTGATTTTCCAAAATTATTTTTCTTTTCAAGCTCTTTGGAAATAAAATCTTTTTCTTCTTGAACTTTATGAAGCAAATTTTGTAAATCAAAACATTTTTGTTCAAACTCTTCGAGTTTTGCTTCAAGTTCAAGTTTGGTTTTAGAAATCAAATCATTTTGAATTTTCAACTTTGAAATCATTTTATTGTTTTTCAAAATTTGATTTTTAAACTCTAAAACCAAGTCATCATAGGCATCTTGTAATTCATCAAAAGAATATGAACATGAAGTAGATGAATTAGAAGTTACCCTTGAATCTTCTTTGATGGCCATAAGGCAAAGGTTGACTTGTTCATCGTCGGTGGAGTCTTCATCACTCCAAGTAGCCACATATGCCTTCTTATTATGGCTTGAAGTGCTTGCTCTCTTCTTTTTCATGGATTTTCGTTCAAGCTCTTTCAAGGCTTTCTTCATGAAAGAGGCACACTTCTTGAAGAGATGAACTATCTCTTCTTCATCATCCTTCTCTTCACTTGAATTTACATGGTGGCATGTGGAGGATTTGAGAGCAATGGCATTTGTGTTGATGCCAAGCCCTTTGAGCTTCTTCTCCCCATAGCTCTAATCTCTTCCTTCTTCTTCTCCTCTTCTTTGTTTTTCTTCATTATTTGGTGTGTGAGAAGAGACCCTATGAGCTCATCAAGCTTCAAAGTCATAAGATTCTTGGCTTCGATGATGGCGGTCTTTTTTTAGTCCCATGACTCGGGAAGGGAGTAGATGAGCTTTCAGACAAGTTTCTCTTCCGAGATGGCTTCTCCATAACCTTTAAGTCCATTGGTGATGGTGGAGAACCTATCGAACATCTTCTCAATGTTCTCTTCCGGATCCATCTTGAAGTTTTCATACGCTAGGTTGAGGAGCTAGATCTTGGTCTCCTTTACTTCGTTTGTCCCCTCGTAAGTACCTTCGAGCTTGTCCAAAACTTCATTGGCACTCTCACAAGATGGCATCTTCGCATAGATGTTTGGGCCAAAAGCACAAAATAGGATGTTCAAGGCTTTGCAACTAAGCTCCATCTTCTTGCGATCTTCGGCACTCCAATCCGCCTTGCTTTGTTGAGGCACGAACGGACCATCTTCTACCATGTCACAAAGCTTGTAGTCCTTTGACTTTATGAAGAACTTCATCCTTGTCTTCTAATGGGCATAGTGTGTTCCGTCGAAGAAGGGCGGTATGTCGTTGGATTACGCCATTAAGCCGGTTGTTTAAAATGTTGATCGAGCTTGCTGGATCTTCTCAATAGGAAGTTAATCCTCTTCAATTAAGCCAAGCTCTGATACCAATTGTTGGGTTATTCGGTACTCGACTCCTTCAACTGTTCTTGCTCGCCAAGTGGTGGAGAAGTGGAATTTTGGGTGAAAGAGGTGTGGAAGCTAAAAAGAATAAAGAAAAGATGATTTATAGTGTTTCAACCTTCTAACCAATGTCTACATCCACTATCTTAGCTTCCCACTAAGGATTTCCAATCAATCTACTATTGATTCGTCCCCTTTTCTAGGCTTAGGAGGAAACCCTTGCAAATCGATCAAGCTTTCTACCCAAAGCCTTGATCAAACCCTCTTTACAAAGAGATAAAATAAGCAAACTCAAATCCCTCTAATAGGTATTTTTTTGCACAATTAAGCTCTCACCCAATCCTAAAAACACTTGAGCAAATCTAACAATTTTGGCTCACTAGTGTTTGTCTATACAAGGAATTGACAATTAAGCACTAAGACACATTTTGATCATATGTTGTATTACAATTGAAGCATTAACCATTACTAGATGCTTGGAGGTCCCTTTTATACCCCTCTTTGAGTTTGTAGCCGTTACTAGCCGTTGAGGTTGAATTAGAGCTGTAACACTCGGGTTTGGGGGTCGGGTGGAAATAATATTTAAATAATATTTTGGGTCTCAGTTTATGATTAAATAATATTATATATTATTTGGACCTTGTGTCTTTCTTTATTTTCAAAATAAACATTTTATGTTTGGACTAATTTGAAATGAAACTAAAATGTTATGGATTTTAAAGTAAGGGAGAGTTGCCATCTCATTAATGGCACTATTGTAATTTCAAGCCCTTGGAAATTAAAAACCCCTTTTTAATTTAAAACACAAAATTTTCTCTTCTTCCCTCTTCCTTCTTCATTTCTCACGACAAAGAGGGGGAAGCTTCTCCAAGTTCTATCCAACCTTCTTTTCTCCTTCATTTTGGCTCGAATTTGAAAGGTAAATACATCCCCATCTTGCTCTCATATTCCTCTACTTGGAAGTACAAATAGATTTCATTTTCATCAATGTTTTAGAATTTGGGTTTTTCAAAGTTTTGGTTAAAGGTTGTGACTTTATGAGTTTTTATCAAGGCTTTTGGTTTATTTATGTTAGATATGTTGTTTGTGAATCAAATAGTCCAACATATATAATTTTTAGAGTATTTTAAATGAATTCCCGAATTTGAGTATAAATGGGGTTTTTGGAGGGTTTTGGGTGAGTTTTGGGGGTTGTTTTAGGTAGGAATTGATAGCCCAATGGTAGTACTATGGTTAGGGGTTGATTTGGGATCATTTGTGGGTGCAATGGGTGTTGGAAACATGAATTTTGGATGTGGTATTGGGGTTGTCTGAGATTGCAAAATATGGGGTTTGTTCATGGCTTACAACATGGTAAATTGTATTTGAATTGTATTCCGGGTTGGTATTTTGATGTTGGGCTGATTTGAGAATTATTTGAATTGTATTGAGGTTGTTTAGAAGCGAGAACTTGCGTTGGAGAAGCTTCGGGAAGAAATCCGGAAACTTGAAGGTGATGCTTGCTTGGTAGTTGAGCTTGGAGGTAGAGGTGAGTGGTTAAATATTTTTAAAATGGTTTTGAGTATTTGGTTCAAGCATGTGAACCTAGGATGGGCTTGGTAAACCCACCTAGAGTTGGGATTAGAGTGGTAGCCTAATCCCAAGCTTTGATTAGAGACTTTGGTTGCACTCTTTAATGGTTGTATATGCCTCGTGTTAAATTGTGATGGTGTTGATTATGTATATGTTGTATACATGTATGTTGAGGCATGTTTGATGCATTGTTATATGCATGTTGATGATAAATATGATATGGTTATACACATGTGTAAAATATGATGTGATATGGTTGTTAATGATGTACATGTGGTGTTGATGTGTGAAATGATATTATGAGGTGATGGTATGATCCGAGGATCATGGTGAGTACATGCTAGGCATGGAAATGTGGTTTGTGCATGACGGTGAGTCATGGTGAGTACGTGCTAAGCACGGAAGTTATTATGAAATGATATTGTGGAAGATTATTGAAATGTGTAGTATTGGCACTAGTATGCTTGGGTACAAATGATCGATCATTAGGATGTTAGTGTGCACACATGAGTCTAAATTCGCGCGTGGCCTTGGTGGCGTTGAGTCACCAAGGAGGAGTACGGGTACGCCCGAAAATTGTATTTATATTAGTCGATGATGAGTGGAATCCCATCGACGGGGCGTGAGGATGAGTGGAATCCCCTCCGCGTGAAATGAGGCGTGAGGATGAGTGGAATCCCCTCCGCGTGAACGGTGATGAGTGTAATCCCACCGTCAGGTAATGGTTGTGTTGTTGGATGTGAGTTCCAACGGTTATCCGCGTATTCGAGTCATAGCTAGGTACCGATACGGATTGTGGTTTATGTTGCCAATATGTGATTAATTGTGAGCCAATGTGATTTGGGATGTGTTGCTAACATGGTTTAATATATGTGATTTCATATGTTGTGGATTTAAACATGTTGAGCATGACATGATATTGAATATATGTTCATGCATCATTCATAATTATGGCTCGTGTGGATCGGAGGTAAGATCATGCATTTTATCTTGGTTGTAGCTCGTGCTTGGACCCTGCATTGTCGAGGTTTGTTTTACGAGCTTACCCTCACTAAGCTTTTATGCTTACGCTCTTTTGTTCGACAATGCAGATCAATAGCTTGAGGGTGGCAAAGGCAAGGAAAGGTCTCCAAGGGTTGCTCTTGGTTAGCTCAAGTATGAACTTTAAATTGTAGATTGTAATGGTTAAGCAATGGGATAGGTGTTGTTTATTTGTGCTATTGTTGGTTGCTTGGGAGCATGTTTAGACTCCTTAATTACGTTGTTTTTGATTGGCTTGTTGATGCCATGCTTGGATTGTAAATCATGTCTAAATTGCTTACCATGCTTGTTGGCCATGTGCCCTTTGAGGATGTTTATGTGTTTGGTTGTTGAAGCATGAAACCTTGAATGCCTATGTGCCATCTTTTGCTAAAATGTATGATTTCCTCGTTGAGTGATGTATGTCCAATTTGGGTGTCTTGTATGATTAGACTTTGATTGTTAGATGTTGTATGAATGCTTGGATGTGTCTTGGGAGGTCTTAAATTGCATCTAGGTTCGAGTATCGTATTGTTTAGCTGAGTTTGAGAGACTTGCAGTGCAGGGCGTATCGGTACGCCTGAGGGCCGTATCGATACGGTTTTGCCTGCAGGACTTAGTTTTGGCTTGGCGTATCGATACGCTAGGGTGTATCGATACGGTTTTTGCTCACTGGAATTCTGAGATTTTGGTGAGATGTTACCGTATCGATACGGTGTCTTAGCGTATCGGTACGGGTTTATCTCGTTGACCACGAGATGTTGACTGGGAAGGGCGTATCGATACGCTCAAGGGCTGTATCGATACGATCTTCCTGTGTTGACCCTTGGGTGTTGACTTTGGTCAAGGCGTATCGATACCCTTGACAGGTGTATCGATACAACATGCTTAATTACGGAAAATGGGTTGTTTTACCAGTGATGTTTGGATGATCGTTTTTGTTTTGCTCTTGTTTCCGCTGACGTGTTTCACATAGGATATGGTAATGCATTTAGACAAGATAAATAAAAGAAATTTTCTAGGGTTGCTAACCGAGGTGAGACCTTAACGGGTTTCGCTTCGGTTTTCCCCGTGTGGCCTACTCGGACCGGTCATCCGGCCAGACCGGGACGAGGGGGTTACAAGAGCCGTTGGAGACTTTAATTCTCATCTTTAATGATGTTCTGCAGTCTTTCGTATCGATACGCGAGGACCCGTATCGGTACAGCCTTCTTCAGAAACTAGCCATTGTACTCTTGCCAGCTTAAGCGTATCGATAGGCTTGAGGGCGTATCGGTACGATATGTCATTTAAAAGACCGTTGGGAAATAGCCGTTGGGGACATTAAAACATGGATTGGTACGCTTAAGGGGCGTATCGAAACGATCTCTATCCGTATCGATACGGCAAAGCCTGTTTCGATACGGGTTTTGGCAGAATCAAAATATGGGCAAAAAGGTATCGATATGGGGTACACCGTATCGGTACGGGCTTACTGAAAAGTCAAGTTTGACTATTTAAAATCTTTATAAACTTTGCCAAAAACCTTTTTAAATTCCCAAACATATTTTCAAGCTGTTTGGACTTAAGGACAAGTTTTAAATTCTTTTTAAATTTGTCCAAAATATTTTTCAATTATTATATCAAAACATTAGTTCTACACTTGTCATCTCTATAAATCCACTTCCGGTTGTTATAAGCATTCTTAAAATGATCAATTTGTCCATGACCTCAATTTCGACCACAATTGCTAATGTGTCATTTATTCTTTCCGTTATAAAATGTCGCATTCACTTCAAGGAATGAAGCGAAGTTCGTAGGTCTTTAAAACTTTTTTCACGGTATTGTGTCTATAGGACAACATTGCCTGCGTAAAATTGGAGTATGTTTTTCTAACATATCCTCATCCATGATACTCTTGCCACAATTTTTTTTAATTTAATTTGAAGCATTCACATAGCTAAGTTTTATTCACTAACCATATAGTGAATTATCATGTTTGCATTTACTTCATGGAATAAAACAAATCAATAATTGCATGGAATAAACAGCATGCTTGCATTCACTTCAGGGAATGCCTCCCATAAATATTTTTGGATCAAAACGAATTTCGTAACTTGAACTTGGGAGAAGTCTATAGTCGAGTTTTATCGACACATAAGAATTATTGCTTTCGAGCAAATATAGACTTTATAACAGTAATACTATTAAAATTAATCATGCTTCCATTCACTTGAGGAATTGGACAAATCTAATTGAATAAACATAGTTTGGAGAAACATACCTCTTTAGATTTATCTTGAGTTAAGCCATGACCTTTTCCATTCCATTTAAAAAATATCATGTAAAACTCAAAACTTGATTAAAATTATCAACTCTCATAAAATAAGTATTAAATGACAAATAAATATCCATAAACTTTCGATATTAAGCAAACTAACACAAGAGTATATAAACAAGTGAGATTTATGGTTCCTTAGCGACAAAGATTTAATCCTAGTACGCGGCATTGTTAAATCAGTTCACAATGTTCTTTAAAAACCTTCTTTGAGACCAATAGCCTCGCAAAATTGGATGTCTAGCCAATATATTTGAATTAAACCAACATAAAAGAGAACATATTAACTAATTAAATAATATGTTTTAGATGTTCGAATAGGTAATAGGTGAATTTACCAAATAGATAATAAGTGAATTTACCGAATCGTCATGTCTTCTATTCACTTGAGAATACACATAATAAATTTATTAACCAATTAAATTACCAAGTATAATAAAGAATTAAATATAAACTAATATATGAAGATACTTTAATTAATATACCAAAACTTGGAGCAATGAAATCGAGATTAATCACAATCAATTACCACTTACGCCGTCAATAAGGATATTGATCTAGTTTGCGCCGATCATTTGCCACCGATATAATAACCAAACAGAAGAATAATTGATCGAACTACACCGACCTTAATATAAGAGAAAGAGAATCAGTAACTATAAAAATAGGGGAAAACTTATCTTTAGTTTATCATATAATCGAATTCTTTCCAGTAACTTTTTTTGAATTCGAATAATGAAGACCTCAGTTGATTAGAGTCTCGTGTTGATAACATGTTATGAATAAAGTAAAGAGCAAGAACAAAATAGATGAACAAGAATAAGAACAAGATGAGAGACAAAGAGAGAGACTCGTATTATATTCTCAATGTAGAGTTGTGTACAATGATTTCTCCAAACTCTATATTTATAGGCATAAGATGGAAACCCTAATAATAAAGATATACCATAAATATAAAGATATTCATAACATTAATTTAATTATAGGGTAATTATTTTATACACCGGTGGTGGAAATTAAAAGTTTCTATAAATGTCTTAGTTTTAGGGGTTAAGGATTTATTTTAAGGTGTAGGGTCTTGGGGGTTTAAGTTTAGAGATTTAGAATTTAGGGATAATGCTTAGAATTCATGATTTAGGGTTAGAATTTAGGGTTTATAGGTTAAAACATAAATCTTCATCATATTATCTTGAAACTAAGCTCTAACTTCTATGCCCTAAATTCTAACCCTAAACCCCTACACCTAAAATCCTAAATCTTACCCCCTAAATTAAATCCCTAAACTTTAAAATTAAAATGTTTAGAGTGTATTGAATATGAATCCTTAACGATGACCCCTAAAATATTTTTTTTAGTTGGTACCTGAAATAAGTACATAGGATTAATTTTATGATTTTAATTGAAAAAATATAAAAATAATTGGGCTAATTACATGAATGGTCCTTATACATTTCCAACTCTCAACTTCTCACTCATACCGCAGTTACTCCTCACGTCATCCTCATTGGTCAAGCTTCTCCAAATCTATTTATATATTCTTAAAATCTCATTTGACCACTCAACTTCCTACGTTACGATGTGCAAAACATTTTAATGATCATGAAATCAGATTATGGTGTTCTTTTTAGTCTTTTGCGTTTGACCAAGCTTCTGGCGATGGAGCGCGAAAGGGCATGCGGAAAAGTCGAAACCAGTAGCATTTGGTTGGATCTGACGAGGCGTAATGGAGGGTTTGGAAAGATGAGATTTTAATTTTTTATGTTTAATATTTAGGGTTAAAAATCAAATAAAATTTAAATAAATACTGACATGTAACATATGATGTGTGAAAACTAAATAACATGTCTTAATTTTATTGGTTAGGTTTATATCTTAGATGGTAGGTAAGACTTATAATATAATTTCTCACTAACTTGCCTCATTTAACACTATTTTTGAGAAATGCTTTGTCAAAAGTCCTGAAGAGGTCTCAACTATGGGCCTAAGACATAATATATGGACAATAGAGACCTCATCATATCATTGAACCCAACTTCAAAGTTTTATGTTTGGACTTTTGGGTAGTTCTAGAGATGCTTATCAAACAAGTCGATCACGAGTTGTGTAATGTTTGATTCAAATAAAAAATTGCTTGACCCATGCATGATAAAATTTTGCTTCATTCGTTGTTCATTAAGCTCGCCGGAATTTTTAAATTTTAATATATGTAAAATCTAGTAGTAATATGTAGAGCTTAATATAAACACAAATTAACAATTTTAACAATAAATTGTTCATAATAGCGCGTGTGTAATCAATAATTTTGTCCGGGATAACATCTTTTTATTTTGTTTTATAATAATGGGCTTATATGAGCTGTTGTTTAGTTATTGACTATGTAAATGTGTGTAAGTGGCTGATATTAAAATCTAAAAGCAACAAAATATTACTATTGGTATTATGTCTATTATTATGTTGTTATTATTTACCTGAAAAAAACCCTAAACATTACTAATGTATTTATTGTTATCTTCCCATCCTTTTCATTATTAATATTACCTTATGCTATATTATTATTGTTATTATCATTATTATTACTATTATTATTATTATTATTATTATTATTATTATTATTATTAATGTTTTGAAAAAAATTTGTAAATACAAAAAAACTAATATATACATATATGTACCCGATTATAAATAAATTAAAACCCAATAATAAATAAATCAGCCCGCACATATATTATAAAGCTCGGTTTAGTGAAATAAAGTCCATTACATAAACCCAAAAATTACATGTTATATTACATAGCCCATTTCCGGCCCAACTTAATTAAATCTAAAACCCTAATTGTTATCTTTTGTTGTTATGCAGCAGCCCCATCCTCCATCGTCAGATCTAGATTAGATCTGACGGTCCAGATCGCACCAAGAGATGAAGCCCTAGGGTTCCCTAACCCTTTCTTCGCGCTGCAGCATCTCAGCCGTCAGATCTAATCCAGATCTGACGGTCCAGATTCAAGCAAGAACGACCATCCATCTCCTCACGCGCGCGACGAAGACATGCTCTAGACGTTTCGGATGCCCCACGAACGCGTGGAGTTCAAGCACGCCTCCTTTAATTCCTTGTGACCGCCCAGATCTTAACCACATCGATCAGAGGGATCACCGTCGGCCACGTTGGTGTACGGCCATTCGAAGCTCTCTCGGGTCCCCTCTCAGCAGCCACGATACGTGCAAACAAATCAATAGAAATGTCAGAAGCCGAAACGAATTACAAAAATTAGGGGGCAAGCTAGCATATTCTGAAACGTACGAACATCACAGAGAATGCACAAAAATACAGAGGATGCCGGAATTTTCAGAAGCAACCAATAGGAAATTAGAGATTTTCTTTTCCCATTTTCTAAATCATGTAATATCCGGCTATAAAGCCGAGTCGAAAGGAAAATGTAAGGGGGTTCGTTTTTTTTAATACGAAAGGAAATACAAAGCAGAAACAAGTTTTAGAGGTGCCGTCTCTTTTTTTCACTTCATCGCATAAACAAAAATAGAAAGGGTTTTTCTTTTTACCTCTTCGTCTTTCTTCTCCGAGATGACTTCTGCTCACTCGCCGACGACAATCCCAGCCCGTCTATGGCCTTGCATGGTGAGTCAGTTAAGGGAGATACGAAGCGTCCCATCTTTTTCTTTTGGTTTCGTCTCTGTTTTCGAGTTTTAAAAATGGGATTTTGGGGTTTCTGGTTTTCAAAAAAACAAAGGGTGAGAGTTTGTTTTTGGGGTCGTCGTCTAGGGTTTTTCTATTACATAAAGGGGTTTTTAAGGGTCGTTTTGAGTTCAACGAACGGCAACTAGCGCCATTCGGCGTTTAGTGATTCTAGGTCAGAGATTTTCTTAGGGGGTTGAGGTTTCAGAGAGGCAAAGGGTTCGTTTTGGTCTAATTGGGGGGAGTTTTATAGTGTGTTTAGGCTTTAATTTAGGGGTTAATTATCTTTTAGTCCTCCTGTGTCGTGCCATTTGCGCATTAGGGGTTTCCACGTTTTTTAATCTCGTTCTAGGTCCTTAAGGTTTTATTCGTCTTTGCAATTTCATCCTGAGTCAGTCTCGTATTGGTCTATCTGTCCGTCCTCTCCCCTGTGTTTTACATCCATCTCATTTAGGTTCTTTCTGCAGTTTTCCCTATTTTCCATGCATCTTTTAATTTTGCTACTATTTTTTAATTTCTTCAATTTAGTCCTGTTTTTATTATTATTTGTGTGATGTATGTGGTATAAATTGTTGGGTCACGCCGGCACGCCCCATGGCGCAGCAGAAAAATTAATCCGACGTAATCCAGCCAGGATCCATGTACAGGAACGAATTCGGGGTGAAAAGATGAAGAGTTACCTTTTAGAACTCTGGAAACTAGAAAACCGACGGTGTGTCGGAATAACCACGTCAAGTAAAACCGGAATCGTCACAGGTTCGCAACGACCTCTACGGAGTCCACCCGAACAAAACGAACAAAGTTTCCGCCTCCCTAACACTTAGGGATAAATTTCGACAGGTTTGAACACCTTCTAGGAAGAAGTTGAAGTCCCTCCAGGGATTCTTGAGGGAGTCTGAAATCGACCAACAGTTCAACCGGGACTTGCAATCGAGCAAGGGAACCTTCAGGGATTTGCCGGGGGCAAGTAGAACACCAGAAAAATATCGAACAACTTCTCAGAGAGCTTTCTGGGATATGTCGAATTCCAGTGGGGAATCCCTAGGGGTGTTGTCGAAATCTTCAAGAGAAGGAAGAGGAATTATTTGGTTGCTAGCCCTTGTCCCTTTAAATAGTATTCAGAGACTTAATTCTAGTTGAATTCCTTAAATCCAAGTTCAACCAAAATTCATAGAATCTAATTCTACTTGAAATTGGTTTATATTAAATATACATTATATTTAATAATATTAATATACATTATATTTAATAATATTAAATGAAATATATATATATATATATTTAATTATGTAGAATCTTATTCTACATAAAACATGGATTTAAATATACATTATATTTAATCCAAATATATATATTTTTATTATATAGAATCTCATCCTATCTTTACTTGGAATTAAATATATTTAAATATATATTTTTAATTATGTAGAATCTAATTCTACATAAACTTGGAATTAAATATACATTATATAAATTCCAAATATATACTTAAATTTCTAGAATCTTATTCTATAATATTAAAGTCTCTAAATATTTTCCATACTCTAAATAATATCTGATAAATACATTATTTATCGAATATTATCCTTTTTTAAGGGAGTTGCCGATTTCCCCTATCCCATAGGGGATTTTCAGCAACCTCCCTAAAATAGGGAGTATGGTTTCCAATTTTGTTCGTTTCATTCAAAGGGTGTGACCCTTGTAGGTTCATGCAACGTTAGCAGCAAAATTAGAATTGTTCTAATTTTACAAACAATGAGTGGCATCTAGCAATACATCATTGCTACCTAAGTTGCATGAAGTCATGGTTTGACTTTCCTAATTTCTGAATAAACTTTTCTTTATGTATTTTATCCTTCTGTCCTTTATATCTTAGATGAACACAAGTCATGGGTTAGTCACACTTGCGTTGTCCATCTAGTGTTTCTTGATGTATTGAGTAGATTATGATAAACGAATCTCTATGGTATCTCATATCATAATATTCGAGCATGGCC
Source organism: Hibiscus trionum (assembly GCA_030270665.1). Lineage (NCBI taxonomy): Eukaryota > Viridiplantae > Streptophyta > Magnoliopsida > Malvales > Malvaceae > Hibiscus > Hibiscus trionum. The sequence goes on along the minus strand of BSYR01000026.1, from coordinate 51,428,539 downwards.
ATGCATTTTCTAATCTCACTCAATCAAGTGGCCGAAGATATTTCTCCCATTATGTAGGAGGGACAAATCCTTTCTTGATCAACCATATTTCACTACATAGGTCATCACGTATCCAATCATCAGTCTTTATAATGTACTCAGTTACGACACACGTTTGACTATGTCAAAATACGTAAATCTTTATGTTGAAATCATGTTGATCTCAAGTCTAAGGATTATACATATGTTTATCATGAGCAATGTTGTGACTGTCACATAATTACCCAAGAAACATGCTCATAGCGGGTCAATCCAGTATGTTGTTCTCTAACAAATACTTATGTGTTGATTTTGACATCTCTATGTCAATGACAACACTTGTTATCAATCAACCACATATTAGTCTTTATATATTATCACTGTCCATACCCGTAATAATATTCGACTAAGGATCCTATTTAATAATAATCGTATTATTGTATGGACATTATTATCCAATGGTTAGTTTGATGCACAGAAACATACCAAATGATAATAACGGCAATGCCATTACTTGATAAATCTAGTAAAATAGTATGTCTATTCAATCATCATATGATTGGTCTTTGGGCATACTCCAACATAAATGATTACTTGTGGTTATGTGATTTTGGGAGTTGTGTGTCGGCATTGTATGTGGAATGAGTTCTTTAAAAAATATTATACGATGAAAACGTGTAAAGTTTAAAATGTGTAGTTTAGGTTTCATTGATATGAAATGTAGCATATGTATATGGTAATGTTAGGCTTAGAAATGTGAAATTTAATGTTTTAATGAAACACTTTAAAATAATGCATGGTTTCGTGCAAAGGCCTGTTTTTAAGAAATGTAACAAAATGACAATATGTGTATAAAATGTATGCTATGAGTTTTTGCTTAAAACGTCTTAATCAGTGAATGATATATTAGTTTGGCTTTGTTAGCTTGGTTTGCCTTAGTATCCCTTTAGTTTGGGTTTTGGGCCTTAAGACTTTAGGTGGCTAAACTTAGGTTTTTGGGCTTGCTTTGCTTAGGTGGGTTTAGGCTAGTTCAGTTAGTTTTTTTAGTTTTTAGTCTATTCGATTTATTTGTTTCGAATCGTGTGCCCACCTCATAGGGGCGCGGTTCGTACAATTAGGTCGGTTTAGGTTTAGAGCCTAAATTAAGTTTAGGGCTTTAACTAGTTTAATTAGCTTAAATTCATCCTTGTCTTATTAGGATGGATATTAAGCCCATTAAATCGGTTAAGCTATTCTTAACCTTTTTAAGATAAAATTGACGTTAAATTTAGATGAGTAAAACCAAGATAATTCATAATTTATTAGGGTCTTCTAGTCTCTAGGATTCAAATGATTTAGGATAATATTAAAATCACCTAATCTGCAATTAGATCACTAATCGGTCTCCCATAATTCGAGCCTTTAGGATAGGGCCTTGGGTGGGCTTTTGTGTGCTTACTTTCAAGCTTTTCTATGACATGCATCTTATACTTGTCATTCATGAAACCGTTAGTAATTTGGCATGTTAATTAATTAAATTTAAACATACAAAAGAGATGTATCTATTAACCCCAATATTTGTGTCAAAACAGTCCAAGCTTAATGGATGTCGATCGAATATTTGGGTTAATTCTCACCGTCTCTAGGTAAGCAATAATTACAAATGGAAATATCATGTCATCATTCCTTATTTGCTTGCATCATGCATAAAGGTGACGTACGAGATCTGAACCCTAAACTAACGCGGCAGTCAGTCTTATATGATGTCGGTTTAGTCTATGGTCCGATGTACCGTCATCCTTTTTACTTAAATGCTCAATTAATTCCAAAGCCACGATTTGATAAAGCTCGTATCATTTAAGTCAAATTTTCACTTAAGAACATCTAATTAAATCCACTTTAGATTTTAAGTAATTTCTATCGATTAAACCTAACGAAGAACAAAGAATACACGTGGAAGGGGCTACAACAAAATAATCAACAAAACACCGTAAAACAAAGACCGAAAAGCATAACCAAAATCCCGCATGGTTAACCCATTCCAATTGCAATCAAAGTGTCAAAAAACCTAACCAATTCTAGTATTTTGCTGCCCACCACTGTGCTACAAGTCACGTTCTAGCAATGCTCGAACCCTATCAGAAGGCTCCTCAAAAAACACCTCACTTATCGCTTGGTCACGCATATCCTTTGCTAACCAATCGGCAACTATATTCGATTCTCGACAAATATAATCCACGGAGACTTCCCATGGACATTGAATCATCTCTCGGATCACCATAACGAGGCCATTTGCCGTTCGTATCATGTTACCATCTTCAACACAACGAATTGCCTCACAATTATTCGACTCAAGCTTCACCTAGGCGAAACCCACAACGGCTCGCATGTCTCAGCCCATCTAAGATCGCCCATAAATCCGCATTTAGAACAGAACAACATCCAATTCTTCAAGCAAAACCAAAAATCCAGTCGCCAGAAGTCGAGCGACAAACACCCCCAACTGCAGCCGCATTGGTTGCCAGATCCACAACCCCATCCACATTAATTTTCACCCGATTAGTAGGAGGATATTGCCAAGGATTTATGGTCCGAGTGGATCTACCTTGAGTTAAATTAATCACGAACCCACGGGAGTTAGCCACAAGCACTTGCTCCATATATATTTTTCTAGCTACAACCATATCCTCGCGCTAAAAAAAATTCGATTCATAGAGCATTTGATTCCTACATTGCCACAACTTCCAACAGAGTATTGCATCCAAATCAAACACACACGGGGAAAATCATGAAGTATTAGAGAATGCTTGAAGCTATAGAGGTGAAATTAGAAAATGGTTAAAAGATAGTGTTTACTGTTTACGGTAATTGTTTTGTCCTCTTCTATTGTTACAGCTAGTACGGTACTAAGGCTGTATATAGCACAAATATGAATACAATATGCAGAGAGGAATTTATGATGAATCAATGAAAGAAGTTTCCCCCTCCTTATCCGTTTATTTATGTCATTTGTTCCAGCTACCTTTCCCTGTTAACACGAAGAACATTGTAATACCCAAAATTTACCTGGGGTATGGGTACATATATACTATATTCTCTTAGTAAATTAAAAATAAATAAATAAATTATATAAATAATAATAATAATAAATAAACAATACCAAAATAAATAATAAACCCATATTATAATATAAATGTCCATTACATGATCCAAATATCCATATCCTTATAAAAATGTTCATTTTACACCTCAAAGCTCGTTTACAAAATCAGGTTCAAATTCCTATATCATGTTATCCCAAACAAGTATAAACAAATATGATAAACTCTTTTCCCGCCCATTTTTACAATCCAAATTGGATAAAGGGGCTAATTAGAACATATGTGCTTCTTTATCCCGCCAAAATTGGCCATGTGTCACCAAATGAATAGCTATTTGGAGCTTCACATGGATTAAGTCCTTTTGTTGACATCATCCCTTGCATCAACTATAAAAGGAAGAGAGAGAGTTAGTGGGAATGAATAATGATAATTCAATTATTATCCTAATAATTGAAGAGAGAGAAGAGAAGAGGAGAAGTCTCACCTGAAGACGAAAGGTCACCGGGAGGAAGAAACTTCACGGAAGAAGCTCACTGGAGCTAGGGTTGTAAAAACAGATAATCGGATGGGTTTCAGGTCGGGTCGAATCAGATACATGTCAATTCAGGTCAAAAAAAATTTGACTCGACTCGGGTCGGGTGCGGGTCAGTAGAAGGTCGGGTCCATTGCAGATCGGGTCCATTTCAGGTCGGGTCCATTTCAGGTCGGGTTTATTTCAGGTCGGGTTCAAACAGATCGGGTCCGAACCAGGTAATTGGCACATTAATTCGGGCTCGGGTAGACTTCAGGTCGGGTTCATTTCAGTCCGGGTTCATTTCAGGTCGGGTTCATTTCAGGTCGAGTAATTTCAGGTCGGTTTCATTTCAGGTCGGGTTAATTCGGGTTTTGAATTCGTATTATTTGTTAGTTCCGTACAATTCTACAAGTAGTCGATATTTATTTCGAGTTAATTATTTAACGTCTTTCATGGAATCACATTAAAAATAATAAATTGGCACTAGAAATGAATAAACATATCATAAATGATTAATATTTAAAATAATAAAGTAAATTAAAAACTTGAAATAGGGTCAATTTCGAGTAAAAACAAAGTTTTAGGGAATGAACAACAAATAATAAATAAGAGTCAATTTAGACTAAAAATAAAGTTTTAATGGCTTAATTGAATTGAACTAAAAGTTAAAAGTCTTAAATGAAAAATATCTAAAATTTAAAGGGCTACAAAATATTTAGCCCATCTAAAATGAATGGGTGATGGATATGAGCCCAAAGGGCAAAGGCCAAGGCCCAAACTATTAATAATTATTATTTATTATTATATTATATATAGTTATATACCTTATATAACTTATAAGTTTTAAACTTTTAATATATATATATAAATATATATATATATAGTAATTATATTTATATGTTATATTAATTATTATGTACTTATACATATAATATATATGTATTATATGTTATATTAATTATATTTATATGTTATATTATAAGTTTTAATATATATATATATAATATGTTATATTAATTATTATGTACGAATACATATAATATATATGTATACATTTATATGTTATATTATAAGTTTTAATATATATATATATATATATATATATATATATATAATATGTTATATTAATTATTATGTATGAATACATATAATATATATGTATATATTTATATGTTATATTATGAGTTTTAATATATATATATATATATATATATAATATGTTATATTAATTATTTTGTACAAATATATATAATATATATGTATATATTTATATGTTATATTATAAGTTTTAATATATATATATATAATATGTTATATTAATTATTATGTACGAATACATATAATATATATGTATATATTTATATGTTATATTATAAGTTTTAATATATATATATATATATATATATATATATATATATATATATAATATGTTATATTAATTATTACGTACGAATACATATAATATAGTTGTATATATTTATATGTTATATTATAAGTTTTAATATATATATATATATAAAATATGTTATATTAATTATTATGTACGAATACATATAATATATATGTATATATTAGGGTTTATGGTTTAAGGTTTGAGAGTTAGGGTTTATATCCGAGGGTTTAGGGTGTTGCATTAGGGTTTACTAGTTATCATTATTGTTTATGGTTTAGAGCTTAATGGTTTAGGGTTTAAAGCTTGAGAGTTAGGGTTTATATCCGAGGGGTTATGTTGTTGCATTAAGATTTACTAGTTATCATTATTGTTTATGGTTTAGAGCTTAATGGTTTAGGGTTTAAAGCTTGAGAGTTAGGGTTTATATCCGAGGGTTTAGGGTGTTGCATTAGGGTTTACTAGTTATCATTATTGTTTATGGTTCAGAGCTTAAGGGTTTAGGTTTTAGGTTTGAGAGTTAGGGTTTATATCCGAGGGTTTAGGGTGTTGCATTAGGGTTTACTAGTTATCATTATTGTTTATGGTTCAAAGCTTGAGGGTTTATGGTTTAGGGTGTAGGGTTTATGATTTAAGAGTTATGGTTTATATTTGAGGGTTTATGGTTCATATTAGAGTGTTTAGGGTTTAGAGTGTTGCATTAGGGTTTATGAGTTATAATCATTGTTTATGGTTTAGGGTGATGCGTTAGGGTTTATGAGTTATCATCAATTTTATGGGTTAGGATTTAGGGTTTAGGATTTAGGGTTTGAGAGTTAGTGTTTATATTTGATGGTTTAGGGTTTAGGTGTTGCGTTAGGATCATGAGCTATCATTATTGTTTATGGTTTAGAGTTGAAGGGTTTAATGTTTATGGTTTAAGGTTCTATAGTTTATGGTTTAGGGTGTTGCATTAGGGTTTATGTGTTATCATTAATTCATTTTTGCAATATTGCTTATGGATTAGAGTCTATGGTTTAGAGCTTTAGGGTTTAGGGTTTAGGGTACATGGTTTATATTTGAGTGTTTAGGGTTATTATTATTGTTCATGGTTAGGGTTTAGGGTCTAAGGTGTAAGGTTTATGGTTTAGGGTTTATAAGTTATGATTTATCATTATCGTTTAGGGTTAGGAGTTAGGTTTTAGTGTTTAGGGTCTAGGGTTTAGGGCTTAGGGTTTAGGGTTATACAGTCGGCTTTATGAGTTTTCATTATTGTTCATGATTTATATTTTAGGGTTTAGTGTTTAGTGTTTAGGGTTTATAAGTTTTCATTATTGTTCATGTTTTATAGTTTTGGGTTTGGGGTTTAGGGTTTATAAGTTTTCATTATTATTCATGGTTTATAGTTTTGGGTTTAGGGTTCTATATTAGGGTTCATGGTTTAGGGTTTAGGTTTATACATTGGACTTTATGAGTTTTTCATTATTGTTCATAGTTTAGGGTTTAGGGTTTAGGGTATAACACTGAGGGTTTATGGCTGATCGTTTAGTGTTTAGGGTTTAGGGTTTTTAAGTTTTTATTATTGTTCTTGGTTTATAGTTTAGGGTTTATGGTTTATGTTTTACATTATGGTTTAGGGTTTATAAGTTTTCATTATTGTTCATGGTTTATAGTTTAGGGTTTAGGGTTTATGGTTCTATAGTAGGGTTCATGGTTTAAGTTTAGGGTTTAGGGTTTTGGATTGATACCTAAATTCAAAAGTCAAAACCATGAACCCTAAATCCAAAGGCTTCCTAAACCCTAAATAAATACCCATAAACCCTAAACATTTAACATAAAAACCTAAACCCTAAATATTAAAACCTTAAACCCCAAAATTCAAACACTAATTGAAACTGTAGCACTAAACCTTAAACCTAACCCCTAAATTATAACCATAACCCCTAAATTAAAACCCCAAACCTTAAATTAAAACCCAACCATAAACCTTAAAACTGAAATAAGGACCAAATCGAATATAAAATAAACTTTTAAGCTGAATTTCGCAAAATTCAGGACCAAATTGAAACAATTAAAAGTATGCGTGCTTGCGGAGCAAGACCGTATAACCCGTTAAAAAATACGCGGATCTTTTTGACCCGGCTCACCCCTATAAATAAACCCTCACCCCAGCCATTTTACACCATTTTTACCCTAGCGTTACTCTGCCGAAATTTCTCCTCGTTTTCTCTCTCTCTCAAAAACACAATTTCTCCCAGATTTCCTATCTATTCTCGATCAAAACCTTACTTTTTCACTAAGTTCTTCATTGTTCTTCCCCAAAATCCTTTCCAGATCCTATACAAACATCCTACTCCAGTCTAAACATATTTCCTCTCGATCAAAACCAAACTTTTTCACCAAGTTCTTCACTGTTCTTCCCCAAAATCATTCCAGATCCTATACAAATATCCTACTTCAATCTAAACATGTTTCCTCTCGATCAAAACTAAACTTTTTCTCAAGAACATCATCATGTTCTTCCACTTTCCTCTTTTCAATCCTTCAAAACCTCAATCCCCAAATCAAATTTGTTTTACCATAAACCCCAAATTAGTCGATACCTTAACCCATATACCCTGAACCCCAATCACTAATCCATAAACCTTAATCCATCAACCCTAAACCTTTATCCCCAAAATCGATTCGCATTCAAAAATCTTTTCATCTTCTTCAGAAAACCCTAACATCCCTTCTCCTTCTTCCAACTTCTAAGAACCCTAATATCCCTTCTCCTTCTTCTGACTTCTGAGATCCCTAACATCGCTTCTCCTTCTTCTGACTTCTGAGATCCCTAACATCCATTCTCCTTCTTCTGACTTCTAAGATCCCTGAAAGCCATAATCTTCTCGGATTTGGTAAGTTTTTTTCTCATCTGTTCTTTTTTTTTTTTTTTTATTTTCTAATTTTTTATACTGTGATTTATGCTAACTGTAACACCCTAATTTTGGGCTTAGAAGTGTAGGGTCTGAACCGGACCGGTCTGATTTTCGGTTCGAATATAAAAGGAGGTTTTAGGGAAAGCCTAGTTCGGGATGCTTTAAAAATATGGAAAAATATCTAAAAATCCTATTTTAATATATATATAAGAGAGTGGTGAAATAAATTTTACAAAATAAGGTTAGGAAGTGCAACATTTCGAAATAGTGACTAAAATGCGATTTTTGAAAAGTTCAGTGGTGACTGTTTTGTAAGGATTGAAACTTTGAATCTTTAAGGAGCTAATTTACCCAAGAAAGATTTCTCCAGATTTTTCTTAAATTTAAGTGATTTAACTAATGTTTTAATTAATTAGATGAGGAGAGAAACTACCTTTTGATTAAATCATAACTAACTTTTCTTAAAACTTTCTCATCTCATTTTCTCTCAAAATTCCCTCATCCAAACACTTTTCTCCAGCATCTTTTCCATTGGTTTTCAATTCAATTGATGAGGATTCAATCAACAATTGATTCCTAATCCTTTCTACATCAAATCCTTTTGATTTACTCATTGGATTTTCAAGAAAATTGTCTCTAATCAAGGAGAAATCTACATTTAGAGGTAAGGTTGTTCTTCTCCTCTAAATACTCAGTTCTTTATTGAAATTCCCAAGTTATCAATCCTTAATTTAAGTTTTATAAATTGTTTTAATAGTATGAACTTGATTTTGGCTTAAAACTCAAGATTTGGAAGAAATCTTGAAGAATTTCGTGGTGATTGTTTGGGCTCTGTTTTGAGATGATTATTAAATGTATCTTGGATGTCTAATGATGTGTAAATGAGGTTTGATCAATGCAATCCCGAATAGGTTATGTTTCCTAAGTTTTTGCTTATGAAAATGGTGGGTTTTGGGGTGATCTTGGTGTTCTGTTATAGATGGAGGTATAAGGACGAGTTTAGGTTCATTTTGGATGTTAATTGATGTTTAGAAATGGTTAGAAGTGATGAATCTTGGCTGGGTTATGTTTTGGAAGAGTTTGGAGGTGATTTCGGTTGTGTTTGGTAGCCGAAATGTTAGATTTATGTAGAGCAGCGAGTTTAGGTGTGTTGCTGGTGATTTTAATGCATGGTGATGCATTAATCCTCTGTTGTTATGTGTTTAAAACAGGGGAGAGTGATCCTGAAGCAATAGAGGTGGCGTTGGAGGTTTCGGATGCTTGGAAGGCTTGTCGGCTAGCATAGTTTTGTGTATCTGTGAGTGAAAAAGAGTTTTCCAGCTTTGGAACATTTTGAACGAGGTTTCGGGAGCTTAGTTTAAGTCTAACCAACTTAACTAAGCTTAAGAGTAAGTGAATGAAATTTCTCTCTTGGATTGTGCTATGTTTTGGTTTTAAATGCACATGGGAAGGTTGTGTTTTAAATACTGTTTTTAAGCATGTTTAGACATGGTTTAATGTTGGTTTATTAATGTCATTATGATAAAGATGTACTAGGTAAGTGATCTTTGGCTTGCATGTGTTGAATGCATATGATTTTAAGCATGTGGTGCTTGTGGAAATGGCATTGTAGTTATGCTTGTAAAAATAGTGAATTAAAGTGGTAAAATGGTTATATTGGCAAGTGATGTAAGTGGTTTTTGGTTACTTTAATCGGATATAGTTAGCCGACTATAGGATTGGGTGCACCGTGAATAAAGTCGCCTTTGATGTTGAGGGGTTGTGATTTTACCGTAACCTCCATCCAAGTATCCTAATGAGAGAGGTAAGATCACAACGGTGGTTAAAAGTCCGTGTGTGGATCTTGGTAAGATCACAACGGTGGTTAAAAGTCTGCGTGTGGATCTTGGTAAGCTCACAACGGTGGTTAAAAGTCCGTGTGAGGATTTTGGTAAGATCACAACGGTGGTTAAAAGTCCGTGTGTGGATTTTGGTAAGATCACAATGGTGGTTAAAAGTCCGTGTGTGGATCTTGTGTTATGTGTCCCGTACTCTCGCTAGTGAGTTATACAACTACCGATGAGTGATGTTGAGGGGTTATGATTGTACTGTTAAACTCCATCACGGGTGTTGAGGGGTTGTGATTGTACCGGTAAACTCCACCTTGTGTTGTTCGGTAGTGTGTATGAAGCATGTAGGACAACGCTTGTAATCCGCGTATCCGATTGTGTCTTATGTTGTGATGGTTTATGATTTATCGCTTGAAAGCCAATATAATGTATTTGAATGAAATGAAGCGAGAGATGCTTGAAATGATGCAAGTGTATATCTTCTATTGTGAGTGGTGCATATGTGCTTAGAATCTCTTTAGTGCATTGAAGTCTTGTGAAGGCTTGTTGGAAAAAGGCATGTAATGCAAATGTTGCTCTTTTAGTTCATGTGTTTTGCATTTGTTGAATGCATGAAATAGTTAGAAGGAACAAATGGTTTTCGAAAGGTTTTGCTTTGAAATGATCATCAAGCATGAGGAAAGTATGTTGTGATGTGGAAGTGTTTTCCAAGGAATTTGAGTTTAACCTTGCATGTGGTGTTCATGCATGGAAAGGTTTAAATAATAGTTTTTGCAAGAATGTGTTTTGGGGTGAGTTGTTTAGCTTTTCTAAGCTAAAGGTTGGATTTCATGTTGAGCAATGCATGGTTTAAAGCATGTTGTTTCAAAAGAGGTTTTTCAAACAATGCTTTGGTTTATTGAATTGTATCTTCTTTCAAAGAAGGTTTTATGATTCGCTGCATTGATGGTGTATTGGTTTTGAGCTTTCCTCACTAAGCATTATGTGCTTACGCTCCTATTTGTCCATCAATGCAGATATTTGAAGTTGGGACAGCAGGAAGCAAGGGATTCAAGAAGAGCTCCACTTGAGAAGTATGTCTTGGTTTATAGCTATAGATAATAAAGGCAATGGGGGGAGAGTCTTTTATATTGATGTGTAGTGAGATTGTGTATGTTGACCATGTTCGGTTTATGGTTTGAACCTTGTTGTTGATCGCTTGCCATACTTGAATCTTCTTCTTCATATTGATATGCTATGCTCTTTGATTAAGCAAGATCATGTGTTGGATATGATGAATGAGTAGGTATGCCTAATGTTTGATTTGTATATAGTCTTTGATGAAATTTGATAGTTATAATGCTTATCTTGTTGATGATGTGTTATGGAATGGTTCCGAGTATGTTTGATGGTGTTTTGAAGTGTAAAACCAAAATTTTCTGCTATTTCTGGGCAGGGTGTATCGAAACACCCTTAGCTGTTTCGAAACGGGTGCAAGAAATGGCCTGGGCGTTTCGGAAAAGCTAGAAGTGTTTCGAAACACTTTGGCCACTGGAGGTGTCCGTTTCTGAACTGGTTTCAGAACATACCCGCGTATCAAAACGGTCAACACCATTTCTAAACGGGCGTACGACACGGGTGTTTCTATACGGGTGTCAGTGTTTCGAAACGGGTGACCGTTGGACAGATTGTACATGCTTTACATTTTAGTCCTGAAAGTTGTAATTGCAATTGCTTGAGCTTGGGATGTCTTTTTAAGCTGAAATTTGGCAGAGAGGCTTAAAATATGATTAATTGAGGTTTGGTAAAACTAAAATCTTGAAAGTCCTTTTATTTACCAAAATTTACATTTTGGTCCCTAATATTGTGATTTGTGCAATTGAGTCCCTTATTATTATTTGAACGCTGTGCTTTTCACGTATGTGTTTCTCGAGAGTACGCTTAGGTTTAATATGCATCCAGGCAAGTTTAAAAAGAAAAAAAGGGGTCGTTAATCAAGGTTGACTTTTGGGTTAACTTTGGTTTTCCACGTGTAATCTTCGTAGTTCGGGCCAACCGTCTAGGCCGGGCTAAGGGGGTTACATTAACTTTGTTTTTGTTTGATATGCATGTTTATTTTCTGGGAGTCGATCTTCTCTATCTTTCCAGTTGTTGGTATATTTCTAAAAACCCTAACTTCTGGTTGTTGGTATATTTCTGTTTATGTGTTGTTGGTATATTTATGTTTGATATGCATGCGTTTTCATTTAGTTTCTGTTTATCTTTTGTTGGTTTAGTATGCATGCTAGGGTTTCCTTAGTTTAATCTGAGTATTTAGGCTGGACTACCAGACCTGCGGGGCTACTAGTGCCAAAGGGGGTTTTTAAAGGACCCTGTGGTTTGGTGTAAACAACGCCATGTACAAGGATTAAACTGAAACCACTTTGTTTGTCTGGTTAAATATTTCTGCTTTGTTCTGGATATATTTATGTCTTTATGTTTGTTTTAATGTTTCTGGATTTTGTTATGTATATGTTTTAAATTTTCTGTTTATGTTTCTGGATTTTGTTATGTATATGTTTTATAGTTTCTGTTTCTGTCTCGTTGTTTTAGTATGCATGCTAGGGTTTCCTTGGTATATTTCTGTTTGCCTTATCTTCTGGTTGTTGGTATATTTCTGTTTGTATCTTTTGGTTGCATGTCTACTTTGTTTGCTTTTTCTTTTGGTTTCTGTTTATGTGTTGTTGATTTAGTATGCATGCTAGGGTTTCCTTAGTTTAATCCGAGTATTTAGGCTGGACTGCCAGACCTGCGGGGCTATTGGTGCCAAAGGGGGTTTTTAAAGGACCCTGTGGTTTGGTGTAAACAACGTCATGTACAAGGATTAAACTAAAACTACTTTGTTCTGCGGGGCTACGTAGGGCTATTAATGCTAAGTTGGCTATCAATTTGTTTGTTAATAGAGAGAATGGCCTGGATATTATATTAGAGGATGAGTGGGAAACTGCTCAATTGATCTGTGATTTTCTTGAGCCTTTCTATGAGATTACTACTCTGTTCTCAGGATCCAAGTATCCTACTTCTATGAGAGTATGGTGTCCTCTATGTTGAGGATGAGGTTGAGAGGAGGGTTAGTCTTGTTTACAATGAATTTGTTAATTTGTATATCTATTATTCTAGAACCGTTCTTTGTTCTTCATCTTCTTCTAATTCTTTTGTCCAATGCAATTCATCTCAAAGTACAAGTGTGTCCATTTCGAATCGGCCTCGGACCTTCAAAAAGTCAAATCTGTTTCAGGTTAGTGTTATTTTAGCTAATGTTTTCACTTTTATTTTTTTTAACTTACAATTTTCTAATTCATTTTATGTTTTATTGTAGAACTTTGATGCAAATTTGGCTGCTTCTAGGAGTGGTAAATCTGATGTCGACTCTTACATATCTTTGCCCCTTCTCCCTTGTTCTGATGATTCTGAGTTTGATATATTAGATTATTGGAAGTCACAGTCTGTTTCTTTTCCTACTCTTTCACTCATAGCTAGAGATGTTGCTGGACTTGGTCTTGTTTTTTATTGTTGGTTGCTGTGTTGGTTGTTGGTTGCTGATTTAAATGTAAGTTTTAATTCCTTATCTTATAGTTTTTTTATTTACTTGTGTTGTATTTTACCTTTTCTTATACATTTTTTTATCACTTAGTGTTGTTTATTGTTGGTTGCTGTTCATTGCTGGTTGCTGGATGCTGGTTGCTGCCTTGCTGGTTGCTTCCTTGCTGGTTGCTGGGTACTAAGTAGTGTTATTATGTTGGTTTAATTTTGTTGCTCTTGTTTTAATTTTGTTGGTTTCTTAGCTTGCATAGCTAAGTTACCAATAATTAGAACTTGTTGGTAGCTTTATTTTGTAGCTCGATGAAGATATTTCTGGTAACAAAGTCTTTAGACTTTGCTATAAGATCTGAGAGCAAAAATACTTTTCATTTTGTAAGCTTGTATTCTGTTTGTAAGTTTGTTATCCTAAAGTTTTAATTCTCTTTGTAATTAACTTATCTTATATTCAGTTATAAGTTAACATTTTTTGTATTCTATTCATTATGTTCAATTATCTTGTTTTTTTAACTGAATCACAAATAATGAAGTTAACAAAATATTTAAGTTAACAAATTGAATTTAAAAAAAATTAAGTTAACAAATTAAAGATGTTGTCCAGATTAATCTAAGTTAGTTATCCAGCTTAAGTTAACAAATTTAAGAAGTTAACCCGATTAAGTTAACAAAATAGAGTAGTTAACCAGTTTGAGTAACAAACTATATCCAAATTAATCAATTGAAAGACAATTGTTTCACATGTTATATAAGTATAATAACATTAACTTTATTTTAAACATAATACTAACTTATATTTTGTATTTATGTTAATTTTCTTATACTTATTAAAGCATAATAAGTTTATGAACATAATAAAGTTAACATAATATATATTATATAATAAAGCATAATAAGTTTAATATATTATATTAACTATATATTACTAATATATTATATACTTAGTAAAAATTAAGACAAATCTTTTAAGTATATAATTTTATTATACATAGTATATATTTTTATACTTAAACAAATTTCTAAGTATATAATTTTATTATACATAATGTAGTTACAAATTAAGACAAATTTCTAAGTATAATAGAAGATAAAATTTTTCTAAGTAATGTAATTAACATAATCTATTAAAAAATTATTAAGTTTATAATGAACAATTTACACTTTAAATTATTTAACATTTTTAGCCAGGTCTACATTAGTTCAGGTTCAAAACAGGTCGGGTCCATTAACAGGTCGGGTTCAAAACAAGTCGGGTAAAATCGGATCTTGGGTCGATTCAGTCGGATAATATCAGGTAATTTGCCAAGTCGGTCTCGGGTTCGGGTTCGTTTCAGTCGGATGTAGGTCGGGTTTCAGGTCAAAATTAACAGGTCAAATTCGGGTTCGGGTCGTTTTCAGTCGGACGCAAATAGGGTTCGGTTGCTACAGTAACAGGTTCAACTCGGGTTCGGGTCAGCAATAGTCAGTTACAGTTCGGGTTCGGATCATCAAATTCTCGGGTCAAATCAGGTTCTGACTCGAGCAGGTTTCAGGCAGGTTTTCAGGTCCTGACTTGTTCTTACAACCCTAACTGGAGCTACAATGTTGCTGCCAGAGTTCATTGAGAGGTATATTTCAGCTTCTCCTTTTTTTCCTACACTTAAACACCAAAACAAATTAGGTTTAGGTTCCTAAAAACAAAAAACAGTAGCAAAATGGATTGAAACCTAAGAAATCTAGATCTAAAAAAATAAAGAAACATCAGATTTAAAAATAGAAGTTTGAAAACCTATGTCGTTGATAGATTTGTTTCAGTTGTGGCTGGAGATGCTTTGTAACACTGTCGGAGTTGAAAATGAGTGATAAGTGGCTGGGATGGGTAGTTTAGGCTTAGGAAAGGATGAAGAAGGGTGGATTATGTCGAATCTAGATTTAGTTTAGGGTTTAAGATTCAAAATCATTTTTTAGAGTTTTAGGGTTTTGGCACGGTGGGCAGAAATCGCCTTATGGCGGTGGACGACGGCCGAAGGTAGGTTAGGGAGGACCGAAGTTGTTGTGGTGATCGGAAAGGTGAGGAAGACGATCGAAAGTGTCAGAGAATGGTAATCGGCACGGCCTCCAACGACTGACAAATAGGTCGATGTCAACTAGTGACAGTGGTGTGAGATTGAAGGAAGAAATGTTGAAGAACATAGTTTATGTTCTAGGAAAATATGAGGTGTGATAAAAAAAAAACATTAATGAGAAGATTTTTGGTGTTTATATCTGATTAAAAGGGTGAAAATGATGAACTTAGTTTGAATCTTGGATGAACTGATGAGTTGATCCATTGTAGGGCATGTAATCTGGGGAAAGGGTGTTTTAGTAGAGAGGATTTGAAGAGAGAGAGAATGAAGAGAGAGAGTGAACATGTGAAAAATGTCCGAGTCAACTCAGGTTGGGGCATTTTATAGCGAGTCCAAAACAGTGCCATTTTGGCTCCGAGTTAGAAGGATCCACGCGTAGGGTTCGAGTTAGATTTTAGGATCCGCACCCTTCTTCTGATTTTTGATGGTTTGGGCTTCAAACTTCACATGTAGTTCAATTTCGTCCTTTTTCAATAAAATTAGAGCTTTAAAATCTATTTTTTCGATCTAGTCCCAAATTCCATTGTTAATTTAATTTAAACTGTTTAATTTATATGTGTTCTTGCATATTTTAAAATTGGGCATATAGAATTATTTGTAGAGAATGCAATCACCTAGATCTAATTAATTGTTAGTGCATTTAGATTTTAGGGTCTTTAATTAGGAGTTTAATAATTAAATAGGAAAAAGGATATTGTAGCAAATTAGTTATACTAAATGGAAACTTTAGGGTTCAAACTCGGATGATATTCCACTTGCTTGCAATGAGATGCTATCACAAATTGGCCTTAAAGAGGTACATTTAATATACATTACAACTTAGAATTAAATGAATTCACCTAGTTGATTTAAATAAAGTATTAACTAGGTTAGCGCTTTAATTAATTAGAATGACTAATTTAATTAAGGAATATTATGTGAAATTTAGGGGTTCTGAGATGAATGGTATTCAAGCACTTGACACTGTCTCATAATGGCCTTTAAATTAATAATATCATTTTTAAATGCCGAAATGCCAAGTAAAATTAAAAGGTACCAATAACGGGCGTTTGTGGGGTGCTAATCCTTCCTCACACGTAACCGACTCCCGAACCCAAATTTTAAAATAAAGAATCTCTGGTTGTTTTTATGGTGTCCGGTCTACCAAAGTGATCGGTGGCAACTCCAAATTGTTTTCAAAATTAAATAATGGAAAATTCAATTTAAGATGAAAAACCTAAGTTTTCAAGTTCAAATTAAAATGAAAAAAATCCTTAATTTTCAAAACCCTAATTGTTAGGCTATTTTTACATTCGGTTAAATAAATGGTCACGACAGCTTGGCTACTCCACTAAGGAATATTATGTGAAATTTAGGGGTTCTGAGATGAATGGTATTCAAGCAATTGACATTGTCTCATAATGGCCTTTAAATTAATAATATTTATAGTTTAATTAATTTAATTAAATAAAGCCTAATTAAGTTTAGTACTTAAAATGAACAAGACGATAAAAAAATATGCATTGAAAACCTTTTATGTTGGAAATTTATTTTATGGATATGAATAGGGGTGCTTCTTAACATGGCGCTTTTAATCTCATATTCGATTTTAAAATGTATTTCCTTATAAAAAGAATATCTTCATTTGGACTTAAAATTCATTTAATAATTAATGGATAAATTAAATTCAAATTATCATTCTTAAATGCCGAAATGCCAAGTAAAATTAAAAGGTACCAATAGCGGGTGTTTGTGGGGTGCTAATCCTTCCTCACACGTAACCGACTCCCGAACCCAAATTTTAAAATAAAGAATCTCTGGTTGTTTTTATGGTGTCCGGTCTACCAAAGTGATCGGTGGCGACTCCAAATTGTTTTCAAAATTAAATAATGGAAAATTCAATTTAAGGTGAAAAACCTAAGTTTTCAAGATCAAATTAAAATGAAAAAAATCCTTAATTTTCAAAACCCAAATTGTTAAGCTATTTTTAAATTCGGTTAAATAAATGGTCACGACAGCTTGGCGACTCCACTGGGGAAATTAAAACTCGAGAGTCAGGCCTAATTAATTTTACGTGGCATTTTGTCATTTAAGAATGATAATTTGAATTTAATTTTTTCAATAATTATTAGATGAATTTTTAGAAAGAATGAATATAGCTTTTTCTTTGTGTGATATAAATTGTCATTCATGCATAAGCCTTCTACCAAGGCTTACACCCTTAAGTGGGAGCGAGACACTATCCTACATTGAGTTATTCATCTCCGTGACTGGATTTTTTCTTTCTTCCGGTATACTAACCTTATAAACTGTGAGGTACACGCCTCTGCTAAAAGGAGTCGTATACTCCCGAATCGATGTCTTGTTGTCGTAGTAGACAGTAACGACAGTTCGAGTACCTAGAGTCTAGAACAAAAATCACATGTTGTAATCTAGAAGCCTACCCCACTAGATCCAAATAGGGACCTAGGACATGGTGTTGCCGAGTTAAATACATTTCTTTGGTTATTCTTTCTGCTCGATAAATTGCTTCATTGTATCATTTTAAAATTTTGCCTTCAATATTATTTCACCATACTAACACAATTTTTTGTTTTGTTTTCTTTTGTTGTCTTCTTTTTTATACATATGACATCATTTTGCATTCATTAGAGGTATCCATGAAAGGGTTAGTCAAGTTAGGCAGTGTTCATAATGACCGATGGGTCTGATAGACAAGAAAAAGGTAATATGCCGATGTGGACCTGATCAAAGAAAATCTAGTACACGAAAAAGACGATATTTAGGGGAAAGATGTGACAAGATGCAAGCAATTACAAGTAGTTGTATGAAGACACTGAGAGAGCAGCTTGTAAGAAGATTCAATAATTAATGGATTCAAACAGTTGGGCCAAACAAAGTTAGAGGAAGAGCAAGCTTGTCATCTCGAGTTTTCCAAATAAAGAAAATACTTGAAAGGGTACCATAATGAGGGAAATTCTGATCTTCGATAAGAAACTAAAGAGCAAAAAAAAGAGAAAGCGACATAATCGAAAGGTGTTGTACAAAATATGAAAGACCAGCTTGGAAGTTTGGAAAAAGCAGTACAAAATGAAAGATAAGGCACTAAAAGGCAAGCTTGAGGCGACCACCAAGATTATCCAAAGGAAAAATCATGAAATGAACAACTTTAGAAACCAAGTGTGGGGAATCGCCCAGTTTGTGCAGATCTTGTCCAATGAAGCCATGATACCGAGCCAGAACAAGCGCTAACTCGGAAGTTGTACGAAGTGATTAATTTAGGAGCTTAGGCTAGCTGATTTCTGTAATCATATTGCCTATTTCTTGTATTCGACCTTTTGGCTAAATAATGTTGCTCTAAAGACTAGTTCTTGAAATCAATACCCCGGGCATTCATGCATTGTATTGCTTAAATATTGCATTTTAAAAAGCATTGCATTTTTTAAAAACATCATAAGATTGCATTTTTTAAAATAATATTGCATTTTTTTAGATAACATTGCGAAAGCTAAAAACTAATATTTTGAGAAACATGAACAATAGGCTTGTTAGGATCAGGCAATCTCATAAAGTTGTTGAGGACCGTTTGGGTAGCATGGAGCAAAGGATCGATCAGTCCCAGAACAAGATGGTAACTCGAGCTAACACATTGCTTGGAATCAGGGAGGTCAAGAAAGAAAATGTTTCAGATGGGGATACTAGCATTGATGATCAGAATGAAAATTTATCTCACACAAGGGTTCAAACCAAAGGATCGGTTCCGAAAAAAGTTCAGAATAGTACAGTCAGAGTATTGGCCAGCAACTCGGAGAATTTGGGAAACAAGCTTTGGAGATGATATTCCTAACCTTAGTGCATCAACAAGATTGATGAAGCAAAAATGGACATCACCAAGCAAACAAATACATAAGGACCAAGTAAAAGCTAGAATTTTGATGTTTGTTCCAAAACTGTATTGTCTAAAAGGTTATGAGACTGTTAAAGAACAAGATGATTCTAACAGAGTCAAAGAACCGCACATGCTTGCAGAATGTCTCTCTGAAGTGAAAAAAAAACCGAAAATTCAGTCGAGACTGAAAATTTCGCACATTAGAATTGCCTCTATCCAGGAAAAGAGGAGCAAAAAGCATAGAAACATGAAACATAGAGGTTGAATGGTTTAGCAAGAAAAGAGAGACGATTATTCCTATTCCAATGCCATATTCAGATTTGTTACCCTACCTTGTGTAGAAACACTTGTTGATGAGAGTTCCACCAAAGTTTTATAAGTCTTTTTATGACATCAGAAATGCTTGCGGTTGTTACTGTGGAGATTTCAACCACTCTCTTGAGGATTGTATGTTTTTGAAACACATAGTTAGTGGTCTCATCAAGAATGGACATCTATGTTTTGAGAATGGAGAACCCGATTTTACAAAAGACCGTTATTTGCTAGAAGAATTGAGATAAAAGAGAAAGAGCATAATCTACAACAAGCTTTTGTGGGTAATCCGCTGCAGTTTGGGGTCTACTAGAATCAGAGTAATGTTTGGACATCTACCTCTTCAATGTTTTCTTCACTAAAGAATACCTCAAAGTCAGATGCC
Organism: Hibiscus trionum; assembly: GCA_030270665.1. NCBI lineage: Eukaryota > Viridiplantae > Streptophyta > Magnoliopsida > Malvales > Malvaceae > Hibiscus > Hibiscus trionum. Next base: position 51,408,586 of record BSYR01000026.1, on the reverse strand, counting down.
CAAAATGTTCCTGTTAGTACAAAATTAAAGACCAAGCTGTATCTCATTCATGTTTCCTATCGTGAGATGTACTTTAAATTGCTCGAAGCTTCACTGCATCATTTGAAACCCTCAAAGCCACATCATCCAAGTTGTTACAACATTAGGAATCACATTGAGTATCATAATGGAGTTCATGACCATGACATTGAAGATCGTTACACTTTCAAGCAACAAGTTCAAAACTTTCTGAATCTAGGGATTTTTGAAGTTGACACTGAAGGTTAGTCTATTAAGATTTTCAACCCAAGAGGTAGTCACCTGATTGAAACCAATGCAACTGGATTACCCGGAAATCAACTGTCGAAAGACATCAAGAAAAGAAAGAGAAGGAAGAGCAAGGTGAAACTAATTGAGAATCAGAAACCGTCAAGGCAGAAACCTCGAATAGACATGCCCACTAAAAGAACCAACACATCCAGTCAACATCTTGAAAAACAAAGTTCATATAGGCGTCGGTAAGAAGAAGTTGTCAATTTCCAAATGCAAATGGTTGAACATTCTATGGGAAAGAGTAGACAATTGATTGAAGAAATAAGAAAACTCATAGAGAGGATAGTCTTAATTCAAGATTCGATGAGAAAATCAAAACATAAGCGAAAATGGGCATGTCCTTGTACCAACAAAGGAAAAATGAGGAATTGGAGAGGCTGAAATTCACTTAGGTTTTCCTTGAATAAAGAATAACAATCGGACCATAGTAGATCTGTCTGTAGTTTTAGGATCGTTGCAGAGTAATACCTTGAATCATCCTAGTCGCTTTTGCCCGCAAGCATTGGTTGTCCTTTGTAAGGAAGATTGTTTCAGTTATTTGTTTACGATGCTTGTTTCCTACATAATTTTTCTCAAATGGAAAACATATTACATTCTTTGGTTCTTTTAATAATTCATTTATTCTTTGTTATGGGTTAGTTTTTTGTTCTCCCATACATATATGTATATATCTTCTCTATCATTTTTCTATTAGGTCCTTGAATATTAGCTGCAAGAGTGACCAAGAATCAAATTCAGAGATCAATTCCAAAAATGTGGCTCTCCTCCAAGTTATTTAGGCCAACGGGAAGACATTAATGAGTGTTTAGGAATCACGAGAGAATCCCAAATACAAAATATGAGTGAATTTTCCTCTCAAGCATTATTGACTAAGGTCCTTGAATGAAGTGATAACCCAAAACATCTATCACCTAAAGACTACTTTTGTTCAAAGATATCCGTATATGGGAGGACATTTGGCATTTCTTCATCTCCCTTCACAAAGAAGGAAAATAAGAAAAATATCATTTGTTTTCCCCTTTAAGCCTAATGATTTTCTTTCGATTCAATCCAAACCAAGGAATACCCCTACACTGGGGGCAAATAGGATGAAAGTTCGTTTGCAAGTGAAAGATGTTTCATTTTGATCATGCTATGATAATGATACCTTGAGAATCGGGAGCAAGAAACAAAAGTGGATGTTTTGAGTATAAGAGCAAGAGATACATGTTGAATGAAAGCAAATAATCAAAATCAAGTCAAAAAAAAGAAAAGAAAGAGAAAGAAAGAATAAAAAACGAAAGAAAAAGAAAAGGAAAAAGAGACAGTGGAAAGTTTGTGTTCAAAAAGTTAAGTGAATCAAGTTGAAAATTGTTGACATAAAAGTTAGAGTAGTTGAAAGAGAAAGCGCTAAGTCAGCAAAGTGCGGAAAATATGTGTGGTCCTCCGTTCAAAAAGAATTTGAGGAAACAAATTGAACTCTAGGGTGAAAACCTAGAAATGAGCAGTCTAGAGCGATCCAAGAAAAGAGAAAAATGAAAAGAAAAAGAAAGGAGTATTTCATCCAAGCATATTCAGATCAAGGAGCACAGAAGTACGATTTCACTTGGAAAAATGTTCCTTGGTTTCATCACCCTTAAACATTTATTTAAGCCTATATATATCCTTTCTTTCATAGCTGTGAGCTATAGCCTACATTACAAGCCTCAAAAGACCATTTTGATCATATAAGGGTATTGGAGTAAGAGGAGTTCATCTTCAGAATACATCTCGCTTATCAGAGTTAACCTTTCTTCAAGGATTTCCAGACTTCTAATGCCTGATTGAGATCGGAAAGAGGGAAGGATTGGGCATGGTGAGTTAGTGGGGTAAAGAGTGCCACTTAAATGGGATAGAATTAGGAATATGAGAACGTTTCTCTAAAAAGTCGAATAAATTAGAAGGGGTCACATTTGAGTTAATCTTTGTCAATTTGGTTTAAAGGCACTATTGCACCTGATAATTAAGGGCCTAATTTTGACTTTATTTTCTCATGTTTGCCATGGCTTATAAAATTGTTCCATTTTCTCAAATCTATTTAAATAATATTTTGAGTCTTTCACGTATCATTTCAACAAGCATCTTGCCGATAAATCGATTATATACAAGAAAAGCAAAGAATTTCATGGGTATTATTATGACATACTAATCCTTTGAGTGCGGGCAGAATAGAAGGTGACCTCGGTACTTGTTTAATGATGAAAAGTGTGTCGAGGAAAGAATACAATTCCGAGTGTCAAAAACATTGAAACAAAAGCTGCAAAGATGCGACACAGACAATCCTGGGGAAAAGAGAGAACATGAACCATTTTTGGGGCAAAAGTTGTACCAAGATCAATCCATTAACGGTTTATTATTTCTGAGGCATTGCGAGGCAAGAAAGCTTTGTGATAGTTGAATTCAAGAGTGGGGCAATGATGCAAAGAAATCTACATAATAATATGTTTTATTCTGGTGAATAGAGCCCACAAGCTGGAGCAATAGAAGTTAGTGATCTCTTTTGGAACCGTGAGAAAGAATGTTGTCAAAGAAGTTGAACGAAGAAATATGAAGAACGGTTTTACAAGAAAGGAGTTGTCAATAGTACTCAAGTTTCTTGGACGTGAAGTGCATGGCGAGTTACGAAAAAAAGAAGGGTTTATGCAAGAATTCTTAGAAAGGCAAGTATGAGTTCCATCAGAATTGAAATTGGCTTTATTTGGGACAAAGGAAAAACATCATTGCAAAGAAAGAAGAAAATGAAGAAATGAGCTGAAAACCTGGAAGGGCACTTAAAAAAAAGCAAAACAAAACAAGTGTGAAAAAGAAGAAAAAGAAAAACGAAAAACAAAAAACAAAAAAAGAAAAGGAAAAGGAAAAAAAGGTGAAAACTCGAAAGGGCACATTGAAAAAAAAGAGAGAAGAAAAACTAAAGTGAAAACCCGAAAGGGCGCTTTGAGAAAAGCAATCTAAAGTGAAAACCTGAAAAGGCGCTTTAGAGCAAAAGATGCAGAGATCCTAAAGATTGAACCTGAGTGTGAGATGGGTCACTTTGACGGCAAAAAAAGTTTCAATGAAGAAACGAAGCAAGGAAATTTTGAGCTACCCTGAAGATGAAAGTTCATCCAAGTGGTCCTCAATTGACATCATTCATGCATCATATAGTTAGGCATTCATAAGATAGGAGTATGCTAACTCATGCATTCAAAATATTTTTGTACATTTTTGCAGGAATTTACAAAAATCAGCAAAGAGCAAACAAAGATTTCAATCTACGACTTAGAAATTGGAGAAGTAGATCCAACAAAGACTAGAAAAGATTTCAATCACGTTTTCGTAAAGCAAAGATACTAGTCCATTTGAAGAGGTGGATCTCAACAAAGATACCAATTCGTTTGAAGAGATGAATCTCAGCAAAGATATTAGTCCGTTTGAAGAGGCGGATCTCAGCAAAGATACTAGTTCGTTTGAAGAAGCGGATCTCATCAAAGATACCAATTTGATTGAAGAGACCAATCTCAGCAAAGATACCATTCCGTTTGAAGAGGCGAATTTCAACAAAGATATCAATCCGTTTAAAGAGGCGGATCCCAATAAAGATTTCATGATTGTCTGCACAAGACAGAAAGTGTAGTGCAGCTTTAAAGCCTTAAGGTCATCAGTAAGTCCTTCGGGCATGATGTTAAGTCCTTCAGACTGACACCTCCGGAAATGATGAGAATTTTTTGGATGGCGTCACATTAAGACAGTGAGGGCATAGTATCGACAAAGATATCAACCTTTTGAACTATCAGTTCCAAGGAAAGGAAGGAAGTTCAGATTACCAAGTTGGAAAGCAAGATATATCAACTTCAGGCTCAAATGAGGAAGCTTCACAATCCAATTGGCCACATATATGAAAAAGATCGATCAACAAAGGAAGGAAAAAAGCAAAATAGCTAATATGAGCTTCAGATTGAAAGATCGAGACACTTTAGTTAGATAAGCAACGACTCTAAAGATCTCATCGCTCCTAGTTGAAAATTGAGGATATATCACACCATTTCAATTTGAAATTTTATGATGATATTTCTTTTTACAGTTTCAGTTCTTCCCAGAGGATGAGGTGAACCAACATTCCTAGCAAAGAATGAAGAGCTCCTAATGGGAAGAGTTCACTCAGCAAGAACAAAGCTCCGAATAGAAAGAGTTCACACAACAAAGATAGAGCTCCTAATAGGAAGAGTTCGTACAGCAAAGATAGAGCTCTTAATAGGAAGAGTTTGCATGACAAAGGTAGATCTTCTAATGTGAAGAGTTCGCTCAGCAAAGACTGAGCTCATAATAGGAAGAGTTCACCCAGCAAAGAATCCAGAGTTCTAAATAAGAAGAGCTCGCTTGTTCAACACCTTTACAGAGAGGTGGATAAACATTTCAGAAGAATGAAGAGTGTGTTCTGCTCCAAGCTTCACATCGTTTTAGAAGAATGGATAGTCCAACTTTTTCGAACTTCATCAACATTCCCAACAATGAATAAGGATCAACTTTTTTGCAAAGAAAAGTGGATCGACATTATAGAAAAACTTTCTTGAATCAACGCCTTTACAGAGAGGTGGATCAAGACTTTAAAGAAAGATTGAGGAATATTTTAGTTGTTCAACGCCTTTGCAGGGAGGTGGGTTAACATTTTCAACAATGGATAAGGGTTAACTTTTTTTACAGAGAAAAGTGGATCAGCTTTTTTTCAAGAAGATTTGGTTCAGACTTCAGTCTAACTTTGATAGAAGGATTGGGAAGTTCATTGTAAAGTGTCCAAAAGTCCTATGTTTTCTGCACTGTCCAACTCTTATTATTACTGTTTTCCAGCTCATTTTAAGCATAAGTAGGTTCACGCATAGCATTTTATAATGTTTTATCGTTCTACCTTGCTTTTATAACTTATAATTTATTTGGTGAACAAGAGATATTGTTTTAATGTATTCTTGCTTGTAGGTACTAACATCTGAACGAGGGAATAGAGGAATGGAGGACACAACGCTGAGAAGCAAACCCAGAAGCTGTACTGAAGCAGTTCCAGCTGAAGATAAGTTGCTGCTGAGCACTTGCCGAGCAAAGCTGCTGCCAACCTTGCTACCCGCGACAGCTGACTATTGATGTTAGGAGAACCGAAGCGTGATTTGTAAAGCTAAAACTCCCGAGTCTATCGCTGGTGGTCACATGATTTTTTGACGTCTATAGCAGCGGCTAGGGCTGCCGACGTGGAATTTCCAAGCTTACTTGCGGGCGAAGGAAAACGAGGGAGAGTCCATATTCCAAGAAAAGAAGTCAGCATTTAAAGCTACATTAAAGAAAAGCTACTTTAGAGGACTTCTACTTCAAGGAGGACTTGACCTAGTTTTGAGTCTATAAAAACCCATTGTACTTCTAGTTTAAATCATCCTAGGTTTTATATAGACTTTTCTTTAATGTAGCTTTTCTTTAATGTAGAAGTCCTCCTTTATTGTGGCAGTATATTGTGGCAGCAAAGGATAACTCATACCTAACTCAACGCATTTCTCACACTATGTGGCAGCGTAACCCTGCCTGCTCTATCAACCTGATTCATCTCTTCTTTATTACTTGTGTTTTTATTTACTTTTCGATCCCAACCAATCATTCACTTGTGTTTTTATTTTACCTTTGTGCAGGAACTAAAGAACGAGACAAGCTGTCCAATCCTCACGGGATTCGACATATTATATACTATAACTTGATAGGAGTGTGCACTTGCGCTCCCACAAAAAGGGAACACCTACACGCCCTACAAGTTTTTGGCGCCGTTGCCGGGGATTGGTAACATCGAATTTCATTTTTCAATTTCTGCACCTTTTTACTTTTTCTTTTATTTTTATTTTTAATTGAAAAAAAGAGAAGATAGATTTTACCGTGTCCTTTGCAAGTGTATGACCATGGATAACCCTAGCGAAAACTTCATTTTTTACGACGATCTTGAGCGTGAAACTAGACGAATCAAGAGGGAGCTAAGGGAAGCCTTAAAGAACAAAGACAATGGTAAACCAAAGGAAGAGATCATGGTAAACGAGGACCCCCTAGTTGATGCCATCAATGGCAGGGACGGGCAGCCAAATTTGCCACCCAGAGGACCACAAGTACAACAGAGGCAGGATCCCCCCGATCCACCCCAAGTGCAGGCAACCAGTGACTACCTTGAACATGACTTCCAAAGGTTCAAGCCTATAGTGACGGAACTGGAGATTGGGGTAGATCATTTTGAACTAAAACTTGTCATGTTCAACATGCTAAACACACTAGGGCACTTTAGAGGGATTGCCACAGAAGATGCACGACAGCATCTACGAGGATTCCTGGACAATTGCCGAGCATTCAAAATTCATGGGGTACACCAGGACGTATTGCGGCTGAGGTTATTTCCCTATTCACTAAGGGATGGGGCGAAACAGTGGTTGAATAACCAACCAGCTAGATCTTTCACTTTATGGGCAGAGCTCTGCAAGGACTTTCTAGACCAATTTAGCCCATCCAACGTCGCCGATAGGCTGGGGAATGAGATCACATCCTTCACGCAAGGGGATGACGAGCCAATGTACGAGGCATGGGAGCGGTACCAAAAAATGCTGAACAACTTTCCACTTCTTGGCCTAACGGCTTGGACTCAAGTATCTATATTCTACAATGGGGTGAACTACCCAACGCGGATGTTGATAGACGCCTCGGTCAACGGGATCATCCTAGACAGACCTCCAGAGGAAGTACTACAGTTGCTCAACATAGCAGCTAAAAACGATTATAAATACCCGACAGTCCGCCGAGGCGGCACAAGGCAACCAACTACTGTAAATGAGGTGGAAGCCTCCGAATATGTTAATGCCCTCCTCGACACTCTGAAGGAACTGGTGATGAAGATGGTCTAATCCCCAGGGAAGGTCCATGAAGTAAAAGTCGTTGAGCCCTTCTGTGGCAAATGTGGGTCCAACCATGATTCCTCTAAATGCACTACATCTGCAAACTACATGGGAGGATATGAGAGGAATAGCAGGCCAACTCAGAACACATACAATCCTAACTGGAGAAACCATCTCAACTTCTCCTGGAGCAACCCAAAGACAGCAGCAAATCCGCAACAACTACATGGAGGCTACCAGCAGAATCAGTCCCGACAGCAGACTCAGCAGCCACAACACAATAATTCACTAGAAGCAACTTTGAATAACTTTATGAAACAAACAGGTGAATTTATTGTTTATAAAAATAAATTTATTGAGAAAACTGAGTCTTTCATGGACAAGACGGAAATGAAGATGAACAACTAGGAGGCTGCTATTAAGAACCCGGAGACCCAGTTTGGGAAGTTCACCGAAATCTACCACAGCCGGACTATGGGAGCATCATCCAGCAGCCCGCCAGAAGCAGCCAAGCCCACTTTTGAACATTGCAAGGCCATAACTACAAGAAGTGGGAAGCAGCTGGATGAACCTGGGATGGTAGAGCAGTTAGAAACTCAGCCAGAACATATAAGTAAGCCTGCCCCAGCAGCACCCATATTAGCCGCCCCAGCAACAACACCGACTCCAGCCGCCCCGACAGTTGAACATGAAACTAGCCCTGACAAGGATGATCCTCCCCGAACTAAGCCCCCAAGCAAGGGGGAAATAGAGGACATTAGCCCGCCAGCTCCATTCCCCCAAAAACTCAAACAACAACATCAAGAGAACCAATTTAGAAAATTCTTAGACATTCTGAAACAGGTGCATATGACATACCTCTGATAGAAGCTACACAAAGCATGCCAAACTACGCCAAGTATCTTCGAGATATAGTTTCTAAGAAGAGACAGATATGTGAATTCGAGACGGTGGCCGTCACTGAAGAGTGCATGGCTATGCTACATAACAAGCTGCCACCCAAGTAGACAGATCCAGGCAGCTTTGTTAAACCATGAAGGTTGGGTAGTAAGCACGAGATCAGAGCCTTATGTGATTTGGGAGCCAGTATAAACCTGATGCCTAAGGCCATCTTCGACAAACTAGGTATTGGACCTGCAAAACCAACCTCTGTAATGTTTAAACTTGCTGATCACTCATTCGTGCAACCGGAGGGAAAGATTGAAGACATACTACTCAAAGTGGGCAGCCTAATTCTTCATGCCGATTTCCTCATCTTGGATTGTGAGGCCGATGAGAAAGCCCCCATAATTCTCAGGTGACCCTTTTTGGCCAAGGGCAGAACGCTGATAGATGTGGAGCTCGGGGAGCTAACAATGAGAGTAGAAGACCAAAGCATATGGATGAATGTGTTGTAACCCTCAAGGTAAGGAAATGTATGCCTGGATGAAAGAACTGCTGAGATAAGTGTGGAAATAGGCCAGGGCAGCAGCTGTCATGACAGACCTCGGAGTAGATTGAAGGACCCCGTTAAATAGAGACTGAAGGAACAAGAGGACCCCCAGGAAGAGAGAAAAAGCTAAACCACCTCAGGAAGTGGTTATGTCTGGGAGATGCACCCAAATGCACTCCCAACATAACTTAATTTTTATTTTTATTTTTTTATTTTAATTTTTACGCATTAAGATTAGAGTTTATTTTGTTTTAGGATTAGATTAATTTTCAGTATTTTATCATTAATTATTTTTATTTTTATTTTAGGATCTAGAATAAAAGAGCAAGAGTACAAGTGAAGACCAGCAAAAAGCCCGCCAACCACCATGCCGAGTCAGCAGCCAGCACAACAAAGTGTAATGGCTAGTTAGCTGCCAACGGCTCTGAAAATAACGGGCAGTAAAATCAGAAGCTTCTATATAAACCCCTGGCACTTCTCAGAAATCAGATCGTTGATCATTTAATGCCGCCCTGGCACTTCTCGGAAGCTTCTATATAAACCCCTCACTCATTTCATTTTAATTCACTTCTATCTTTTTGCTAGCTTTTACCTTATTCTTCTGCTCTCTCATAATATTTCCTTTCAATTTTCAGTTAGAATACAACCGTTCACATGGCTTCAACATCTACCCAAAAGCCCACCTACAACAGGTTTTTCTTTAAGGCGGACGAGGAGAGATATAGAGCACAATTTACCAAGAAGGCCATCTAAGAGGAACAACGCTTTCATTATACGAAGCAAACGGGAGACCGTGGTCTTGAGCCCGCCTTGTTCCGAGCCATCCATTACAAGGGATTGGAGATGTTCGCTCAACAGCATGATATAGCGAACATCACTATAGTTAGGGAATTTTACTCACATCAGCCCTGCCCAGACAAGCCATTCGTCTACGTCCGCGGAGAGGCAGTCAAGCTCAACCCCGCTGTCATCAACATCTTTTATGGCCTTGATATGAATGACAACTCGCACGAGGATTGGAGGCAGTCATTGACGGCTGCCCACTATGAGGAGATCAAGGCCAGAATCTGTAAGCCCAACACACCATGGCTGAGGGGCAAACATGTGGGATCTGTCCAGCACCACCACATGTTGTATGAAGCTATGTTATGGAACACATTTGTGAGAAGGCGCCTACTTCCCACATCACACAACTCAACAGTTAACCGGCTGCGCCTCGCCTTAATTTACAACATCCTAATGAACCGGTCGATTAACGCGGGGGAAGTCATCTGCACGGAAATATACAACTGCTTCAAGAAGAAGAAAAGCAGGTTGTACTTCTCGTCCCTCATCACAGGTCTATGCACCAATTTTTGAGTCCTGGCAGAACCCACAGATGAGTTTACAATTTCCAAGGAGGGATGGACCAAAAAGGTCCGCATTCAGATGATGTAGGATGCGGAGAAAGAACCAACCACACCCAGACAGCCCTCCGCCACACATTTTGAAACGCCAGCCGCCCACAGCAGTACTGACGCTGTCCCAAATAGAGAGGTCCTCCCGCTGCTCCACACACTCCTCGAACACACAAAACGGATAGAGCAGCAGTAGTTGGCCTACAAGAACTACGTAAGAGAGGCTCAAGAAGCCCTGGTGGCTTATTTCATGCAGAAATTCCCTGGTGATGTGCCCACCATGCCAACCTTTCATGAGGAGCTTGCAACAGCAGCAAGAGCACGAAGAACTTCACCTGCCGCCATCGTTCGCCAGCCAGACCGCCAGATGCCCTGTCTCATGCATTCTCTGCATAACTCAGTTGCCACCCCATCTAACACAGTGGCAGACTCCCCTGAGAGGCACCAACTGAATCTCTCCCAAGCTTGCACAACCAATATAGTAGCAGACTCCTCATCATCAGAGGAGATTGAGCAGCCACCGCCAGAATTAGAAACAACAGTAGTAAAAAGAATAGCAGCCATCCCAATAGCATTCATCCCTCCGGCAGCACCCACAGAGGAAGGGACAAGGAAAAGGAACCGGAACATAATAGACGAAGAACCTGTGGACCTTGAGACAGAGTAAGAAGGAAGCGACGCATCTCCCGCCGTTCCCCCTGCCGAGCCTCTAGAAGAGCCACATCATACGCCAAAGAGAGTCCAGCCGCCGCGGAAAGCAAAAACCTCACCTGTTAGAACCGCCGCTAAGACATCTACCAACCGCCACTTCGTCGTTCGGACATCCTCCTCCTCATCTAACTATAATCCAGCCTCCTCTTAACCCTCAACAAACTTCTAACTTCTTTTCTTTTCTTTTATTTTTATCTTTTTCTGTTTTCTTTTTATTATCTTTAACATGTATTTTTTTATAATTTTCTGTTTTGTGCATTGAGGGCAATGTCCATCTCGAGTTTGGGGGGATAGCTCTCGCATCATTTGTAGGCATTCTTAGTTGCATGTAGGTTGCATTGTACTTGCCTTAGTAATAATCAAAAAAGAAAAGTTTGTTATGACTTGTGTCTATGATAGGATAGTCGATTACTTTATTTTCGCACCTAATTAAAAATTAAACTTAATCTTAGGAAAAGTATGAAATATGACTTAGATTTTTTTTATTTTTGCCTGAAAATGTTAAATATCTATGTTACTTGATGAATGTGTTAGAATATTTGATGAACATTGCATGCTTGTTTTCTTTGCAAGATTCTAATAATAATTGTAGGTAGCCGCCGAGGCAGGCAAAAGAAACAGAAGAATGTAGAACTGCCAAAGGCAGCAAAATCAAAAACAAAGAAAAAGTGTTGTGTTACCCTAGAGGTGCCCGCAACAGGCTCTAGAAAGAATCATGTGCGAGGACACTCCGCTGCTATCAAAGTCCAAGAATTTTAAAGCCTAAAAGTAACGGACAAATTAGCATGAGTGAATGAAAGCCTTCACGAGATGACTCTACTCCAAGGGTTCGGGGTTCTATAGTTTGCTCATATCTAAACGTTAGACCTAGAAGGGTAGTTGTGATAAGCTGAAGCCCTCAATACCTTGATTTAAAATAATATGCTTAATTGTGCTGCCTCGACAGCAACCTTTTAAATTACAACAATATCTTTGTTTAATCTTTTATTCTGCATACTCAGCCTGCTTACAGATTTGCAAACATCACACATGCATTAGGAATTAAATTCTGAGTTGTTTTCTTGCTTATTTCCCTTCATTAAGTTATATGTATATAGGTGCTACGGCCTTGAGGCAGAAAATCAGGTTAAAAACAAGTTTTTCTTTCTGACTATTATTAGAGCAAGTACTTTATATTGCATTGCTTTACGACAAGAAATAGTTCGAGTTTTGGGGTGTGTAAAGTGTCCAAAAGTCCTATGTTTCATGCACTGTCCAACTCTTATTATTACTATTTTCCAACTCAGTTTAGGTATAAGTAGGTTCATGCATAGCATTTTACAGTGTTTCATCGTTCTACCTTGCTTTTATAACTTATCATTTATTTGGTGAACAAGAGATATTGTTTTAGTGTATTCTTGCTTGTAGGTACTAACAACTGAATGAGGGAACAAAGGAATAGAGGACACAACGCTGAGAAGCAAACCCAGGAGCTGTACTGAAGCAGTTCCAGCTGAAGATAAGTTGTTGTCGAGCACCTGCCGAGCACCTGGTGAGCACCTGCTGAGCAAAGCTACTGTCAACCTTGCTGCGGCGGCTGCTGACTATGGACGTTAGAACTCCCGAGTCTATCGCCGGTGGTCACATGATTTTCTGACGTCTATAGCAGCGGCTAGGGCTGCCGACGTGGAATTTCCAAGCTTACTTGCGGGCGAAGGAAAATGAGGGAGAGTCAATATTCCAAGCAAAGAAATCAGGATTTAAAGCTACATTAAAGAAAAGCTACTTGAGTATATAAATACCCATTGTACTTCTAGTTTAAATCATCCTAGGATTTATATAGACTTTTCTTGTACTTTCTTCTGCCGCCATGTTCTAAATTCCCCTTGGGTTAGGGTTATGTTGTAACTAGAGTGAAACGGTTGTTTTAGGTTTTTGAGTTATTTCTTCAATAAAATATTCCAAGTTTACTTAATCCATTGTTCTTCATTCTTTCAATCTTTCTATACCAGTCGCTTGAGAGAATCTATTTGTCGGGCACAAAAGTGCAAGACTCACGAAAGGGTTAAGTACGGTCACAACAGGAGGCGTGACTAACTTGGTTCCACACTAGTTCACAAGTTTCAGTGGCTAAAAGGGATCTCTAACCGAGTTGATTGATTTGGTTCCATACTAGTCCTCAAGTTATCAATCTCGAGCATCCTAACCTAGAAATAGGAGGTATCACTGTCAACTATCCTGTCGAACTTGGAATATCTTCCAGACTTGTCGCCATGACGTCTTTTCATTCCACCTGCCGAGACAGTACACACCCCTGCAGGGCAGTGACCTGCTGCGGCCGCATGACAGGGTCGTAGTTTGTCGCCCGTCGTACTCGCCGAGGCAACATATCGTGGCAGCAAAGGATAACTCATACCTAACTCAACACAGTTCTCACACTAAGTGGCAGCAAAACCCTGCCTGCTGTATCAACCTGATTCATCTCTTCTCTATTACTTGTGTTTTTATTTACTTTTCGATCTCAACCAATCATTCACTTGTGTTTTTATTTTACCTTTGTGCAGGAACTAAAGAACGAGAGAAGTTGTCCAATCTTTGTGGGATTCGACATCTTATATACTATAACTTGACAGGAGTGTGCACTTGCGCTCCCACAAAAGGGAACACCTACACGCCCTACATTCATAATGAGAAGAACATGTTCAATCTTCTTAAGAGGAAGGAGTGAAAGTTTTTAATAAGAAGAAATTACTGCTCAGAGCAACAGTTGGCAGGTTCGGGTAAAATTCTTGTCTTTGCAGTCTTTGCCCAATTCTCGTTCCACAACAATGAGCAAAGATGGGCAGCCGTAATAACCTAATTTTATCCGACTATGGGCATATATAGATATATTAAATAAATAAATATAATAGTCTCTTAAATAAATAAATTTTAAAAAAATCCTTTCAAATGTCCTTTTTACAAATATAGGGCCCAAATTACAAATTAAAGCCCAAATTCCCATTACATCCAATTTTCGCGTCCATATTACATCAAACAAACACAATTTTCCCGCCCGAATCAGTTTCACTTGGATATGTGTTTTTAGCTGGATCTATCTGACTTTGCTGATGCCAGTATGATCTCATCCTTAGTCAACCCTATATAAAGAAGAGAGAGGATGTGTCAGATTGATTAATACCTCATTATTAAAAATCATTAAAACTATATTTAAAAAAAATCATTAAAACTAATAATAATAATAATAATAATAATAATAATAAGGGTAAAGTATGTCAGGTACCACCGAACAATAGGGTCTGACTTGTTTTTACCATTAACCTTTCAATTGGTCCAAACTTACAACCAAACTTTATTTTTCGACTCGTTTATACCACCCTGCCGTTAAATCGTTAACTCCGTGATAACATGGACGCTGCACCAAAACGACGTCGTTTTGGTGCCGCTATTTTGATAATAAATGACCCAAAACGACGTCGTTTTGCTAGAAAAATATGTGAAATTGTGCACTTAATGGGATTTGAACCTAAGACCTTAAGCATCAAAGATAACATCCTAACCACCAAGCCAACCTAATATCTTTGAATTATATTTAGCACAAATAATATATATTCCAAACTGTAGTTTGTCATATAAATAATATTACTTTATCTGAATAATATAAATATATTATTTCTAATATAAAAATATTCAAATATTTGTATACATATATTAATACATAAATAATAAATTAAATGAAAATATATAGATATTTTTATATTATTAATAATATTAAATATATAAATAGATTATTATAAAAACTAAAAGACTAATTTTCAAAACAAAATTTGTTTAAAAAATATAAAATTCGACAAAATCTTAATCCCTAAACCCATAAACCCTAACCCTAAACTATAAACTTTAAACCCTAAAATTTTATTCATAAACAAATAATATTAAAATATATAAACAAATAATATATCATTATAAAAACTAAAAAATTGATTTAAAAAATATAAAATTTTTAAAATTTACGAAAAGACCCAAAAATTCACCAAAATCTTAAACCCTAAACCCCAAAGCTTTAAGATTTTGGTGAATTTTTGGGTCTTTTCGTAAATTTTAAAAATTTATATTTTTTAAATCAATTTTTTAGTTTTTATAATAATATATTATTTGTTTATATATTTTAATATTATTTGTTTATGAATAAAATTTTAGGGTTTAAAGTTTATAGTTTAGGGTTAGGGTTTATGGGTTTAGGGATTAAGATTTTGTCGAATTTTATATTTTTTAAACAAATTTTGTTTTGAAAATTAGTCTTTTAGTTTTTATAATAATCTATTTATATATTTAATACTATTAATAATATAAAAATATTTATATATTTTCATTTAATTTATTATTTATGTATTAATATATGTATACCAATATTTGAATATTTTTATATTAGAAATAATATATTTATATGACAAACTACAGTTTGGAATATATATTATTTGTGCTAAAAATAATTCAAAGATATTAGGTTGGCTTGGTGGTTAGGAGGTTGTCTTTGATGCTTAAGGTCTTAGGTTCAAATCTCATTGAGTGCACAATTTCACATATTTGAAAGGTTGATGGTAAAAACAGGTCACACCCTATTGTTCGGTGGTACCTGACATACTTTACCCTAATAATAATAATAATAATAATAATAATAATAATAATAATAGGAGAGAAAGAGTGCTCATCGGTGATCAGAAATCGCAGGTGGTGGTCGATGAACAACTTCAGTTCATCGGAGCACGGCGGAGCTCGGCCAAGCGGCAGGTGATGGGGCAATTCGTGGCCGGAGCTTTCGGTGTTCTTCAGGTTCTTGATGAACCATGAAGAACACCATCTAAAAACTCATAGTTTTGATCCGAAATGAGGGTTGAATATAGGTTTTAGGTGTTTATTTTAGAGAGTCCGAAGGAGAGAGAGTGAGATTTAAGAAAATGAAAGAAAGAGAGCAAAAGTTGGCCGATGGAGGCTTTATATAGGTAGTTGGAAATGGTGTCGTTTTGGGCAAGAGAGGATTTGCGCATGGACCCGTATCCGAATAGGACCCGCACATTTTTAGCATTTTGGACTAATTAGGGTTTGGTCCCTTAAACTTTGTATTGCATTATGATCTGGTCACCTATTGTAATGAAATCAGATTTCCAGGTTTAATTCCTTTCAATTTAGCCCATAATTTTATTGTTTAATTAATTTAAATTGCTTTAATTTATATGTATGTTGCATGATTTTTAAATTGAGCATATAGTTTTCTCGTTTAGATAATTTAGTCACTTAAGAGACATTAATTAATAGAGCCTTTAGTCTTTAGATTCTTTAATTAAGGATTAATAATTTATTTAGGAGGTAATTATAGAAAATTAATGTATATTAAATGGAAACTTTGGGGCTCAAACTTGGATGGTGTTCCACTTGTTTACATGGAATTTTATCACAAATTGGCCTTAAATAAGTACATTTAGTATACATTACAACTTAGAATTAAATAAATCACTTAGAAGATTTAAATAGTACCTTAATTAAGTTAGTGCTTTAATTAGACAGAATGACCAATTTAATAGTGAATATTATATAAATTTAGGGGTTTAAAGATGGACGATATTCAAGAAATTGGTATTGTCTCATAATGACCTTTAAATTAATAATATTCATAATTTAGTTAATTTAATTAAATAGAGCCTAATTATATTTAGTACGTAAAATGAACAAAACGATAAAAGATCATGCATTGAAAACCTTTTAGGTTGGAAATACATTTTATGGATATGAATAGGGGTGCTTCTTAACAGGGCGCTTTTAATCTCATATTCGATTTTAAAATGTATTTCCTTATAAAATGAATATCTTCATTTGGACCGAAAATTAATTTAATAATTAATGGATAAATTAAATTCAAAATGTTATTCTTAAATGCTAAAATGCCACGTAAAATTAAAAGGTACCGATAACGGGCATTTGTGGGGTGTTAATCTTTCCCCACACGTAACCGAGTCCCGAACCCAAATTTTAAAATAAAGAATCTCTGGTTGTTTTTATGGTATCCGGTCTACCAAAATTATCGGTGACGAATCCAAATTGTTTTTAAAATTAAATAAAGAAAAATTCAATTTAATGTGAAAAACCTAAGCTTTCAAGATCAAATTAAAATTGACAAAAATCCTTAATTTTCAAAACCCTAATCATCTGATTATTTTCACACCCGGTTAGAAAATGGTCACCACAAACGTGAAGCAAATCCTTCTGTCCTTGTTTACAAAACTTACACCTTGAATCATCTATCATCTGTCTTCGCATACTTTCCATATTCGTAAGCAAGCAACCGCGCATAACAAGCCAAATAAAAGCTCGAATATGTTGTGGTACAGGCAATTTCAAAATTGCTGCCCAAGAATTTGAACCTCAAACAAAAACATGTCACATCTGTCGGCTGTAAGCTGATTTCAGAGTAAATTGGCACTTCTTGTCATCCTTCCACCCTAAGAGATCCGGACCCAAATATGGAGCAAATGGATACACTTTTAGAATATGTTGCACATACTCCTCTGGAAAAACCTGGTTAAGTGCAACAAAGTCCCAATAACCATGCAAATTAACGAAAGAAATCACCGAACACGGTATAGGCAGACCATCCAACCGATACAAAGAAACAAGAGGATCACACCATGTTAACCAATCATTATGCCAAAAATCAATAAGACACCCATCTCTCACAATCCATCCTATACCTTCTCGAACATTCTCCCATACCGGAAAATACCAGACTACAAGCGAGAACAATTACGAGAACTAATAGTAAGAGACAAGACACCTTCCACCTTATATTTAGGTCGCACCACTTGAACCCATAACTTATCACCTTCGGTAATAATTTGATATCCAAGCTTCATTAGGAACGCTTTGTTAAATCGCTCTATATCACGAAGACCAAGACCACCATCATCAATTAAAGCCTTCACATCTTTCTAGCGCACAAGACTGATACCCTTATGATTCGCAAAGCTGCCGCAAATAAAACCACGAATAACCTTTTCAATTTCCATACATACACCTTTAGGCAGCCATGTTGCTTGCATTGTATAGTTCGGGATTTCCTCCAACATTGATTTTGCCAAGGTAACACGGCTTACAAAGGCCAACGATCTCGCCAGCCTCGAAGCAAGGTGGGAGCGAACTTTATCCACCAAGTAACCATACGTGGCCTTAGTTACACGATTGTGTAGAAGAGGTATGCCAAGATACTTACCCAAATCCTAGACTTCCGTAAAACCAAAACCATTCACAATATCTGATCGAAAATCCAACTTTGTATTTTTTAAGAAAAAAATATGTCTTTAGAGCACTAACCTTATGTCCTGAAGATGCGCAAAAGCAATCAAGCACATGAAGGATGGTTTGCATCTGCAGAACTGTAGCTTTCGCAAATAAAACAATTTCATATGCAAAGAAAAGATGTGAAATTCCCGGCCCATTCCGATTTAATTTGATATCCGACCACCTCCCCTGATCAATTTTCACATCATCCGCTTGTGAAAGGCGTTCCATGCAAAGGACAAAAATATAAGGCGACAATGGGTCTCCTTGGCGAATCCCACGTATCAGCTGAAAGCTCTCTATCAATTCCCCATTCCACACAATTTGTGTAGAAACGAACGTAATACAACTCATGATCAGACTGATAAACCCATTCGACAAACCAATATCTCCCAATGTGTCTGCGATAAAGCTTCATTTAAGGCGGTCATAAGCTCTTTTGAGGTCTATCATCAAAGCCATCCAACCCTTACGACCACTTTTCTTGCTCATAGAGTGGATCACTTCTTGTGCTAAAATCACATTATCCATAATTTTTCAGCCACGAACAAAACTCACTTGTGAATGTGAGACCAAGTTAGGAAGTAACGGCTTCAAACTATTCACAATAACCTTTGTAAGCAATTTATTGATCAGTGGACAAAGGCTAATAGGTCTAAATTGAGAGAAATAATCAGGCTATGGAACTTTAGCAATTAAAATAAGCACTGTCCAATTATCCTCAGCTCGAATTTGGTGCGCATCAAAACATTCCCTCACGAGGGCAACAACACTTTTACCGACCACTGACCAATTTCTTTGATAAAATATATCATGAATTACGTCGATCCCTGGGGACTTCAAAGGATCCATGTCGAAAACCACCTTGCGCACCTCCTCATATGTTATATTCATGTTCAGTGCCTCTTTTTCCATATCTGAGATTGGTGCGAAACGATCCCGGAGCAGCCAAGGTGCCAAGCTTACATTCGATGCGTAATATCCCAAATTTTGGTCTAGGAGCATGCTACAATAGATTACAAGTAAAAAATTCTATGGAATTATCATCTATTAGATTAATTAAGTGATTTAGGATTTAATTGAAATAAAGAAAACTTGAATAGCTAATTAGTAAAGTGATTAAACCAAATGATTTGTAAATTTCAAGGTTTGTATGTATTATATGTTAACAATGTAATTTGTTACATTTGTATTAGTTGTTAGTAGGTTAGTTAGTTTGTTTAAATGTTAGTTAGTTTTGGCGGTATTTTTCTTAGCTATTTAATAGCTTGTTTTGCTTGTATCATACATCGAATATATGAATAAAATCCTCTTCTTCTACTCACTGTTATAGTATGCTTAAAAGGAAAAAGCTCAAGGACTTTTTTTGTGTCACATAGAAGAGAGAGCAAGTGCTGAGGGGTTTCAGTTTTTGGGGAGAAAGATGACCAAATTGAGTTATCATCTTCTTCCTCCTAGTGAATCGAAACCATTAGAGAGAGAGAGAGAGAGAGTTGAGAGAAAGCTTGCAAAAGGCTTTGTTTATCCTATATCTTTGCTTGAATCTTATTCGAATAAGCTTGGGAGAAAGGTAATTACTTTGTTCTTTCTCCGTATTCAAGTAAAACCTAGTACTTAGTTGTAGATTTTTAATAGTTATGAGAGTTGTTGGAGATATTAGAGAATGGGATTAGAACTATACAAAATTTTGGGGACATAGTTGAATTGAATTTTTGCTTGATAATGATATTTAGAATTTGAGAGTATAGTAATCGAATAGACTTTATTTAGTTGTGTGAATGATACTTGAAATTGATTTGGGATCATTGCTTGATTATAATTCAATTAATAGGACTGTTTTGCATATATATAAATACCGTTGGACTATTTTGTGTGTATATATGTGTAAATAGGACTGTTTTGAATAGATATAAAAGTATAATGGACTGTTTTGATACATACATATATGAGAACTCTTGTAAATAGGACTGTTTTGAGTGTATATGAAAGTATGTGGACTTTTTTGAGTATATAAAATAGGGGACTGTTTTGTGAAGTATATAAGGAATGTTTAATAGGTTTAGGGACTGTTTTGAATGTATATAAATATGTTAGGGGCTGTTTTGGTGTATATAAGTATGCATGCAAATGTATGGACTGTTTTGCATCTATATAAACATTAGGGTCTGTTTTTTAATGTTTGTAGATATCATGGACTGTTTTATACACACATAATTGTATATCTATGAATTAAGGACTGTTTTTAATTGTTTGTGAATGTTATGAACTATTTTGTGTGAATTTATATGTACACATGAGTAATTGAGTTTTTTGCATGTGAATGGTTGTTAGGGATTGATCTAATATATGGTTTTACTCTTTGTTATGTTTACACCAAAAAGGAGTTGAAGGAGTAAGGACTAAGGACTAAGGTAGATCAAATTGTAGATAAGTAAAAGGAAATTTTGATTTGAGAGCAAAACTAGCTTAGAACAAACTGTGAGTGTAGTTTAAAGTCTCGAGATAGGATTGAAACTATCCCGAGCTTCCTTAATTGCTTTATTTTACATTGTTTATTCATTAAATTAAACTATGTCGTATGTTTAAGCTTGGATGCAAGGTGAGTACTTAATTATAAAGTACATTGTGATATGCAAAAGTTGGTTAAATGCATGATATGATTAAAAGCTATCCATGTGCTTAAGTATATGTTTAATATGATAAGTTTTAAGCTTACTTATGTGATTGTATGAATTGGAGCTATGTTCATCTCTGATATGTTACGATTTAATTGAAAAGCTTTGGTTTCGAGTCAGTCATAGGTATAGTTGGCATGTCATAGAGTCTATAGAGCTTGTGTTTGGGGTGGACTACGATCCTTATGAGGCGACCGTAGGAAGGATGTGTTTTGGGTCACTTGGCGACAGTAGGAGAGATTGACCGATACTCTGAGTGTCATTTTATTTGGCGACAGTTGGTTGGGGATTCGTGTACCTAGGCTACTTGATTCTCAAGCCTATGTAAAAAAACCATGAAAGTTTATAAGTTAAATTAATGAACTACTGCAATATCTTGTATAACAAGTAAAGTGTATCTAGTCGATGATTGAAAATATTTTTGGGATAATTGATTTGTTTTGTTAGAATGCATATATATATATATATATTGTTCGAGTAACCATGTCTATATAGTTATATGCTTGTTTCGAAAGCTTATCATACAATAGCTAACTTCTTGTTCAAGCTTATATTCATACATGATTAATAGAATTCAGTGAAAGGATAGATTAATTGTTTCATGCTATTAGTTACTTTAAACTGCATCACTAAGTGTATACTTATGCTTAAATGCTCGTTATGATCTTGAGGTGATTATTTGTATACTATATACATAGAAACTCCTTATCATGTTTAATTCGAGAGCCACTAAGTCTAGTAGTTTGGTGAAATTGATGTAATTGGAATTTCTTATATTGTTTAAAAGTAAAGTGAACTATAATAAGAAATGAGTTGAACCATTATCGCCATCAGCCGTGCCTTTTGTCTGCCAATATTGCAAAAAACCTCATGATTCCACTTGGTAGCCGCAATTGTGAACTTGGCCAAGTTAGATGCTATACTTTCTTCAGGCTTCCAAGTATCATTCAACAGATCTGCAAATCTTGGATCATCTTGCCAAGCTTTTAGATATTTAAATGGCGCTGAAGGCCTTTGGTTCCGCAAGGACGATCCCAATAAAAGAATCGGATGGTGGTAAGATCCAATGCAGGCAAGATGAAGCACGCTCGAAGATGGCCAAGCATCAAACCATGCATCATTGCCCACACATCTATCAAGCCTTTGATGTAATGTGCCCACACATCTAAATCGTGCAATTCGGCTGTATCAAGAAAAAGCCCAAACTTGCGAAAAATACCATCTCTTCGACTAGAGCCTCCCATTCTATCCCCTAAATAATGAATGGCGTTGAAGTCACCACACAAAATCCAATTCACATTAGTTGTCTGCTTCAACGCTAGCAACTGAGGCCATAAATTATTCCACAAGCAGATATCCGGCTGGCATAAACAACGAATAACAAACAGGACTTCCCAGAGTGATTATCTTTACAAATTGAATGTACAAATTGATTAGAAACCGCAATATTATCCATCTTAACAATGTCCTTCCACATAATCCATATTCCCCGAGAAAAATCATTGGCTTCAACAGGATACGAGAAAGGAAAACCATGTCGGGCTATAAACGCATTAGCTTTTCTCCCACTCATTCTTGTTTCCGTCAAAGCTACAATATCAGGATCTTGCGACCTCACAATAAGTCTCAAATACCGGTTAAATTCAGGGACTAAAGCTCCATATACATTCCAAAAAAGAACTTTAAACATTATAAAAGAAGATAAAGGGGACATGTACCACTCAATTCATTTCCTCATCTCCATCGAATACAGTATTATTACGCCATTGTACCATTGCATCTTCAGCCGTATTATGATCCGCTGGAGGCAAGAGATTCACAGCACTGCCTGCTCCACTCACCACCAATTCCTTCGACATCTTCTTTATCCATTCGCCCACATCCACATCATTATCTTTATTAGGATCCCAATTCTTCCGTCGTTCAAGAATCTTACTTCATTGCGGGTAAGGACTCTTGCGCTACACATTCTTTAGAAAACTTGCGTTCTAAAGTCGAAACACCAGCCCTAGAACCGTCACATATCCTTTGAAGCCACCTTAGTAACCATCTTTGAACTAGTCTGAAAACCAATCACTGTAACCTCCTTTGCTAGTACTGAAACTAGAGTCGTGTTCAATTTCACTCCATTCGAGCCATTCCCAGCCTATTACTTCAAAGTGTTCTTGCTTCATGCTATAACTTCCCAACCTTCCCGTGCAACAATCGGCTCTTTCCCCTCCCGAAGTCTAAGAGAACTCGATCATATAGCCTGAACCACTCTTGTTAGACCCCGTGTCCCAGTTTGTTCGGATGGTAAATGACCCTTCACCGGACTTAAAACATTTGAAGTAACCGATCCTATAGTCAAGTCATGAGTTACATTTAAATGAGTCTTAGTCGTAGCCCTTACTGCAATAGCGTCTTCATTATTCCTTAATAACTCAAACCTGTCTGAGTTTACATTTCGAGATTGTTGTTCATCGGAGACATTCCGAGCATCATCACGAATATTCCCAGTTTTGTGTTATCGTCTATTAGAAACCTGCATCCATGGTCCAAATTTCTCCTCCGGCTCGACAACAGTCATGTCAATAATATCCTCCCCACCAGTACCTGCACTTTCGGCCATCGGCTTACAGCTCTCTAACGTGTGCCCATACTTGCTGCAAGAGTAGCATATCGTTAGAAGCCCCTCATATTCAATTCGTTGCCGAAAACTATCAATCACTATACTTGAAGCTAATGGTTTGTTAAGGTCAACCACAATGGGCAATTTGGCGAAACGACCACGTTTCACCTCTGCAATATTACAGTCGATGCGAACGATCTCCCCGATAGCCCCAACAATATATTTGAACATACTCTTTGTGTAATAGCGATATGGTAGCCCTGGTAGTCGCAACCACACCATGATCTTATCAGGGTGATCACCTAAAGTGGAAAAGGTTCGACTCCATGGTTGAACTGTCAGATAGTAGCCATAACTAAACCATAGACCGCCGGTCAAAACCTTTGAACAATCCTCAGATTTAGTAAAACGGACCATAAAGTAATCATTATCCATATCAATCAGCTCAATTTCTCCACTTAGATTCCACAAGGTTTTGATTCTTGTAAGAAGTGTCGCATATCCAATAGATCTTCCCAACAAACGTAAAACTACAGAGTTAGTTAACTTAGAATCAATTAACGCATATAATCTCTCAGAAAAATCGATAGTAAGTGTATCATCCACTGTCCGCATTCTAACATCGTCCGGTCTAATCTCCACGTCTAATTCAGGGATCAACTGTTCCACCGATTGCATATTGGCCAACCCAAAAACCATATCTCGGAAGGATGCTTTGTTATATGTATAGGTTAATAGAGTCTGTTGTAAGTTGAGTTAGTTAGGGTGAGTCAGCAGATATGGTTAGGAGTCTGTTAGAATACTGTTATGTAAGCTGACTCACCCTATCCAATCTATCTTGTATATAAATGACTTGGTCTCAATTGAGAAATTACGAGTCTTTCAATCAATAAAATCATCAGAGAGTGTCGTCTCTCTTTCCCCCTATTATCTCTTCTAGTTCTCTAAATAGAGATTCGTAATATGGTATCATTCGCTAGTTCCTGGTGCTGTTTCGCTGTGATTTCTCCTCTCTGTTTGGTGTGGTGATTGCATGTTGAAGGCTGCGATTGTGAATTGGGTTGATGACTCAATAATCAATCTCTGATCTCGCTTTCTTTTCTGCGATCTGATCGTGTGAGGTAAGATTTATGTACTCATCCAACCTAATTTCTACTTCAGTTTTTTCTGATCTGAATCAAGAATTGTCAGTTAAATCGTCATGATATCTGGTTCGCGTTGATTGATTGAGAACAGATGAATGATTCGTGGATAATTCTTAGATCAGAAACTGTGTCTATTAGAATGTTTTTGATATGTTCTTCTAGACATTGCAGTTTTCTCATGCTTTTTCATTCCCTTTTTCTCGTTTGTGGTTGATTTGGTTTGTTGAGGAGGTTGTTTGGTTCTGGTTGGTTGATGATTGTTTAATATTTCTTTTTTGTGGTGTTGACTGTGATGCTCTAAGGTCCGTGTGGTGTTTCTTTGAGTTTTACCTATTCCTTTTTGTCTACACAGTATCTGTTTGAAGTTTTGCCTCTGTTGGGAGACTGGTCTAAGTTGAGTGCCTTCCATCTGTTTGATCTTTTGTCTCTGTCAGTTTCTCTCGTATTTTGTCAAGCTTGTTTTCTATGGCTATTGAATCTGATTCTGCTACTGGTCCGCAAAGTTCTGATTCGATTCCTTCTTCTCTAACGGTGTCTTCTACTGAGTATAATGTTCAGCAATTGCCTAAACTTGATACATTCAAGTTAACAGAAAACAGTTATGTTTTGTGGAAGCATCAAGTCTTGTTGATTATCGAAGGGTATGGCTTGATGTCGTTTCTTGTTGACCATAAGGTTCCTGAGAAGGTAATAACTGATTCTACTGGTCAACTTGCTATTAATCCGATATATGTGGCCTATTTGAAGCACGATAAGTTGCTAGCTTCATGGCTTCTTTCAACGATAAGTTCAGATGTGTTGCCACATCTCACAAGTCTTACTACTGCTCTGTCCATTTGGAACACATTATCTAGACGATATGCTGCTAAGTCTGCATCCAAGATCTCATCCTTGCGTCATAACTTACACACTCAAAGGAAGAGAGGTCTTTCTGTGAGTGATTATTTGGCTAAGATCAAACTTATATGTGATACATTAAATGCTTCTGGGAGTTCAGTTACTGAACAAGAACATGTAAGTGTTATTCTTGCTGGTTTAACGGCTGAATTTGGATCTGTGATTGTTGTAGCCTCTCGTGTAACGCTGACTCTTGAAGGATTATCTGAGATGCTTTTTGAGTGTGAAGCTCGTCAAAAAGAATTTCTAGCTGACAGTTTTTCTCTTCAAGCAAATATTGCTACGCGTGCACCTCTTAAGTCAAATTTGCCCGATGTATCTGAGGATAAATGAGAGTTTTCTGATGATAGTTTTCAGTCTCAGGATCAATTTCAGAATTCTTCTCAGTCTTTTTTCAGGGGTCAACGTGGCAATTCTTCGTTTCGTGGACGATGTCGTGGTAGATATGGCTATGGGTCTAACCGCCCTCAATGCCAACTATGTGGTAAATTTGGCCACTTGGTGCAGAAGTGCTATTATCGGTTCGATAGGAATTATCATGGATCTAATTCTTTTGAGTATAACTCTGGCAGAGGTGGTAATTTTTCTCCCAGTCCTAGGCCTGATTCAGTTTCTTCTACTTATAACTCCTCTCTTGCGCAAGTGTACACTCATAGTTTCTCCCCTGTTACTTCTCCTAGTTTCACTAACTCTTACGCAGCTCCTTATGCTGCATCTGTTTTTCCTACTACTCCTCTGAGTGTTGGTCCTTCTCCTCATCATCCTGGCTCAGTTTTCTCTCCTCACACTGCTCTAGTCTCTCAGGTTTCTTCCTCCCCTGTCACATCTGCTCCAGGGTCTGTCTTGTTTCCTAATGTGAATGCCTCTGGTCCTCGTGAAGTTGTGTGGTATTCAGATTCTGGAGCCACTCATCATATTACTAACGACATGTCCAATTTACAAACAGATGCAGTGTATTCAGGTAAGGGTTCTCTTCTCATGGGCAATGGCAGTGCTGTTGATATTTCTCATATGGGTTTTGGAGTGCTTTCGACTGTTGACAGGAACTTGAATTTGTGTAATCTTTTATGTGTTCCTACCATTCAAAAGAACTTATTATCTGTTTCTCAATTTGCTCGGGATAACTCTGTTTATTTTGAGTTTCATCCTCATGCATGTTTTGTGAAGGATGTTCGGACCAAAGCGCTTCTGTTGGAGGGGAGGCTCACTCCTGAAGGGTTGTACGAACTCTATTCTGTTGTCAGGCCTGATTCTTCTTTGCTTTCTTTCACTGCAAATAAAGGAGCGGCTATGGCGCGTGTTGCTACCAAGTCCAAGCTGCCTTTGGAGCTGTGGCATCGTCGTCTTGGTCACCCCTCTTTAGCTGTTCTTACGAGTGCACTAGCCTCTTGTAGTATTGAAGTATGTAACACTAATATGTCGAATGTTTGTGTACCGTGTTTAAAAGGAAAAGCTCACAAACTTCCTTTTCAGTTGTCTACAACAGAGTATTCTTCTATGTTTCAGTTGGTTGTGTTTGATGTTTGGGGTCCAGCCCACATCGAATCGAATGGTTTTTTGTACTACATTTCTTTCATTGATGTACACAGTCGATTTACTTGGCTTTATTTGGTGAAAAGAAAATCTGACGTTGCTCAATGTTTCAAGAATTTTTTCAAGTTAGTTGAAGTGCAATTTAATTGCAAAATTCGGTCCTTGCAAACGGATGGTGGCTCTGAGTACAAAGTTATGTCTGACTGGTTCAATGAAAATGGTGTGCAACATCGAATCACTTGTCCGAGTACGTCTGAGCAAAACGGCAAAGCAGAACGTAAACACCGTCATATAGTCGAGATGGGTTTGGTTTTGTTAGCCCAAGCCGGTTTGGGCCTTGAGTATTGGAGTCATGCTTTTGTGACTTCGGTCTTCCTAATTAACCGGCTCCCTACATCAGTTTTGAGTGGTAAGTCTCCGTTTGAAGTTCTTCACGGCACGAAACCTGATTATGAATTTTTTAGGTCCTTTGGGTGTGCTTGTTTCCCGTTAACTCGGCCATTTAATCGCCACAAGTTGGACTTCCATACTAAGCAATGTGTCTTTTTGTGGTATAGCCTGCAACATAAAGGTTACAAATGTTTGAGTGATGATGGGAAGATTATCTTGTCCCGGCATGTTATATTTGACGAAAGTGTGTTTCCTCGTCTTGGTCATACTCCAGCTTCTTCTGATAATTCTTCTCCTGGTGTTTCTGAAAATTTTCCATTGTTTGTTATTTCTCCTAAGGATATTTCAGGCCCAGCTGGTTCTCACGTCAATACTGGCCCAGTTGTTGGTTCACCAAACACTGGCCCGGCGGATGGTCCCACTAATAATGCCCCAGTGGGTGATCAAATAGATGTGTCCATTGAGCCCAGACCGGGTGTACCGCCTTCGATACATATCAGTCCACATACATCCTCAAGCCCAACTCTTGATCCTGTCCTTGGCCCAACTCGGGTTTCTCTCGCTTGAGATCAAGAATTTTCTGCTGGGTCCGATGGTTCGGATCCTCCTGTTGAGGCTGGTGTTTCTTTGGACTCGCAAATTGGGTTGTCCAATGATATGGGCTGTTCTATTTCTAACCCAATTCCTCGGTCGATGTCTCCTCTATCCGACCCAGATCCTTTTGTTGATTTTATTGATCCACTATCAGATGCAGTGCCTAGGGTTTCTTCTAATATCGAACCGTTGTTGTCTCCACATATCCCCAATGCTGCCTCCCTTTCGTCCTCCTCCCCACTGGTGTCTGCTGAACCCGTTCCTCCGTCATCGCCACCGGTTATTAATCTTCATCCCATGGTCACCAGAGGGAAATCAGGGATTCGAAAGCCCAAGGTTTATAATATTGTTGCCTCTCAACCCGATGATGTTGAGCCTCAAAATATTTATGATGCTCTGCAGAATCCTCAGTGGCGTTCTGCTGCCCAAGCAGAATTTGATGCCCTCGTTCAAAACAACACATGGTCCATTGTTGAACTTCCTCCAGACCGACGAGCAGTGAATTGAAAATGGATTTTCAAACTCAAGCGCAACGCGGATGGGTCTGTCTCTCGATATAAGGCACGACTGGTGGCAAAGGGATACCTTCAACAGGCGGGCTGTGACTTTCACGAAACGTTTAGTCCCGTGGTCAAACCGACCACTGTTCGTGTTATTCTCTCTCTTGCTGTTGCCAAACATTGGAAGTTGCGCCAAGTAGACATCAACAACGCCTTCCTAAATGGTGACTTAGTCGAAGAGGTCTACATGACGCAACCCCCTGGGTACGAGCAAGGTGATAAGCGCAGGTATGTTTGCAAACTTAATAAAGCTATTTACGGATTGAAACAGGCTCCGAGAGAATGGTTTGAAAAGTTGCGTGGATATTTGGTGTCTGTGGGTTTCTGTGTGTCCAAATCTGACTCGTCTTTATTTGTTCGAAAACTGGACCATAGGATTCTTTATCTCTTAGTATATGTAGATGACATAATAATTACTGGGTGTGATGATGATGAAGTTCAAACTGTGATAGATGATCTGAACAAAACATTTTCATTGAAAGATTTGGGATTGCTGAATTATTTTTTAGGAATTGAGGTTCAATATGGGTTTGATGGGATTGTTTTAAGTCAAAAGAAGTATGTGCGTGAATTGTTGCATAAAGCTGGTCTTGAAAATGCAAAAGAATTGCCGACTCCTATGGTTACAAACCTGCATTTGTCCACTGGTCATGGTAGTCCTATAGATGATGCTTCTGATTACAGAAGTATTGTAGGCGCCTTACAATATATTGTGATAACGAGGCCTGAGATTGCCTTCGCGGTCAATCGTGTGTGTCAGTTTATGCAAGTACCTCTAGATACTCATCTTTAGGCAGTCAAGCGAATCTTGAGGTATTTACAAGGTACTATCGATTATGGATTGAAATTTACTGCTTGTTCTCGAATGAATATCACTGCTTTTACTAATGCAAATTGGGGGTCCGATGTGGATGATCGTCGTTCGACCACAGGCTTCTGTTTGTTTTTTGGAGGCAATCCTGTGTCTTGGGGTTCTAAAAAGCAACATGTTGTGTCTCGATCCACTGCCGAAGCAGAGTATCGTGCAGTTGCTTGTGCTACCACTGAAATCTTGTGGCTCCAGTCTCTTCTTGGTGAATTGCATGTTCATCTAGTGGACACACCTGTGTTGTGGTGTGACAATTCTAGTGCAGTTGTTGTATCTGCTAATCCTGTCATGCATTCTAAGTTCAAGCATGTTGAACTTGATCTATATTTTGTTCGGGAGAAAGTTGCGGCTGGGAAGTTACTTGTTAATGAAGTTCCTGCATGTGAGCAACTTGCTGATATAATGACCAAACCTCTCTCGGCTCCGTTGTTCTCTCGTTTTCGGTCGAAACTTGGAATAGTTCCTGTGTCAGATGTTTCTCTGCTTTCCTGAGGTATTCTTTTTCTGTTTGCTGCTTTGTTGTTCTTTTCTGTATTGTTGTTTTTCTGCAGGATGTTGGTAAGTCTTCCTGAAGCTGTCCATAGAATTTTGTTGCGTGAGGTTGAAGCTTGCTGTTGATCAGAAGAGTTTTTCAGGATTCAGGAAAGTAGGGTGAATGTTATATGTATAGGTTAATAGAGTCTGTTGTAAGTTGAGTTAGTTAGGGTGAGTCAGCAGATATGGTTAGGAGTCTATTAGAATTAGGGGTGTTCATGGTTAACCGTTGGTTAATCATTAAGAATGAATCCCTAATTTTCTATGCATTCTTAGATACATTTTCTATGTATTTTCCCTCTAATTACATTAAGAACATATATTTTTTGCACTAAGAACATAACTTATAGGTTAACCGTTATAGTATTTTGGTTAACCGCGAACACCCTTAATTAGAATACTGTTATGTAAGCTGACTCACCCTATCCAATCTATCTTGTATATAAATGACTTGGTCTCAAATGAGATATTACGAGTCTTTCAATCAATAAAATCATCAGAGAGTGCCGTCTCTCTTTCCCCCTATTATCTCTTCTAGTTCTCTAAATAGAGATTCGTAATATGATTTAAGTGTAGTCTCAATAGGTTTATCAACAATGGGTACAGCCGGGCTTACATCCCACGTCAAAGCAGATGCCACTGTATTTTCCTTTGGAGAAACTTCCATCATATCACAGGCCATACTATCCTCTCCAGATCGTTGATTAGCATGTTTTTGTCCATCCTCAACAGAGTTCATGCCATCGTCCACGATTGTAGTCCCAGAATTCCCCCACAAGGGAGGAGTCGATACTGGCTGATCTGTCGTTTGAGTAAGAGAATCCGATGTCAAAAGCACCGGAGCCAAAGCAGTTTTGTTTCCATCATATGGTCTCCCAACCACGCCTCCTGTCATCGGCTGAAGGGTTTGATTATCAAAGTAAACGCTAGGGTTGTCAGAAGGAACATCCAAGTTTTTCGGAGAGCAAAGAGAATCATCATTATTTTTTTTTAAAAAAATATTATATACTTTAATTACTTATTTGTGATATATTTAGAATAACAAGTTAAAATAGAATCCATCGATAAATTATATATATATATATATATATATATATATATATATATATATATATATATATATATATATATATATATATATATTGTTTTCGGCAAACGTCTTACCTAAAACCACGGACAAACCCGTAACTATGCCCCAAGTTCTTTATATCATTTCAGTAGTAGGGGTGTTCAAACTTCGGTTTTAACCGAATTAATCGACCGAACTGAAGTTTTCTTCGGTTAATCGGTCGGTTAATTTTAAGTTTGAACGATTAATGTTTTTTTTAAACTTCGGATATCGATTAATTCGGTTCAAAATCGGTTAATTAACTGAATTAACCGAAGTTTTTATATATTATATATTTTATATATTACATATAGTTATTTTTTGTCAGTGAACTTTTAAAAATTATAAAATGGTCATTAAACTTTATCAAATTAACACAAAATGATCATTAATTTTTTTAATATTTATCAATAATGTATAACGTGCAATGAATCAATGACTATTTTGTAATAATTCGATAAGTCTAATGGTTATTTTATAACTTTTGAAAGTTTAGTGACTAAAAAGATTATTTTAACATAGTTTAGTGGCCATTTGTGTAATTTACCCAAAATTTTATAACAAATTTCGGTTAATTCAAAAATCGCCCAAATACCGAACCTTTTTTGGTTAGGTTAAAAATTTTCGAAAAAAATTTTGTTCGGTTAGCAGTTAATAAGAAAAATTTGGTTCCTGAAGGTAATATGTTGGCCGATAGAATGACCAAAATTGCAAAGAGGAGAGATCTCTTTATCATCGTTTCTACTCACTACGGGATGAGATCTTCTCTACATTACATTAGCTAAGCCATGAGGTGCCGTTCTTTTTCAAGAAAACTAGAAATAGAAAGTATTAATTAAATTCACATTGGCATTCTAAGATTTCGACTTGCATGTGAACCGAGTACGACATTGCAATTTCGTGATTGAGTACTCCTCTCAATCTCAATCTCAAGTGTCAACGTGCATGTTCATGGTAAGAAAATGCAGCTTCCATGTTCATGTGGTAGGGAAACCCTATTTATTGGCATTCTTTGACTCTAGTTATACTTATGTGTAATCTTCAACATGCAGTTGTACTTGATTGCTAAATACATAGCCCTAGTTTAAATCAATGTATTGATGCTAAAAACATGCTCAAGTAAGGGTCTAACATTTTCAAATATGCTCAAATAATAGAGACCTAACATTTTGAAATGTTTTAAAATAAGGGAACTCATGTGGGCCTTATAAAAAAATGTTAGATCCTTATTTGAGCAAACTCAAAAATTGTATGCCTTTATTTGACCGTTTCGTAAGGTAAGACCCTTATTTGAGCAAAATCGAAAACATTAGGATCTTATTTGTCCGTTGGATAATTATATGAACTACCTCTAAAAGATTAGACCTTTATGGTAGCATTTAGCTTATTATTGTAGCCTAATTAACAGTTTGGTTCTTGTACTATTTAGATATTGTGAATGGGTTGAGTTGGATTTAGGGCGTTACAATTAGGTCCTTTAAGTGAGTTAAAGGTTTGAATATTGAAATTGTGAATAAACAAATTGAGTTAGGGGGCGGCTCCATAAAAAGTCTCTATAGTATTTAATCTGATTTTGTGGAGCAATGAATAAGATATTAATAGTTATAAAAAAATAAAATTGAAACCATAAATGAGTTAGATATACTTGTTTTCATAGAAAAATGGAAATGGTTGGATGTATAGTTTTCAAGATCGTGTTAGGTAAATCTAAATCCTTAATATAATGGCCGATGAAATTACAATATTCTAAAAATAAATAAACAAATAAAGCAGCTGCCCTAAAACCATGGGCAAAGCTTTGCTTTTTCAAGCTAACATCATTTCCCAAAAAAAAAAGACCCCATATATTAGTAAATTTGTTCAATGGCAAACCCCAAACCTTTATTTTATTTTTTATATTTTTATAAAACTATAGCATATAATGTCAATACATCGCTTTCGGCTCCTCAAATAGCATAAATAATTCTGATAATTAAATATTGAAAATGATTCTTGCTTTTGTATGTTTGACTACCTACCTTTCAATTAAAAGTTAGATATAGATACGGATACCAGTTAAGAAAACCAGGAAAATTATAGAATTTATAAATTATTTAACAATTTTCTAAATAAGGGTGTTAAAGTAAAGGAAAGCATAAATGCATTTAAATAAGCAGATACCGATCGGAAAAGCAGAAAAAAGGAATTTGTAAATTATTTAACAATTTTCTAAATAATGGCGTTAAAGTAAAGAAAAGTCAGGCCAAAATCAAATATTGGAAAAGGGTCAAAATATTGAATTAAAAAGTACAAGTGCTTATTAAGTTTTTAAACTAAAAATTTAAAGAAGAAGGTCTATTTTATCTGATAATTAAATTTATAAGGACCTAAATATTTGAGAGCATAGACTCATTTTTTTAATTCAGCTCCAACTTAAATAAATATTTAATAAAACCTTGTATTTTTAATTTAAATATTTATATTCTTACGAAAATCAAATTACAAATAGACCAAAATTATCAAATATTTATGATTTAAAACAGGGGCTTAGTGTCACGCCCCGCCAAAGTGCACCAGGACCGACCGAGGAGTGCCCCCTAAGTGCACTCGGGCCAACCAATGCAAAATGAAGAACCTTGGACGTTTTAAGGCCAAGCATGAACCAAAGAAAGATCTAGAACGGCCTAGAGAGGCCCACAACCCTCTTAAGACGTCCCTACATGAATCTAGAAGGTTTCAGGAGGTCCTACACATGTCTAGAATGATCCGAGAGGCTCTCCAAAGGTCTAGAGACACCTAGAACGCCCTAGAAGATTCTAGAAAACTCTACAAGATTCTTGAAGATTCTAGAACATTCTAGAAGAGCCTGGAACATGCTGGAAGCATCTAGAACATTCTACAAGAATATAGAATGTTATAGAAGATCCTGGAAGACTATGAAAGAATCGGGACTACTCTAGAGATGTTTGGAACATTCTAGAAACCTATAGAAATGTGTAGATCTATAGGAGTTATCTAGAATACTTTAGGTCCTTAGAGATATATGTAGAATCCTATAGAAATCTCTAGAATAGTTTAGATCCCTTAGATATTTTAGGAGGCAAAATTGTAGCCGTTGGATCAAAATGATTCTAGCCGTCCGTTGAGGAGGTGAGAGCCTATAAATAGGGCCACCTCCCTCATTTGTAAATCATCCAAGAGTTGTGTACTTAAACACTTGTAAAGCTCTCTCTTGTAAGCTTCTGTTGCTTAATACAAGGTCCTTTCCTTGTAAACACTCTTGCTCCTTGCGTTTTTCCATAGCGTTGCGACATTAAGGCTGACTAGCATCGTGCCGAGAGTGCTAGTGCCGCACGGATTTGAGCTTGAAAGAATAAGTCTGTGACAGTTGGTATCAGAGCAAGTTCCGATCGCTCGGGAGCATGGCCAAGACCGCCAAGAACCAAGTTGCTAGCCCGTCCGAGACCGAGGTCACACATGACCAAGGTGGGCAAGAAGTAAAGGCCGACCTTGCGGAAGGAAGGCCTCGTGCCAAATCCAAGGACGTACTCTCTAGCTTGGAATCGCGCTTGACTCGCGTGGAGGAAATTGTTTCGGGCATGGGTGCCCAAGTGGACGACCTTCATGAGCAGATAGAAGGCCTTGAGGCGGAGGATACCGAGATCCACACAGCCGTGAGAGTAATGAAGATCATGCTAGAGGAGATCCTGCGCGCGGAAATGGGAGAAGTACGCGATGCACTCATGGGAGAGCTCACAAAGGTACGTGAGTCTTTCCAACGTGAACTTTCCAACGTGTATGCTCAACTAGAAGCATTGCAAGGCGGCCTTGCCTTGTGTAAACGTGCTATGGTAGCCGGGTCAAGCACCACCGTGGAGGCAAGAAGGGTCGAGTGCCCAAGCCTCAAACCTTTTCAGGGACACGCAACGCCAAAGAAGTAGACAACTTCTTGTATGGCTTGGAGCAATACTTAGAAGCCGTTGGCATCAGGGAAGATGCCTCGAAGGTCCAGACCGCGACCTTATACCTCACCGACACCGCCATGCTTTGGTGGATGAGGAGGCGCCTTGATATTGAGAGAGGTACGTGCACCATCTCTACCTTTTCCGATTTCAAAAGGGAGCTCAAAAGGCAATTCTATCCGGAGAATGCCGAGGATGAGGCAAGAGCTCGCCTACGAAGGTTGAAGCAGTCGGGGAGCATCCAAGACTACGTGAGGGAGTTCACTAGTTTGGTGCTCGAGATCCCCGATCTGTCCGAGAAAGACTCGCTCTTCTACTTCTTAGATGGTCTCCAAAGTTGGGCCAAAACCGAGCTAAGGCGAAGGGGAGTCCAAACCCTTGCCGACGCAATTGCCGTGGCCGAGAGCCTCGTCGACTACTCGAGCCCCAAGGAGACCACCCCTAAGCCGAGGGATGAGAAGGGCGGTCATGTTAAAGGAGGGGAAGACAAGGGCCAACATAAGGAGGGCCATCGAGAAGGCCACTCACCAAGGCACCGAGACTTATCCCCTTGGAAGAGCAAGGACAAAGGTAAGTCCATGGAGTTCCAAGGTGCGAGGAAGTCACCACCGAGCAGTTGCTTCATTTGTGATGGTGACCATTGGACTCGTGAATGCCCACAACGCCAAGCCCTTAATTCACTCCTAGCCAAGCACCGAGAAGGTAGTGACATTGACAGTGGCGACGAGGGTGCACAAATGGGATCCATACAACTCATTTCAGCACTTCAATCAGTAGGGGACACCAAGAGAAACGAGGGAAGTTCCATCCCCAAGGGTCAAGACACCAAGGGACTTAAGCCAGGGTCAAGGCTCGACGTGGAGCACAAGAACGACCCATCATCTCCGAAGGCCGAGGGTAAGGCCAAGTCACCGACCAAGCTTGTACGGGGTAAGCAAGGTGGCGTCACCAAAGACAAGCCCACGAGAGGGAATCGTGGCAACACACAGGCTAAGTCCACACCAAAGGCCAGCATGAGGGTAAAGTGCAACCTATGTGAAGGACCTCATGTGATGAGGTCATGTCCGATACGAAAGTGTCTTGTTGCCTTCATCAGAGGGGTTGATGGTAAGGCACAACCAGATACGATTGCCCAGGATCAAGCTGCCAAGCCGAGGGTGAAGACGAGGAAAGCTAGGAGCCGAGGGAGGCACACCAGCAACACCCCAGCAGCTCGACCGAGACGCGATGAGGGCGTCGCGAGATCGGGTGGGGAAGGATGTCACGCCCCGCCAAAATGCACCAGGACCGACCGAGGAGTGCCCCCTAGGTGCACTCAGGCCAACCAAGGCAAAATGAAGAACCTTGGACGTTTTAAGGCCAAGCATGAACCAAAGAAGGATCTAGAACGGCCTAGAGAGGCCTACAACCCTCTTAAGACGTCCCTACATGAATCTAGAAGGTTCCAGGAGGTCCTACACAAGTCTAGAATGATCCGGGAGGCTCTCCAAAGGTCTAGAGACACCTAGAACGCCCTGGAAGATTCTAGAAGACTCTACAAGATTCTTGAAGATTCTAGAACATTCTAGAAGAGCCTGGAACATGCTGGAAGCATCTAGAACATTCTAGAAAGATCTAGAATGTTATAGAAGATCCTGGAAGACAATGGAAGAATCGGGACTACTCTAGAGATGTTTGGAACATTCTAGAAATCTATAGAAATGTGTAGATCTATAGGAGTTATCTAGAATACTTTAGGTCCTTAGAGATATATGTAGAATCCTATAGAAATCTCTAGAATAGTTTAGATCCCTTAGATATTTTAGGAGGCAAAATTGTAGCCGTTGGATCAAAATGATCCTAGCCGTCCGTTGAGGAGGTGGGAGCCTATAAATAGGGCCACCTCCCTCATTTGTAAATCATCCAAGAGTTGTGTACTTAAACACTTGTAAAGCTCTCTCTTGTAAGCTTCCGTTGCTTAATACAAGGTCCTTTCCTTGTAAACACTCTTGCTCCTTGCGTTTTGCCATAGCGTTGCGACATTAAGGCTGACTAGCATCGTGCCGAGAGTGCTAGTGCCGCACGGATTTGAGCTTGAAAGAATAAGTCCGTGACATTAGGCCCTCTTGGGTCCGAAGGGAGCTCCTCGTAAGGAAAGCATAAATGCATTTTATGTGATTCTATTTTAGAGGTTTAATTTAAGATTTAAGGTTTAGAGTTTAGAATCTATATTTAGGATTATGTAATTTTTTATACCGTTTGTGTATCAAAATATAACTCTTTAAATAAAGAAAAAAATATATGACGCGTAAACTGTGTAAAATTTAGACTACATAATATTGTCTATTTCAATAATATAAGTCCTATTTAGGTTTAGGATGTGATTTTAGATTTATGTCTAGATTTAGGATTTGAAGCATATAATTTATGATTTTATGGTTTCGGGATTTATGGTTTGACAATAAAACGTGCAAGGTTGTGTAATCTAAATTTTACACAATATAAGTATAACCATGTATTATTTAACTGGCGTGATGTATAATGTATTATTTAACACGTCTGTATTATAAAAAATACAAATAATTATGTGTTTGGTAAAAGTGAAATTTAATATGTCGTATTATTTAACACATGTTTTACGTCAATTTTGTCATGTATACCCTCATACTACTTTTCAGGTATTGACATCAATGTAAATATGATAACTCTAAACTATGAACACTAAATCATAAACCCTAATTTCTAAACCATAAACACTAGTACTATTTTTTATGTATATATGTCAATGTAAATGTGCTAACCTTGAACTCTAAACACTAAACACTAAATCTCAAACCCCTAAGCCTTAAAATTTGAACAATATACCATGAACCTAAAACTTAAACCCAAAACTCTAAATTTTGAACCCTAAATCATAATTTGACTAAACACTAAACTTTGATACATATTCCATAAACAATAGACCATAAACCATGAACACTAAACACTAAACCATAAAACATAAAACATAAACACTAAACCTCACACACAGGGCCGGTCTTGGGCTTTTGGTGGCCTAGGTCGAATATAAAAAATGGGCCATAAAATAAAATTTTAATTTATGGTTGCGGTCGTATTTATAGTTATGTTAAATTTTATTGTGGCTATTTTGGTCACTGCGAGTATCGCGGTTGCGCAACCTCTAAATAACATACGCTATTGTGGATACAACAATTGCGGGTATCACAGTTTCAGATGGTGCCGCTACCCATGGGCGGATGTAACATATAAATTGGGGGTGCAATTAAACCCACTTGATTTGTTTGGGCATGAGATTTTCAAGGAGGTAATATAGAATTTTGGATAAAAAAATATTATATTTGACCCCACTTAATTTATTGGGGTATGAGGTCAACAATGCTTATTCTAGTGGTATAGAAATCTCTAATATCTCATACTTCGCTCATGACCCCCACTATAAGAAAATATTGGCTCCGCCACTACCGCTATCGTCATGTAATGGTCGTTGTTGCGGTTGCATACCATTATTTAAATCTATGTCCCTAATAGCAAGTAACAAACAAATTAATTTTAAGAGTAAATCCATAATAACAAGTATTAAAAATTTGGGCACCTGATAACAAAAATTTAAAAAAAATGAATTTTACGAGTATACCAAAAAATAATAAATATTAAAAAAAATTGGGCCCCTAATAACAAGTATTAGAAAAAGTTGAATTTTAAGAGTAGACCCCTAAAAATAAATATTAGAAAAAATTAAACTTCTATTAACAAATATTGATAAAATTAGACTCTAATGAAAAATATTAAAAATTTAAAATCATTAAAAATAAATACAATTCGAATAAAATTAAAAGCATATAATTTTCATGAGCGTGGGCCCTGGGCGGGCGCCCTTGTTGCCACTGCCCAGGGCGGGGCCTGCTCACACACTAAACCCTAAACTATAAACATTATACCTCTAAACCCTAAACATTAAATCCAAAAAATAATATAATAATCTATGTCAAAACAAGGAAAAATACATAACACTTATCTTTTAACTTCATCACAGATTTTATCAACCAAACATTTTGATGTAGTAGCAATCTTTCATCCATTTTTTTAATACATGAGTGTTATTTAATACAACACACAATTTTTACATCAGTTGTACCAAACGAGACATTCATATTTAAACTATAAAATCTAAATAACTAATCATAAACACTAAAACCTTATAACCCTAAACCAGGCCCGGCCCTGGGCAGGGGCAGCAGGGGCGCCCGCCCAGGGCCCATTGCTCGGGAATATTAAAATTTTAGTTTGTTTTAATATTTGTTATTAGGGCCTGCTTTTTTAATATCTGTTAATAGGGGTTAAGATTTTTCCAATATTTATTACTAAAGATCTACTCTTAATATTTATTTTTTCTAATGTTTGTTATTAGGGGCCCATTTTTTATATTTGTTATTAAAGGCTGATTATTTTTCAATATTTATTAGTAGGGGTCTACTCTTAATATTCAATTTTTTTTTCTTCTAATACTTGTTATTAAGGGCCCATTTTTTAATACTTGTTATTAGGGGCTGAGTTTTTTTCGATATTTATTATTAGGGATCTACTCTTAATATTCAATTTTTTCTAGTACTTGTTACTAGGGCTCTAGTTTTTTCCAATATTTGTTATTATGGGCATATTTTTAAGGTAAAATTTTGATATACATGCTGGTAAAACTAATTTTACACAAGCCTGCATATTTACATTATAAAACTCAAATCCTAAATTCTAACCCTAACCCTAAAAATCTAAATCATAAACCTTAAACCCTATACCCTAAATTCTCAACACTAATATTAAATTCTAAACCCTACAACATAAACCCCTACACTTTAAATCCTAACCCCTAAAACTAAAAGGCACATGTAAACTAAAGTTTACACGGCATGTGTATCAAAGTGTTTTAATAGTTTTAAATTTTAATTTTTTCGATACTTGTTATTAGGGGACCAATTTTTTCAATACTTGTTACGATGGACCAACTCTTAAAATTTAATTTCTTTCATTACTTGCTATTAGGGACAAAGATTTGAATAGCGGCATGCAACCACAACAACGATCGTTATATGACGGTAGTGGCATCATCTAAAACCGCAAATATATGGAACCATTATGTCCACAATAGCATATGTTACTAAAAAAATTCATAACTGCGATACTAAATAACATCTATTATATCCACAATCGTGATAAATACAACACAACCGAAAATAAGACTGTAACTATAATTACAATTTAAATCTTCAATTTAAGGCTTATTTTTTAAGTTCGCCCCGGGCCTCCAAAAACTAAGACCGGCCCTGCCCTAAACTTAAAGCTTTAAAACTTTAAAATTTATCTAATTGTGTAATAATTTTTGTATCAAAACATTTTTAATAAAAGATGGTGATTTTTTCCCTTTCTGCAGCCCGCACAAACTCAGCTTTAAAGGAATAGACAAAAGCAAATGCAGAGCACTAACTTTGCTGAATCCAATGCAAATTTCAATATGTATACATGGGAGATTGAAATTGGAACTAAGAGTCAAAAGATAACTACTTTATATTATTTGGTAAAATTCAGATTCAGTGCACTCTAAAAGAAACAAATGGCGACATAAAATCTGATACGCTTTACCC
Organism: Hibiscus trionum; assembly: GCA_030270665.1. NCBI lineage: Eukaryota > Viridiplantae > Streptophyta > Magnoliopsida > Malvales > Malvaceae > Hibiscus > Hibiscus trionum. Next base: position 51,368,032 of record BSYR01000026.1, on the reverse strand, counting down.
ACCCTTGCATTTCTAGTTCCTTTTGTGATCCTACTGAATACTGCATTCTCACCTGCCTGAATATGATTTTATGATGGTAAACCCATCAACTAGTCAAATCTTGATTACTCCAACCCAAATTCTAGTTGAGCTCTATTTTAATTTGACATCTTTTTCTCTAGTATTATTTACGGCGGCGGATTTAAAAATTTAAACTTGATAATTCACTAATCAACGTAATAAGTTAAAATTAATTAAATAATTGTAATATTGTATTAATAAGTGATAATAGTTGTGCAAACATACATAATTTATAGTTAGAGACACATTGACATTAAAGAACCAATTCGTATAAATATGTTTAAGAAATTAGAATTATCTTACACCGATGTAATTGTGTTTTAGAGAGTAGAAAAATTTACTCTAGTGAAATTAAGTATTGATAGTGAAAATTATTGTGCAATCAAGTATAAGTTTTATATTTAAACCCGATTTGAAATTCTAGGATGAGTGTCAATGTATTTAACTAATATTTTTAACGTGACTAACAAATATACTTAAAATATTTATTGAAGGATTATTATCTTATACACTGGCGGTGGAAAAGAAAGTTTTCACAAGCGGTATTATTTAGGAGTTTAGGTTTTAGAGGTTATGAGTTTAGGCTATAGGGTTTAGAATTTATGATTCATGATTAGAATGTAAGGTTTGTGGTTAGATTTTTAGGGTTTTAAGGTTAGAATTTTATATTTTAGATTTAAGCTTGAAAATAGACATACTTGTGTAAACTTTTTCTATACTAGCAGTGTACCAAATATTAATCATTTATTGAATGATAGTTTGAATATTTGTTTTGACCAAAAATAGTTTAGGAGTTCAAAGAAAAAAACAATAATTTAACAGCTGATTTTTCATTTAAACAAAAAAATGTTAAGTAATTTTTAGGGTAAACTATATTATTAGTTACTGAACTTTTAGGCCGCTTCACTTTGGTCAGTGAAATAAAAAAACTTTCATTATAGTCATTAAACTTTTAATTCGATTTCACTACATCCACTATCGTTAAAAAATGTTGACATGACATGTTAAAGTCTTCTTCCAAAAATTAAATTCTGATGAACGGAGACATCCACGATCAATCCCAACGGTGGGAATGATTCGTTTGGCTTAAAGGTTAATATAGTTTTGTTTGAAGTTGATATGACGGTTAATAATGGTAGATCAAAAAGTTAATTTTTAATTTCAATTGACATTTTTAGTTTTGATTCACCGATGTTAACCATCAGATCAACTTAAAACTAAATTATGTTAAACTTCTGCAAAACAAATCTTTCTAACTGTTGGGATTGATCGACGACCGTTCCGTCAATCGAAATTATGACCTTGTTAATAGCTGTAACTTTGAAAAAATGAGATTTTTTTGGGAAAAAGACTTTAACGTGGCACATCAACATTTCTTAACGAAGTTAAAAGCACTACAATAGTGACCATAATTAATTTAAATTAAAAGTTTAGTGTATATAATGAAGAATTTTTGATTTTAGTGACCAAAGTAAAAGTACCCTAAAAATTTAGTGATTATCAGAGTAGTTTGTCTTATTTTTTAATGGTGAGTCATTTAACCCACCATGCACCATGATGCATCCGCCCCTATCATCTGTCCCTTTTTAGTGTTTTTATCTATACCCAACACTAAAAATTTAAACCCTACACCCTATACTCTATACCCTAACACTAAACTTTAAATATGTTTTAGTGTTAGAGCATAAATAGGGGGTGTGTCTTTAGGAGGGTTTCAACGGGCATCATTTAGAAGCATGTTTGGTATAACAAGTATGAAAATTAAAAGTAAAATATACAAAAGATCACTAAACCAAGTAAAATGATATTTTTGATCACTTATGTTCTAAATTACAAAATGGTCACTTCAAGTGATAAAATAGTAATATTATATTTGTGGGGAGTAAGAATACGTATGCTCGGAGACCTCAGTTTTCAAACCTCTCCTTGACATTGAGGGTATTTTCACCGAAATTCATACATACCTGCCCATTAAAAAAATTTCTCACAAATCCCAGAAAGTAATAGCATTCAACTATTGCTGATTGGCCCAGCATTTTTCAGTAGGTTATAGAATTAAATAAGCTTCAATGCCACCATTTCCGTTGGTCCTAGTAGCTTTTAAGCTCCTATTCACCATTCTATTTCACCCTCTACCTTCAACTGACACCATGGAATTGTAAATGGTACTGTTAAATTTACTCGGAAATTTCACCCATCCTGCAGATTCTTTTATGTTTTGAACTAAGAATTGGCTAACTTTTAGAGTATTTAAAACCCAATTAACCCAAAGTTATTGTGAACGTACGGTTCTCCCTAAAGAATTACAGTTTACAGGCAAATTAGGTGGTCAAAGCAAAGATTGGTTTCTAAGGGAAGAGTGGGGGAGTCTAACTTACAACAATACGACATCAACCGAAATGTTATAGTACACGGAACTTAAAATGTTACCTACCAACTTAAAATGTTATACTTTTTTATAATATTTTAGGTTGGTGGTCTCACAACAAGTATCAATACTCAAAGACAAGTTTCGATACTTAACACCAACCTAAAATATTATTAGAAGTGACAAGTATTAATACTCTAAAGGCTTAAAGGTATCAAAAGCCCTCAAACTTTTGAAAAATAATTAATTAAACCCTTAAACTTCTTTTACACTCAATTAAGCCCCTGAACTCTAAATTTGCACTAATGTACCCCTTTGACTAACGGAATTAATTGTTTACCGTTAATTTCATTAAAATGATGACTTGTCCGTTAGAGTTGTCACACCATATCATTTAAAGTTGTCATATAGTGTTGACATGGCAATTAAATTATTTAATAAAAATAATGAGAATATGTATTTAATGGTTTTATTTTGTTAATTTAAACAATAGTTTAAGGTTTTACAACCAAAATCTTTTAATCCAACAAACAACCTCAAATTGAAGGAAAAAAACCCTAACTCATCTATCCCAACATTTTTAAATCTCAAGTTCGTTGAAAATATAATAAATGTCTATACCTTAATCCAGAATTAACTTATTCTTGCCAAATCAAAGTTGTTCATCTTTTACAAAATAATAGAGTTTGATTATTTTAATTACAGAAACACTAAAAGTAATGTACAAAGACTTAAAAGAGATTAATAATAATTAAAATGAGGACTTCTCCTTGATAAAATTCCCGCTAGTATACATAGATTCATAAACACTGTAACAAATTCCTCATACAAAATATTAAAAACTAATTAAAATTTAAACTTTATAAAAAGCAAACCAATACAAACAAATTATCTCCACAATAACATAACAATGAAAGAACTGACATTGCTACCATCTTGAATAATACAAGTTGTAAGACATGCAATTTATGAGACTTTTCTAGAAGAGAGATCTTTTCAACGAATTTGAGATTTGAAAATGTTAGAATTGATGAGTTAGGGTTTTTTTAATTTGGGGTTGTTTGTATGATAGAAAGATTTTAGTTGTAAAAATTTAAGTCATTTGTTAAAGTTAATAAAATAAAATCATTAAATATATATTCTCATCATTTTTATTTTTTAACGGAACTAACGGTCAACAATTAATTCTGTTGGTCAAAGGGATACATTAATGCAAATTTAAAGTTCAAGGGCTTAATTGAGTGTAAAAAGAGTTTAAGGGCTTAATTAATTTTTTTTCAAAAGTTTAAGGGCTTTTGATACCCTTAAGCCTACTCTAAACCAAATTTCGATACTTAATTATCAACCTAAAATGTAAAAAAAAATAACATTTTAAATTGTTGATAACAATTTAAATTTCGTATTTTATAACATTTCAATTAGTGTCGTACCGTAGCCGTACTCTAGTTCCACCTTAGACTCACCAGAGAAGAGCTGTTGTTAGAAAGCTATGGGTCATGTTTGAGCAACCATTCCCCATCATGTCCATGGAAAAAAGGGAAAAGAAAAGTCAGCCAACCTGCATCATTAACTCCTTTTTGCTAGTGCCATAAGCTTAACGCCAGTGTACAAATGCAATAGGTAGCACATCTAATTTGACAAAAGCTTTCAAAGTAATTCCTAAAATGTTGCACTAAAAACGGATATTAGTCCTTGGACTGGTTGCCTTATTATTAGTGTGGAGTACACACTGTTTTTTTATAATTAGGGTAAGTAAAATTTGACTTAAATTGTCGAAATTAACCTATTAAATTAGAAATTAACTTTAATTTTTATAACTTTATAAATCATTATTTCTCTGAATTACTGTACATCTTTCCCTTGTTTTCAACCCACTTGAAAAAAAAAACCTTTTCTAATTTAGTGGATATACAAATAATGTATGAAAATTAAGTGATCTAAGAAAATCTTATGCTTGTATAATAAGATGAATCAAGATATATTTTCAGAATTAGAAATTTGAAATATTTTTTGAAGTAGACTAAAAAAAACATATTTTTTATTTGATTTGACGCGAAAAAACTCGACTCGACTTAATTCGAATCACAATTTCATAAATTCAAGCCAACTTGAAAAATTTTCAAACAAAGTAAGTTATAAGATGAGAATCCGAACAACTCGAAATTTTTAGTAATTAGTAGATTAATTTTTAAGTTCGAGTTGAGTCCCACAACTTTGTCTGATATGTGTATATAGCATATGAAGAAATATATATCTATATCGTATATTGTTATAGAAAGTTGCTTAAATTATAACCAATTAGACAATTATTGCCATAACATTATAAATATCTAAAATTAAATTTGAACAAAAACTCAAACAACTTGACTCAAATTTTATACTTTACTAGATTCAATTTTTTTAAAATAAAATTTGAGTTATAAAATAAAACCCGTAAACTCAAATAAATTAATATTTTTTAACTCGAATCGACTGAATCAAATGTTAATCCCTAATTATCATAATAAAACTTTCAATTAGAGGATATGGTCGAGGGAAGAAAAGAGGCCGAGAAAAGTTGATGGAAATACCCGAGGCCGAGGGTTACCCTACAATAAAAAACAAAGATCCAAATTTCAATAAGTTGACAATCCCAATACACCCACCACATTAATTTACTCTTCACCTTTCTTATCAATATCTTATATATGCCCCCCTAGGAAGGTTTGGACCACTCAGACAAAACAGTCTTACTATAACACAGCAAACCTTCCAATCTTTTCAGCATCCTATGGTACAAGCCATGGATTGGTACTCTTGGTTGTCAAAAACTGCCCTCGACCCCTCTCTTATCTACGAGTATGGCCTCGCCTTCTCCCGCAATGAGCTTCTACGAGAGGACTTAGCCTACTTCAACCATGAGTTCCTTCAGAGCATGGGCATTTCAGTTGCCAAGCACAGGCTTGAGATTCTCAAGCTTGCTAGGAAGGAAGTTGGCGAACCCCCTAACAGCCTGTCCAAGCTGATTTTGGCAATCGGCAAAACCAGAAAGTGCTTCAACAAGTATGTCAACAAGCTGGTTCACCACGAGCATAACGCGATCAAGCCGCTGCCGGAGCCGGTTAGGTGTCGAGATCAGTGGAGAGGAGGGTTGACGAGGAAGTGCAAGAGTGATAAGGAGGTTAACATAGAGCAGCCGGTGCCAAGAACCAGGAAGATTGCTAAATCTGGTCCCTTGGATTATAGAGTGCAAGACAAGTTGCTTGCCCCTCCTAGGAGCTTGAAATTGTCCGGGCCCCTAGACAGGAAAATGCAGGAGAAATTGATGTTCAATTACAGGGGTCCTATAACGTCTGGTCCTATTGATATTGCAGTGGCACAAGAGAGGTTGATGCTCACAAATAGGAGTCCAAAACTATCAGCACCTATTAGCTATTTAAGACCTCCAAGCCCAAAGATTCATGGGGACTACAACAAGGAAAAGACAGGCGGGGACTATGGTGATCAGACATTATGGGCAGCTATGTTTCAGGACATGAAACCCACTTGACTTGGCCACATGTCCTTCCAATCAGAGGGACAAGCCCTATATGTCTTTGCATGTCAATCAGATGTAAGGTTTTCTATCATCAACATGCATACCATTTAGTTTATATCCATTTTCAGTTCATTTAGCCTGATTTTTCAAGAATTATATATGCTTTAAGGTGTCTGGTTTGTTAGGATGTTCTTGAGTTGTAAAATCCTTAATATGGCAGGCAATTTTCACGCCCCTTGTAATGAAAAAAGGAAAAACAATCTATAGAATGTTTGCTGCGAGATTTCCCTGAACTTCTTTGCCTTGTTTAATGTAGGCAGCTTGTTTGTTGAATGAAAAGGAGAAAATGGCAGAGAAAAGCCATGATTTGTTTCATTTGTAGATGGTTTGACACTCTCGTACATAGTAATGTGTTCTATACTCACCTTGAGCATGACACAAGTTTAAAACTTGTAGCCAATGTCTATTCCTATATGCGTCAACAAAACACGAAAACGTAGGCATTGGATTAGTTCTAGTTGATACTTTTGGGAAACAAAAAAAAAAGTAGAAGACAAGATTTTATTAGTTGCCCCTATAAAACAATATGATTACCTTTAATCTTCCATTGCAATGTGATCGAGTAGGCTAAGGCTCCGTCTAGCAATGCTTTTTCAACAAACAGAACACTAAATGGAGAAACAATATCGAACAAAATAACGTGTGTGCTGTTTTTCTGTTTGATTTAACGTCTAAACAGACGTTACGCCACAACTGAAAACTCAAACTTCTCCAAAAACAGATGTTTGACAGCAAATGGGCGTTCAAAAATCTTTACTGAATGGGCATCAGTCGAATTCTTTACAGCCAGCGTGCCAGCCTGCCTGGTTTTTGTCTTCAAGTTATAATCAATACCAATCTCACTTATTCAATTTATATCTAAATATTGTAACCCTCGGCATTTACATTATTTAAATTCTTGTCTAGAAATAAAATTAGAACTTTGCGTGAGTTCATCTAAACAAAGGGCCCACACCCTACCGGCAAATAACAAGATTAAAGGCTATTGAAAACTTTGGAATGGTTGGAATTAGGGGTGTAATGGGTTTTTCGTATATTTTTTTATGCTTAAATACTATAAAATACTAAAAATTAAATTATAAGCTCTAATCCTAAATTTTAAATCTTAAATTTTACTCTCTACACCCTAAAAAAGACACACTACCCCAAATTTCCTAAACCCTAACCTTAAACCATATACTTTAAACTTAATTTTTAGTGTGGAGGCATAGATAGGAGCACCAAAAAGAAGTAGAGAATTTCTATTCGTAATGGAATAGCGACAAGTAATAGTGATCATACGTTTGAAAAAGATGTCAAGGTTTTACCTGGAAAGCACTTCACTGGAAAAATTATGGGTGTAACACCCAAAACCCGGATGTCACATTTAGGCTTTTAAGTCCAACTTGTTACCATAGAATTTCTCAACTCGGTTTAGCCAAACAAAATATTTTCTAAAAACATTTAAATTAAATAGTTGAAAATATAAATAAATAATTAAATCGTTACAAAAGAGCTCCAAATTAATTTAAAACATTTGAACATTCGACTTGATTAATACAAGTTCAAAAATAAGAATTACAGGCTCCACCACGTAAGGTCCTATGAATAAACAACCCACTAAACATAATTATCGTACTCCGGAAATCACTACATGCTGGAATCCCGTATTGATAATGCTCCTCGATCCTTGACGATCAACCTACGCACGGAAACAACGATTCCGAGCAATGAGCTTACAAAGCTCAGTGATACACATCTACTATACCTCATGCTAATCATAAACATAAGCATGTAAGCTAGTACGAGCAATAAGGAGAGATAATTAAACATGTGGTGCTACCACTAGTCGCCTAAACACATACTGTCATCAGACAAAATATCAACCATGGCACACAAGGCCCAACCATAATCGGGATAGCACTAGATCATCCGAGCAAAAACACACAAAGTCATAACCGCAAATCTAGAGTGAGGCCCGGTGTCACACAACCTGAGGAACGTACACTCTGAGTGAGGCCCAGTGCCACATAGCTTCGAGAACGTACACTCTTTAGGTGAGGCCCGATGCCACATAGCTTCGAGAACGTACACTCTTTGGGTGAGGCCTTGTGCCACATAGCTTTGGGAACGTACACCCATGCTCAGAATCTCTCGCCGAGCATCTTCGAATGAAACCTGGTGCCACATAGATCCGAGAACATACATTCGACATATCTAACCATGGTGTTGCAACACTCTTTCTCTGGGTATCCGAATCCCATCAATCAAAGGTGACTCAACCAATCAAGTGTCCAAACGGCATACAACATAGACACGACTACAATTCGGCACACAACATTTAAATGATCACCAAACTCTATGGTTTCTATCAATCATCAAGCCGCCCATTTAAGTTTACCAACTTGTTAATACATATGAAAGTGTACATTAATCATCCTAATTAATTATCACTACTAATCCATATTATCTCATTAACATCCTACGTCAATTTCTATCTTATTAGTATTATAGAGTATTCCGTTAAGTGGGTACCGGTACTTGAACACAAGTATCGATACGGTACCCTTGGGTACCGGTACTCATACGCGTACCGATATAGATATTGATTACTGGAAATCCTCAATTTCGACAAGTATCGGTACGGGTCGACCCGTACTGATATGACCCCTAATCGCGTACCGGTACAGCTAAAGCCCATAACGATACCCTGTTCACAGGTTTGTACCATTTTTGCGAAATACAACGTTACAATGCTTTATTTGATCCTTAAAGCTTATGAAAGTAATTAGGGTTTGTTTACTAACACATTTAATCGTTTAATATTATTTTATCGGCTTCATGACCATTAATCGTGTAATTTATGATATTTACACGTCAAGCACAATTTCATCGAACACGTCAATATATCCATACTCTAGCACCCGAATCATCAAAATCATTCAATTCAAACAATCATTACATAGATATACGAATATCCGAACGACCCTACACGGTCTCTAAAATCTCCATGAATCTCAACATATCCATAACATCATCATGCATCTCATAAATATCAGGTCTCAATATGTCGGTCACTACAATTGCTCATTTCTTATCTACCCATTTTGCAACCACTAACACGCAAGGAAATTATATTTATGATGCTCATGAAGCATTCGAAGTTCGAGGTGTTCTAACCTTAAGCCAAAGTGATAAATCCTCAACCAAGCTCCTCCAAACATCTCTTTAAATCCAATATTGGAGTATACAAATCCCTCAGATAAAAAAATACGACTACATAAGCCATTTCACATTATCATATTACTTTAGGGGATAAAACGTGTAAAAATAGCTTATTGGGTTCAAATTTGGCGAAACAGACTACACCAACGGACTCAGAACGTTGAGAAATCCTTAGCTATGGTCCCCCGAAAAAAGTCAACTCGGGTTAACAGTCAACGCCCGGTCAACGGCTCAGCTCGGTTCAACTCTACTCGGCTCGACTCGGTCTAAATTTTTCTGACTCATTCTGACTCGGTTTAGATGGCTTCCCTGAAGCAGAACCACACCTACGCGCGGCAGGCGGCACGTGCGTCTTCCTCCCACAGCGGACAACGACCAAACTTCACGGATCGGTATGCCTCAGGTTGGGGGTTCCAACGGTGGCGACGAATCTCGAAACCGACCGGTAAAACCTACTGAAGAAGCTTCGCCGAATCTTTTTCCCTCTCACCTCGGTGAGTGACGGCAATAACGACGACGTGGAGATCACTAACGGATACGTCTCAGTGAGCTCTACCCGATGGCGGTGACAGTGTAACCCACGACAGCTCCAGTAACTGTAAAACGAGGTTCAAAACTCATTCCTCATACTTTTTCTCTCTTTCACCATTTTCTCTCTCTCCAATAATGTCTTCCTCCCTATTTTCCAATCACCCACCAATCCCTTTTAAAATTCAAAAACACATCTCCCAACATCGGATAAAACAATTTAATAAATACACATCTTGTTCTTCTTTTCCTTTGCCATTAGGCCCAATATCTGAGTCCGAGACCCGATTTGCTAACCCGAAATTCGGGTCGTTACAACTCTCTCTGCCTTAAAAGAAATTTCGTCCTTGAAATTTGTACCGATAGTGTAACACCCCAAAAATTACCCCAATTCAAAAACCCTATATTTTAAATCCCTAATTCAAAACCCTAGAATTTGAGAATTTTTTTAATCAAAACCCTAATTGAGTGTGGGGATTAAATGGAGTAAATTCAGAATTTTTGTGGTCGTTTTGTAATGTTGGTAAAGTCTTGGTGTTGTTCTACAAACCCTAAATTGCTCGGTGACCTTATACGTAATTTGCCCTTTAACTAGGGTATTTATACCCAATTATGACACCCAAACACCGATTTCAGTTTTTATTTGCGTTATCAGCCGCACCCATCTTCCTCTCTCTCTCTCTCTCTCTTTGAAACAACTTACCCCACTTTCTCATCATCTCCCTCGCCTAAAAATCTGGTGAAGCTCCGATCAGCACCGTGCCGCTATCCTTTTCGCAATCGGTCGCGACCATTGTTTGTGGAAGAACAGTGAAAAACCGTTCGAATACTTCCGTTTGTGTTGCTGTCTCCTTTGTTAGATCTTTGTTGGTGTCGTCTCTGACGATCTGTGTCACCGCCCTCGTCGTTACCTTCTGATGCGTTGTCGCCCTTGTCGGTCTGTGCTACTGGTTTCTCTGTGTCATCGCTGATGTCGTTTGGTTATGCCGTCGCCGTTAAGTTTTGCCATAGTCGTCGTTCATGCATCACCCGCATCATCCAACCCTAGGCTTATAGAGAAAATGGCTTGGACGGTTGTGAGTGGTCACTTCCGTTCACGATGAGTCATGTGCCCCTCTCTACCGTCGTCATCCTTGACGATCTATGTCGTCGCCGACATGGTTGTCGCGCCGCCGGTGAGCCATCGCCACCCTTGCTGATTTGTCGCCGCCGTGATGTCGAACCACCACCGTTCGTGCACCAGTCACGCCGTTAGTTGTGTTTGGTAACCCTTTCTTCGTCTTACAGTTGCGTCTGTGCCGCCTTCGTTCGTTTGTTATAGCCGTCGTCCTTGCCGTTTGGTTCCGTTATCGTCATATTTGCCGCTATCGTCAGATTGTTGTTTTGCTGCCGTCAAATTGTTGTTTTGCTGCCGTCGGTGAGGGTCTTCAACCCTAGTTGCATATTGCAAGATGAGAAGAGTTTGGGTTGTGTGTTTTGGTCAAGCCCAAATCACCAAGCCCAGCTCAGTGTGAGCCCATATTTGTGAGTAAACTGGACCCATGATCAAATCGGACCACGTGACCAAACCAGTATTGAACCGAACTAGACTAGGAAGCAAATTGGACCGGATCTGTGAACTCATATGTGAATCGGACCAAACTGAACCAATTGTGAATTGAATTAATGGGCTGAACTGGATCTGAATTTGTGCATCGGACAAGACTGTTGACTTGACCAACTCGGACCGCCTGACTATACAGTTGACCTTTGACCAGTTTGAATTTGACTAAGTTTGACCCTTTGATCGTTGACCTATTTGACCAGAGTTGACCATTGACCTTGGACTGTTGACCCGTTGACTTTGACTGTCAGAGTTGACTTTGACCAGCGTTGACCAAGAGTTGACTTTTCAGAAAACATTCCTTTTGACCTTTTTCGACGTCCTGAGCCCGTATCCGCTGCCCTTTTTGTCAAATTCAAATCCGAAAGCTCCGTTCTGCTAATTTCAGTAAATTATTCATAAAATCTGATAAGTTGTGAATTTCAGAATTTGATTCGGAATATTCCTGTGTTCAGGTGACGACGTCTTCGAGATCGACGAGTTACCTCCAGTTGTTCAGACCGATCGTGTACGATCATCGAGACTTTCACGTGAGTATATCTTCAGTTCGGTTTTTAGTGTTTTAGTCGGTGGCTTAGTGATAGAAATAAATGTTAATATATAATTCATGTCTCGTAGGTCATGATTCAGTGAGATCCGAGCGTGAGGCTCGCCCTTCTCGAGATTAGAGCTACTGTTGCTTAAAGGTGTGTCTCTTCTTGTTTTATAAACTTATGTGTTTCTTTCTGTGCTATAAATTTTATGTGCTTTTCTGGATTAATATAAGTAAATGTTTTGTACATTTTGTGTGCATACTCTGTTGTGGTTGGGTGAATGTTTTCAGACATCATGCATAACATGTCATATTGTGATTTAAGTGAAATATCAGATTTTCGGAATCGTAAAACATCGGATTTATAGTATTGTGCAACATGAATTTTCATAATTCAAGTTTCGGATCAGACTCGGATTTTTAAATCTGCATCATATCATTGTGGGTATATGGTTTGAGATTTGTTCGGGGAAGTTCAGTGGTTTCACCCTTCGGGCTGAATTCCGCTTCGGATCAGTGGTTCCACCCTTCGGGCTGAGTTCCACTTTGGATGGTGACGATGGAGAAAGTAGGTTCTGGGGAACCTTACTTTTCGGTGTATCGGAGATGGGTATTATGATTTATGTGAATCAGACATCATATCATCATGATTCGGTTTCGTTGTGTTTTCAAAAAAGTCTTTATTAGAAAATAAAATATTGTTTTGGATTTGTTTTGTTTTCGTTTGCACTTTAGAGACACACTAAGCTCTTTAGCTTACACACCTTAGTTTTTACTTTTTCAGATATCTCAGACTCTTTTAGGCGACTCGGTACTAGGAGCTTCTCGCATTTTACTCAGATATTTTTATAATTCAATATGAACTCTGTTTTAATTATTTCAGACTACTGTTTTGAAATATTTTAGAACATTTGTGTAATTCAGACATTGAGACTATTTCATGTTTTGAATTTGGGTATTATTAAATGCATGCATTTATAAGGTTATTTTCAGAAATTTAACCAAATATCGGAATAATGTTTAAACGACTACATTTTATAATAATGAGACCTTATTGAGTTTATTTTCTTTTAATAATAATGTTGTTTTTAATTAAGTAAACTTAAAAGGTGTTACTTGAGGGATAAGTTTTCAAACACGACTTCCTAGATTCGGCCCATTTCTTCTGGGCCGGGTTTAGGGGGTTACATTTAGACTATAAAAGATGCTAAAATTTTAATAACTCTTTAACGTCTTGAAATATTTCCCACTGCGTTATTCTAATCTCTCACCACAGTTAGCAATTATAACTTTTATCTTCCGTTGGTACCACCAAAATCTCAATTGATTCTCTTTCCTTTAAAGGAATTCATATTCGCCCGATACATTACTAAAGGCATGCAATAACCCAATGGTACCCTGGCAAAACTGTGACACGAATACGTCATCATGGTGATCCAACTAATACGATAAGACCTGAGAGGTTGGTGTACCTCAAGATTTCTTCTACAACCTCGCATGATAAAAGAAACATATGGGGTCAAGAAGTTGTTACAACCAAAACAAAATGATTCTCCCCACGGTGCCTCTCCTTAGGTGACTCAATTTCTGACGACATCTTTTATCAAAATCAATGCTTTCCTGGCGCAAGACTTTTGAAAATGAACGACGTCTCAAGCACTTACCTTAAACTCAGCATGATAACACATATCGACAACTAATGTAGCTCCTGCTAACTCGGCCCACGCAATGAAGTCTCATACTCCAAACTGTAACGTGACTCGAAAGGAGTTACTTGAATGCTTATTATGATATGCCATTGCAAGAAACCCCACCAAGAAGCGCATTCACCAAGAAACTCGAATCTCATTTCAAAAGTTAGGATGTACACATCGTAGTGTCGTACAACCCAAACCAAAAACAATCCAAGTAGACTTTCCACCTGGATTTCTTCCTTACTGAAAATAAGTGCACTATACTTACCGAGAAATATATCATTACTCCAAATGCAATCTAAACAAAGCTGTGCACTCGAAAATCTTTTAAAAAATCCACATTCGTTCTATTTAATTTCTACTGAGGACATCTCTAATAACTCTGAAGGATTTAATATTTGACTCTGAACTGATGACAAGTCAAACACTTATCAACTGTCTCAAACACACATCTCCATACTATCTCCCAAAACACGCGACGAAAGTTGGTACCAATTGTTGCTTCCAGAGCTAACCAATGCTCAACTCCATACACATCTCAAAAGCACACACAATAAGATCTCAAAGCTTATCAGAAACCATCGAACATAACTTCAACCATGACATTGTACTCATTTAGAAACAATTAGAGATTACTTTTCGCTGCTTCCAGAGCTAACCAATGCTCAACTCGGAGCTTAACTAATAGAACACACGGTCAATAGTTCTCAATTACTTCAACTCACGTCGTTGTCCCACACTCAACGCCCTTGGTGAACAAGCACTCAAAATTTCACACTGTTGGGGTGAACACAACATTCCCTCTTCTTGCACAAAAATACAACACTGACAATACAACAAAATATCCCCGCTGATCTTAAAATTATACCCGACTTTAACCGAGTCAGCACCACTGTCACAACAAAACGGTCTCACACAGCTTGAATCTCCACCAATGTTCCTCGGTTCGTTCCAAAGAAACTATGATACAAGTCAAAAGCATTTTCGAAGTCTCAACCCTTGATTCCTTAACTGATTACATGGTAACTAACCTCTCCCGCACACAAGGTCATTTAGGTAATTATCTTGTTAACGCTTATATTTCCATATTCATCATACATTCACACGTGTCAAGCAAATCATCAAACTTATATTCGAGAGACAATATGGTGGCCCCACCCTATCATCGCTGAAACATCTCAAACATCACTGCAGACATCAAACGTTACCACGACACACCCTAAAGAGAGAAATCCTCGTTCCAAAATTCATTTCGAAATCACTAGCCTCCAACACTTTAACCATGAGCATCTCATTCTCGAACCAATCCCGGAAAAACACACGAGTACTTCACAATTGGTTAAACGAGTCATCCACCATAGGAGACATGTAACGGTCTTTCACTGTCACTTAACAAGCTATCAACGGTTTAAGCATCACCTCAACGAACCAACTCTTTACTAGCGAACAAGCCCGATTCTCCGTTGGGTGAAACACTCAGACCAAAGAAACCTCGTTTGAGTTGCACCTTCGCAACTGAATCTCTAACTCTCTCACTAGGTCGGTGTCCTCTGAAAAGGGAGATGAGCAACGACGTCCAACTCAGCCTACTTCAACATCCACTCACATTCTTGACATGGAGGGAGTCCTGACGACTTCTCCAGAAAGCATAAACAAACACTCTAACAGTGTGAAAGCTCCTGAGCGTAGAACTATACACATTGGCATCTATAGAACGATTAAATATATCTCTCAACCACGTTGTGTGATTCTCAAAATGACCGCTAAGAAAATCATGGCAGAAGGGTAACGGTTGAACATTCTCATTACCAAAGTTTTGGTTCCCTCGAGGTCTCAAAGCCTCGAGCACAACTCTCGACATTACAGGCTAGCGTTGCGCTTGATTAACTCAATCAATTTTCAAGGTGAAACAACTCCCAAGAAGGCAGCTTTATCAAACATGTAGAACTTGTAACTTCAGTCACACTCTAACGAACTAGTGGATCCTAAATCCACTATCTCCGAGAAATGCCCTTAAGAAGAGCGATGATACTTCCCAAGTATCAACAAGACTCATTTTAAGTGAAGAAATGGTCCTCTAACTAACGTGCATCCACATATCGATTTCGAAAGTGAGTTATCCATACCCCCATCACAAACGTTATTCACGTATAACGATGAAAATTCCTCGCCACAAACTCTCATAACGTATTATTAACTCCTAGAAAGTACTGATTTTTATGCATATTTTACAATGCTTTTGCTTGTTTTTAGGTATAGATGTTTGCATTTAGTTGTTAAATTCATGCACTTGCATGAGGAGTTAGGGAGTTGTGTTTATGCCAGTGTGAAGGTTTGCTTTATTGGTATTGATGCAGGCTTGGGAAAGCAAAGCAGCACAAGAAGCGGGAATATAGAAGAGATTGCCGAGTAGCAGTTGGCAAAGTTGGACCAGAGATTACGAAGCTCGGTTGGCATGGAAGTGAAGTCTGATGCCCGGTCAAAGTAGCTGTTGAACCTAGTACACGTCAACCTTAGAATTCAAAATGAAGATAAGATGATAACACGCTTATCTTGGCGTGTTATTCAAAATTCAAATTCCAAACCCTATCTTGGGTATCCACGCGTGCATAATTAAAGGAAGATAGGAGATCGATCGAAGAGAGCTTGAAGTGCGAGAGAGAACGACCGTGGTGGAAGAGGAAGGCTTTGTTGTTCGACCAACTAAGACCGATAGCATGGAGCCATTGAGGGCTGCATTGACGGACCTCCTTCTTGCCCATTCTCTTAGTTTTATTTATTTTTATTTAAATGATGATGTTAAAATACGATGTTATTTTTTGGATAGACCTCCCAACCATGAACTAAGCTCTTACAGTTGGTTGGGGGATGTTTGCGTTTAATGCTTTATTTATGTTTGGTTCATAATAACCGGAATGCCTTGGCATTGTCTTCTATTTGGCTAGCACTTTAGCTTTCCAAGTTCTTTGCCATGCGACCGCTGGCATTATTTTCTTATTACACCTTAATATCTTAATATACTTGAGGGGTAACAATTAGTTGGCAGATACTAAGGAGAGAAGCTTTGACAGATGATGTTCAAGTAGATGAGCTTACTTTGAAAGTGAATATACCCCTTAGGAGTATGGATTGACACTTAATCAAATTAATTAATGGAAAACTTCATTATAGACATATAAGGGTTTTAACATGATTAATTTTGGGAAATGCCACTCTTGAATCTGCTCGGCAACAATTCCAAGGTAGGAGATTATTAATAGCTGGCATAACAATCGTAAAAACATGGCATCCCTTGCCAACGCTCGTCACTCATTTCAATACATTTTCTTGCCAACACTATTTTATTCATATTACAGTTCTTTAAGTCACTTTCTAGAACAACTTCAAATCAATCCAACATTTTCCTTAACAAGTAAACAATTAAAATAATCAAATTCTTGGACAATCCCTGTGGATAGGATACTCAGTGACTGTTGTATTACTTGTTGACCGTTTATACTTGCACGCAAAAGACTCATTCTTGGCATTATCTCTTGTATATTTACATTGCATTTTCAATCTTTTGTCAAGCGGTAGGAAAGTCGACAAGTTTTTGGCGCCGTTTTTGGGGATTTCAACAGATTTTATTGTTTTGATTTACTTGATTTGTTTTATTTTATTTATTTGTTTTGTTATGTGTATGACCAGGAACCGCCCTAAGACGAAAGATTGGCCATACGGCCCAAAAATTAAACGAACCTTATGCAGATTGACAAAGAATGTTCGAGAAATGGCTCATCAAGGTAATGGAGAAGTAGATGGTGTCCAAAACAACCAGATCCACCAATATACAACGGGATGCCACCTGCCCCTACTATTGTTGTGGAAGACGAAAGACCTATTAGAGAACACTTGGCACCAAATATGGACAATCTAATGCCAAGACTAGTTGGTCTAGAGGTAAACACAAATAATTTCGAACTTAAAATCGTAATGATTCAGACTCTTTTGAATGTAGGAAAGTTAGATGGATCACCTATTGGAGACCCACGACAACACTTGAAGCAATTCATGGAAGTTTGCCAACTATTTCAGCAACCTAGAGTTCTTGAGGATACAATGAAGCTAAAATTATTCACTTTTCCCCTGAGAGTTAGAGAAAAATCGTGGCTAAGTTCTTTGCCACCAGGTTCAGTCACTACATGGCCAGATTTATGCCATACGTTTTTTTTACGATTCCAGCCACCTAAGCTTAATTCCAAGCCGAGGAATGAGATTATGGCATTTAGGCAGGTTGATGAAGAGACCTTAGATGATGCCTGGGAGAGATTCAAGAACTTGTTGAGGAGGTGCCCTATGCATGGATTCCCTAATTGGACCCAGATAGAAACATTCTACAATGGACTTAATGGTCATGCCAGGACAGTTGTTGATGCTTCGTCAAATAGTTCACTGTTAGACAAGAACTATACGAAGGTAGTTGACATCCTTGAAAAGATTGTCGCCAACAATTTTCAGTATCCTACTACAAGACTAGGGACATGAACAAAAACAACTGGAAAATTAGAGCTTGATGCACTAACATCCATCAACGCTCAGATTTCTAATCTCACTAGCATTGTGAAAACTTTGCAAAAGAGTAAGGAATACCAATAAGTCAAGGCATTAGAACCAGTTTGCACGATATGTAGAGAGGACCATCATGTGGATGACTGCCCTACCAACCTCGAGTCAGTAATTTTGTTGGCAATTTCAATCGTAACTATAATCCAAATTACAATACTTACAATACAGGTTAGAGGCAACACCCAAATTTAGCTTGGGGAAACCAAGGCAATGAACAATGCAAAGTATTGGCTCTTCGAAGTGGCAAGTAATGTGAAACTGATACACCTGCCAAGCACACAATCAATTGCCAAGCTGAAAGATAATGCCAGTAGACGACCCCAAAGAAGTAGAGAAAGAAGAAATGAAAGCTGATGATGTCAAACCATTATCTAATGCCAGACAGAAACCAGATGCCAACACCACCTCGGAAAAGCCGGTGGAGCCAACATTTGTGTTGCGTGTAAAAGAGTCTATCGCAATGTAGTGCAAGTGTACACGACGCAAGTAGTAAAGTGATACGTAAGTATTGGATATCGTCTGCACAGGGACTGGGCGAATCGCTTTAACCTTGAATTGCTGCACAAGAGGGAAAAGAAAGAGTTTAAATTGTTTTCACGGGATAATAAAGAAGACTGAAAATAAAAGATGAAAATATCCAGAATAAAGAGTAGGTCGATATTGATCTGCTCCGTAGTGCAGGTGTTTGCACTGTCTAGGTCTTTTCTGTTCTGTCGTAGCGCCTATCGTGGCAGCACCTGCTGCGGCAGCGGTCTATTGTTGTCACGGTAGCGAACACACAACTCAGTACTTCAAGCATGTCAAGAATCCCTACTATGCCTTGGCCTATCCCTAGGTCCAAGTCTATCGATGAACACGTCCTTGATGATACCTCCCGGCGTGAATCGAAGGATGAACACCGATGTTGTTGAATTCTTCCTTAGCCACTTAACCTCGTCCTATCCCTAGGTCCGAGATAGTTCAACCATAAACTGGAGAACCCGTACTTATTCCTTTCGTATACTTAACTCTCCCGATATTAAGTAAATGTGTAATCTCACAATGCTATCCCGATACTCTTGCAAGATGTTGGAAACCAGAATAAGCAAACTTGAAGTCTATTTTATTGAACAGAAAAAATCCTAAAACAATGAAATCCTTGCAACTACTTTACAGAATCAACCCTTAGCCTTAGGGGAAGTTTAAAACATGATGAGAAGGGGGAAAACGACTAGGGTTTAGGGGAAGACGGCTAGAGAATAAGATGATGTTCCTAGGTCGAATTACATGCCTTTATATAGGCCTTGGGTTCAAGTTTTCTAATATGGAAAGAATACAAGTTTAAATTAAAGTGCAACTTTATGAAAGACTAAATCTTCAGAGTTTATGTCTTTAATTCATCCTTCCTTCTTGCTTGGAATTTCTTCCTTGAACCTTGGGCTTGGCCTTCATTCTGATCTAGGGCTCTGAAAAATATAAGAGTGCTCCACGACAGACTAGCTTAATTTCCTCTTTCTGTCGAGCTCCATTTTACTTTTTCCTCCCACCATTGTTGTCGTCCTTGGCTGCCATGGCAGCGGCCTTGGCAGCATCCTTCTTCTCGCTGCAGTCTAGTATTCCAACTCTGCTTCTCCACTGCCCTTCGTCTGCTACAGCAGCTACCTGCAAAAGTAACCAATTTCAGTAGAAACTGTGCTATTTAATATAATTGTGATGTATGAATGAAATCTATCCTAAATGCACTGAATTATGCTTGAATGCAGCAGAAATATGGGTTAAATAGGTGGTAAAATATAGAACTTTTACAAACTCAACACACCCCCAAACTCAAGTTTTTGCTTGTCCTCAATCAATTAAGACCTAAAAAAGAAATAAACATTTTTTTGTTTGGCTTAAAACAGTGAACTTTTCTTTACCTATCATGCATTCCCTATCGTGAGCAACACCCTGTCGGATAATTCAGGATTCATTTGGAACCTTGCTATAATTCTCGTGTAGTGTGTGCATGTTTTGTGAACAATTATATGCCTAGACTCACTTAGTTTACTAGAATAGCTAAGCTCCTAACTTGAATTTTTATGCCAACTTTCATCTTTTTGGAGGAAATTCTTAGGCTCATTTAGTTTTTACTTAGACTCGATTCTCTTTTCTTAATTTAAGTTTGACTAGAGCTGGTTTCGGGCACCTCTAGCTAACTTCCTAGAGCCGGTTTCGGGCACCTTTAGGTGTATTGACTCTATTTTTTCTTAACTTCTTTTCCTAGAGCCAGTGTTAGGCACCTCTAGGGGCAACTCAAGTGTTAAGCTTTTTCCTATTCTAGTTTACCAGTATAGTTCTAGACAGTATAAAAGTCACAAAGGGTGTTTAAGAATCAGAACAATAGTAAGGCTCTAAACTGCTCCTAAAACTATCCTAAAGGCACTGCCACGACAGAGGCTGTCACGGCAGGTAAGTTCAGTTCAAAGACTTAAGCCAAATTTTCAATTTTTTTAAGCAAAAAATAAACTAATACTTAGACACAATTTTTGAATCTAAAGACACTTCATTAATGGAGGGATGCCACCCCCAAACTCAAGGGTTGCATTGCCCTCAATGCACGCTGACAAAATGAAAAAGAAAAAGAAATAAAAACAACATCACAAATATAACAAAATAGCATACAACAAATATAAGAAAAGAAACTTAAATTTTAAGCGCTGTCGTCGTTGCTGCTGCTGCTGCTATTGATCAGAATCTGCCGGCGGGCAGTGACTTTCCTCGGTGGTGCCGGCAGGTGGCTTGGAGAGGCAGAGGTGGTCTTTTTCTTGGCTTCCCTCGGAGGCTGGATGCGGGTCGGTGAGGGTAGTTTCTCTAGTACCTGAACCTTCTCGGAAGAGCTGCTGCTGCTGCTACCATTGCTGCTGCCAGATTTCCCTTGGTTGGATGGTCCGACTCCGGTGTATGGTTTCTGCCGTTTCATTTGTGTGAAATCCTTGGACAGGTTCCTCTTGACAGAGGGCTCCTCATCGGATTCCACCCAAATCGAAGAAGAGGAGAACCCAGCTATGTACGTGTCAAGGTCGGACAAGGGCTCTTTTCTCTTTGTTCCCCTGGCAAATACTGTGGCAGTGTGGCTGCCGCCTGCAGCTGTCGTGGCCGGGGTTGGGGTGGACGCGGCAGACGGTGTTCTCGGTGTGGCAGTAGGGGTCGGGGTATGGGCAGGGGTGGGGGCAGCAAAATAATGATCGGGGAAAGCAGGAAACAGTACATCTGGAAAATTTAAATTGGTTTTAATGAAATGTACCGTTGCTGTTGTGAAGTCCCGAATGAAGCTCATCAGGCCCAGCTGCCGTTCTTCCATTTTTTGCAGGGTGGCAAGGAGTTGGGCAGAAGAATCGGCTGGGGGAGCTGCTGCTGTGGGCTGCCTTGGTTCTGTGGCGGCAGGCTCTGTTTGGGTGGGCTCTGTCGGCTCACCTGTCGCGGTAGACAGGTTGAAGCTGGATATTGGCGTTGCAGCTTTCAACTGCATCAAGCTAAGGATGTTCCTCTCCGTCCATCCTTTTCCTCGAATTCTCAAATCCTCAGTAGCTTCAGGGACGTTGTGGCCACGACAGAGGGCTGTTATGAGGTAGGAGAAGACGAGTGGTCCCGATGGCCGGTAGGCACAATCCAAAATTCCCTCCCGAGCATATCTACCAACATTAATGGGTCTCTCGTTTAAAATTGAATGGACGAGAGCTAACCTTGGTTGATCTACTGTGCTGTTGTGTGAGGAGGGCATAATCCTCTTTTTGACAAATGCGTTCCATAGCTTGGCTTCGGGGGTGAGTTGCATTCGTTTCACCATTCTTTGATGTTTGGGATCGGTATTCCATTCGGTGCCTTCCTCGGTGAGTTCTGCCATGACATCATCATAATCTGCTGCCTCCAAGCTCTCCACAAATCTCTGGTGCCCATCTTCTCTTCGGCCGACGTAGAATCCTTATAGGGTGTTGATATATTTTGGCTCAAAGGGTACTTTCTTCCCACGAACCGTTACTGCTGTCGATGGCAGCATAAAATTCTCGGACTAAGGTGATGTTCATCTCTTCCGGCTGCTCGACAAACATCTGCCACTGTAGAGCCCTGATCTTACGGGCTATGAATGGTTTGAGCCCGAGATTCTCCGTTCGTTGGCTGTAAATGAAGCCTTTCTCCTCCCACATATCTCTGACCTGGAAGGAGCTGGGAAGGAGCTGGGAGTGGCAGCTGCTGGGGCAGATCCTGAGGCAGCACTGCGTCAAGTGTTTCTGGTACTCATGGTTGCAAGGGACTGTAGAAAGAAAATGAAAGCAAATGAAATTCTAGAGAGGAAACAAGTAGAGAGAGTAAAAGTGAGTGAAAATGAATAGTAAAACGAGGTTTATATAGATGAGGAGTTTGCTGCCCGTTGGAGCTGTAACGGCAGGCGCGAATAACGGGGCCAGCTGTTACGCGGTTTCTGACGCGTCTGTCACGCGTTTCCGTGTCCGCTGCGCATCTGTTACGCGTTTGCGTGTCTGTTGCGATAGCGTGTTGACAGGCTGGATTTTCCGTGTCTTTCGCGGCAGCTGTAACGACAGGCTCCTATTTTGGGCTTTTTGGGCTGATGGCGGGATGGTGGGCTGAGTTCACTTCTCCTCTTCTCCTTGTCTCCTTTATTTCCTAAAATCAATTAAAATAAAAACTCAATTCCTAAAAATAAAATAATTCTAATTACCTAATAAATAAATATATAAATATAATAAAATAAAAAAAATGAATTTAGGTTAAATTAGGGATGCCAGGAGGGGCATCTCCTAAAGTAACCACTTCCTGCATTCTTGGGGCTTCAGTCCCCTGATAGTGCTTCAATCTCTGTCTGTTGACTTTAAATTGGTGCCCGTCTTTTAAAGATTTGATTGTGATGGCACAATGGGGAAAAACTTGCACCACTTGGAATGGGCTGGACCACCTAGATTTCAGCTTCCCTGGGAAGAGTTTCAACCTAGAGTTGAATAACAACACAAGCTACCCTAGGCAGAACTGTCGTGACAGCAGTTTCTTGTCATGCCACTCCTTGGTCTTGTCCTTGTAAATCCTTGCGTTGTCATAGGCCATTGCTCGAATTTCTTCGATCTCATTCAAGTCAAGTAGCCTTTTCTGTCCTGCCTTTTCCAAGTCCATATTCACTACTTTGATGGCCCAGTATGCTCTGTGCTCTATCTCAACAGGTAGATGGCATGTTTTTCCATAAATCAGCCGGTAGGGTGACATTCCCAATGGAGTTTTAAACGCTGTTCTGTAGTCCCAGAGTGCATCATTGAGGTGTAGAGACCAATCCTTTCGAGTTGGCTTAACCATCTTCTCAAGAATGTTCTTTACCTCTCTGTTGGATATTTCAGCCTGTCCATTGGTTTGAGGGTGGTAAGCTATTGCGAGTCGATGTTTGACACCATATTTCTTTAAGGCAGCAGCTATAACCCTATTATCAAAATGCCTCCCTTCATCACTGATGATCGCATTGGGAATGCCAAATCTGGAAAATATGTTCTTGTGCAAAAACCTCTGAACAGTCTTGGCATCGTTTTTCTGTGTAGCGATCGCTTCAACCCATTTGGACACGTAGTCCACTTCCAGGAGGATATAAAGGTTCCCACATGATGCTGGGAAGGGTCCCATGAAATCAATCCCCCAAACGTTAAAGATTTCGACTTCAAGAATGTTTTGCAGCGGCATTTCATGTCTCCTTGAGATGTTTCCAGTCCGTTGACATTTATCACAGTTTTTGTAGAATGCCTGGGCATCCTTGAACAGTGAAGGCCAATAAAAACCAGACTGCAAAACCTTGGCAGCAGTTTTGTTACCACTTAAGTGTCCTCTATATTGTGAAGCATGGCAGTGATGAAGCACAACTTCCTGCTCATCCTGTGGTACACACCTCCTGATGATCTGACCTGCACATAGTTTGAAAAGAAGAGGTTCGTCACAAAAATAATGTTTAACATCATTTTGGAACCTCTTCCTAGCTTGATAGTTAAGGTCAGGAGGAGATATTCCTCTAACTAAATAATTAACGAAATCAGCATACCAGGGGAGTTCAGAAAACTTACCTGCCGCCATGGCTGTCGCGGTAGTGCTTGTGGCAGTGAACAGCTACTCGTCAGGGAAGGTCTCCAGTATGTGTGTCTCGTCCGGTGGGAGACTCTTTACCTTCTCTAATCTTGACAAGTGATATGCGACTTGGTTCTCTGTCCCCTTTTTATCCTTGATCTCAAGGTCGAACTCTTGCAGTAGCAGAATCCAACGTATCAGTCTAGGCTTCGCATCCTTTTTGGCGAACAGATACTTTAGTGTAGAGTGGTCTGTGTGGACTATGACCTTCGTTCCAAGTATATATGAACGAAACTTGTCAATCGAGAACACCACAGCTAACAGTTCCTTCTCTGTTGTGGTGTAGTTTACTTGGGCGCTGTTCAGTGTTTTGCTGGCATAGTATATAACATGAAAGAGCTTGTCCTTCCTCTACCCAAGTGCTGCCCCAACAACATAGTCACTAGCATCACACATGATCTCAAATGGTAGTTTCCAATCCGGTGGCTGTACTATCGCGGCTGTTACCAGCTTTTCTTTCAGAATTTTGAATGCCTCAATACATTCAGTGTTGAAGTCGAAGGGACGGTTTTGCTCTAATAGGTGGCATAATGGCTTGGTGATCTTCGAAAAGTTGGCTATAAACCTTCGATAAAACCCAGCATGCCCTAAGAAACTCCAAATTCCCTTGACTGTGGTGGGTGGTGGCAGCTTTTCAATTACCTCAATTTTTACCATGTCGACCTCTATGCCGCGACAACTTACTTTATGGCCTAGGACTATCCCTTCATCCACCATGAAGTGACATTTCTCCCAGTTTAATACCAAGTTCGCTTTCTCGCATCTCTCGAGCACTTTCTGTAGGTTGCCTAAGCAGCTTTCAAAATTGTCTCCAAAGACTGAGAAATCATCCATGAATATCTCCTGGAAATCTTCCACCATGTCGGAGAATATAGCCATCATACACCTCTAAAAAGTTGCTGGTGCATTGCAAAGTCCAAATGGCATCCTCCGAAAAGCGTAAGTATCGTACATGCAAGTGAAGGTCGTTTTTTCTTGATCCTCCAGTGCGATGGCTATTTGGTTGTAACCTGAGTAACCATCAATAAAACAGTAATAAGGTTTTCCCGCTAATCTATCAAGCATTTGATCAATAAAAGGTAGGGGAAAGTGGTCCTTCCGGGTAGCTTTGTTAAGCTTCCGGTAGTCCATACAAACCCTCCAACCGGTCACAATCCTGGTTGGGATTAGCTCGTTTTCTTCATTGGTTACCATGGTTATTCCTCCTTTCTTAGGAACACATTGCACCGGGCTCACCCACTTACTATTCGAGATGGCATAAATTATCCCAGCATCTAGCCATTTGATAATTTCCTTTCGGACCACGTCTCGCATAGCATCATTTAAACGTCTCTGGGCATCAATGGTCAGCTTGTGATCATCCTCTTAGAGGATTTTATGCATGCATAGTACCGGACTGATGCCTTGGATATCAGCTATCGTCCACCCAATAGCTCTTTTGTGCTGCTGCAGCATCTCTATCAGCTGTTGTTCCTGTTCTTGCATCAACTTGGAAGATATGATTACGGGTAACGTATCATTTAATCCAAGAAAAACATATTTAAGCTGCCTTGGCAGGGGCTTAAGATCTAGAACAGGTGGCTTTACAGTTGATGGCTTTTGGATGATATGTTCATTCGAGGTATAATTTAAAGGCTCGAATAACTTACCTGGACGATTGCCTATCCAGTTTACCTCCTCATGATCTTCAGTATCAGATATGTCAGAGTCTGAGGAGCTGCTGTCGTCGTTGCTGCCGTGACAATCTTCTAAATGGCTGCTGGGGCAGTGGCCAAATTTGATGTCATGGCAGTCCGACCTGATGCAGGGTTGGTCAAGGATAACTTCAGTGATAGCCTTGCATTCTTCTTCTGCATCAGCGTGCTTTATTGCTTGGAGAACATTCAGCTTGATCTCTTGATCATTCACTCTCATAGTGAGTTCTCCCTTTTCTACATCAATCAGTGATCTTCCTGTGGCTAAGAAGGGTCGCCCCAGGATGATTGGTGCATTCTCATCTACTTCACAATCTAAAACAAGAAAGTCAGCAGGAAAAATAAATTTATCCACATTTACCAGAATATCTTCAATTTCCCCTTCCGGTTGCACGTAAGAGCGGTCTGCCAGCTGCAGCATAACTGTTGTGGGTCGTGTTCGTCCAATACCTAATTTCTGAAATACAGATTTTGGTATTAAATTAATACTAGCACCTAGATCACAAAGTGCCTTACCCACAAATTTATCTCCGATTATGCACGGTATTATGAAACTCCCAGGATCCTTCTTTTTCTGGGGTGGATGCTTGTGCAGAATAGTCATGCATCCTTCTGTCATTTTAACCGTCTAATATTCCACAAGTTTGGATTTCTTCGACATAGCATCCTTGAGAAATTTGGCATAACCAGGCATCTCCTTGATAGCATCTAACAGCAGATTATTGATGTGGATCTGCTTAAAAATATCATAGATCTTCTTAAGCTGGGATTCCTGTTTCAACTTCTGTAACCACTGAGGAAAAGGAGGTGGAGGACGATAGTCTGCAATGCCTCCTTCCCACTGCATTCGGATCTGAGGAGGCTTAGGTTCTTCATCCTTCTCCTCTGTCCCTTCTGCTGTCGTGACAGGTTCATCGGTAGGAGGCTGTTTGTTGTCTGCCGTGACAACGTTCTCGGCAGTTGATTCTAGGGCTAATTTCTTAACTGTTTCAGCTTCCTTCTCTGGCCCTGTTAACTTCTTCCCACTTCTAGTTGTGATCACTTTACACTGCTCATGTGTGGGTTTTCTAGCGATTTCAGTATCGCTAGGGAATCCTCCGTTCTGCCTTGGCATAATATGTTGGGAAACCTGACCCATCTGTGTCTCCAATGACTTTAGAGTAGCTTCATGATTGGCCATCTGCATCTCTGTTTTATCCATGAACGACTCAGTCTTCTTGACGAAGTGATCCATGTTTGCAATGTAAGTTCCTGTCTGTGACATAAATGTGGCCAAGGTTTGTTCCAGTATGCTAGGTGTGGCTGCTTGTGGTTGTTGCGGCTGCTGTTGCACTTGCTGCCGTGTCAGAATTCTAGGTGTCCCCTGATTTTGAGTGTTCTGTGCTTGAGGGTTCAGGGCATTGTTAGGGTTGCT
Source organism: Hibiscus trionum (assembly GCA_030270665.1). NCBI lineage: Eukaryota > Viridiplantae > Streptophyta > Magnoliopsida > Malvales > Malvaceae > Hibiscus > Hibiscus trionum. The sequence continues at coordinate 51,340,624 of BSYR01000026.1, read as the reverse complement.
CCAAGAGAACTTAGGGTCTTTCCTCTAGTTGGGATTGTAGTTGTTGGAATTGTAGTTCTGCTTGTTATAGTTCCCAACATACATCCCTTCCTCTAGCTGTAGTGGGCATTCTTCCGAACTATGATTTCCACCGTAAGTTCCACATACCTCTTCTGCAGCATAAACAGGTTGAGAATCCTTCTTCAGCATGTTCTCTACTGCCTTTGTGAGATATGCAACTTGTGTCTTTAAGGAATTATCGGCTTCATAATCCTTCACAACTAGTACTCGTTTACCTCTCCTCGATGTGGGGAACTGTTCTTCATTCTTAGCCAAATTCTTTAATACTACCATGGCTTCATCCGGATCTTCATCCAACAACAACCCATTGGCTGCTGAATCAATTCTCATACGAGTCTGTAGGTTGGCAGCATTGTAGAATTTGATTACTTGATTCCAAACAGGGAATCCATGCATCAGGCAATTCCTCAAAAGAGTAGTAAACATGTCCCATGCCTCGTGCATTGGCTCGTCGTCTTCCTGTTGAAAAGTAGCAATTTCGTTACGTAATCGCTCAGATAAATGGGAAGGATTAAAACAAGACAAAAATTCACGAGTTAAATCTGCCCAAGTTCGTATTGAACCCGGTGTTAGTTTGTTCCACCAAGTTTTAGCTCCGTCCCTCAATGAATGAGGAAATAACCGAAGCCTCAGTATCTCCGGATTTACTCCTGGTAGTCTAAACGAACCACAGATTTCCTGGAACGTTTTCAGATGTTCTCTAGCATTCTCTGTAGCAGCACCACTAAATTGGCCAGCGAAATTAATCATGCTGAACATCACAGGTTTCAGCTCGAAATTTTCAGATTCCACGTCTGGCAGGGTGGTCTCTAATTCCACATGATCATTGATCATGAAATCGTGGCAGGTTCATCGTGCGGCAGCAGCAGGAGGATCGGCATGTTGTCCGTTTCCTCCATCTCCGATAGGATCTTCAGGACCTCGGAGATTCCCTTGGTTGTTCCTCCTATCTTCGTGTATTTCGTTCACCATCACTTCTAACTGTTCCTCCAAGTACTCGTTTCTTTCTACTAAGAGGCGGACTCGGTTCTTGAGGTTGCACGTTCATTCGATTTCAGGGTCTAATTTTTGCTCATGTTCTTTGCCCCGTTGAGATCTGCGCATAAGCAAACAAAAGACCTTGTGAAAAGCACAGGGTGAACAATCTGAGTAAAAATAGAAAAAGTAAAGAAAGTGCAGTAAAAGTAGGGTAAAGTTTTGTTGCCAGTCCCCGGCAACGGCGCCAAAAACTTGTTGCGTGTAAAAGAGACTATCGCAATGTAGTGCAAGTGTACACGACGCAAGTAGTAAAGTGATACGTAAGTATCGGATATCGTCTCCATAGGGACTGGACGAATAGCTTTAACCTTGAATTGCTGCACAAGAGGGAAAAGAAAGAGTTTAAATTGTCGTCACGAGATAATAAAGAAGACTGAAAATAAAAGATGAAAATATCCAGAATAAAGAGTAGGCCGGTATTGATCTGCTCTGTAGTGCAAGTGTTTGCACTGTCTAGGTCTTTTCTGTTATGTCGTAGTGCCTGTCACGGCAGCACCTGCTGCGGCAATGGTCTGTTGTTGTTGCGGCAGCGAACACACAACTCAGTACTTCAAGCTTGGAAAGAATCCCTGCTATGCCTTGGCCTATCCCTAGGTCCAAGTATGTCGATGAACACGTCCTTGATGATACCTCCCGGCGTGAATCGAAGGATGAACACCGATGTTGTTGAATTCTTCCTTAGCCACTTAACCTCGTCATATCCCTAGGTCCGAGATAGTTCAATCATAAACTGGAGAACCCGTACTTATTCCTTTCGTATACCTAACTCTCCCGATATTAAGTAAATGTGTAATCTCACAATGCTCTCCCGATACTCTTGCAAGATGTTGGAAACCAGAATAAGCAAACTTGAAGTCTATTTTATTGAACAGAAAAAATCCTAAAACAATGCAATTGTTGAGTGTCTAAAAGTTCTATTATTTACACCCTTTTAACCCATATTTCTGCTGCATTCAAGCATCATTTCATTGCATTTAGGTTAGTTTTCAGCAAAACATCACAAATATATAAAAGGCACAGATTCTACTAAAAATGGCTGTTTTTGGCAGGTTGCCGCCGTCGTAGACGGTGAAGGCAGGCGCAGGGCAGAGAAGCAGGAAAGCTGAACTGGACAAGCAGACGAAGAAGACGAAGCTGTCATGGACCTGTCGTGACAGCAAGGTGACAGCAACTTTATGGAGAGGAAAAACAAAGTGGACCTCGATAGATAGAGAAAATTATGCTCGTCTGTCGTGTGAAAACCATATATTTTTCCAAGCCCCGGATCAAAAGATATGACAAGCCAAAGCTCAAGGAGAAGAAATCCCAAGAAACAAGGAGGTGGCTGAAAAGTAGGATACTTGGAGATTAAGTCTTTATTAGAATCTTACTTTTAATTAAAGTTGTAATCCTTGTTACCTTAGAATACTTGAGCCCAAAGCTTATATAAGGGCATAGATTTTAACCTAGGAGAGGATCCAACACCCAATACCCCATAACCGATAACCAAATCCCTCCGCCGTTTACCCGTCGTTTACCCGTCACCGACATGTTCTAAATTCCCCCTAGGGCCACGGGTTGTTTTGTAAAGTAGTTGCAAGGGTTGTTTTGTTTTAGGATTTTCCAAGTTCAATAAAATAAACTTCAAGTTCTCTTATTTTGGTTTTAATATCTTGCAAGAGCATCGAGAGAGCATTGTGAGGTTATCTATTTACTTAGCATCGGGAGAGTTAAGTATATGAAAGAGATAAGAGCAAGTTCTCTAGTTTATAGTTGAACTATCTCGTGCCTAGGGATAGGGCGAGGTTAAGTGGCTAAAGAAGAATTCATACACATCGGTGTTCATCCTTCGATTCACGCCGGGAGGTATCATCAAAGACGTGATCATCGACAGACTTGGACCTAGGGATAGGCCAAGGCAGATCTGGGATTCTTGCCAAACTTGAAGAACAGAGTTGGTGTGTTCGCTGCCGCGACAGCCAACGGACAGCTGCCGCGACAGGTGCTGTCGGCGACAGACGCGACGACAGAACTGGAGTTCCTAAGCAATGCAATACCTGCACTACTGAGCAATTCAATACCAGCCCATTCTCTCTATCTTGATATTCTTCTACTCTTTTATTTAAGTTTACTTTATATTTCTCGTGACAAAATTTTAAATCATTCTTTTTCCCCTTGTGCAGATAGTGAAGGAAAGGGTTAGCCCAGTCCCTGTGGAAACGATATCCGATACTCTAATATCACTTTATTACTTGCGACGTGTACACTTGCACTCAATTGCGATAGACACTTTTACACGCAACAAGTTTTTGGCGCCGTTGCCGGGGACTGGCAACACACTCTTACCCTAGCTTATGCACTTTTCTTTTATTCTTTTTATTTTATTTTATTTTATTATTTTATTTTTTTTAAAAAAAAACTCAGGTGAAAATACAGGTTCAAGGGCATCAACATGCCAGGAAAAACCATTCGAGAGTTGATGTGGGAAAGTTCTTGCAATTACCGTAAAGATATGCTGCTAGGGCAGCAGCCGTGGCAGCAACAGGGGCAGCAAATGTCGATGCCGCAGCAGCAAATTTTTTTATGGTACGATCAAAACCCACAAAATTTGTTATACCATAACAGTTTTGCTACAGAACCCGACCTGCCCTGGCAATGTCATCATCCTCAAGAGCAATCAAAATCCTTAGAGGACACACTGCAAGCCTTCATGGCACTCACTCAAGAAGTGTCGATTTCTATGGACGCAAGTATCGCCAAGACGGATGAACTCTTGAGCAGACCAGTCCTCATTCATGCCACAGATGAACCTGAAATCCTGAGGCAAGATGACGAGGATGCCCATGTGAAGGAATACCCAACATATGATGAGTCTGAGCAACAACTTGCCATGGCAATGATCGAGGAGCCGGAACGGAGCAACACCGCGACAATGCTGAGTGAAATTCAAGAGAATGTCACGGCAGCAACCACTTCTGAGGCAGAAACCCCAGTCAAAGCGGGAACTGCCGCCTCGACAGCAACTGCCGCCTCGACAGCAACTGCCGCCTCGACAGCAACTGCCGCCTCGACAGCAACTGTCGCCTCAACAGCAACTGCAGCCTCGGCAGCACTTGCCGCCTCGACAGCAACAGATGCTGAAGCAGCAACCACATCAGAGGCAAATTCTCAACCCACTACCTCGATTATGCCTGACCAAGATTGCACACATCCATCCCTGTCATGGCACTCGCACGACCACCTAGAAGAGCTACCCAATGACAATGCCTCGCCAATGGAATATGAGCAGGTAATAAACGAACCTTTTGAATTATATGAAAACTCACCAATTCCATTGCAGGTATTAGAGGAACCAAAGCCGGTGGACATAGAATCATCAAAGTCTCTACTGATGGAGATCTACGAGTGGTCAACAGAATTTAGTATAATGAGTGATGGCACTTACCAATGTCCCATTGACCTGCAAAGTAACCTGATAAAGAACTGTCAAAATAACTGCCTGCCGCAGCAGCAGACACGACAGCAAAGGCTACATTCAACCACAACATTATTCAACGAAAACAAGGTAAGTTTGTGGCCGAATGTCAATTTGATTTTTTCTAATCCTATATTCATGCCCTCAGAAACATTACCAAGAAGGGAGGACTTCATGGACTACAAAAGGAAGAGAAAGAAAGGAGCCCCCACCATGAGAATAATCACCAGATGGAGGGACTTCAAGAAGTACCGGAAACGACGCCTCAAGCATTATCAAGGGACTGAAGCCCCAGGAATGCAGGAAGTGGTTACCTTAGGAGATGCCCTACTTGGCATCCCTAATTTAACCTAATTTTTCTTTCTATTTATTTTTATTATTTACTATTTATTAGGAAATTAGGTTTATTTTATTCAAATAATGTTTTTATAATTTCTGTTTTTAGGAAATAAAGGAGTCAAGAAGAAAAGGAGAAGTGACCCAAGCCCACCATCCATCCTTCAGCTCAACAGAGCCCATTTATTGAAGCCTGTCGTTCCAGCTGCCGCCGCAGACACGGACAAGACAGGCTGTCAACAGACTGTCACGGCAGACACAGAAGCGTGTGACAGACGCGTAACAGACGTATAAATGCGTGGCAGACGTGTTAGGCACGCCAAATCTCATCAGTCGCCCCGTTATTCACGCCTGCCGTTACGACATTAAATGGGCAGCAACTCGACCGCTATAAAACCCCGTTCCCATTTTCATTTCCCTCACTTCTGCTTATTCTTACTTGCCTTCTCCTCTCGTTTTATTTGCTTTCTTTATTTTCACAACCCTTGCAACTAATATGTCGTCTAGACAGACCCGCCGCAGTGCTGCCTCAGCCTCTTCTTCAGCAGCAGCGTCGCCCTTCGCAACCAAAGAATTGTGGGAGGAAAGAGGTTTCATTTACATCCGAAAGGCACCCAACATGGGACTCCGACCATTCATTGCTAGGGCGATAAGGAATTTGCTATGGGAACAGTTCGCAGCACAACCTGCAGAACTGAATGATACATTAGTCTGAGAGTTCTATGCTGCCATCGACAGCAGAACGGCACCCAGCCGGCTCCCCAGCAGAATCATCCGAGGAGCCTACCCCTGAACCTGCCATCGCCACCACCTCGACAGACCAGTCTGCCCACATCCTTGCTGCGATACAACGGGTGGAAGAGAGACAAATGGGACTGATGACCTTCAATATAAGAGTGCTCCACGACAGACCAGCTTAATTTCCTCTTTCTGTCGAGCTCCATTTTACTTTTTCCTCCCACCATTGCTGTCTTCCTTGGCTGCCACGACAGCGGCCTTGGCAGCATCCTTCTTCTCGGCTACAATCCAATATTCCAGCTCTGCTTCTCCACTACCCTTCGTCCGCTACAGCAGCTACCTGCAAAAGTAACCAATTTTAGTAGAAACTGAGGTATTTAATATAATTGTGATGTATGAATGAAATCTATCCTAAATGCACTGAATTATGCTTGAATCAGCAGAAATATGGGTTAAATAGGGGGTAAAATATAGAACTTTTACACACTCAACAATTTGCTTATCCAGCACCACCTTTTCTGCAAAGGCTCCAAAAGTACAAGCAAGACCAACAATTTAAGCGCTCCTTAGAAGTCCTTAAACAATTGCAAATCAACATACCATTTGGGGCAGGCTCTCAAGCAAATGCCCAACCATGTCAAATTCATGAAGGACATCCTGACCAAAAAGAGGAAATTAGGAGATTTCGAGACTGTAGCTCTTTTTAAGGGATGCAGTGCCATGATACTCAATCGATTGCCACCAAAGCTTAAAGATTCGGGAAGTTTCACTATTCTCTGTACCATTGGCAATAGATTCATGGGCAAGGCACTGTGTGACCAAGGAGCCAACATCAATTTGATGCCAATGTCAGTTTTCAGAAAGCTTGGCATAGAAGCAAGGCCTACCACGGTAACACTTTAGCTGGCAGACCGATCTTTTGCACACCCTAAGGGTAAGATTGAGGATGTGTTGGTAAAGGCAACCAAATTTATATTTTCAGCTGATTTTATCATTTTAGATTATGAGGCAGATGTTAATGTCCCGATTATATTAGGTAGACCATTCCTTGCCACAAGTAGGGCCCTAATTGATGTTCACAAGGGTGAACTTATAATGCGCATGAATGATCAACATGTTACATTTAATGTGTTCCAAGCTCTTAAATGCATAGATGAACCTGAGGAATGCCAAGCTGACGAGATGATGGAGTCCTTTGTTACTATAGACGTGGCACTGTTTTGCCAAGACTCATACTGTGACGCCAGAGAACTGGATGACGAAGATGAGATTAGTGAAAGACTAGAAGGATCAACCTTGGAGACTGAAAATGAGAGTTATTTTCGACAACCAGAGCCACTAGAGATGGCTAGTAGGGAGATCAAGGCACCCAAACCATCAATTGAGAAGCCACCAGAATTGAAGCTGAAACCACTACCAAACCACCTCAAGTATGCTTATTTAGGTAAAAACTCAACTTTTCCAGTGATCATTGTTGCTAATCTCACTAATGATCAGGAGGAAAGATTACTGGAAAGATTAAGCAATTATAAGTAAGCTTTGGGATAGACCTTGGCTGATATTCGAGGTATAAGCCCAACTATTTGCATGCACAAGATCATCTTAGAGGAGTACCATGACAAAACCATTGAAGGCTAGAGGGGACTAAACCCGAGCATGAAAGAGGTAGTGAAGAAAGATATCATAAAATGGCTAGATGAAAGGATAATTTATCCCATTTTTGATATCTTGTGGGTTAGCCCGGTGCAGTGCGTGCCAAAGAAGGGTGGCATGACTGTGGTACAAAATAGCAAAGATGTATTGATTCCCTCCAAAATGTTACAGGTTGGAGAGTGTTCATGGAATAAATGAGGTTGAACAATGCCACACTAACGGACCATCTTCCATTGCCCTTCATCGATCAGATGTTGGACAGGTTTGCAGGTAAGGCATTTTATTGCTTCCTAGATGGCTACTCGGGCTACAACCAGATTGCCATCACCCCGGATGATAAAGAGAAAACCACATTCACGTGTCCATATGGGACATTCACCTTCAGAAGAATGCCATTTGGGTTTTGTAACGCCCCGACAACGTTTCAACGTTACATGATGTCCATTTTTTCCGACAAGATATAAAACAACTTATTTAAAATATTAATGATTTTGTTGGAGTTTGTAATGCCATTTAGGTTTGTTGGAGTATGCCCAAAGACCAATCATGAGATGGTTGTAAAAGTCATACTTATTTTATCTTGTTTTATTAATATAAAGTCATTATTATTATTTTAGTCTTATTCTGTGTGTTTATAAATAAACTGAATTATAATAAAGTCCTTAGAATAATATAATTATTCTTAAATGTCCTTAGTCGAGTATTATTGTGGACATGGACAACAATAATATATTAAGACTAATATGTATTTGATTGATGACAAAGTGTTGTCATTGATATGAAGATGTTAAAATCAATACATAAGTATGTGTTAGAGAACGACATACTGGATTGACCCGGTATGAGCATGTTTCTTGGATTATTATGTGACAGTCACAACATTGCTCATATTGATAACTACATGTATGATGCTCAGACTTGAGATCATCATTATTTCAACATTGTGACATATTTTGATACAATCAAACATGTGTCATAACTGACTACTCTATAAAGAATGATATTGGATATGTTGCAATCTATGTAGCAGAATATGTGTAATGCCCCGATTCTGTGCCTAGATGTTAACCGGAAAGATTAGATGGTTCGGGAGAATTGGGTTAGTGATTCGAGTTAGTTTTAGGATTTAAGTTGGAATAAATATTTTTGAGAATGATAAAAATATGAAAAAATGTTCTAAAATCCTTTTTTAATATATTAATGATTTTGGTGAAATCAATTTTGGAAAATGAGTTTTGGAGATTTGACATTTTGGGACTAGTGACCAAAATGTAAAATTGTAAAACTATTTTTAGTGACTGTTTTATAAAGGCATAAAACTTTGAATATTTAAGGTGGTAATAAACCTAAATGTTTTTATCAGAATTTTCTTTCGATTGGATTATTTCTAAAGTGTTTTAATTAAAGGATTAAAAGATACTTATTAAAAAGAAGGTAGTTATTCTTAAAAACAAAATTTGACGTAACTTTTCTATCCTAAGTTTTCTCTCAAAATCTCTTCATCCAAACACTTATTTTCCAGCAAAGATTTGAGGTAATGATCTTTTTTTCTTAAACTAATGATTTCTAATAGATTTCTTAACTTGTTTTTACAAAATCTCATTGATTTCCTTTGTTTTTCAAGAGAAAATCATCCAATTGAGAGGGATTTCAATCATTGGAGGTGAGATTCATTTTTATCCTTTAATGAATAGTTCTTTACTGAAATTCCCAAGTTCTTGATCCTTTACATATGTTTTCTAATGGGTTTTGGTGATTTAATTGTGGAAATTTGGTTTAATCGAGGTTAAATTTGTGAAATTGATTTGGGTTCATTTTGGATCTGTTTTGTTGGGTTCTTGATCAGATTAGAACATGATATTGATGTTTCATAATGTTAATAGGTTGGTTTTAACATTGGAATCCCGAAACTAGGTGAATCTCTAATTTTCCAGGTTGCTAGAATTGTGTTTTTGAGGAGTTGTGGGTGATTAATGAATGTTGGAGGTATAAGTATGGTTTTAGGGTATTTTTAAGTGTTAATTGATGTTTATGTGTTGTTCCAATCGTTTGATCATGGCTGGGTTTGATTAGAGTGGTGTTTGTTTATGTTTTCAGTTGTTTCAAGAGGTGTTTGATGAGGTTTAGTGAAGGGAAGGTGAAGATTATAGTTGCTAGGATTTTTGGATGCACATTGAGGCATTAATCCTCTGGTTTTGTGTGGATGAAACAAGGGAGGAAAATCCGGTAGCATGAGGTGAAGTTTTGGAAGCATCAAATGCTTGATTTTCGCATCGGCTTGGACGCTTTGCGTATTCGGTGAGTGGAAACGAGTTTTAAAGCTTTACAAAGGTTTGAAAGTGTTTTGGGGGTTTAGTTTAAGCTTGAAACGCTTAACTAAGCTCGAAAGTAACTAAAGGGTTCTCTCGCTCTCATTTTTGGTTTCATAAATGTAAATCTCATGCAAATGTTTTAATGATGTTTACCTACTGTTATATGCTTGATTAGCTTTGAAAGAGTTTTCAAATGAGCTTATGTTGATGACACATGAGTATGAGAAATGATTTGTGAAAGGTTTTTAAGAAAGCTAAAATACATGTTTAATGTATTGAGATTTGGTTTGATTGAATGCATATGAAAAATAGTGAGGTAACTTGGTTTGTGGTATATGTTGGCAAGTAACGAATACTTTAATGTTATCAGATATAGTTGGCTAGCCATAGGGTTTAAAGTGCACTATATAAGTTGCCTCATGTTTGTCGAGGGGTGAAGAGTAAACCATTCTCAAACATGAGTACCCCAACGGTTGAGGGGCGAAGAGTAAGCCATGCTCCGGTTAACCGTTGAGGGGCGAAGAGTAAGCCATGCTCCGGTTAACCGTTGAGGGGCGAAGAGTAAGCCATGCTCCGGTTAACCGTTGAGGGGGAAGAGTAACCACTTGGGAAATCAGATGTATGTGTATTTGTAACGGAAGAAACTGGTTTTAGGTCAGTTTAATGCCAATATATGAGATGATGTATCATGGAAAATGGTTGTGTTTGTATAATGAGATTTATACATGTTTTCTCTTTATGCTTTGCTTTGGCTGGTTAAGCATGTTAAGGCTTAAATTGAGGTTAGCATATGTGTATGCTAAAGATTCATGATACATGTTTAACAATGGTTTTGTGCATATAGTTGAATTCGTTTGAGAAGCATGATGTTCAAACACTTGTTTTGATGTAAATGGTGTTAATGCATTGATGAGTATTTTCTTTGAGCATACCTCACTAAGAATTTATGCTTACGCTCTCTTTTCTCATCAATGCAGAGAAGTAAGTGGTCCAGGCAGCTAGCAAGCAAGGAAGAGAGCCAAGTGCTAAGTTTTGCTCAAGTATGGTTTTTAAAGCTTTGTAGTAATAAATGGCAATGTGACCAAGTTGTGTTTGGGAGGGTTATTTAATAAACTCCATGTTTGTGCAAGTTTACAGGGTTGTTTTGGACTTGTATGAGGTTTAACATGTTTGATTTTGAGATGGTTTTACCTTTTATGCTTTTGGTGGGATGGATTTTAGGAAGCATGCCTATAGAAATAAGTTTGATGAGTGTGGATATGATTTGATCATGTTTCTTTGATGTTTTGGCATGATTTGATCCTTAGAATACTTGTGTTTATGTCTGGGGAATGTTAAAGTATGTTTGTATCCTTGAATGCTTGAAAAACCAATAAAATCGGACATTACATGTCTAGGTGTATCGATACATGAGAAGGTGTATCGATACGGATAAGTGTATTTTGGTTGGGCGTATTGATACACGAGAAGGTGTATCTATAAGAGTAAGTGTACTTTTGGCCTGAGTATCGATACGGGTAGAGGTTTATTGATACGGTTCTGAGCTACTGGAATTATGATAAAATGGTTTATAACTCGCGTATCGATATGCCCCCGCGTATCTGTACACCTGATTGTTATGCTTGCAATTAAATGAGTTCATATGTTCATTTAGAGCTGAAATTTGAGAAGTAAGCATGAAACCTGACTAATTAAAGATCGATAAATTTAGATTTAACTAAGTCTCCATAATTTTCCAAATATTACGTTTTGGTCCCTAAAGTGTCACTCTTGCAATTGAGTGCCTTATCGTTGTCTGTTTCGTACGATATTTGAACCGCTACTTGTATGAACACCGTAGGATCTAAATTGGATCTAGACAAGATAAAAGAAAAAATGGACCGTTTTTCGAGTTAGTTCTTTCAGGTTTGCTTCGGCAAACCCAATGTGATCCTCTTGATTCGGTCTGGCGTCTAAGCCAGGTCAAGATGGTTACAATATGGTTGATCAAGATAGGATTTGTCCCTCCTACATTATAGGAGTAATATCATAGGTCACTTGATTGAGTGAGACTAGAAATGCATGACCATGCTCAAATAAGTTGATATGAGATATCATAGTTATTCGTTTATAATAGTCTACTCAAGATATCAAGAAATATTAGATGGAGAACACAAATGTGACTATTCCATGACTTGTGTCTGATCTAGATATAAGGACAAAAGGATGTAATACATGAAAAGAGTTAATCACGAAAAAGGTTCTGTCAAACCACGACTTACTATAACTTAGGTAGCAATGATATATTGCCAGATGCCACTCATTACTTGTAATATTAGAATTGTTCTAGATATTAGTGCTAATTTTACATGAACCAACACGAGTCATACCCTATGATTGAAACGAACAGATATCGACTAGATAACATGTGTACAAACTTGTTGTGCACGAAATAAGTAAAAAAACCGAAATTACTATGGTTATTGTAATTATAGATAATTTCATTTATATATATATTTAATACTAGATAATTATTGTAATTATCAGATACTATTAAAATATATATATCCCTAAAGAAGTTTGACAGAAGTAGAATCAGATTCTACATATCTAATTATATTTGGTTAAATATATTGTATATTTAAAGAATCCAAATTTAATTAGAATTAGGGTTTTGAATGCTATATAAAGGCATAAGGTCTAGCAGCCAAACACATGCTTCTGCGAAAACCTCTCTAACTCCTTGCGGTTTTTCCAAATTTAATTAAGGTAACGTTTCATCCCATTTCACACCGGATTTGTTTCTCGTACATGGATCATTGGTGGAATACGCCAGATAATTTTTCCGCTGCGCCATGGAATGTATCGACATTTCCATACAGTGTTCATGGATAATTTCTCGTTGTTTGGCAAAACATTTGAGGAATGACTTCAGAGTTTGGAGCATGTCTTAAGGAGATGTATTGAGACTAACCTGGTATTGAATTGGGAAAATGCCACTTCATGGTGAAGGAGGGCATTGTTCTCAGGAACAAAGTGACTAAGAGAGGATTAGAGGTTGACAAAGCAAAAGTTGAGGTAATCAAGCAATTTCCACCTCCTACAAGCATAAAAGGTATCAGAAGTTTCTTAGGACATGCAGGTTTTTACCAAAATTTCATTAAAGAGTTTTCTAAAATTTCTAAATCTTTATGCTTGCTTTTAGAACAAAATGCCGCTTTTGCATTTGATGATTCTTGTTTAAGAGCATTTTAGGAACTTAAAGATAGATTGATTAATGCTCCTATAGTCGTGGCACCGAATTGGAATGAGCCATTTGAGCTCATGTGCTATGGCAACGACTATGCCGTCGGAGCAGTGTTGGGGCAGAGGCGTAGCAAAGTTTTGCCAGCTGGATGATAAATGGAGCTCGTTGATTACTCCACAACTGAGAAAGAATTTCTTGCGATAGTCTTTGTATTTGACAAATTTAGATCTTACTTGGTAGGTAACAAAGTTGTGGTGTATACAGATCATTCGACATTGAAGTACCTCTTGGCAAAGAAGGATGCCAAGCCCAGAATGATCTGATGGACACTTATGCAAGGAGAATTTGATCTCGAGATCCGAGACAAGAAGGGCAGTGAGAACTTGGTAGTTGACCACCTATCTCAACTAGAGCATCACCTTGAAGATGGCAAGATCATTGCCTAAGAGATGGATTCCCAAACGAGTATTTACTTGCAGCCAATGTTATGCAATGGTACGCTGACATAGTCAACTACCTGGTAACTAATATTTTGCCACCAGATCTGACATATAATGCTAGGAAACGTTTTCAGCGAGATGTTCGACAATATTATTGGGACGAGCCAATTTTATTTAAGCAGTGTGCCGATCAAGTGATACGTCAGTTTGTGCCAGAAGATGAACAACACAATATATTGCAATTATGCCATGCATCATCGTATAAAGGTCACTTTGCCAAGATGAAAACTGCTACCAAGGTGTTGTAGTCGGAATTCTTTTGGCCCACACTTTACAAAGATACCCATAACTTTGCCATGGCATATGATCGATGCCATCTGATAGGAAACATCTCCGGCAGACACCAATTACCACTACAAAACATTATTCCAGTGGATTTGTTTGATGTATGGGAAATAGACTTCATGGGTCCCTTTCCCCCATCATTTGGTAATCTATATATATTTGTGGCCATTGACTACGTTTAAAAATGGGTTGAAGTTGTTTCTTTGCCAAAAAACGATGCCAAGGTTGTTGCCAAGTTCCTACATAAGCATATTTTTACTCGATTCGGGACCCCCGGAGTTATTATTCATGATAAGGGTACACATTTTAAATTCAATTTAATTTCTAAAGCTTTGTGCAGGTATAGAATTTAGCAAAGGATTGCCACGACATACCATCCCCAAACGAATGGCCAAGCAGAGATTTCAAATAAGGAGATCAAGAACATATTGGAGAAGAATGTGAATCCAACAAGGAAGGACCGGTCCTTGAGACTAGATGGCTCCTTGTGGGCTTATAGGACAACTTTTAAAACTCCTTTGGGAACCTCCCCATTCAGACTCGTTTTTGGAAAGGCATACCACCTACCAGTGGAGTTGAAACACCGAGCATATTGGGCAATCAAAACGCTTGACATGGGATGAAGAGCTGCTGGAGAAAAGAGGTTATTAGATTTGAATGAGTTAGAGGAATTCAGAACACAAGCTTACGAGAATGCCAGACTCTACAAGGAAAGGACAAAACGATGGGATGAAAAAGGGATATTGTCAAGGCAATTTGAGGTAGGCCATCATATTTTATTATTTAACTCAAGGCTAAAGTTGTTTCCAGGGAAGCTCAATTCTAGATGGTCGGGCCCCTTCAAAGTTGTGAAGCCATATTCTCATGGAGCAGTAGATATTAAGGATTTGAAGACAGGAACAATTTTCAAGGTAAACGGCCAAAGATTGAAACACTATTCGGAAGGTAGTCAAAAGAACGCCAATGAGGCTATCCTTCCGGCAGAGGTTCCATGATCATCATCATCATTGTTTGATTTTTGTATATAATAGGTTAGATGTTTTTCTCTTTTTTTAGTATTTTTCATTTATTTTTCTTTCTTTTAATTTTGATTCTTCCTTTTCTGCGTTGAAAGGTTTTTCTTTGAGTTAGTGCAGGTTTCATGTGTCAGGTGGAATGGAAAGGCAAAAGATCGGCACGAGGCGATTTAAAAAATGTAGAGGAAAGAAAATTACCCTAGCCGCCCAAGTGAGAGTGAAAATCTTTGCTTTGAAATTTACCCTAGCTGCCCAAAGTGATAAGTTGAAATTCAAACTTCAACCTAATCACCTTAACACCTCTTTCCCGCGCCATCCTATCACCATAAACCCTTATCACATCATCTTTTATTTTCCCTAAACACGTGTAAACCCATCATTATTCCCACTCAACCGGCCACAATAAACACTCCCACTTAAACACTCAACCTTTCATCCTTCCATCTACTTAAAACCCTAACCGATCCAAAGATAGAGACTTTTTACTTTTCCCTCTATTTTCTTTATCAAGCAAGAACATCATGAATCACTTCTTCTTCTTCCAAAAACCACTCAAGTCCCAAACATATTCCCATGGGCTCCTCATCGACAACCTTCAAGATCTTCTTCAATGAAGAAATCTGCAAGAAACACGAAAAGAACTTTACCTCAAGAATCTTTTGTTGTGAGAAAAATTTTGAATTCAAGAACGAACTCAACTTGGGATACACCCCAGAGTTCATGGCACTGGTGACAAAGCACAAGTGGGAACTGTTTTTCCAACAAACGAGAGAAGTTTACTCCAACATTGTTCGAGAATTCTATGCCCATCTCACAATCAAAGACTCACCCTACTTGAGGATACGAGGTACGTGTGTGCGATTTAATGAGGGATATATTAATGCCATCTTTGAGTTGGATTGTACAGAGGATGAACAACTTGAGTTTGTTGATTCAATGGACGTTGCCAAGAGGTAGAAACCGTTGAAAGATTTGTGTGAACCTGACACCAAGTGGACTGTTTCATCGAAGGGACACTAGACAGTCAAGTGCCCGGCATTGAAGCCACAACCAAGAGGGTGGAATCACTTCTTGAAGGCAAACCTTATGCTGACCACCCATACCAAAACTGTCTCGGAAGAGAGATTGGCATTGTTGCATTCAATCATTATGGGCCGCAAGATCAACGTCAGTCGAATCATCATCGAGGAAACCTATAAGTGTGCCTGTAAAAGAATGGAAGTTTGTTTTTCCCTTTATTGATTTCTAACATTTGTATGAAGCATGGTGAGCCCAAGATTGATTCAGACAAGGTCCAAGAAACCAAGGGAACAACAATTACACATGCCCTGTGGAGGCAACTCACTGCCATCAAGTCCAAGGACAAGGGTAAGGGAAAGGCGACAGAGCCGATGTCCAAGCCCAAGGTGTCGAAGGCAGAGCCCGAGACTCCTATGCCAGCTAGTTTAGTGTTAATGCTTTCTAAACTTTTTCCAACGCCAGGAGATCAATGTCCAAAAATTAGAGAAAGCTGAGGAGCAAAACATCAAGCTCTGGAATTATGCTTATGCCAGGGATAATGCCATCAGGAAGACTCTTGAAGGAATGTCCCCAGGTGTCTTGCCATCCTTCACTGAGTTCCCCACTGATATCTTTGCCAATGATGATGTGCTAGCCAGTCCTCATTCAGTCCATACTCTGACACAATTTGATGCCACCGTACCAATATCTCCTATCCAAGTTGAGTCTGCCAAGACAAAAACGCCGCCAGAACCAGAAGAAGAAATCCAAGCATAACCTGCCACAACACCTGTCGCACCTACCTCGTTTGCTGCCACTAATGTTCCTGCTGCCTTGGAGTCAATTAAGATTGTCAAGGAAGTCCTCTGTGATATTGGAGTTTCCACTGCCACCTCAAAGCCCATCATGATGAGAACGAAGCGTAAGGCTCCTGATCGTGGGAGCTTTGTCAAAAGAAAGAACCACGTCACACGCTAAGAAATCTCCGAATGGGAGTCCTCTTCCCCTTCAAGTCCTTGCATTAATTTTTAATCATTTGTACATGCATTTAGTTTTATTTCATGTGTTTATATATGTTTGCATACATTGAGGACAATGCACACCTTTGGTTTGGGGGTGTGTGTTGCCTCACATCTATTGCTATGCAATACATTCTATTACTATGTATATATTTTTGTTTGCATTCTATTGTCATATAAGTATAATCATGCATACCAAGCCACTAAATTTTTTTAATGGGTTAAATTTTGAAAGATTGCTAACACTTTGCTAGTATAGTTTAATTTGTTCTAGAGTATTCTGTCAGATGATGAATTGAAAATTTTTAGTTTGCATATGCCAGCAGAGTAGTATTGCCAGGTCTTCTTGGCAATTGATCTCTAGTTTAGGGAATTGAACTTTCACTTAACGTGTATTGTGCATCTAGTTCCCAAACAAACTTAAAATCTTGAAACTAAGCTCATAATAAAAAAGAAAAAAATATTGATGCCAGGGTAAAAGAAATTAATAAGGCAACAATGTTTGGCTAATGCAAGAAAAATGTAGTACTCTCCTTTACCTTAGGGATAATAAGTAAGTTGGGGCTTTGTTGTTTGCTCCCTCTTAGTTCTCAAGTAAAAAACTTTAGGGTATGTGTTGAAGAGTAAAAACCTAGTAATGTATGGATTAACGTGAGGGTTTGTGGTATGCTCCCTCTTATTTCTCACACCAAACATTATTACGAAGCAAGCTTAAAATATTGCCAGCAGAAACTCTTGGCAGGAATAAAAGAAAAATAACAATTCCGAGTTTGGATAGTAAATTTGACTAAGGGAGTAAAAGGATACTTGATGCATATTGCCTACACTTCATGCACTCTTCATGACCTTAGACTAGAGTTATATTGTTGCACTTGAATTTGCTTATCTGCTTGGTAGTACTACACTGGGATACTTAAGGATAGAACTTGGGCCAGATTCTGCTTGCTAGCACTTGTTGTCATTCTGATCAAATTTTTGCCGAGGTACTATTTTTATATTTTTTAATTTCACTTGCTTTATTTGAGGACAAGCAATGAGCTAGGTTTGGAGGAGTGTTAACTCCTAGAAAGTACTAATTTTTATGTATATTTTACAATGCTTTGGCTTGTCTTTAGGTATATATGATTGCATTTAGTCGTTAAATTCATGCATTTGCATAAGGAGTTATGGATTTGTGTTTAAGCCAATGTGAAGGGTTGCTTTGTTGGCATTGATATAGGCTAGGCAGAGCAGCGCATGCTTGGCATAGCAAAGCAACATAGGAAGCAAGAATATAGAAGAAATTGTCGAGTAGCAGTTGGAAAAGTTGGACCAGAGATTGCCAAGCTCGGCTGGCATGGAAGTGAAGTCTGATGACTGGTCAAAGTAGCCGTAGAACCCAGTACACATCAGCCCTAGAATTCAAAATGAAGATAAGATGATAACACGCTTATCTTGGTGTGTTATTCAAAATTCAAGTTCCAAACCCTATCTTGGGTATCCACGCGTGCCTATTTAAAGGAAGAGATGAGATCGATCGAGGAGAGCTTGAAGTGTGAGAGAGCACGACCATGGTGGAAGAGGAAGGCTGTGTGGTTCGACCAACTAAGACCGAGAGCTTGGAGCCATTGAAGGGTTGCATCGACGGACCTCCTTCTTACCCATTCTCTTAGTTTTATTTATTTATATTTAAATGATGATGTTAAAATATGATGATATTTTGTGGATGGACCCCACAACCATGAACTAAGCTTTTACATTTGGTTAGGGGATGTTTGTGTTTAGGGCTTTATTTATGTTTGGTTTTTAATAATCGGAATGCCTTGGCATTGTTTTCTATCTGGCTAGCACTTCATCTTTCCAAATTCTTTGCCATGCGACCACTGGCATTGTTTTCTTATTACACCTTAATATCTTAACATACTTGAGCGGTAACGATTAGTTGCCAGATACTAAGAAGAGAAGCTTCGAAAGAAGATGTTCAAGTAGATGAGCTTACTTCGGAAGTGAGTCTACCCCTTAGGAGTATAGATTGACACTTAATCAAATTAATTAATGGAAAACTTCATTATAGACATATAAGGGTTTTAACAAGGTTAATTTTGGGCATTGCCATCGACAGAGGAAATGCCACTCTTGAATATGCTCGACAATAATTCCAAGGTAGGAGATTATTAATAGCTGGCATAACTAGCCGTAAAAACCAGGCATCTATTGTCAACGCTCATCACTCATTTGAATACCTTTTCTTGCCAACACTGTTTTATTCATATTACAATTCTTTAAGTCACTTTCTGTATTACTTGTTGACCGTGTATACTTGCACGCAATCCAACAATCCAACATTTTCCCTTAGCAAGTAAACAATTAAAAAAATTAAATTCTCGGTCAATCCCTGTGGATACGATACTCAGCTCACTTCTGTATTACTTGTTGACCGTGTATACTTGCACGCAAAGTACTCATTCTTGGCATTACTTATTGTATATTTACATTGCATTTTCAAGCTTTTGTCAAGCGGTATCAAAGTCGAAACGTATCCGAAGGCTCCGGAACGACTACAACACACAACAAAGACACCATTCAGGTGGTGGGAGGAGAACACATCCTTAACTCTGGCATCATTCAACTAATCCACATCTCAACAGTCCGGGGCGATCTCGACCCCAAAATTGCTCCAATGAGCGGCTCAACACTTAACTCGGCTCTCTGGGCCGCAATTATAACCATCTTAGCGTCGCAACATTGGACGCACCATCATGATATTTCGATCTTAAGGAATACCAACTTAATTTAAGGGCTTGTATTCACTAGACGCCTTACTACAACACCTATACCACCCGAGGTTTCCTAGAACCGGCTAAACCTAAGCTCTGGTACCACTAAATGTAACACCTTCAAACCCATATATCGCATTTGGGCCTTAAGCTCAACCTGTTACCATAAAATTTCTCAACTCGGTTTAGCCCAACAAAGTATTTTCCAAAAACATTTAAATCAAATAGTTGAAAGTATAAATAAATAATTAAATCATTACAAAGGAGCTTCAAATTAATTAAAAAAATTTGTACATTCGACTTGAATAATACAAGTTCAAAAAGTAAAAATTACAGTCTCCACCACGTAAGGTCCTATGAATACACAACCCACTAAACACAAGTACCGTACTCTGGAAATCACCACATGCTAAAGTCTCGTACTAATAGTGCTCCTCGATCCCTTGATCCGACGATCAACCTACGCACGAAAACAATGATTTGGAGCACTGAGCTTACAAAGCTCAGTGATACACATCTACTCTAATATACTTTATGCTCATCATAAACATAAGCATGCAAGCTAGTACGAGCAATAAGGAGAGATAAATAAATATGTAGCGCTACCACTAGTGCCTAAACACATACTCCCATCATGCAAAATATCAACCATGGCACACAAGGCCGAACCATACTCGGGATCTCACTAGATCATCCGAGCAAAAACACACAAAGTCATAACCACAAACCTGAAGTGAGGCTCGATGTTACACAACCTCTGGAACGTACACTCTAAGTGAGGCCCGGTGGCACATAGCTTCAGGAACGTACATTCTTTGGGTGAGGCCCGGTGTAGACTCTTTAGAAGATGTGTAAAATAATGATGGCAAAAGGGGCAATTTATAGATAATGGGCAATTGTATGCCAAGAGTCCTTTGTGTGCAAGTATACATGGTCTGCAAGTAATACAGTTTGGTAAGCCGAGTTATCGATCCCACAAAGATTGACTTGGAATTCAATTGCTTTGACGGTTTACTTGTCTTAGGAAAAAGATGATTTATTTTAGAGTTGTTTTAGAAACTACTTAAAAGAAAAGAAAATAATTGAGTAAAATGTTGGCAAGGAGGGTGCTTTTAATGAATGATGAGTGTTGGCAGGGAATGCCTGGTTTTAACACTGTTCATGCCACCCTTTGTTGGCAAACTATCTTGGCATTGTTTGCCGAGCAGATTCAACATTAGCAAAGCCTCTCTCGATGGTCATTGCTCTAAGTCGATTTTGTAAAAACCCATATATCTCTATAGTGCATGATTTTAAATGAATCGAGTTGATTAAGAACCAATTTATACTCCGAGGGGGTAGATATTACTTCTGATGTAAGTTCATCTACTTGAACGACTTCTCTCGAAGCTTCTCTCCCAAGTATCTAGCAACTGATCGTTGCCTCCCAAGTTTGTTAAGATATTGAGGAGCAGTAGGCCAACTATGTTAGCTCTCACTTTGGCAAAGTATTTAGAAAAATAGTAATGCTAGCTCTCCCTTGGCATTTACAGTTAGAAACAATAAAGAATTCCAGATAGAAAAACTTTGCCGAAACAGAATTGTATTCAAAGAAATAAGGCATAAACCAACCTTTAAACCAAACATCCCCCACCAACTATGAAATTAGTTTATGGTGTGGGATTTAACCAACAAAACCATAACCGTTTTCAGATACATCATCCTAAAATAAAAGTGAAACAACTTAAAACCAAAAGAATGGGCGAGAGGGGTCTCTCGATGCAGCCCTCAAATCCAGGCTCTCGTCCAAGTAGTTGAACCACCCTTCCTCGGTGCAGCCAACCGTCACTCGTCGAGCTCTCCAACACCTCACTCCGATCACTCTAAGTCTTCACTTTGCTTCCTCTACATGCTTGATCGGTTGGTTGTATATATAGGCGTGAAAGGGAAGGGAATAGGATAACTCCCACATTTGAATTTCAAAATACTCCAAGGATAGGAGATAAGCCTCATCCGATCGGTGTGATAGCTTATCAAGCTAGGGCTGATGTCATCTTGCCAGTGTTGCTTTGGCACATGAGCTTGGCATGTCTACGCCAACGTAGCTTGGCGTCACCTTATCTGCTATTTTTTGAAGATTGATCCATTTGCAATCTTTTAGGAGCATGATCCTTTCCTATTTTTTTCTGGGTTCAACAACCTCTTTGCATGGCATCAAGTGCACTTCTCTGCCAACAAGTGCCTGGCATCGTCTGGTCCTTCTGTGCCAACAACACTTGGCATTCTTCTTGGGAATCCTAATTGGCAATCCTAACTGTGTTGCTTTCCTGCGCCAAATCCCATGTCAAACCTGTAAAATAACCACAAAAACAACCCTTCACCCTGGCATAGACATAAAACTAAACTCCTTATGCAAATGCATGATTCTAGCAACCTAATGCAACTAAATGTACCTAAAAACAAGCAAGAGTGTTGTAAAATTGGCATTAAAAATAGTACTTTTGGAGAGGTGACATCCGATGCCACATAGCTTCGAGAACGTACACTATAACACCTTTGACTCGGCCTAGATATTAGACTCGAACCAAGAAGATCACATTGGGTTTGCCAAAGCAAACCCGAACTAACTTACTCGAACTACGGTCCATTTTTTGACTTATCTATATGCATTATTAAGACCTATGGTGTTCATCCAAGTAACGATTCAATTTTCATTTGATACGAACATCGATAAAGCACTCAATTATAATTATAAGCATTCTAGGGACCAAAGTTCAAAACTGAATAATTACAGAAAATTATACAAGTTACCGCTTCTTAATTGGTCATATTTCATGCTAGCGTGTCAAATTTTAGCTTAAACAGATAACAAATAAGCATCCAATTTAGCGAAATACAAAATTAAGGACTAAATCGTAAAACTGCCAAAATACAGGGACTAATACATTTATAACAGCTTCTTACAACAATTAGACACATTAAAATCATGCTTGCACAATCTCAGGTTAAACGGACTACAATTACCCAAGCAATTGATGCATGAACATATGAGGAACAATATGTAAAAAACTTAAACTTGGTAAAGCTTATTAACTAATCAAACTATCGGCCATTCTGGTACCAAGTGTACCGATACGGGCTGCATTAAAAATGCATCTTAGAGGATTGAAATCACAAACATAACATGTCCAAGTTCTTACATACAACATCGACATGCTTCTAATACTATACCATCATTAAACAAATAAGCTCAAATAATTACATTCCAATTATTCAACACAATTCACATTCATATTATTAATCTAGAGGCATGCTTCCTAACAATATAAAGCATTATCCAAGAAGCACCAAATGGTGAAGACTTCAAACATAGGCTATAGATCAAATAAGAAATAGAAGTACATAACCATAAGTACACTTGGAACACAAACAATTCATCCAATCATTATTTGAACCATTTTAAATCATTAGATCGTAACCAACAAATG
Organism: Hibiscus trionum; assembly: GCA_030270665.1. Taxonomy (NCBI): domain Eukaryota; kingdom Viridiplantae; phylum Streptophyta; class Magnoliopsida; order Malvales; family Malvaceae; genus Hibiscus; species Hibiscus trionum. The sequence goes on along the minus strand of BSYR01000026.1, from coordinate 51,317,765 downwards.
TACTTGGAAGTAACTAAACCAACATCATACTCATTAAATAAAATCATCGTCCAACAAGATATAAACTCCAACCATACAATCAAGCCTTATACAAGATAACATCCCAACGATTAACCCATATTGTTGTATTACAGATAATGATAATACCATTAAACATACTCTTTACAATGCTTGTGTAAAGTGCTCATTAGTCCTATATTTTATATGCATTCCATCTCATATCATTAATGTTCTTAAGTATATTTTAGGCATATTTAGGTTCATGCATTGCATATTTACAATATTCTTTACTTTGCCATGATTTTATTGATTATCTTTTATTTGGTAAGGAAAAGATGTTGTTTTAGTTTAGTTTGCATTTCAGGTCTAGAAGTTGTTAGGAAGAGGACATACCAGAGGAGAGGATGCAGAGGCAGCAGACCAAGGAGCTGTACTGATGGAGTTCCAAGCAGAGAAAGCCGATGTCGGGTTTCTGTCACCGCCGTACCTGCCGCCAAGGGCAGCAAGCTGAGGAATTGGAGAATTGGAGTGCGATCTATAGAGCAAAAAATCCTGATTCCAACGATGCCATCCACTCAATTTTCTGACGCCTGGAGCAGCGAACAGAGCCGCCGAAGGAGGAAATCAAGATAACTTGCGGTGCAAGGCAACGAGAAGAAGTCCACATTCAACTCAAAGAAGTCAGAATTAAAGGTTGCCTTTAATGCAAAAGCTACTTTGAAGACTTCTACTCCAACGAGGACTTGACCTAGCTAATGCCTATATATACTTGACATATTTTGTAATTGAAGACAACTTAGGTTTTCCTTTGGGCATAGTTTAGGTTTTCTTGCCGCCATTATGTTCTAAATTCTCTCTTGGGTTTGGGTTATGTTGTAAACTAGTGTGAGAATGGTTATTTAGGAATTAAGTTTGTTTTTGCAATAAAACATCAAGGTTTGCTTATTCCATGGTCTTCATAGTTTTCAATTAAGTTCGAAAGATTAGTTGCCAACTATCTATTTGTTCGGTATAGAGAGAGTGAAACTCATGAAAGGGATAAGTACGTTCCTCATCCTAATCAGGTGTTGATCAATTCGACCTAGACATAGGTGCGAGTTTAAGGCGGCTAAAAGAGTACGAACCAAGGTTATTGTCTTTGCAAGATTCACGCCGTGACGGGTATCATCTTCAGTGTACAACAACAATATTCTGACTTAGACATAAGCGGGATCAATATCGAAGTGTTCTGCCGAGCCTTGAAGGTCTGCCAAGTTTGGTGCCGAGCCAACCGTCCGTTCCACTGCTGAGGCAGCGAAAGCGTCGAAGCAGCCAATCTGCCATCCTCCCCCGAGGCAGCAAAGTCTGGCAGCGCAAAGCATCTTAACCTATTCAACGCAGTTTCACACTACTAAGCAGCATAACCTGACCCATCCTATCACCTTGATCTTTTCTATCAAGTACTTGTGTTTTATTTACTTTTTATTCTTTTATAAACTAAAATTTATTTGTGCATGTAATTTTCTTTGTGTAGGAACTACATCTCGAATAAGCTGTCCAATCCCTGTGGGAGATGATATCTTTTATATTATAACTTGACAAGAGTGTGCACTTGTGCTCATATTTAGAGAACACCCAAACGCTCTACAACTTACCTTGGGATCACTCCTTGCCTCGAACCACAACCCCGTACTTGCTTAGTTCACTGCATTGACAGAAGAAAAAAGAGTGTAAGCATATAATGCCTAGTGAGTGCGCTCGAAAGGGTAAAACATCAATGCATTTTCAAATCAAAACCGACATTAGAAACCTTTATTAAAGCAAGTCAAACACACCATTTCCAAATCATTTAAATAAAACATGCCTATTCAAAACATATACTTCATGCTTTCATAACTATCTTATCATTCTCAAGACGTTTATATAAAACATGTTTAATCAAATCAAAGCATTTTCCCGATTGTTTCGAAAATGCATCATGCATAACAACCATATGCATCAACCCACTTTTAACAAGTCTCATGTTTTATCAAACCAAAGCGTTCCTCATAATCTTTTGTAAATAATGTCATGCATAATACCCATATGCATCAAAGCTTCTAATAACCATGCATAAATCACCATATGCACAAAAGCCTTAACATTAAATCTGATATAATGGCAAGAATTGTGACCCCAGATAGACTTACCTCTATCCTTATAACAAAAACAATATGTTTTATCAAAATGCATCGGATACACGGAATTTCGGATGGACTCACCTCCACTTAATCTCACTTCGGCCGGGAATAGGCTCACCCCTACCTATCGTGCTAGGCTCACCCCTAACACACAACAAATAGGCTTACCCCTATTGCAAGAATCGAAGAAACCATCAACCTAAGTAGCCTAGTTAAATCGCTATACCTCAAGACCGCTAAGCGACCGACTTTATTTTATAGTGCACTTTAAACCCTATGGCATGCGAACTATATCCGATACTTACATCACATAGCCAATATATCATTTTTCAAATACATTTACTTATTGTTTTCCAATGCATTTCACAAAATCGTTTCATATGCAAAACCACATTGCCAAAGGCAACAACACATTCCTTTCAGGAACCATTTATATAAAATCACATTGCCATAGGCAACAACCACATTCCTTTAGGAACCATTTCTCAATTCTTTTGGGCATCCATAAACATGTTTAATCATTACATATCATTTAAATAATGCATAAAATAGTAAGTAAATCAATCCATGCTTTTAAACTAAAACATGTAAATCTAGTCTCATATCAAACCTATATTTAAAAGGCGAAAATAGAGAAAACTTACTTCCGAGCTTAGCTAAGCTTGTGAGGCTTTAACTAAACTCCCAAAGTCATAATTCAAATCTCTTTATAGTACCAAAATACATTTGCACTCATCAACTTGCTATCGTCTCAATGTCAACGCCTCGACACCTAACCGAAAATTGTCCGAACACTTACCATCTTCCACAAAAAAATACAAGGGTTAATATAAATTAGATCACGCTAAGGTAACCACTTCATTAAAATACCCCAATTTATACCAGTTATATTCGAAACAAAATAAATCAACAACAGCCGCACCAATACAAATTACGCCGCACAGTCCTGTTTACTTAAACGCACCGCCTCTGCTTTAGAAACCATAAGTCCCCTTTTTTGATTTTCTTTCTTTTCTTTTCATTTCCATTTAACCACCACAAAAATTTGTCCTTTTTCTTATCTACCAAAATCACGTAGCAATATGGAAATGCAGCTGTAGCCGCATTCCTCAAACCAAACAATTCGCGGCAGTGCCCTGCTTCGGCAGTTCGATTCTTTCTTTTTTTTAGCTAACAACAATTTTTTATCCGAAAATAACGTATGATTTCATTAAAAGAGAGAATCATACAAAAAGAATTATTCGAATGCCTCATTACAAACCTCTCTAATCTAGAATGAAGGAAAAAATACATTCGAACGATTACAAACAAAGCGAGTCAAACATAAAAACTCCAAAGGCACAACCCCACTACCCATAAGAAACATTAGGAAGCTCACACCACCACAAACATCATAGAATTATCCAATGCATAAATTTCGAGACTCCAAAATCCTTGTCCAGAAAAGCACCCTCCACCCAATCCTACCAAAGCCAACCGACACAGCAGCAACTACATCGCAACCCCTAACGCTCGTCCCTCACTTGACAACACGAAACCATGTCGAACGCTCAACCCCTTCCTTGGTCAATGCATCCGCCTATCCATTTGCTTCCCTAAAAGTGTTAACAAAACTCACATTAAATAAATGTGTGCAAGCCTCATCAATAACACAAAAACATTGCCACAAACGCAAAGGACGTCGCTCCACATGTAAAACCCATGCGACGACAACACGGGAAGCATATTCAATTACAATCGGATAAGTCCCGCCCCATGTCGAGTCCACTATCATTTCTAAAGCAATCATAATGGCTCTCACCTCCGCTTCATTGGAGTCTAAAACACCTAAAGGACCCGAGAACATAGCCAAAACACACCCTGACGAATCACGCAATACCCTTCCACACCCTACAATCCCGGGCTTACCTCAAGCGGAGCCATCCACATTGAACTTTAGAACTCCTACCACCGGCGGTTGCCAGACAACATTCGGACGACAAACAACCTCACCCTTCGATACATAACATAAGTGAGGGCTATCCCACCAGCTACCCTCCATAATCAACGCATCCATCGTCGTAGCTTTCACCCAATGCAACGATCTCAATTTAATCAAGAAGAACAGTTCATCTATAGATAACTTCTTCTTGTTGAACAAAATATCATTTCGAGCCAGCCAAGCCGACCACAAAACTGCATGACAACCAGCAATCCACCACTTACGTAAGATACCCGAGAACAAACAAGCACCTTGTACCAAAAACTCATCCAAAGTTCGCGGCAAAACTAAATCCACACCCCACCACGCAAAGAATAAATACCATACCTTTTGAATCACTATGCAAGAAAACAAGATATGGTCAATCTAATCCTTCCCCTCATCACACCATAAACAAACATCTTCCAAATGACCAAATGAAATACCCCGTTCCAAAAGAAAACAAATCGTCGGCAAACGCTTCAAGGAGATAAACCATAAAAAACATTGGACCTTGGGCGGCACTTCCACACCCCAAATCGAAAATGCATGAAATTCTTCATCCAACATCCTGAAAGAGCTCATGAGCTTCGTTAATTCACCCACTGAGAATACTCTCGTAACATTTGGGCACCACATTAATTTAACAACCCTTGTCAAAAGCAAGGGCTGTCTCGCCACCATAGTAATCAACTCTAGTAGTTGAGATTGTTCAAAACCTCTTAATGCACGGCTGAAATAAGCAGAGCAATGACCATGTGTAAGACTCCCACCCTCATTGTAATTTGACACAAAAGCAAGCTTAGAACTAGCAATCCGAAACAATCTAGGAAATAATATTCGAAGCGGTTCTGATGAGCACCAAAGATCGTACCAAAACAATACCTTTTTACTGTCCCCAATCACCACAAAAAAACACTGAAATCCCATAAAACGTTGCACAATCGCATCTTCTTGCAACTCAACAATTTGATGCCAAATAGTCGACATACGATGTTTTCTCACCATGCTCAAACGCCACGACAACACCTCAGTCCCATATTTCGCAACAACCAAAGACCTCCACAAAGAATCTGTTTCAATCGCAAAACGCCACACCCATTTAGCAAGCAACGCTAGATTTCGTATCCTTAAATTCACTACACCCAAGCCACCCAAATGTTTCGGTTTGCACACTCTATCCCAGCCAACTCGACTCATATGTCGATGTCCATTGTCAGCTCCCCATAAAAATGCCCTCCTTATCCTATCAATTTTATAGGTTACCCCTTTTGGAATTACATACACTGCCATATAATATGTTGGAAGAGCCGATAAAACGGAGTTCACCAACACAACTCTCATTGCGAAAGATAATGAATGCCACTTCCATTCGGCCAATTTCACCTGAAACTTTGAATTAGCGGCTCCCAAACTTCGATTGATCTCGGATTGATCCCAATTTGCATACCAAGATACTAAAATGGCAATTCACCCCTCACACATCCCAACTCTGTCGCCATATCTGCCACAACATGTTCCTCAATACCCACAACATAGAGCGATGATTTATTAAAATTAACTTGTAGTCCTATGACACATTGAACACAAGTTAAAATATATTTCAAATTCCTTGCCAATTCCACCTTCCCTGGTAACAATATGACCGTATCATCTGCAAATTGAAAATGTGATAACCGAAAATCCGGCGCGACTAAAACTACCTCAATATCCTAGTTGTTCAGCTTTCACCATAAATTGATGTAGTACTTCCGCCACTACCACAAACAATAATGGTGATAAAGGATCACCTTGTCGTACCCCTCTTTCCATGCTAAATTCTTTCGTTGCGCTCCCATTCACCAAAATTGCAAGCCTTGCAAAACTAACACACTCCATCATCCATCTACACCAACGCCCCCCACATCCCATACACAACAATACTGCTTCTAAACACTCACACTTTATACAATCATAGGCTTAAGCGAAGTCTAACTTAAAAACGACCCCTCCCTCACCATACCTTTGATTCTTCAAAGAATGCACAACCTCATTTACTAGTAAAATCCCATCTACAATCTGTCTTCCTTTTACAAAAGTCGATTAAGTATCACTGACGAGATAACCAATTACAAATTGAAACCTATTCGCCAAAACCGTCGCTAATATTTTATAAATGGAATTCAGTAGACAAATGGGACAGAAATCACCAATTACCTCTGGATTAACCTTCTTCGGGATGAGAACAACATATTTTGAGTTCATTCCCCTCTGCATCACACTCGAATCATAAAAATCTTTCAACACTAACATCACGCCATCCTTTAGAAACTCCAATCCTTTTTTCAAAAATTCAAAGGTATAACCATCAGGACCCGGGGCTTTCGATCCCTCAAAATTCCAAATAGCTTGTTTAACCTTCGCTTCTGTAAACTCCACTGTCAAATGCTTAGCCTGCTCATTAGTAAGGTAGTGAAAATTCAAGTATACACCCAACGCACCACAGACCTTTTGTTTCGTGAAATGTAAACAGAATTCTTTGAACAAATGATTCTTGACACGATCTGGTTTGTAACGCCCCGATTTTAGGCCTAGAAGAAATTGAGGTCAATTCGAGGTTCCTAGAGCATAGACTAGAGATTCGAATATTCAGGAGTGTTTCAGAGAAATCAAGGTTCGGGTTAAGATAAAAATACGAGAAAATGCTTAAAAATCATTTTTAATTATATAAATGATTTTGGTAAAATCAATTTTAAGAAAAAGATTTTGGAAGTACGATATTTTGAGTTAGTGACCAAAATGCGATTTTTGCAAAGTTGTTTTAGTGTCTATTTTGTAAAAAGATTGGAACTTTAAATCTTTAAGGAGCTATTTTACCTAATTATTTTTATCAGATTTCTCTCTTAATTTGGAACATTTTAAAAAGGTTTTAATTAATGATTAAAAGATTTAATAAAGGGAGAGTTGACTTTTTCATTAAAACCTATTTTACGTCACTTTCTCTCATTCTATTTTCTCTGAAAGATTTTCTTTAGCCAAACATTCTCCATTTTCAAGAAACTTGAGGTAATGCTCTTAATTTGCAGAGTTTATGATTTCAAAAGGATTCTTCGATCTTGATTTGCAAATCCTTATAATTTTCCTTTGATTTTTCAAGAAAATCACACCCAATTGAGAGAGATTTCACCCATTAGAGGTAAGGTTCGTTCTCCTTCTCAAATGATCAGTTCTTTACTGAAATTCTCAAGTTATCAATCCTTTATATATGATTTCTAAGTTGTTTTGATGGATTAATCATGGAAATTTGGTTAAATTGAAGTTTAATGTTGATATTTTGTGATTTTTGTAATGTTACCGTTTTCCTTGTTTTAAGGTTGTTATTAATCAAGATTTGGATGTTAGATGGTGTTGAAATAAAGGTTTTATCATAATAATCTCGAATTGGTTTGGATCTCTAGTTGTAGATGGCTAGATTTGGGGTTTTTGGTGAAGTTTTGAGGTTCTGGTGTTGTTGGAGGTTTATAGATGGGATTAGGTTGTTTTTAAATGTTAATGGTTGATCAAAAGTGGTTAGAAGTGGTAGATTTTGGATGGGTAAAGTTTGGAGAGTAATCGAAGGTGTTTTCGGTTGTTTCGGATAGTCGTTTTGGTGTTTTGGGCAGAGCAGCGAGGTAGCTTAGCTTGCTGATGGTTTTAATGCATTGAGATGCATTAATCCTCTGTTCTCGTGTCTTATAAACATGGGAGAATACATTAGACGTGATTGGTGAAGTTTCAGAAGCTTTGGAAGCTTGATTTTGCTTCGGCAAAGCAAGCGAGGCGTGATCGGTGAGTGAAATTGGTTTTAAAAGTCTTTAAAGACTTGAAAGCAAGGTTTGGGTGTTTAGGTTGAGTTTGAAACACTAACCTACATTCGAAAGTAAGTATGAGATGTTTCACTCTCGTTTCTCGGTTATTGTTCCACTAGTTTTATGATTATGCGCTTGCTTTGAAGATAGATTTATACCTATTGTTTTATGCATTTTTTGAGAAATGAAACGATGATTTTAATGATTCCATGAGATGGAATTGATATTTCAATGAGATAGAACTATTTGTGAAAATGCTATGCATTGCACATGCTTTTGAAATGGAATGAGAATGTTTTAGATTGATGCATTGAAAAACAGTAGGTAATGATGTTTAAAATGAATATATTGGCATGGGATGAGATTATTGTTACTGGATATAATTGGTCGACCAATAGGATGAGAAGTGCACTATAATATACAAAATTCGTACGTGCTCTTTGGTTCGGGCAATGGGGGTTGTGCCATCCTGTTCCAAAGTGAGAGTGTGGAGATGAGAGATTCCACCATGGTAGGTCTCGGTGAAACACCCAAGCTTTATGGTGATGAGAGATGCCGCCATGAGATTCCGGTGATGTGAGATTCCACCGGGGTAGGATTTGACATTTAGTTAAGCTATCCGCATATCCGAGTAATGTTGTTAAAATGCCAATATATGAGATTGATTATAAGATTCACATGTACCTTGTTATAAATGTTTTTATGCATGATGTTTTACATATGAGAATATGATTTGAGAAATGCTTTATGAGATTTAAGCATGTAAGGCTATGCCTTGAGATTTTGCATTTTGATGAATGCATGAGATAGATGGTACATGTGATTTAATGATGTGGTTTTGCTATGGAAATGATTTCAAGCATGAGATAGAAAGATCATGATGAGATAGAGATTTATAAACGAGAAATGGTTTTAAAATGCATTGTTGTGTTGGTTTGTTTTGAGCATCCCTTGCTAAGCAATCATGCTTACGCTCTCTTTTTACAACAATTGAGAGAATTATCTGGTGTGGGGAGCAAAGAAGCAAGAAGATCCAAGGATTCGGATTAAGCTCAAGTATGGTTTTATATTCGCTTATTAGTAATAATAGTTGGCAATGGGAGGATACCATGTTGATTGGGAGATGTGTTCTCTAACTCCCTGGTTTGGGGCAAGTTTTGAATGCCCTTAATATCTTGTAAATGGCCTCTAATGTTTGGTTTATGCCTTGGTTTGTGTTTTGACTTCTATGTGGCTATTTTTGTATAAGTTGCTTGCATATAGATTCCCTTGTTGCCTATGGACTTGCTATGATGTTGTTTCTGCCATGTATGTTGTGGTTTGATGTTCTAAATATGTTGTATGCATGTTGGAAGCATGTTGGAATGATTTAGTATAGATTAAAGTGTGAAAAACCAACAAAACGTGTCATTACAGGCCCAGGTGTTTCGGTACACTCGAGTCTATACCGAAACAGTTAGCCTGAAATGGCCTAAGAGTTTCGAAACAGGGAGGTCTGTTCCAATACATTTTGCCACTGGAAACCTCTATTCCGAAACACCTCAAAGGTTGTTTCGATACGGGCCCGTGTTCCGAGCCATGAGAACCTGTTTTGGTACGTCTGTATCGAAACAACAAGATGTTATGTTAGTTGTTGGAATATTCTGAAATTCTAATTCCTTACGTATTAGTCCCGGAATGTTGTGGTTGCAATTAAATGAGCATGGATGATTATTTTGAGCTGAGTTTTGACAGAGAAGCATGTAATATGTTTAACTAAGGGTTGGTAACTTTAAGAGTGGATAAGTCCCTGTATTTTGTTAAAATTACAAAATGGTCCCTTAAGTGTAATTGAATGCAATTGAGTCCCAAATCGTTGTCTGATTAAATTGTAAATTATTCCGATGTGATGTTAATCACTTAGGATCATAATGAACATCTAGACAAGATTAAATAAAAAAATAAAGAAATTAGGGTTGTTTATTGAGGGAGGTTTACCTCAATATCCCCCGTGTGACCCGTTCATCTCGGTCTATCGTCCAAACCGGGTCGAGGGGGTTACATTTGGTGGTATCAGAGCCAGGTTCCGAAAGAATTGGGAAGTAAGGTTGATGTGATATTGTTTTTTGGTTGAATCCTTGATGAATGCTATGCACGGTGATTGATTATGCAATGTTTTGATCATTGTTTGACTTGTGTGAGATGCACGGTGTTTGATAACATGAATTGTGATTGTTATATACTGTTGGGGAAGAAATTAAGGGTACCCATTGCCATATTGTTACTAATGTAAAGAGAATTTTGGTTTAGAAAAGTAAAACTTGAGCACATTGGGTTCTTGCTTTGGCTATCCTGATTGTTTTTATTGTTGCATTCTTTTTAGCTATACTGATTGGATAATGGGACCGGGACGAGAGCTTAGAGGCAATGTGTGTAATGTAGTCGAGAAAGAGATAGATGAGAACGTTGAGAATTTTCCGCTGCCTCATCCTATTGGTGGTGGTGGAGCTGGAGCTGGTGTTGGAGGTGTGGGACATCTGGCAGTGCAAGGGCAAGTTGCTACTGATATGACACCTTTGATTCAGGCTATAGTTGGGGCTTTTCAGGCAGTTATAGAGGGGATACACATGGCCACACCTCAGCCTGGTGCTAATACTGGTTTACCTCTGGAGCGTTTGCGCAGTTTGGGTAGAACTGATTTCCGAGGTCTATCTCCTGAGGGTTCTGAGGCTTGGTTTGAGAGTACCAAAAGGATTCTTGGCCAGATGAGTTGCAATGTTGTGCAAAAGTTAGGTTGTGTTGTCTTTTTGCTTCAAGGAGATGCTTATACGTGGTGGATGACCATCACTGCGAGTATAGAACCTGCTAAGGTTACTTGGGCATTCTTTGTAAATGCTTTCAAGAAGAAGTATTTGGGTGTTCATTATCTAGATGAGAAGAAGGGAGAATTTATGTCCTTGGTGCAAGGAAACATGACTTTTTCCGAGTACGAGATTCAGTTCACTCGGTTGAGCCAGTATTCTCCTGAGCTGGTTCCAGATGAACAAAAGAGATGTGATCGTTTTCTCTATGGGCTGGTGAAGGATGTTAAGACCTACATGTTGGCTTCGGACTACACCGACTTTGATGTCTTAGTCACTCGAGCTAAGGACATCGAACAGAATTTGGGTCTGGCTGCTTGTTCAGGTGGTTCTAGCTCTGGAAAGAGGGCTGCTGAGTATGATGGTGGAAAGGATCGTTATAAGAAGCATAAGGATCAGAGGTATCAACCGGATCCTAGGCGGGGTGGTGGTAACCCTGGTCGTGGTCATCAAGGCCAGAATGCTTTCATTCGTACTCTAGATTGTAACCGGTGCGATAGGAGGCACATGAGAGAATGTTGGGGTAATTTGGGTACGTGCTAGAACTGTGGATCGCGGGGACATATTAAGCATGATTGTCCACAACCTGTTAGAGATTGAAAAGCTCCAGTGAGAGCTGCTGAGCCACAGAGAGGTCGTGGGCGCGGTCATGGCAATTTTCAGCGCAGGGACGATGGTCAGAGGTATGTGGCACATATAGTTGTTGTTCAGCTTGAGGGAGGTGGACAGGCTAAAGTGTATGCGCACCGTAAGGGAAGGAATGACACGAATGTGATCACATGTACCTTTACTTTGCAATCATTGTCATTACTTTCTTTGATTGATTCTGGCTCTACTCATTCATACATTTTGCGTGAGCATGCACAAGTGCTTGGTTTTCCTATTGAGTTGTTAGATGTTGGTATGCGTGTGACCAGTTCTTTTGGTGAAACAATTGTTACAAGAAAGTTGTATAAGAGGTGTTCTTTGACTGTTCAAGCTCATGTGTTTGAGGTTGATTTTATGGATGTAACCCCCTAGACCCGCCTATGCGTTACAACGGATCCTAGGAAGTCACATTAGGGTCACAAGAGCGACCCACAATAAAAATACACATAAAAAAAGAAAACATATTACTTCAAAGCACTTATTAAACTGTAAAATCAACTTCTGTTTAAAATACCATTTCGGGAAGTCATTTAAACACACAACGAAAATTTCAGAAAGTGCTTTACAAATACTATCATAAAATAATACATGACATACATGCCCACTAACTATACAATACCGTACTCCAAAGGCAATGTCGAGAAAACTCCGAACACTGCTGTCAACCACTATACCATGATATATTCTTTGAACCTACGATGGTAAAAACAACGTGAGCTTGGAAAAGCTCAGTAATACAGAACTACCAAAAGATGCTATAAGCTCATGCAAATATAAGGTAGACATAACATTTTCATGATGTTCCGTGCAGTAACGACCTCCATTTCTGTTCTACTATTTTCGTGGTTGCATCATACTCGAGAAAAATGATATTTGTTCTTTAATCAGACCTTGAGAATTAGACGAGAATTATATAGGCTGGTAACATACGAGGCAGGAATCAGAGAGTTTGGTGTCTAGTGTGTTCCAACGGTGCAACGTTAATGCATGAAATGTAACAATGCAGTAAACCTTTTTATTTTAAATATATTTATTCCAAGTAACCGTAAAGTTCATTTTAATTCCTTATTTACCCTCCAACCATACTCCAGTATATAGTTTCCCCAGTGCGGTATCATGTACAGACATTAACCCGAGCCCATTGGGCGTGGGTACCATCCTAAGAATATACCTTAGAATACGAGCGGCCCTTGCCGAAGCATAGGAACCGAAAACGGGCGGACCTGGCCGAAGCCTAGGATCCGAAAACGGGCAGACCTGGCCGAAGCCTAGGATCTGGAAACGGGCAGACCTGGCCGAAGCCTAGGATCTAGAAACGGGCAGACCTGGCCGAAGCCTAGGATCTGGAAACGGGCAGACCTGGCCGAAGCCTAGGATCTGGAAACGGGCGGACTTACCAGCTGGATCAGGGCTGAGCCGACGGTAACTTCATATCATAACCCAAGTACACCAGTAAATCAGATCATCAATAATTCATTAATCAATAATTGTATTTTTAGTAATACATTATCCATATAGCATGTTTGTCCTATCGGGTGCATAAGCATATATCGGAAATACAGTACGGTCATGTTTAATTTATAAAATATATCATGTTTATGTGAGCTCAAGTATGTCAATCATGTGCACGTGATCATTATTATAACATGTAAATCAGTATGCAAAAACAGTTGTGTAGCACACATGGAACACACTAGGTGGAACAGTTTATTCCTTGGAGATACTTGACATTTACGGAAGAGAACACATTAAACTTTTGACAAATGAACGAATCTTTGAAACAAGGCCCCTATTAAAAGAGGGGTTTGTACTAACGATTCAAACCAGATATTCATGAGAAGATACATCAGGATCTTTGAGAGTTTAGGCATATCATGAGTGATTTAGCCATTCAAGCCTACTAGGGGCATTATGGTCATTTTATCATATACGAGCATTTTTGGTAATTTATACCGACAAGGCGTAAACAATGGCTCAGAAATTCTATTTGCTCATCAAGTTTCCAACCGAACATTCAGAGATTTCTATGTCAAGATCTTTCGCGATATCAGATACATTCAGGGTTATTTTCATTACTTTGGCCAACAAGGGCATTTTGGTCATTTAACTATTAGGGATGATTTGTAATTTAGCCCATTAATGATGAAGTGACGATTCAGAATATTTAAGATTTCCAGAAGTTTATCGAGCCCCCAAAACCATTCAAACTAATATATTCCAACCTTGCAGTACTAACTAACCCTTCTAATGTATCCAACTGTATCGTATATCTAAACGGTTGCTTTCATATTTCACCACCGGACTTGCCGCAGTGCAGTCGAACTTATGTTCTGCGCGGAAAAACTTCCAACCTTATTAATACCATGAGTGATCGATATACATGATTCATGCTTCAACCCTTAGGGGCATTTCAGTTATTTTCAACTTTATTGGTATTTCCAAAATTTTATCAAAGGCAAATTATTTATTCCAGTCAATGGGGGTATTTCAGTCATTTGAAGTTCGCGATATCCATCATTCCTGTCAATCGAACCAAATATAGTATTTCAATCAATTAAGTATCCGTGGGTGTTTCAGCCATTCAAGTAATCTCGGTACCTCCAACCACTTCATTCATTTCAGAACTCAAAGATTTATCCATCATTCTAGTTAATTTGCAAACCTCGATGTCTGAGGATACTTTAGTCTTTTTGGTCAATACGATCATTCCAATTAATTAACCATAGCAGTATTTCCAATACATTTAGTCATTTCGGTCAATTCCGTATTTCGAGCCGCTTGATTAATTCAGAGGTACGAATAACTTCTCGTAAATCTATATTAAGAGACCCATTCTGAATTCAAGGAAACTTAACACCTTACAATCTCGAAGGTTCAAATCTTTTTTTTGATGAAAGCTAAAGTGATTACAAGTAGTATCTGTTCTAAATATACTCTCAACCAAAGGTTCAAATCTTGTTACCATAACTTTCCAGGTTTTTCGAGGTTTTTCAGATGAATCATGTTGTCTTACCACAGTTAGCATAGATTTCTAGATCGCTCCCAATTCCAAGGATATTTTAGTCATTCTCATACTGTAAGGGCATTTTTGTAATTTTATATCCGAATATTTTTAACATTTGATCATTTGACACTGATAATCAGATTTGGAGATTAGCTGCCTTATTAGTTATTTATTGAGCTCAAGATCCTTACATTTATTAACTTTCTCGTTCAAGCATTTTAATTTTATCCAGGTTATTATACTCAATTTCATATCCGGTTTGACTTAAGGAGAGCTAACATCACTCCTCATCATATTTATGCATGCATTTACCGAATACCAACATGTTCATAAAACATACTAGAGGTAGTAATGTATTACTTTTAATACTTGCTATATCGGTTGACCATGATACTTCGTTCGATCACTCTCGAACCCGAATGCGACGTCCTCAACATCCCAAATACAAGGAACTTTGAATACCTTCAATCGCGCAAATTCCAATTTCAGTCCTTATTCACATTGCTCATAATTGATTATTAAAATACATAAGCAGACTTGAGTGTAAGGTTCAATTCGGAGGCTTTCGGGTTAGAATTTCACGAAACGGGCTTCAAAAATGGACTCAAGACGTCGAAAAACATAAAATAGGGCTTTTCGGGAAAAGTTGACTTTTTGGTCAAAGTCAACGCTGATGTCAGCGGTCATAGTCAACGCTG
Organism: Hibiscus trionum; assembly: GCA_030270665.1. Classification (NCBI taxonomy): domain Eukaryota; kingdom Viridiplantae; phylum Streptophyta; class Magnoliopsida; order Malvales; family Malvaceae; genus Hibiscus; species Hibiscus trionum. The sequence continues at coordinate 51,302,629 of BSYR01000026.1, read as the reverse complement.
ACGTCATGCTAACGTCACTAGTCCAACGGTTGACTCGGTGAGTTGACTCACTGGGTTGACTCAGGCGAGTTGACTCACTGAGTTGACTCGGTCAACGGGTCGGTCAACAGGTCAGGTTGGGTCGGTCAACGAGTCAACGGGTCGGGTTGGTCAACGGATCGAGTCGGTCAACGGGTCGGGTCAGGTACGGGTCAACGGGTCGGGTCGGTCAACGGGTCGGGTCGGGTCGGTTTTTGGGCTTGGTTTACCACTGGGCTTGGGCCGGTTTGGGTAGCTCGGTTCGAGGTCAGACCAGGTCTGGCCGGCCGATTCAGCAGCCACCGTCCAAGGCGGCCGGAAATCGCCTTGGACGGCGCGTGAAGCCCACGCGCGGCCTTTCCCGGTCGGAAAACACGTCGGACAGCCCAAAAACACCAAAACAACCCTAAATACACCCTAATTCAACCAAAAATCCCATAATTTAAACCAAAACTTACCGAGCTTACCCAAATCCGAAAAAATAACTCAACACTGTCGTGGCTCCGACGACGGTCTAAACGGTGGTTATTCGTTGTCCGGCGACATGGGTTTTTCTCGGCTCAACGCAAGGAACTCGACGATGGGTGGTGGTGCGACGGACGGTGATCGTGGCGGCCGAAATTGTTGAATAACAGTGGCGGAACCATTAATCTCCGTCGAGGCTTTGAGCCGTTCTCCACGCCGATTGCCAACGCAACGCTGTGAGTGGCGGTGATGTCTGGGATCGGTGCGCGACGACAAACATGGTAGAGGAGGCGGTGTTAGCCACGGCGCGCCGGTGACGATAATCGGGCTGTAACCGGTGGGGGGAAGGTGGAAAGCTAGCAGTGAGAAGATGAAGGGTCCACCCTTGAATCTGGACACTTCCAGATAACATTTAATTCTATGGGAAGGGGAGTGGTTGAGATATTTTGAACTTATTATTATTATATTATGGTACCTCTTTAACCATTGGTTCAAATTAAACTTGGTATAGGGGATGACTAAGAGCTTCTATAGCTCAAGCGGTTGGGTGACTGGCTTAACAAGGCTAGGTTGTGGGTTTGATTCCCACAACCTTCACTTTCCTTTTTTTGGTGTTACAACTCTCTCCTCCTAAAAAGAAATTTCGTCCTCGAAATTTACCATGGTCAGAGAAATACAAAAACTACTCTTTTTGTCCATTCTTGTACTGAAACTTATCCATTAGAGTATCGTTGTTTCTCGGGGATCTTAGACAGTCACAGATTAATCTGGTAGTGTCCTCAGACACTTGGGCTGTGTTTGGACCCAAAGTCATCTCATTATACATCTTGGACCAACTAATCATCATACAATATTTGAACCCATAACGAACTTCATACAGTGCCAAGTAAACACTTGTCTCATAATTTTTATTATACACGATCTTAGTCAGGGATAAGTAACCTTCCCAACCGCCACAAAAGTCAATCATACGACCTTGAAGTTCATCCTTCAAAATATGGATTACACAACTAGGTTAACCATCAATTTTACGAATGAGAAATTATACTTAAAATCCAAAGAGTACTCAAGGCCTTCAACAGAACCTCCTAGAGTCATGGTATAACATCGAATCTCAGTTAGGAATGATACATAACGATACACTATGCCACATTTTCAAAGAAAAATTCTTTCTTTAAGTCGATTGAACATAAACAAGGTTTTAAACGGATATCACTTACCTTCAACGTAATACTTCGATAACTGTTTACTTTGTGCATAATAGAGTCACCGCAGAATTTACACTTCGTCACTTTTAAAAGAAATTCCTTTCTTATAAGTTCATAATACTTTTATTAAATTTTCATCAGAATACTCTCAAACACAAACATTATCACTGAATGGCGTTACATGTAAATCTTCTACCGGTTGCCTTACATGATCAAACCTTTATTCTCCACCTGGTACATATCTTCAATTTCACACGCATTAACCATATCAGTTTCTTTATCCAGATTCAAATTCATCAATTTAATCCAAAACATAGGCGAACGGTATAGACATTTCTTGCCATTATAGATTGAGCTATGTAAGGCATAATACTTAGATTCACTTATTTCAGAAAAAGAGATTCGACATCGGAGTTTCGGCACGAAGCAGTACGGTTATGCTAGGGGGATGCATAAACCAAACACCCTATGACAGACAATCGGCCGAGCTACCCAGAATGACGCAACTCTAAGCTCTGATACCACTAATTGTAACCCCCTAGACCCGCATATGCGTTACAACGGATCCTAGGAAGTCACATTAGGGTCACAAGAGCGACCCACAATAAAAATACACATAAAAAAAAGAAAACATATTTCTTCAAAGCACTTATTAAACTGTAAAATCAACTTCTGTTTAAAATACCATTTCGGGAAGTCATTTAAACACACAACGGAAATTTCAGAAAGTGCTTTACAAATACTATCATAAAACAATACATGACATACATGCCCACTAACTATACAATACTGTACTCCAAAGGCAACGCCGAGACAACTCCGAACACTGCTATCAACCATTATACCATGATATATTCTTTGAACCTGCGATGGTAAAAACAACGTGAGCTTGGAAAAGCTCAGTAATACAGAACTACCAAAAGATGCTATAAGCTCATGCAAATATAAGGTAGACATAACATTTTCATGATGTTCCACGCAGTAACGACCTCCATTTCTGTTCTACTATTTTCGTGGTTGCATCATACTCGAGAATAACGATATTTGTTCTTTAATCAGACCTTGAGAATTAGACGGGAATTATATAGGCTGGTAACATATGAGGTAGGAATCAGAGAGTTTGGTGTCTAGTGTGTTCCAACGGTGCAACATTAATGCATGAAATGTAACAATGCAGTAAACCTTTTTATTTTAAATACATTTATTCCAAGTAACCGTAAAGTTCATTTTAATTCCTTATTTACCCTCCAACCATACTCCAGTATATAGTTTCCCCAGTGCGGTATCATGTACAAGCATTAACCCGAGCCCATTGGGCGTGGGTACCATCCTAAGGATATACCTTAGAATACGGGCGGCCCTTGCCGAAGCATAGGAACCGAAAACGGGCGGACCTGGCCGAAGCCTAGGATCCGGAAACAGGCAGACCTGGCTGAAGCCTAGGATCTGGAAACGAGCAGACCTGGCCGAAGCCTAGGATCTAAAAACGGGCAGACCTGGCCGAAGCCTAGGATCTGGAAACGGGCGGACTTACCAGCTGGATCAGGGCTGAGCCGACGGTAACTTCATATCATAACCCAAGTACCCCAGTAAATCAGATCATCAATAGTTCATTAATCAATAACTGTATTTTTAGTAATACATTATCCATATAGCATGTTTGTCATATCGGGTGCATAAGCATATATCAGAAATACAGTATAGTCATGTTTAATTTATAAAATATGTCATGTTTATGTGAGCTCAAGTATGTCAATCATGTGCACATGATCAGTATTATAACACGTAAATCAGTATGCAAAAACAGTCGTGTAGCACACACTAGGTGGAACAGTTTATTCCTTGGAGATACTTGGCATTTACGGAAGAGAACACATTAAACTTTTGACAAATGAAAGAATCTTTGAAACAAGGCCCCTATTAAAATAGGGGTTTGTACTAACGGTTCAAACCAGATATTCATGAGATGATACATCAGGATCTTTGAGAGTTTAGGCATATCATGAGTGATTTAGCCATTCAAGCCTACTAGGGGCATTATGGTCATTTTATCATATGCGAGCATTTTTGGTAATTTATACCGACAGGGCGTAAATAGTGGCTCAGAAATTCTATTTGCTCATCAAGTTTCCAACCGAACATTCAGAGATTTCTATGTCAAGATCTTTCGCGATATCAGATACATTCAGGGTTATTTTGATTACTTTGGCCAACAAGGGCATTTTGGTCATTTAACTATTAGGGATGATTTGTAATTTAGCCCATTAATGATGAAGTAACGATTCAGAATATTTAAGATTTCCAGAAGTTTATCGAGCCCCCAAAACCATTCAAACTAACATATTCCAACCTTTTAGTACTAACCAACCCTTCTAATGTATCCAACTGTATCGTATATCTGAACGGTTGCTTTCATATTACACCACCGGACTTGTCGCGGTGTAGTCGAACTTATGTTCTGCGCGGAAAAACTTCCAACCTTATTAATACCATGAGTGATCGATATACATGATTCATGCTTCAACCCTTAGGGGCATTTCAGTCATTTTCAACTTTATTGGTATTTCCAAAATTTTATCAAAGGAAAATTATTTATTCTAGTCAATGGGGGTATTTCAGTCATTTGAAGTTCGCGATATCCATCATTCCTTTCAATCGAACCATATATAGTATTTCAATCAATTAAGTATCCGTGGGTGTTTCAACCATTCAAGTAATCTCAGTACCTCCAACCACTTCATTCATTTCAGAACTCAAAGATTTATCCATCATTCTAGTTAATTTGCAAACCTCGATGTCTGAGGATACTTTAGTCTTTTTGGTCAATACGATCATTCCAATTAATTAACCATAACAGTATTTCCAATACATTTAGTGATTTCGGTCATTCCGTATTTCGAGCCGCTTGATTAATTCAGAGGTACGAATAACTTCTCGTAAATCTATATTCAGAGACCCATTCTGAATTTAAGGAAACTTAACATCTTACAATCTCGAAGCTTCAAATCTTGTTACCATAACTTTCCAGGTTTTTCGAGGTTTTTCAGATGAATCATGTTGTCTTACCACATCTAGCATAGATTTCTAGATCGCTTCCAATTCCAAGGATATTTTATTCATTCTTATACTTTAAGGGCATTTTCGTAATTTTATATCCGAATATTTTTAACATTTGATCATTTGACACTGATGATCAGATTTGGAGATTAGCTGCCTTATTAGTTATTTATTGAGGTCCAGATCCTTACATTTATTAACTTTCTCGTTCGAGCATTTTAATTTTATCTAGGTTATCATACTCAATTTCATATCCGATTTGACTTAAGCAGAGCTAACATCACTCCTCATCATATTTATGCACGCATTTACTGAATACCAACATGTTCATAAAGCATACTAGAGGTATTAATGTATTACCTTTAATACTTGCTATATCGGTTGACCATGATACTCCGTTCGATCACTCTCGAACCCGAATGCGACGTCCTCAACATCCCGAATACAAGGAACTTTGAATACCTTCAATCGCGCAAATTCCAATTTCAGTCCTTATTCACATTGCTCATAATTGATTATTAAAATACATAAGCAGACTCGAGTTCAAGGTTCAATTCGGAGGCTTTCGGGTTAGAATTTCACAAAACGGGCTTCAAAAATGGACTCAAGACGTCGAAAAACATAAAATAGGGCTTTTTGGGAAAAGTTGACTTTTTGGTCAAAGTCAACGCTGACGTCACTAGTCCAACGGTTGACTCGGTGAGTTGACTCACTAGGTTGACTCAGGCGAGTTGACTCACTGAGTTGACTCGGTCAACGGGTCGGTCAACGGGTCGGGTCGGTCAACGGGTCGGGTCGGGTACGGGTCAACGGGTCGGGTCGGTCAAGGGGTCGGGTCGGTTATTGGGCTTGGTTTACCACTGGGCTTGGGCCGGTTTGGGCGGCTCGGTTCGAGGTCAGACCGGGTCTGGCCGGCCGGTTCAGCAGCCACCGTCCAAGGCGGTCGGAAATCGCCTTGGACGGCGTATGAAGCCCACGCGCGGTCTTTTCCGGTTGGAAAACACGCCGGACATCCCAAAACACCAAAACAACTCTGTATACACCCTAATTCAACCGAAAATCCCATAATTTAAACCAAAACTTATCGAGCTTACCCAAATCTGAAAAAAAAAACTCAACACTATTGTGGCTCCGACGATGGTCTAAACGGTGGCCAATCGTTGTCCGGTGATATGGGTTTTGCTCGGCTCAACGCAAGGAACTCGACGATGGGTGGTGGTGCGACAGACGGTGATCGTGGCGGCCGAAATTGTTGAATAACAGTGGCGAAACCATTAATCTTCGTTGAGGCTTTGAACCGTTCTCCACGCCGATTGCCAATGTAACGCTGCGAGTGGCGGTGATGTCTGGGATCGGTGCGCGATGACAAACATGGTAGAGGAGGCGGTGTTAGCCACGACGCGCCGGTGACGATAATCGGGCAGAAAACCGGTGGGGGGAAGGTGGAAAGCTAGCGGTGAGAAGATGAAGGGTCCATCCTTGAATCTGGACACTTCCAGATAACATTTAATTCTATGGGAAGGGGAGTGGTTGAGATATTTTGAACTTATTATTATTATATTATGGTACCTCTTTAACCATTGGTTCAAATTAAACTTGGTATAAGGGACGACTAAGAGCTTCTATAGCTCAAGCGGTTGGGTGATTGGCTTAACAAGGCTAGGTTATGGGTTCGATTCCCACAACCTTCACTTTCCTTTTTTTTCTTCTTTTTTTTATAACATCCCTTTTTTGGTGTTACAATGGAGTTGCCTTTCTATGGTTTCAATGTAATCCTTGGTATGGATTGGTTAACTGAGCATAGGGTTGTGGTTTGTTTTGAAACCAAGCAAGTTTTGCTGAAACTTGTCGATGATTATGAGATAGTCATCGTAGGTGAGAATGTGAAATTCTTATCTAATGTGGTTTTGGCTCTTGAAGCGAGTCGGTTGATGCATTTAGGATGTGAAGCTTTCCTGGCTTATGTGATGAATCCAAGCGCAATGGAGGTGCGAGTGCAGGACATACGCATGGTATGTGAGTTTCCGGGTGTCTTTCCGGAAGAGTTGCCTGGTTTGCCACCAAACAGAGAGGTTGAGTTTGGCATTGAGTTGTATGAAAATACGAATCCAGTATCTATTGCTCCCTCTCGAATGACACCAAAAGAGTTGAAGGAGTTGAAGACGCAACTTCAGGAGTTGCTTGATAGAGGTTTCATTAGGCCTATCGTTTCACCTTGGGGTGTACCGGTCTTGTTTGTGAAGAAGAAGGATGGCACAATGAGAATGTGTATAGATTATCGTCAATTGAACAAGTTGACAATCAAGAACAAGTATCTTTTTTCAAGGATTGATGATATTTTTTATCATTTTCGAGGTGCTTCGGTGTTTTCTAAGATTGATCTATGATCTGGATATTACCAGTTGAAGGTAAAGGATGTGGATGTGCCTAAGACTGCTTTTCGTACGAGGTACGGGCATTATGAGTTCTTTGTGATGCTGTTTGGTTTGACTAATGCCCATGCTGCATTTATAGATATGATGAATCGCGTATTTCATGAGTTCTTGGACAGGTTTGTAGTTGTGTTTATCGATGACATTCTTGTGTATTCTTGTACCAAGGAGGATCATGATAACCATTTGCGGATTGTGTTGCAAGTTTTGATGGAAAATCAGCTTTATGCTAAGTTGAGCTAGTGTGAGTTTTGGCTTAGGGAAGTTTTTTTCCTTGGTCATGTGGTGTCAGCCGAAGGGATTAGAGTTGATCCTCAAAAAATTAAAGCGGTGATGAATTAGAAGTCACCTAAGTCAGTTCATGAGGTGAGTAGTTTCCTTGGTTTGGCAGGATACTACCGTAGGTTCGTAGATGGATTCTCAAAGATTGCTGCTCTTTTGACGAAGTTTTTGCAAAAAGATGTTAAGTTTGAGTGGACAGAGGCTAGGCAGCAAGCTTTTGAGAAGTTGAAGGAAATGTTGGTGCAAGCTCCTATCTTGATTCAACCTGAATCGGGAAAAGATTTTGTGGTGTATAGTTATGCATCATATGTTGGGTTGGGAAAGCTAATGTTGTAGTCAATGCTTTGAGTAGAAAAGTGGTAGTAGAGTTAAGGGCGATGTTTGCTCAGTTAAGCATATCACAAGATGGTGGTTTAGTGGCTGAATTGCAAGTGAAACCTTCGCTGGTGGGGTTGATTAAGGAGAAGCAGTTGTTGGATGATTCGTTGGTATCGCATGTTCAAGACATTACGGAAGGAAATCCAACGAACTTTTGTTTCAATGATGATGGTGTTTTGTGTTTTAAGAGTCGAATAGTTCTGCCGGAAGATGTTGAGCTAAGGCACACTATTCTGACTGAGGCACATAGCAGTCCTTTTGCTATGCATCTTGGTAGTACAAAGATGTATCATGGGTTGAAGGATGAGTACTATTGGGTTGGTTTGAAGAGAGACGTTCCTGATTTTGTTAGTAAATGCATGGTTTGTCAACACGTTAAAGCTGAGCATCAATTCCCTTCTGGATTGTTGCAACCTTTAAAGATTCCAGAATGGAAATGGGAGAGAATCACCATGGATTTCGTGTTGGGTTTTCCTTTGACACCGTCCAAGAAGAATTCCATTTGGGTGATTGTTGATCGTTTTACGAAGTGTGCACATTTCTTGGCAGTGCATGCTACGTATACGTTAGACAAGTTGGCAGATTTGTACATCTTTGAGATTGTGAGGTTGCATGGAGTGCCTAAGTCCATTGTTTTGGATCGATATCTGCCTTTCACAGCAAGGCTTTTTAAGTGTCTTCATTAAGCACTGGGCACGAGTTTGAATTTTAGTACATTGTATCATCCTCAGACAGATGGTCAGTCCGAACAAGTTATCCAAGTGTTGGAGGATATGTTGAGATGTTGCATCATTGATTTCCAGGGTTCTTGGGAAAAATAGTTGCCTTTGGTGGAGTTTGCTTATAATAATAGTTATCAAGCGAGCATTCAAATGGCTCCTTATGAGACCTTGTATGGAAGGAAGTGTAGACCGCCTCTTTGTTGGGCGGAAGTAGGATAGAAGTTGGTTTCTTTGCCTAATGTGCTTAAAGGCACTACAGAAAAAGTGAAGCTCATTAGTGAGAGGTTGAAAGCGGCTTCGGATCGGCAAAAGTCTTACGCAGATTTGAAGCGTAAGGAGATTGAGTATGCGTTGGGAGATAAGGTGTTTCTGAAGGTTTCACCTTGGAAAAAGGTGATGAGATTTGGCCGGAAAGGCAAGTTGAGTCCAAGGTTTATTGGACCGTATGAGGTGCTAGAACGTGTTGGACCTATTGCTTATAGGTTGAGGTTGTCTTTCGAGTTAGAGAAGATACATGATGTTTTCCATGTATATATGCTTCATAAGTATAGATCGGATCTGTCACATGTTATGCCTGTGGAAGAGACCGAGTTGAATCCGGATTTTTCCTATGATGAAGAACTAGTTGAGATCTTGGATTCGGACAACAAGGTTCTTCGTGGTAAGACCATTGAGTTGGTCAAGGTCTTGTGGCGACATCGTGGTGTTGAGGAAGCCACTTGGGAAAGGAAGGATGACATGATGAAGTAGTTTCCATATCTTTTTCCATCAGGTAAAATTTCAAGGATGAAATTTCCTAAGTGGGAGAGAGTTGTAATGCCTCGATTTTGGGCCTAGAAGAAAGTGAGGTCAATTTGAGGTTTGTAGACTAGATATCTGAATTTTCAGGAGTGGTTCAGGAAAATTAAGGTTCGGGTTAAGATAAAAATATGAGAAAATGCTTCAAAATCATTTTTAATTATATAAATGATTTTGGTAAAATCAATTTTAAGAAAAAGAGTTTGGAAGTACGACATTTTGAGTTAGTGACCAAAATGCGATTTTAGCAAAGTTGTTTTAGTGACTGTTTTGTAAAAGGATTGGAACTTTGAATCTTTAAGGAGCTATTTTACCTAATTATTTTTATCAGATTTCTCACTTAATTAGAAACATTTTAAAAAGGTTTTAATTAATGATTAAAAGATTTAATAAAGGGAGAGTTGACTTTTTTATTAAAACATATTTTACGTCACTTTCTCTCATTCTATTTTCTCTCAAAGATTTCCTTCATCCAAACACTCTCCATTTAAAAAAAAACTTGAGGTAATGCTCTTGATTTGCTGAGTTTATGACTTCAAAAGGATTCTTCAATCTTGATTTGCAAATCCTTATAACTTTCCTTTGATTTTTCAAGAAAATCACACCCAATTGAGAGAGATTTCACCCATTAGAGGTAAGGTTCTTTCTCCTCCTCTAATGATCAGTTCTTTACTGAAATTCCCAAGTTATCAATCCTTTACATATGATTTCTAAGTTGTTTTGATTGATTGATCATGGAAATTTGGTTAAATTGAAATTTAATGTTGAGATTTTGTGATTTTCGTAATGTTACTGTTTTCCTTGATTTAAGGCTGTTATTAATCAAGATTTGGATGTTAAATGATGTTGAAATAAAGGTTTTATCGTAATAATCCCGAATTGGTTTGGATCTCTAGTTGTAGAAGGATAGATTTGGGGTTTTGGGTGATGTTTTGAGGTTCTGGTGTTGTTGTGTTTTTAAATGTTAATTGTTGATTAAAAGTGGTTAGAAGTTTTAGATTTTGGCTGGGTAAAGTTTGGAGAGTAATCGAAGGTGTTTTCTGTTGTTTCAGATAGACGTTTCGGTGTTTTTAATACATTGAGATGCATTAATCCTCTGTTCTTGTGTCTTATAAATAGGGGAGAATACATCGGACGTGATTGGTGAAATTTCGGAAGCTTCGGAAGCTTAATTTCACTTCGGCAAAGCAAACGAGGCGTGATCGGTGAGTAGAATTGGTTTTAAAAGTCTTTCAAAGACTTGAAAGCAATGTTTGGGAGTTTAGGTTGAGTTTGAAACACTAACCTAAATCCGGAAGTAAGTATGAGATGTTCCGCTCTCGTTTCTCGGTTATTGTCCCATTAGTTTTATGATCATGCTCTTATTTTGAAGATAGATTTATACCTACTGTTTTATGCATGTTTTGAGAAATTAAATGATGATTTTAATGATTCCATAAGATGGAATTGATATTTCAATGAGATAGAACTATTTGTGAAAATGCTATGCATTGTACATGCTTTTGAAATGGGATGAGAATGTTTTAGATTGATGCATTGAAAAATAGTAGGTAATGATGTTTAAAATGAATATATTGGCATAAGATGAGATTATTGTTACCAGATATAATTGGTCGACCAATAGGATGAGAAGTGCACTATAATATACAAAATTCGTATGTGCTCTTTGGTTTGGGCAATAGGGGTTGTGCCGTCCTGTAGAGCGTTTAGGTGTTCTCCATTTATGAGCGCAAGTGCACACTCTGTCAAGTTATAATATAAAAGATATCGTCTCCCACAGGGATTGGAATAGCTCCTATGAATGGTTTCCTGCACAAAGATTTAGCAATTGCAACATTAGACCTCATGATGTGAAAATATAAAAACACAAGTAAAGATAAAGATAGTAATGAGAGGAATGATAGGGAGAGATTGGGCGATAAGCTGGGTAAGACAAGTGCAGCTGAGTAGCTTGTGGACTGCATTGTATAGCCTTGAATAAGTTTTGCGCTGTCATGAATTGTTGGCTCAGTGGGTACGGGGGGTGGCAAACTGCGACCTTGTCACACGATCACAGCAGGTCACTACCATTGCATGGGTGTGTACTGTCTCAGCAGGTGGAATGGAAAGAAGTCCTGGCGGCAAATCTGGCAGACATTATGAGTTCGGCAGGATAGTCGATAGTGATCCCACCTATTTGTAGGATAGGATGCTCGAGATTGCTTAACTTGAGGACTAGTGTGGAACCAAATTAGACAAATCGGTTGGTAATCCCTTTTAGCCGCTGAAACTTGTGGACTGGTGTGGAACCAAGTTAGTCACGCCTTTGTGAGTTGTGACTATGCTTAACCCTTTCGTGCCCGAAAAATGGATTTTCTCTTCAACTGAATGGTGTAAACTAATTGAAAGAACAAGAAGCATGGATTAAGCAAACTCAGAACTTTATTGAAAACAACTCAAAACTATACAACCGTTTCCATAATTTACTTTACATACACGCACCTAAATCCTTGGAGAGTTGGGCCGCAACCCCCAACACTCCAACTTATCTAGCTAACCCCCCATCTTCACTCTCATCGGTAGCTGTCGTTGATCTCTCACAACAAGCCTTGATCCCTCTATGAGATATGCCCCTATACCCTTACATACATTGGGTATATATAGGGTTCATGACCTAGGTTGAGTCATCCTTGAATTAGGAGTTCTAAAAGTAAATTACATTAAATACAGACTCATTTAGACTTTGCCTTCTTCCACAAGTAAGGATAAGTGCTTCCACTTATCGATCTTGAATTAACTCTATGACCGCTACAAGCTTCAAGAAGTTTCAAGAATGGGCTTATTGGGCTTATGAAATTTTCCTCTTCAAATCGCAACCCATCTTGGCTAAGTCGGTGTAACTCCTGCCCGGGCGGCTCTTGGCGGCAGTGTTGCTTCAGCAACGTCCTTGGCGGCATCCTGAGCTGCTTCAGTCCAACTTCTTCTGGTTCCAGCTTTCTGTCTTGTCTTGTCTTTTCCTCTCCTTTCCTACCTTTAGCACCTGAAAATATAAACTAAACTAAAACAGTAACTTTTCTCAACCAAATATGAAATATTCAATAAAAGCATGGTATAAGAGAAGATATTGTTATAATGCATGCAATGCACCTAAATATGCCTAAATGAACTTAAGAACAACAATAATAAGGACATGAATGTGTAAAAAATACAGAACTCATGGACACTCTACACACCCCAAACTCGAACTATTGCTTGTCCTCAAGCAATGCAACCTAACTAGTAAAAATGCCCTTGGCACAAAATTAATAGAATGTTAGCCTTTAACTTGATTTCTTGCCTCAAGGCAGTGGCACCTATTTAATGTTAGTGATAAGGAATGACATGAAATAACTTAAATTTAATTTCTCTTAATGCCAATGCAGTGTGTGCAGGTCTGTATTCATGCTAAACATGCTGAAGTTGCCAAGCTAACAAAGTCTGCCTGTAATAATTAAGTTACTGGAAAGGATACGAGTTGCTGCCTTGGCAGCACAGTTGGGCACTTTTATTCTCTTTTTCTGATCAAGGCTTTAAGGGCTTCAGCTCATCACAACTATTCTCCAGGTTTGAAGCTAAGATAGGTGCACTCTACAAAACTCTGAACCCTTTGAATAGAGTCATCCCGTGAAGACTTTTATTCACTCTTGCTATTTTTTTCGTCACTTGGCTTAGATTCATGGACTTTGATAGCAGCGGAGTGTCCTTGCTCATGATGCTTCCTAGAACCTGTTTCGGACACCTCTAGGGTATTTATTCTTTCTGCCTAGAGCCTGTTTCGGGCACCTCTAGGGTTTTTATTCATCCTTTTTTTGTTGTGCTACCGTGGCAGCAAACATGTATTCAGTCAAGAAACTTTTAATGAGTAAGAGAGGCAATGTTAAACTTCAAAGCTCAAGCAAAAATTCAGCTTTCAACAGACAAGTGTAAAGATAATTGGCAAAAAGAAATTTTTTTAAGTATTTTTCATGCTTCTTCCTATATTTAGATTTAAAATTTTTAGAATGCTGCAAATATAAGTAATCGGCTAAGCTATCATAGGTACAAGTTTTGAACTAAAGATTCTATTTCATTAAGTGCTAGGGGCAAAATTTACATATGCATCTAAATGCTATGAACCTAAAACAAAGAGGACTAATTCCCCCCAAACTCGTGGTTGTCATTGTCCTCAATGCCTCTACAAGACAAACAAATTAAAAAAAACATAAAAAATTAAAAAGATAAAGTAAAAATAGGAAAAAGATATAAAACATAAAATTTTAAAAAGAAAAGAAAAAAAACGGTGCTATAAACTGGGGGAGTTCCCCTCTGTTGCTGCCACGTCAGATGAAGAATCTGAGGAGGCAGGTAGGACAAGGCAGCGCGTAGCGGATGGTTTTTCTACTGGGCTCTTCTTCGAGCTGCGTGGCGACTGGATGCGGCTGGGGGTGGCTTTCTTAGTTTGTCTTTCAGCTTCTCCACCCTAGGGTTCTACTGCTGGCCGCTTTCTCTTTTTGGCTGCCTCTACCGGTTCATCGTCAAGGGAGTCAGAAATCTCCATGTCAGAGTAGCCGGTATCCTTGGCAGCGGTCGTTTAGGCTACTGGGGAGGCAGCGGTCATAAGGCTGGATGGGGGTTGAGGAGGTTCTTCTTTTGGGGCAGTAGTGTGGCCCTTCACTGTCATCAGCGGCAAGAGCAGTAGCTGGTCTTGGAGTGGTCTAGATTGGCTTGGACGTTGCTAGCTCCGTTGGAAAGGCGAGCAACTTTGGTCCGTCATCCTGGTATTTGTCCAGCATGTAGGCCACAAAGGCCTCCTGCACGTCTGCTACGTATTTGGTGAAGATCCCCTGCTTGTGCTCGATCCTTTGGCAGCTTTCCACTAGGTTGTGCAGTAAAGGAATTGCGACAGACGTGAGGGCAGCTCCAGTACTGCCTGCTGCGGCTGGTGTGGCGGCAGCTTGGGACGGCGGCTGGGTGGTGGAAGGTGTCTCTAGCTCTGCACTATGCATCATTTGTTGGCGTGCTCTTCTTGTCCATTCTTGGCAGGAAGAATTTTATCTTTTGGGTGCATTGGCACGCCAAAATTGGCACAGAGGCCGGGGATGAGTGCAGGAAAGAAAAGTGGGCCTTTGACGGTTGGCTTTTCTACGTGGGCGTAAATCTCCTTTAGTATTACATCGCCAACATTGATCTATCGCCCCTTCATAATACTGCTGATAAGGGCGAGTTGCGGCTTGTTTACTGTCGATCCGTGCGAGGTTGGCATCAGGCGACGCTGGACGAAGTAGCTCCAAAGGGCTGCCTCTGGCAGCAAGTCTCTGTGGTTGACTGACCCATTATTTTTGCCTGTCAGCCATTTGGTGTTTGCCCGGCAGAGCTCTTTCTTGAGTTTGTTGTAGTCAGCCCCTGTCAGATATGATTCCCACTCTCCATACTGGTCGCCGCTGACTACAATGCTGTAGAAATTGTTGATCATGTTAGCAGTCAACTTAACACCTTCTCCCCGGACGTAGACAAAAGGGCTATATGGGTTTGGCCGGTGGGCATAGAACTCTCACACATGGTTGCTGTTAATCCCTTCTGGCTGCCGTGCGAACTGATCCCATCCCATATTATGGATTCTCTCGAACAGGGATGGTTCCAACCGAAAATCACCATCAGGCTGGGTGTATTGGAAGCCCCTCTCCTCTTGTATTGGGTTTTAGAGGTGGCGGCGGGTTTCTGTGATGTGGCCATAGTTTGTAGAACGGTTGTTTTCCTAAAGAAAGAAAAAAAAGAATGTGAAAGAAAATAAATCAAAGAAATCTTGGAAGCAAAGACTGTAGAAAGATTTTAGAGAAAAGAGAGAGCAAAGTGAAGAATAGGTGGTAGAAAAGTTGGCTTTATATAGTCGTTTCTCTCCACTACCTTGGTGGGCACGCTGTCAATGGGCGGCAATTATTGCGGCGTGAATAACGGGGTTCTAGCCGTTACATAGATATATGTTCCGCTCGTTGGGGAAAATATAGCCGTTGCGGCCAGCCGTTATGAAGCCACTAGCTGTTATGTCTGTCTGCCTTGGGCTGCCTTGGCCGGCTAGTTGGGCCTCTCCTTTATTCTTTCATCTTTCTTGGCCCTTCCTTCCTTCCTAACCTGAAATAAAATAAACACAAGCATTAAAAATTAAATCTAATCATAATACATAAAAATAAAAAAATTAAAATTAAAATTAAAATAATAATTAGGTTATGTTGGGCTGCGCTTTTCCCAAGCATAACCACTTCCCGAGGGTCTTTGTGTTTGGCTATTCATCTGGGCATGTCCTTCCCCTCTTCAGGTGGATGTTGCTGCCAACCTTGCTGCCCTGGCAGGACATACACCAAGAAAACAAAGAGGCTTTTTTGAACAAATAAATAAAAAGAGATTCAATGTGCAAAAAACTAAATAGAAGTGCAGAAATTCAAACGTAGTTGTTGTTGCCAATCCTCGACAACGGCACCAAAAACTTGTAGAGCGTTTAGGTGTTCTCCATTTATGAGCGCAAGTGCACACTCTGTCAAGTTATAGTATAAAAGATATCATCTCCTACAGGGATTGGAATAGCTCCTATGAATTGTTTCCTCCACAAAGATTTAGCAATTGCAACATTAGACCTCATGATGTGGAAATATAAAAACACAAGTAAAGATAAAGATAGTAATGAG
The DNA here is from genome assembly GCA_030270665.1 of Hibiscus trionum. Lineage (NCBI taxonomy): Eukaryota > Viridiplantae > Streptophyta > Magnoliopsida > Malvales > Malvaceae > Hibiscus > Hibiscus trionum. The sequence continues at coordinate 51,286,592 of BSYR01000026.1, read as the reverse complement.
AGGAATGATAGGGAGAGATTGAGCGATAAGTTGGGTAAGACAAGTGCAGCTGAGTAGCTTGTGGACTGCATTGTATAGCCTTGAATAAGTTTTGCGCTGTCATGAATTGCTTCCTCGGCGGGTACGGCGGGCGGCAAACTGCGACCTTGTCACACGATCACAGTAGGTCACTGCCACTGCAGGGGTGTGTACTGTCTCGGCAGGTGGAATGGAAAGAAGTCATGGCGGCAAGTCTGGCAGACATTCTGAGTTCGGCAGGATAGTCGACAGTGATCCCTCCTATTTCTAGGTTAGGATGATCGAGATTGCTTAACTTGAGGACTAGTGTGGAACCAAATTAGACAACTCGGTTGGTAATCCCTTTTAGCCGGTGAAACTTGTGGACTAGTGTGGCACCAAGTTAGTCACGCCTTTGTGAGTTGTGACCGTGCTTAACCCTTTTGTGCCCGAAAAATGGATTTTCTCTTCAACTGACTGGTGTAGATTAATTGAACGAACAAGAAGCATGGATTAAGCAAACTCGGAACTTTATTGAAAACAACTCAAAACTATACAATTGTTTCCACAATTTACTTTACATACACGCGCCTAAACCCTAGGAGAGTTGTGCCGCGACCCCCTACACTCCAACTTATCTAGGTAACCCTCATCTTCACTCTCATCAGTAGCTGCCATTGTTCTCTCACGACAAGCCTTGATCCCTCTACGAGATATGCCCCTATACCCATACATACATTGGGTATATATAGGGCTCATGACCTAGGTTGAGTCCTCCTTGAAGTAGGAGTTCTAAAAGTAAATTACATTAAATACAGACTCCTTTAGACTTTGCCTTCTTACGCAAGTAAGGATAAGTGCTTCCACTTATTCGATCTTGAATTAACTCTACTGACCGCTACAGTCTTCAGGAAGTTGCAAGACTGGGCTTATTGGGCTTAGGAAATTGTCCTCTTAAAATCGCAACCCATCTTGTCTAAGTTGGTGTAACTCCTGCCCGGGCGGCTCTTGGCGGCAGTGCTGCTTCAGCAGCGTCCTTGGCGGCATCTTGAGCTGCTTCAGTACAGCTTCTTCTGGTTCCAGCTTTCTGTCTTGTCCTATCCTTTCCTCTCATTTCCTAGCTGGTACATGTGATTTATTGATGTGGTTTTGATATGGAAATGATTTCAAGCATGAGATAGAGATTTATAAACGAGAAATGGTTTTAAAATGCATTGTTGTGTTGGTTTGTTTTGGCATCCCTCGCTAAGCATTCGTTTTTACGCTCTCTTTTTCCAACAATTGAGAGAATTAGCTGGCGTGGGCAGCAAAGAAGCAAGAAGGTTTCCAAGGATTTAGATTAAGCTCAAGTATGGTTTTATATTTTCTTACTAGTAATAATAATTGGCAATGGGGGGATACCATGTTGATTGGGAGATGTGTTTAGTAACTCCCTGGTTTGGGGTAAGTTTTGAATGCCCTTAATATCTTGTAAATGGCCTCTAATGTTTGGTTTATGCCTTGTTTTGTGTTTTGACTTCTATGTGGCTATTTTTGCATAGGTTGCTTGCATATAGATTCCTTGTTGCCTATGGACTTGCTATGATGTTGTTTCTGCCATGTATGTTGTGGTTTGATATTCTAAATATGTTGTATGCATGTTGGAATGGTTTAGTATAGATTAAAGTGTGAAAAACCAGCAAAAAGTGTCATTACAGGCCCAGGTGTTTTGGTACACTCGAGTCTGTACCGAAACAGTGAGCCTGAAATAGCCTAAGAGTTTCGAAACATGAAGGTTTGTTCTGGTACATTTTGCCACTTGAAACCTCAGTTTCGAAACACCTCAAATGGTTTGGGGCAAGTTTTGAATCTATTTGCTTATTAGTAATAATAGTTGGCAATGGGAGGATACCATGTTGATTGGGAGATGTGTTCTCTAACTCCCTGGTTTGGGGCAAGTTTTGAATGCCCTTAATGTCTTTTAAATGGCCTCTAATGTTTTGTTTATGCCTTGGTTTGTGTTTTGACTTCTATGTGGCTATTTTTGCATAAGTTGCTTGCATATAGATTCCCTTGTTGCCTATGGACTTGCTATGATGTTGTTTCTGCCATGTATGTTGTGGTTTGATGTTCTAAATATGTTGTATGCATGTTGGAAGCATGTTGGAATGATTTAGTATAGATTAAAGTGTGAAAAACCAACAAAACGTGTCATTACAGGGCCAAGGTGTTTCGGTACACTCGAGTCTATACCGAAACAGTTAGCCTGAAATGGCCTAAGAGTTTCGAAAAAGGGAGGTCTGTTCCAATACATTTTGCCACTGGAAACCTCTATTCCGAAACACCTCAAAGGATGTTTCGATACGGGCCCGTGTTCCGAGCCATGAGAACCTGTTTTGGTACGTCTGTATCGAAACAACAAGATGTTATGTTAGTTGTTGGAATATTCTAAAATTCTAATTCCTTACGTATTAGTCCCGGAATGTTGTGGTTGCAATTAAATGAGCATGGATGATTATTTTGAGCTGAGTTTTGACAGAGAAGCATGTAATATGTTTAACTAAGGGTTGGTAACTTTAAGAGTGGATAAGTCCCTGTATTTTGTTAAAATTACAAAATGGTCCCTAAAGTGTAATTGAATGCAATTGAGTCTTAAATCGTTATCTGATTGAATTGTAAATTGTTCCACTGCGATGTTAATCACTTAGGATCATAATGAGCATCTAGGCAAGATTAAATAAAATAAAAAAAGATATTAGGGTTGTTTATTGAGGTAAACCTCTCGGTTTACTTCAATATCCATCGTGTGACCCGTTCGGCTCGGTCTATCGTCCAGACCGGGTCGAGGGGGTTACACGGTTCCTCCACCCATCTTCCATTAATCTTTAAACCCATCAACTGATTTTTGCTACCCTTAATTGCCTTTGTACGATGAAAGAAACCAGTGTTTCTATCGCCCTTCCTTAGCCACAATGCCCTCGACTTCTGGCGCCAAATAGACTCGCATGATCGATATAACTGCCACAAACTCAAACTTAATCGTTTCTTTTTTTCACCTTGATTCTCCAACACTACACCTCATGCCACATGTTTATCCAAATCTTCTAAAAAAGATGTAACTTCGATTTGATCCTCAATACTCCCAAACTCCTTTCTATTCCATTCACACAGGAAATCTCTCAAAGCACGCAATTTACCCATCAAACTTGACTGAACACCCTTATGTGAAAGTCTTCGCCATTCCAATTCCATCCGTTGAACATGAACATGCATCTCCAACCAACAACTGAGAAATCGGAATGGTCGAGGCCCCCTAATCTTTCAACTCAGTAGATAATCGCAATGGGGATTGATCCGACAAGCCCCGCGGCAAATTCAATTGTGTCAATTCCGGAAATCGCATCACCCAATCACTTTCGACCATGAACATGTCCAATCTTGTTGAGAGTGGCAATCGATCGAATAAAACCAAGAGGGGGTGAATTGGATTTTTAAAAGAATGGTGGACACTAATTGCAAAGGTAGAAATTTCAAGGAGATTTAGAGTGGTTCAACTCCCTTAAATGGAGTCTACATCCACTACCTTAGTGACCACACTAAGGATATTCCACAAATCCACTAATTTGTCTTTCCTTTAAGGAGAAGGAGTAACCTTACACAATTCAATAGACTTATACCCCAAAGTCTATTGAATCCATTCCCTAAAACAAATACAAAGAAGAAAACTAGGAAATCCTCACTAGGAAGGTGTTTGCAAAGTTTAAGCTCTCTCACACACCCAAAGAAATCCCTTGCACTGAGACAAAATTTGAATGAAACTATCCAACAAGGCATCGATCCCTTGCATTAGGGGATCGATCCTTTTTGCCTTGAAGTCTGGAAAATAGTTTTCGTAGTGCAAAAACGGATCATACTTGTTTTGAAAAAGATTGGTAAAGTTGGAAAACATTCGAAACGAATTTTTCAAGTTTGTTTGGACTTTGAATTATTTTTGCAAGAATTAATATATTCGATTAAGTCCAAAAACATTTTTCTTTTAATTTGTTATATCAAAATATTAGTTCATCAAATCTGCTGCACTTATTCCCTGATCCAAACCATCTAAAAGGTTTTCCAATCATTGGCAAATCGATCAAACCACTGCCCTCGATGAAATATGCAAATGTCGCACATCCCCTATAGTCATTCAAGCACCCTTGACGCTCTTCAATCCTCTTTACTACATTAAAATCTCCCCCTAAACAGCATGGCCATGTAAAATGATTTAAGCACAATTGCAAATTCTCCCACACCACCAATTGCTCAGCTGTTCCACATGGTGCATAAATCACACCCATCATACAGTGCCAATTCTCTACACACCACCTACCTCAGAGTAGAACGAAATGACTCTCAACAATCATTTCATCAAGAACAAAGCAATCTGATTCCCAAACAATAATAATCCCCCATGATCGGCCTTGTGAAGGGGAAAACACAAACTTAAAATTATCTGTAAACCATACCTTGCGAATCAAAATCTCCGTCACGTCTTCTAGTTTTGACTCCATGATAAACCCCATCCCATATTTGTTTCATCATAACAAACTCTTAACAACTCTATTTTTTGACGCAACGCCTAACCCCCTAACGTTCCACGACAGCACCCTCATTCCCCCACCTACAAACGCTTTCTTTCGGAAATAATATCGGCTATATCTTTAATAATTGCTTCTTCATTCCCTACCGTACTTGCTCCTAGTAACCTCATCAACTTTATAGTTTCCTTAGCCTCATGCAAGATCAATAGTTGTGGTTGCGAACAAACGCTATTCTTTTCCGTCGCACCAACACTTTCCTGATTTATTTTTCTCGGCCTGCCTCTGCCTCTCTTTGTTTTATTTCTGTTTGGTTTTGCTGCAGAAAAAGACTCCCACTGCGTCTCAAATTGATGTCCTATCGCGTTTTGAGAGTTCTTTTGTGATCGAAATCCTATCTCCAAATCCATCAGCTCATCCTCCGTACCCACCCTCGCATCTGATCGATCCCCCAACAAGCCCACATAAGTTAGTTTGATTGCTTGTAATGGTTCGACACTCATCCCCCCATCATTATTCACACCTGGGACAAGACCAAAGATAACAGGACACTCAACTAAGTCATTATCTCTCATCCATTTGTTGGTATCCAACGATTGTGAATCCAATCTCGACACCATTTATACTACTTCCTCTGCCATCCAATCCCTCAAACTAGCCATGTCCCTTATCTTCTGGCCCTTACCTTGTAGGTCCCCACTCTTTGAATTATTCACCTGCCCCATTTCTACCCCCGCCTCCTCCTTCAACGTCCCAATAGATTCACTATTCATGTGCCTATCATCCACATTTTGTACGTCCACCAATCTTTTGTTTTCATGTGATCCTATTTGACCTTCTATTCATTCATTCATCCCCTTACCCTCATTAGTTTAGCTAAGCTCGCAGTCAATATTCATTTCACACTTTGCACATAGATGATCCTCCATCAATGGCTCAAACTCATTCACATGAACTTTGAAAGATAATCCATTCACCTGCAACATCACCTCCATTTCAATTTTCTCCATTTGGTCTGTTTCAATCAAAATGTGCCCTCGTTCAAATGATTTTGGGTCAATCATCGTATCATCACATCAAATCATTCGCCCCTATATTGCTGCCAAATTATCAAACGTACCACGCGACCACGCATGCATCGGAATCCCACTGATCGCTCACCACACTCGCCTATTGCCCTTATCCAATACTGGCTCCCAATTTTGCACCATTGTGAACCAATTTTGCAACTCCATCCTTGATAAAACTAATTGGCGCGCCTCAATGTCCTCAAACAACAATAATACTCTTAATCCCGCTATGCGCATTAGTGATTCCCCTTCCACGTTGGCTGCCTTCAATTCCTTAGCCAACGAAGCTAACCCCATTGATTCTCGACACCGCGCAATGGCACAACATCTCAGTATTTCAATTTTTCTCGCATACTCTACTCCTTGAATATTAAAAAACTTACGATCTGTTTTGTCCTTCGTACTCTCTATCGTCGCCTCCTTTACATCGACATGTCACTTCCCGATCGAATCTGTCCTTCCCATTTTAGCCAATGATACTCTCAAACAAGAACCATATATCCACTTACCATCTAATCTTTCAATTGCCCTTCTGGCATCTAACTTAGTCGCCATCCGCACAAAACCAAATCTCAATCCCTCCCTTGTTCGTTTTTTTGGGTACAAGGACATATCTAACTTGTTTGTGTCTATCAAATACTTGTCAAACACCTTTCCAATGAATTTGGTTTGACATATTATTGACAAAGATCGTCCACCATTGCCGACGGCTGCTCCCTTTCTCCATTGCTTTTAAATGGTATCATAGTTTTACTTTAAGTATATGTTATATACAACCATTTCTTACAAGCAATTCCTCAAATATATATGGTGCACTCTAATATATGATCCAACAATTAAATCAACCATTCTATTAAACACCCCATTCAAGAATCTAAATCTAAATCTAACCAATTAAATCAATTTCGGGAATTAAATCATAAAATCAACTTTAAATTATTATTACCCATGCACAAAAAACTAGAACTCTAAAGAAGTCATTAGATTACTATAATCTAATCAAAATTTATGAGAAAATCTATTAAAATCCAATAATTCCATTAGAAATTCGTTTTAATTATCCCAAGGCAAGAGAAATTCCTAAGTTTTGTTTGGAAGAAACTGAGAGAAACTTAGAAATGTCTTTCTCATATTTTATAAATTTATAACCGTCAACTTCCTTTTGTTAAAACTAAGAGGGAAAAGATATTTCTTTATTTAATTTAATAATTCCAATAAAAATACTACTTTAATTCATTTTACGATATTGTCATTATTAATATTTTACAATATTTTGCAAAATAGTCACTATTTAATTTAATTTTAAATCAACCCATTTAAAAATTTTCAAACTCAAATTTCTTCCTTAATTAAACTCATGGAATATATTTTCCAAAAAAAATATTTGCCAAGATAAATTTATCGGAAACCAATTTAATTAACCCAAATTATTTTTCAAAATTAATTAATTAGCTAAAGCTTAACCAAAAATTCTAACCCACTTCCAATAATTCACCCAAATCTTCTAGCCTGTTTTTTAGGACGTTATTGTTGGAGTATGCCCAAAGACCAATTATGAGATGGTTGTAAAAGACATACTTGTTTTATCTTATTTATTAATATAAAGCGATTATTATTATTTTAATCTTATTCTGTGCATTTATAAATAAACTGAATTTTAATAAAGTCATTAGAATAATATAGTTATTCTTAAATGTCCTTAGTCAAGTATTATTGTGGGCATGGACAACAATAATATATTAAGACTAATATGTAGTTGATTGATGACAAAGCGTTGTCATTGACATGGAGATGTCAAAATCAATACATAAGAATGTGTTAGAGAATGACATGCTGGACTGACCTCCCATGAGCATGTTTCTTGGATTATTATGTGACAGTCACGACATTAATCATAGTGATAACTGCATGTATAATCCTCATACTTGAGATTATCATCATTTTAACAATGTGAGTGACATATTTTGATACGGTCAAACGTGTGTCGTAACTGACTATAATATAAAGACTAGCATTGGATATGTCACAATCTATGTAGCGAAATATGGTTGATCAAGATAGGATTTGTCCCTCCTACATAATAGGAGTAATATCATAAGCCACTTGATTGAGTGAGACTAAAAAATGCATGGTCATGCTCGAATAAATTGATATGAGATATCATACTTATTCGTTTATAATAGTCTACTCAAGATTTCAAGAAATATTAGATGGAGTATACAAGTGTGACTAATCCATGACTTGTGTCTGATCTAGATATGAGGACGAAAGGATGTAATACATAAAAGAAGTTAATCACGGAAAAAGGTAAAGTCGAACCACAACTTCATGTAACTTAGGTAGCAATGATATATTGCTAGATGCCACTCATTGCTTGTAATATTAAAATTGTTCTAGATATTACTACTAACGTTACATGAACCTACAAGGGTGACGCCCTATGATTGAAATGAACAAATATTGACTAAATAGCATGTGTACAAACTTGTTGTACACGTAATAATTATTAAAACGAAATTATTATAATTATTGTAATTATAGATAATCTTGTTTATGTATATATATATATTTAATACTAGATAATTATTGTAATTATCAAATACTATTAATATATATATATATATATATATATATAAAGAAACCTAATTAAAATAGAATCAGATTCTACATATTTAACTATATTCGGTTAAATATATTATATATTTAATGAATCCGAATTAAAGTAGAATCATATTCTTCATATTTAATTATATTCGGTTAAATATATTGTGTATTTAATGAATCCAATTTTAATTAGAATTACTTTTTTGAATGATATATAAAGGCATAAGGTATAGCAGCCAAATAATACCTTTCGTTTGGGTGAACTGCGTAGAGGTCGGAACGCAATTGTGACGACTCGGAGTCGATTTGGATTCTTCTATACTCCTTGTGGATTTCCAAATTTATTAATGTAAAACCCGTATTTTGTCCGGGTATACTTATATATATATATATTCACTATAAATAAAACCCAAAATATATACATAAATAAATAAATGTTGAAGGCAGTCCAAAATACCAAAATCCATTACATATTATCCATTGCCATAATAAAGTACACAAAGCCCATTTACATATTTGAAGGCTAATTCTTATATCCTTAACCCCAAACAAACACAAGCCTCTCACAAAGAAACACAAATCTGATCTAAAACCACATTTCCCGCCCAAATTCAGTTAAAAATGGACATGTGGCAGTCATTGGTTGGCCCATTTCAATATCACATGGATCTGTGTTTTCTCTTCCAATAGCTGGCGCCAGCTAGCTTGTGACGTCATCCCAATGACATCATCCTCGGCATCATCTTTGACTCTCCTATAAATAGGATGAGAGAGAAATGCCAGGAGTCGGAGCGTCGCCGGGAAGCTACACCGTCACCGGAAAGGTCGCGCCGCCATCGGAAACTTCACCAAATCACTAAAAACGAGGTAAAGCTCTCCTTATCTCTTCCTTTCCTGCAAAAAAACTTAATGTTAGCCTTTAAAATAAAAAAAACAGAAATGAAATACTAGAAATAAGATCAGAAATTATCTCAAACGATGACCGGTGAGGGTTTTTAGGTTTCCGGTGGAGTCGAATATGATAGAAGGGTTCGGTTTGGGTAGTTTTTAGGGGAGAAGATGGGAGATCCTTATGGATCGGGTAGATCTAGGTATTCGAGGTGAGAAAGCAAAAAAATGAGGTTTTTTGGTTCGAACTACGACGGCGAAACTGCGGCGAACGACAGCCGACAATCGCCTCGCGGAGGTGATCGGTCGCTGGAAACAAACAAGACGGTGGCCGGAGTAAGGATGTTGGCCGGAGAAGAAGATCAAAGCTTGGTCGGAGTTACGGCGGTGATCAGAAGCTTCTCAACCGGTGATTGGTGGTTTAGGTTGTCGGAGAAGATGATCGGAGATAACGGCCGGTGACCGGCGTTGCCTCCAGCGATCGGTAAACATGATGAAGAAGGGTTGCCACGGTGGTCTCGGATTGAAGTGGAAAAATGAGAAAATTTCATTTGGTGTTCATGAGAAATTCATGATTTGATCTTAAAAAACATTAATGGGAGGAAGGTTTTGTGTTTGTGTGGATTAAATTTGAAAAACCGAAGAACAAAGAATGATTTTGGGGTGAATGAGTGTGTTTGATCCGAAATAAACAAGGTTTTGGGAGGATTAGGTGTTTACTCGGATCAACAGGAGGAAAAATAAAGAACGGTGATGTTTTGGGTAAGAACTTGGGGTTTTGATCCATTTGGATCGTAAAATTTGGATTTTTTGTGTTTGTTGAGAGAGAATTGAGAGGATAGTGGTGTAGAGAGAGAGCCGAATTTAAGAAAGTGAAGGGGAAAGAAGAAATTTCAAGTAAAAAGGGCTTTATGGGTTCCCCAAAACTACACTGTTTTGAAGAACCGGGTTTTGGGGCAGATCTGGGTGAGTCGGGCCGGACAGAGGGAGGCACGCGCCCTACTTTGGGCTCCTTATGTTTTGAGCTACCATATTTTACATTTATTACAATTTGGTCACATAGCTATTGTAATTCGGGCATTTAGTTTTCAATTTAATGCAATTTAGCCCCTTTCAGCTTTGATTTATTTATTTAATTATTTATTTGTTTGCATCCGTTTTAAATTGAGCATGTAGTTTCATACCTTAGACAATTTGGTCACCTAATTAATACTAATACTTAGAGCCTTTAGCCTAGGTCACTTAATCACGTAATTAAATAGGAAAGGTCATTGTAGCAAATAAATGAATATTTGAAATAATATTAGAATGTTCAATATTGGTTAGTATCACATTGAAGAGTGATGTTAATCAATGAATATTCCGATGAAGATTTCAATGTTTCATTTTAACCTAGAAATGGAAATAATTCACAATTAGATGAATTAAAATTAAAATGGGACTAATGATTAGAATCACTCTAATTAGTGAATATTGTTACTTTTGAACTCATTAAAGATAGTATCCAATATTATTTTGGATGTTATCATTTATGTCCAAAAATTTATAATATTCTTAGAACTTTAAATTAAACAAATTGATGGAGCCTAACTAGGGTTTACTTAAAATTGGAAAGACAATAATTTGCCAGGCATTAAAACCTTTTGTGTTAAGGTACATTTTGAATATAAATTGAAGTGTCCTAATGTAAGTGGACGTTTCATGCTTATATTCGTCCAAATGTATTTTCTTGCAAAAGGATACTCCCATTCGGAATAAAATTCGTTTTACATTTAAAAGAATCGATTAAATTCATATTAATGTTCTAAATGCCAAAATGTCATGTGTAATTATTGAGGTACCGATAACGGGCGTTCGTAAGGGTGCTAACCCTGCCCTACACGTAACCGGCTCCCGAACCCAAACTTTTCAAAAAGAATCTCTGGTACATTTTTATGGTGTCCGGCCTACCAAAGTGGCCAGTGGCGACTCTAAAACGATTTTTAAGCAAATAAAAGGGATTTGATTAAAAATGGAAAATTAATTAATTACAAGATAAAATTGGTCAAAAACCCTGATTTTCCAAAACCCTAATCATCAGGATATTTTTCCAAACTTAAAAAGTGGGTTTTAAAAAAAACGGTCGCGACAGCTTGGCGACTCCGCTGGGATATAATTGAGAGTGAGGCCTAATAATTAATTACACGTGGCATTTTGGCATTTCTGACATTAATTTGGATTTAATTTTTTCTGAAGAATTGTTCGATGGATTTTAAGAAGAATGGGGGTAGTTTTTGTGCATGCTATATTTGTCATTCATGCATAAACCCTAAACCCGAGATTTTCACCCTTAAGTGGGAGTAAGACAATATCCGACGTGATGCTCTCCAGCTCCAAGCACGGATTTTTGTCTTCATCCGGTATACTAACCTTATGCGCCGTGGGGCATACGCCTCCGTTATAAGGGACCTATACTACCGAACCGATGCCTTACTGTTGCAGTAGACGGTAACGACAGTTTGGGAACCGAGAGTCTAGAACCAAACTCGCATTTTGTTTTAGAAGCCCACCCCACTAGAGCCAGACAGGGACCTAGGACAAGTGCTACCGGTTTAAATACTTTTCCCTAGTTATTTTCTTGCTTAATTAAATTGTTTTATTTACCAACAATATAATTTTTGCTTACACAATTAACTTACTATACCGACTCGTTTCTTTTGTTTTCTTTTATTTTTGTTTTTGTTTTGCATTATGCATCGCATCATCATTGCATAGAGGTATTGATTCAAAAAGTGTTTATCAATAGAAGACAATCATGACATATGAAGGGAATCGTAATCCGATAGAAGAGACAACAAATATGAGGCAGTGTCCGGGAGGAGTCATGGGAAAAATGAAGAGTAGTTCATCCAAGGGTAGTACACCTGATTATGTTAGTGCCAATATTGACAAGAATGAGATTCAACACTAAAAAAACAAATGGTTGAAATAATGACTGTGATGACGATTATGACAAGGGGCATATTGAACTGGAAGGAAAACCGAACAAAAACCAGAAGATGTATAAACGACCAGGTCCAAACACTGTTACAATTTGTAAAAGTAAACCAACAGGGGGTGTTAGTGGGTCAAAACCTAAGAACGTAATGATGGGCCTGGAAGAAGTCCGATTGAAAGGAAATAGAGGGACTTTTAACTAAATCCCGATGACATATCCCACTTTTTGTAGAAAAGAAATTTGTGAGTTCAGTCTGGTCCAAGCCCAAAGAATTTTCTTATTCGAGAGGTTACAACGACAATGCAATATCTGATTATCACCAAGGAAGTTCACACCATACTACTGAGAATTGCAAAGCTTTGAGGAACAAGGTTGAAAACCTTATCAGGGTTGGCCTATTGAATTTTGAAGACGGAAAGCCCAAATTTCCTGGAAGCCTCACAATTAATAGAATACCTGGATATGCAAAGATGAAAGAAAATCCAAATCTATCAGAATCAATTCAGTGTCCATGACAAGGTTCGAACTTCAGTATCCCTTCAGCAGATTGCCAAAAGATAAGAGATTACAAGTTTTATTTTGAACAAATCCCTATTTCATACCAAGAATTTTATCCTCAGTTGCTGAAATCCCAATTGGTAACACCAGAATTTGTCACACCTTTGCAACCTCCGTATCCGAAATGGTATTACGCCAAGGCTCATTATGAATATCATGATGGAACCCAGGGACATACCATTGAAAATTGCATCACCTTCAAACGCCGAGTTCAAGTTCTTTTGGAGTACGAAAAATGGAAATTCAAGACAGAAAACCGTTCTAATTTGATGATTGAGTGGGAGACACACAATTTAAGGACCGAGAAAGAGGGGCATATGTTCGAATATGAGGTTCAAATAAGGAAGCTGAGACAAGAGAAGGATGATCTGGATGAAAAGCTGAAAAGTCTACAATTCAAATATCAAAGAATTTGTTCGATGCTTAAGAATGCTGGTTTGGGTGTGACCCTGGAACAATCAAAGAAGCGAATTAAAAATCTGAAGTGTGAAACTGAATATTGGAAAAGAAGCTGTAAGACAAATAGGAATCGAGTCAGCACGCTTTTGTGTGATCTGCAGTTAATGGAAATACAACGCAATGTTGTCATAAATGAGTTAAAAGTCGGTGAAGCTAAACGCGAGATGACGAAAAATGTACATGCAAATGTATGAGGATACTGCTATCAAGCTGAGGGCCAGTCAAGATGAAAACAAAATACTAAAGAAGAAGGTAGATGAATACCTCAACATCACACTAAAGTACAAGGATCTTACAAAGGACATCATGAAAGACTGTCAAGAAAGTGAGGAAAAATGGCATGTCCAACTTCAGATATCGAGAATAAAGATACGAGAAAGAGACAATAATATGACAGATTTCGTAACCCAAGCACGAGAAGTGGCTCAACAAGTAGCAGACTTGGCTAACGTAGCAATGGCTCTGAGTCAAAACATTGAACCAACATTAGATCACGGATGAAAGCTGACTTGGCTCTTAGAGGAAGCACAGAAGTTTGGAGTTAGAGCTCACCAATATTTATAGAATCTAATAACATATGAAACAAATTCTTTTATCTCAATGAAAGTGGTTCTATGATGATCACCTTGTAAAATCAATACCTCCTGCATTCTTACATTCATGCATCTTGCATATATTTCATATTTCATGATCATCATACATGTTGCTGATGGGGAAGAATTTGCATCCTTGAAGGAAGAAGTTAATCTGAATCCAAGAAAATGATTTCTCGTTAGTATAGCTTTGGAAGCATGGATGATTTGGTGGCTAGAGTGGACAAGCTTGAAGAATGCCAAGAACAGTTAACTCAAATTCAGAAAGAAATGATGGAGTATATGAGGAAGTTCCAAGATGAAACAAAGGGGCAAATTAATGAGCTGATGAGTATGATAATTACCACAACCAAAGGAAAGGGTTTGACAGAAGATTCTTTCATGCAAAAAGACATTGGAAATACAAGTGACAGTTGGAACAACGGCTTCGTAACAGAAAAGACTTTAACTGATGAAGACCAAGCTATTTTTAGTCAATATGAGATAATTCGCACTGCCCCAAAATTTCTTATTGAACTGGAATTGGATAAAACTATGGATTCTCCCTTGAAAATCTACTCTTCCCAGTTAACAAAGATTTGGATAAAATAGAACTACAAGTTGGGGAAAATGAAGAATGCAAAAAGAAGATGAAGATGGCAGTTGCTTTGAAGTCTGAATCGTCACCTCACTCGGCACAAGATAAACCTTTGATGTCAAAATCTTCAAAACCTTGTTAGTTACCAGTTGATCAAGTTTCGAGTCTTCAAAAGAAGAAATAGAAATTAAAGGGCTTCCAATTTAGTCCTACTCCTTTCACATATCAGGAATTGTTCTCCAAGTTGCTACAAGCTCGACTAGTTGCGCCGTGCTTTGTTAAACCACCATTGTCCCCATATCCAAGATGGTTCAAGGAGGAGGATCATTGTGACTTCCACGATGGTATCCAAGGTCATTCCATCGAGAAATGTATAAATTTTATGCGTAAAATTCAGCATATCCTAGATCTCGGGGTATTGGGATTTGATATGACAATTCCAGATCTGAAGATCAATTATCCAAGTATAATCGGTCCCGTGAAATCATACAATGATCAAAATAACGAGGACAAGAGGAAGATGAATCTTCCCAACGGGCTCAGTGAGATGACAATTCCAGGTTTGAATGTCAATTATCCTGCTATAGTCAGTCCTGTGAAGGTAGACAAGGATCAAAGTAATGAGAACAAAGAAAAGACGAGTCTTTCCAAGGGGGCCAGACGTAGAGCAAGATTAGCAAAAAGGAAGCGTTTACAACAAGGAAAGCTTATGGAGGAAACACATCTCGAAGTTTTCCATGAGTCTATCTCAAAATTACTTCCTTATCTGATACAGGGGCAATACCTCGTCCCTAAGCCGATGGAGGAAATGTCAGATCCATTGCTTTTCAATTACAATCCAAATAGTATTTGTGATTTCCACATGGGAGCATCAGGGCACCCTACTAGGAGATGTTGTGCTTTAAAAGAAGAAATAGAGAAGCTGATTGCTAATGGAACATTAACCCATGAAATGGTGAAGCAATGGGCTGAAAGACGACCGGGCGAGCTGCTGTAATCGTTGAAGGTTCAGAAAAGACGAATTTGTATTCCTAGGATGGTCTAAATTTTGGAAGCACAAGTCTTTCTCCCTATCGATGTCCTCCATGTTAGAAGTTGATTGGTTCAAATTTTCTTGCATTCTAAGTTTTCTTCTGTAACGATACATGGAAATAATTCTGCTACTTTTTTCCCAAAGTAGTAGATATCATTTTCTAGGGGCATATGTCATGTTTGATAGTTTTCATTTCAATAGAAGGATGTTTTTAAATATATAAATATATGTATATCTCTTTTCACCCTTGTAGGCCCCTAGATACCAATTGCCAGGTGCGATACTGATTCTGGTACGAAGAATGATTGGATGTTGTGAAGAAACTGAAGTGAAATTTATTTCCTGGTCCACACAGGTTAGCAAAGTAAGAAAAGGCCAGATTACAGAACTTCTGATGATGTTCGATGACAAATCCTTGAAGTTCGTAAACAGTGAAGCAGACTAGGCGATTTTAACCAAGTAGAGTTGCTTGAAATTGAAGTTCTAAGTGTAGTCTTTTGTACCTTAAAAGACACAATAAGAGCGAGAAAGAAAATGAGAGAAAAAGAAAAGGTGGAAAAAAAGAAAAAGAAAGGAAAAAAGAAAAAGAAAAAAGTGAAAAGGAAAGAGGGTAAAAAAATATAGAAAAATGGAAGAAAAAAGGGAGGGGTGAGGCAATGAACTATTGAATAAATAAGTCTCGGAACATCCTAATGGAGCTGTGGGGGATGTCAACAAATCTAATAAGGAGCTATGCTCCACCTGTCCAATACCCAAGTGTCAGAGATGTATCGTTGAAGACATGTGTATAATAATATAATAATAAGTACTAATAACAATCAGAAACACATACATGCACTTGTAGAACTCTATTCTTATAATGATATTTTTGCAATCTACTGGTTAAACAAGTCCAGAAAGCTTGAACACATTTATGAATGGAAGGATGAAGAGAATAGAAAAAGAGTTGTTTTTTGGCTGGATCGAGCAACGTGGTAATCATAGGGTGTGAACTGAGTAATTTGGAAGAAATTTCATAACCTCAGACGTTGCCACAACATTCATGAGTTATGCTGCCCATAGGAGGGTTGAATCTAAAACGTTCTTGCACTTGATATCCAGGGCATCCTATTCTATTTTCTTTCTTTAATAAAATCCTGATTTTTCAAGCCTAAAAAGGCGCCCTCTGTTGAAATGACGATCAGTAAGTTGACATTTTTTTTCAAAAAAAAAAAAATTTCCTTGTATTGCTTCGGAGATAAACTTCAGTATGCAAGATCATGAGTACAAATGGTCATCTAGATATGGTAAAGATATGGATGAGTACGAGACGCTCATTTGTTTGATAGCTTTCTAGTCAAAGAGAAGAATCATTCATCAATGGTCATGGTGAGGACAATGACAAGAATGTAGATATCAGGAAGATAAGGGATCTAAAGTGTGTTCCCACCTTGCATTTTTGAATAAAATGTACATAATGAATTTGAAGAAAGTTCAGGGACTTGAAGAAAGTTTAGGGACTGAAAAGTTCAGGGACCTGAAGAAGCTCAGGGACTGGAACAAGGACTGAAAAAGTTCAAGGACCGGAAAAGTTTGGGGGCTGAAAAGCTTGGAAACTTGAAGCATTTGTTCGCCCTAAATGATGAAATAGGGGCAAAATTCTATATGATAAGGCGAGAAATAAAGAGATCGGAGCATTATTGACTATGAAAATGGGTCTTTTGGGGGGCATGAGAATCCAAGATGGAATGGACAAATGATGATGCAGAGCCTGGAAGAATTTGATCATTAAAGAAGTCAGAATCTGCTCAAGAAGAAAATAATCCCAGCAACAAAGTTCTGGGGCAAATACTATTGATGCCTGAAGACAGTAAATGCTTTAGAAGGGCAAATTGATCAAGATTTGACGAGAACAATTTAAAGAGATAAGAAGATGAAAAAGAGCATAACAATGAAACTTTGGGGCAAAGTTTTCCGGAACAATAAGATAATAAGAGCAGTAGATGAAATTCAAGCAGATCAAGCCAAGTCATATTTGAAAAGAACAGATGAAGTGTCGTTGTAGCAGAAACAGAAAGCTCAACAAAGAAGCAAAGAAGATCAGAGCTCATTCAAGTGGTTCTCAGTTGACATAACCCATGCATCATATAGCTATGCATCCATAAGATATGAGCATTCTAATGCATGCATTCAAAGCATTTTTATACATTTTTGCAGGAATTTACAAGAATCAACAAAAAGCAAACCAGATTTCAATCTACAGTTTCAAGATTTAGGAAGAAGATTTAACAAGGAGTTTCAAAGATCACAACAATGATTTCAACCCGTTTGAAGAGACGGATTTCAACAAATATGTTTGAAGAGATGGATTTCAGTAAAGATTTCAACTCGTTTGAAGAGACGGATTTCAGAAAATTACGTTTGAAGAGGCAGATTTTAACAAAGTTTACTAGTTCGTTTGAAGAGGCAGACTTCAACAAGATTTTCATATTGTATGTACAAGACATATGGTGCATTACAATCTTAAATCCTTCGCGTCATCAGTAAGTCCTTTGGGCATGATGTTAAATCCTTCGGGTCATCAGTAAGTTCTTCGGACATGATGTTAAATCCTTCGGGTCATCAGTAAGTCCTTTGAGCATGATGTTAAGTCATTCGGGCCATCGCTTTCGGGAGTGAAGTGGTTGTTTGCACATGAAATGAAGTCCATTACAAATTTAAATCCTTCGAGTCATCAGTAAGACCTTTGGGCATGATGTTAAGTCCTTCGAGCCATCGCCTTCGGGAGTGATGTGATTGCTTGCACAAGACAAATAGTGCAATGCAATTTTAAAGCCTTCGAGTTGTCAGTAAGCCCTTCAGGAATGATGTTAGGTCCTTTCAGACCGACACTTCTGGAAATGATGAGATCTTTTTGGATGGTGTCACAGTAAAACAGTTGGACAACTGCATAGTTGGGGCATGATATTGGCAAAGATCTTTTGGGACCTTGGTCACATACAATAGAAGGAGATGAACTTTGTAACGCCCCGGGTTTAGGGGTCGGATGTTACTCGGGTAAATCGGGTTTGAGTCGTGGGCTCGTTTTAAATTAAATTGGGTTTTGGTTTTGGTTTTGGTTTAATTAAAAGGGTTTGATTTCATTAATGGCATTTTGGTAAATTTTAAAAAGAAGGGGAAATAAGATGACAAAAAGGGGGTTTTATTTGAAAAAAAATGCTCATCTTCTTCATTCCACCATTTTTGAAAACCTAAAACCCCTCTTATCCCCTAAAGCTCTATTTCATCAATCTCATCATCAATTCAAGGGCTCCCTTCGAGGTAATTGTGTTTTTGAACTCTCCTCACGATTTCCAACATTTCCATAGCTTTAGTTTTCATAGAAATCCTCTTTTTGAGTTTTTGAAGTTTTCAAGTTTGAAGAAAAGCATGAAACTTTAATGGCTTCTTGGCTTGTTTTTGATTTGTAGAGTTTAGATTTGAACTAATCTCACCCTAAGACACCTTAAATCTTAAAATGGTGGGATTTTAACAAAAATCCCGAAATGGGTTTTTAGGGGTATATTTAAAGTGTCAAAATTTGTGTTTTTGGAATGGTTTTGTGAAAAATTGTTGGGTTGATATTATAGTAACATTGGGTAGGTGTTTTAGATGTTTTTTGATGATTTTTAAGTGGTGATAGTGTTGGTTTGAGGCATTCCCGTAGCTACTGCTGTAGGTGATTTTTAGGAGTGGAAAATGGGAGTTTTTAAGGTGTTTATGTTGGGAAATGAAGGGCTAATGGTTGTACAACCTTAGGGTGATGTTTTGGACATGTTTTGGAGTGTTTTAAGTGTTTAAATTGAGAGGTAATGGCTGGGTTTTGCTGGAGTTCGAAAATGGGATTATTTGGGAGGATTTCGGCTTTGAATTGTTGAGAAAATGTTAGGGAATTGAGAGCTGATATGTAACAATAAATTTGTGGTTGATTGAGAGGTTAATACATTGCTTTTGATTGGTTAGAAACAGCGGATTTGGCCTTGGGAGGTTCGGGCACGATTCCGGAAGTTGTGGAGGCTTGAGTCGGCTTTGCTTGGTTTGCTTAAGGAAATATGGTGAGTGGAAATATTTTAAGTAACATTTTGGTTCAAAGGTGGTTTTGAAAGAGTTTGGATTGAGCTTGAAAGGTCAATCTAAACTCAAGAGTAACTTGATGTGTATCGCCTCTTTAAATTCCCCTTTCACCGTTTGTTTTTCAATTACTTGAAATGATAGCTTGTTATGCATGAAATTTCAATACTTTGGGGGGAAGCATGTTGTTTGTTATTATGTTGTTGATCATGCGTGACGAAATTAATGGTTATGTTGATATGCCTTGTAAAATATCTATGAGTTGGTGCAGGTGGTGTACGGAAATGGTAAGTAAGACCACTTGCGGTTGGTAAGGTTGTAAGTAGTAAAATTATGCATAATTGTGGATGTTGTTACAATTTGTTTTAGTCATGCATATTATAGTGTGTTCATGTCGCATGATGGTGATTTGCATATCATGTTGCATGGTTGGTATCAAACCTCACGTGATGGTTGTCGGTGCTCCGGTGATGTGTGGTCCCGCCGGTAGCGACTAGTATAAGACTCCGGTGATATGCTGTCCCGCCGGTAGTGACTAGTAGAAGAGTACTTTGATGTGTAGTCCCATTGGAAAACTACTAGTCGAAACGGTGATGTGTAGTCCCACCGTGTGTGTTTTGGTTATGCTTGTGCATACCATGTATTGTTCATGTTGTGTCTCACTATATCATTCCCTTTTTAATGGTTTTGCTTTAAATCTAGGATCATGCCTTTATGCATACCTTGAAGTATGATGCCATAATAAATGCCTATATTGTTGACCTGTGGTTGAACTTGTATGTTAGTAAAAGGATTATGTCGTTGGATGAATTGTATGTGTTGGCCTTTATTTTAAAGAAAGCTTTGAACCCTGCATTGTCGTTGTTATGTTTTTGAGCTCCACTCACTAAGCTTTATGCTTACGCTCTCATTTTTCTGACAATGCAGATCATTAGCTTGGAGTTAGCAAGGAGCAAGAAAAGGGCGTCCAAGCGTGTGGTAGTTTGCTCAAGTATGGTTTATTAAATAATGTAGTAGTTTAGCAATGGGAAATGCTACGTGTTTTAGGAGCGGGAAATGCTACGTGTTTTAGGAGCGTGTATCTAGACTCATTTGTGTTGGCTTTATGTTGTTAATGCTTGTGTTTAAAGGCTTATGACCATGTTCCACGTTTGCTTGTGTGTTATGTTTTAAGGCATGTAAACCTTGTCATGAAGTGTTTATGTAAGTGTTTGCTTCTTAGGAATGATATGGTCTAGTATATGTATGTTTAGAATGTAGGTTTCTCTTAAGTGTGGATGCCTTGATGTTAATGTTCTGTTGTTAGTTTAAATTGCTTCATATGTTGTTCCATGGTTGTTAAATGTTGTATGGGCGTTTGTTTGTGGCTAGGCGAGTCATAAATTGCATCTAGACTTGGGCCTTAGTGCGTTTTGCAGCTAATCTGAGTTTTGCAGTGCAGGGCGTATCGGTATGCCCAAGGGCCGTATCGATACGGTTCTACCCTTTGGGACTCAGATTAGGCTTAGCGTACCGATACATGGGGGTGTATCGATACGCCAAAACCTCTCTGGAAATCTGAGATGTTGACGAGATTTTGGCGTATCAAAACGGGACCTAGGCGTATCGGTACGGTTG
Organism: Hibiscus trionum; assembly: GCA_030270665.1. Taxonomy (NCBI): domain Eukaryota; kingdom Viridiplantae; phylum Streptophyta; class Magnoliopsida; order Malvales; family Malvaceae; genus Hibiscus; species Hibiscus trionum. Next base: position 51,265,574 of record BSYR01000026.1, on the reverse strand, counting down.
TTTATCGTTGACCGTGAGAAGTTGACCAACGAGGGCGTATGGGTACGGTCAACCAGTGTACCAATACGTTCCCCCTGTGTTGGCTATGGGTTGTTGACCTAGTCAAGGCGTAATGATACGGCCTGTTAAAAAGAGTAAAATGGGTTGTTTTAATTGCTTGTTGCGTATGCTTCGTATCCTTTCGTTGTGTTTCCGCTGTCGTGTTTCGCATAGGATGTATGAATGCCTCTAGACAAGATAATAATTAAAGAAAAAAATAGGGTTGCTAATCGAAGTGGGACCTTAACAGGTTTTGTTTCGGTTTTCCCCGTGTAACCCGTTCGGACCGGTCAATCGTCCAGACCGGGACGAGGGGGTTACATTTGGTGATATTAGAGCCTGAGGTTCTGAGACCTCGGGTAGGTAAGTGAGGTAAGTCTGAAGTGTGATGTTGTTGCTATGTCTCGGTGAATGTTTTTCCATGCATGCTTGGTGTTTGCTTGTTAGTACGGTGGTTGAAAGCATGTGTTAGCATGATGGTTGTGTTGAGGCGTAGTGTCGAGTTCCCATTGCTACTATTACTTATGTGAAAAGATTTTTTAAAGGAATATACTTGAGCACCTTGGACCGTTGCTCTTGCTAACTCTAAATATTCTTGTTTGTGTGTTCTGTTTATTGTTGTATTGTTGTCTTTGGCAAGTATGAGACCGAGGCGTAGGTCTGGAGTTGGTAATCATGAATCTGAGGTTTCAGAGAATGTGAATGACGAGAGAGTTCATCGTTTTAGTTCAGGGCAGTATGACCGTACCAGAGGTTGGAGTGCAGTTTGTCTGTTTGGGTCAACATGCATATGAGTTGGTTTCTGTCGAGAAAGAACAATGTGACCGATCCTGATAAGAGTTAGTAAAAGAAGAGCAGACCTATGAGTTGGCTTCAGAATGGTATCGATGTTATGGTAGGTAATCTTCCGACACATTCATTAAGTTTGTTTCCTCTGATTAATTCTGGATCTACACTTTCGTATATTTTGAGTGAGCATGCGAGGTTGTTTAATTTACCTTGTGAGGTATTAGAGGTAACTGTTAGTGTTACTAGCTCCTTCGGGGATACAGTCGTGGTTAGAAAGATGTACAAGGGATGTTCGTTGATGGTTCAGGGTCACGTGTCTCTAGTAGATGTGATGGAATTGCCTTTTTACGGTTTTGATGTGTTACTAGGCATGGATTGGCTTGTAGAACATAGAGTTAGGGTAGACATTGAGACAAGGGGAGTTTTCTTAAAGCTTGCGGATGACTATGAGATTGTAAATCGTAGGTGAGAATGTGGATTTCGTATCGAATGTTGTTTTATCTATCGAGGCTCAGAGGTTGTTTGAGTTTAGTTGTCAGGCCTACCTAGCTTAGGGATGAATCTGAAATTGATCGAGGTCAGAACACATGATATCAGAACGGTATGTGATCTCCTAAAAGTGTTTTCGGAAGGATTGTCTGGTTTACCGCCTGGTAGAGGAGTAGAATTGCTATAGAGATGTATGCGGAGTTTGCTCCTGTTTCGATTGCTCCGTACTGTATGGCACCGAAGGAATTGAAAGAGTTGAAGACTCATTTGCAAGAGTTGTCAAATGGAAGTTTTATCCGTCCGAGTTCTCCGCATTGGGGCGCACCTGTACTGTTTGTGAAGAAGAAAGACGCTAGTATGAGAATGTGCATAGATTACAGATAGTCGAATCAGTTGACAGTGAAGAACAAGTACATGTTGCCGAGAATTGATGATTTATTCGATCAGCTTAGAAGTGTTTCAATGTTTCTAAGATATATTCGAGATTCGGGTATTACCAGTTGAAGGTAAAAAAGGTTTAATGTACCGAAGACAGCTTTTAGGACTAGATATGGTCGTTATAAATTCTTGGTTATGCTGTTTGGTTAGACTAATGCGCCAGCTGCTTTTGTGGTATGACGAACAGAATTTTCTACCAGTACTTAGATCAGTTTGTGGTTGTTTTCATAGATGATATTTTAGTGTACTCGCGTCCCGAGGAAGACCATGACCGGCAATTGAAGATAGTTTTGCAGACCTTGTTAGACAAACAGTTGTATGTAAAGTTGAGTGAGTGCGAGTTCTAGATCCGAGAAGTAGTCTTCCTGGACATGTAGTGTCAGCGGATGGGATTAGAGTTGATCCGAAGAAGATAGAAGCCATTATTAACTGGAAGCAACCGAATCCTGTGACAGGGATCCGTAGTTTTCTAGGCTTAGCCGGATACTATAGGAGGCTTGTGAATGATTTCTCGAAGATAGCCGCTCCTTTGACGAAGTTTCTTCAGAAGAATGCTCAGTTCGAGTGGTCAGATGCGAGACAGCAAGCCTTTGAGAAATTGAAAGAAGCTTTGACCAATGCATCGATTTTGATTTAGCCAGAGTCGAGTAAGGACTATGTGATTTACAATGATTCTTCATATGTAGGGTTAGGTTGTGTTCTCATGCAAGATAGAAGAGTGGTGGCTTATACTTCGAGACAGTTGAAGACTCATGAGAGTAATTATCCGACATTTGACATAGAGTTAGCTACAGTGTGTTTGCTTTGAAGAAGATTCAGAGGCATTACTTGTATGGTGAGGAATGCATAGTGTGTACAAATCATCAGAGCTTGAAAGTTTTGAAGACATAGGAAGAGTGGAATCTCAGACAACGTAGGTGGTTAAAAAATTGCTTAAGGCCTATGGTTTCTAGATTGAGTATAATCCGGGTAAAGCCAATGTAGTGGCAGATGGTTGTGTATGAAGGTAGTCGTTGAGTTGAGAGCCATGTTGGCTAGTTAGAGTTTGTCCGGTGATATCGGTCTAGTGTCCGAGCTTCAGGATGGATCTACTTAGGGTCAGTTGAATTAAGAGAAGCAGTTGTTAGACAGATCTTTGGCACCTCACGTGCAAAATATAGCGGAAGGAAGACATACATGCTACAATGTCAGTGTTGGTGGGGTCTTGTGTTTCAGAGATAGGATAGTTGTGCCATATGACAGTGATTTGAGGCGTACGATCTTGATTGAAGCGCACAGTAGTCTGTTTGCTATGTATCCCCGTAGTACAAAGATGAATCGTGGATTGAAAGATGAGTGCTATTGGGTTGGTCTGAAGAGAGGTGTTGCCGATGTTGTGAGCAAGTGTGAGGTTTGTCAGTGCGTTAAGGCAGGATATCAATTTTCGTCTGGTTTATTACAGCCGTTGAGAATTTCAAATGAAAGTGAGAAAATGTTATGATGGACTTCGTATCAGGTTTGCCTTTGACTTCCTTTAAGAAGAATTCAGTTAGTGTGATTGTTGACCGTTTCACCAGGTGTGCTCATTTCATAGTCGTTCATACGTGAGTTAGCCGATTTGTACATCAGTGGGTTTGTGAGATTACGTGGTGTGTCGAAGTCAATTGTGTCAAGTAGAAATTAGAGGTTTACAGATAGCTTTTGGTAATGTCTGCATGTTGCTTTGGGTACCCGTCTGAATTCCAGTACAATGTATCGCCCTCAGTCCGATGATCAGTCAGAGAGAGATATTCAAATATTAGAGATCGTATCGAGATGTGCATTTTTGACCTTCAGTGTTACGTGGGAGGTCCATCGAGCTTGTCAAGGTTAGGTAGCGATACAGAAGTGTGGAAGAAGCCACTTGGGGTAGAGAAATGAGGATATAGAAAGGCAGTTTCCTTATCTCTTTCCGTTAGAAAATTCTGGGGACGAAATTCCTTAAGTGGGGGAGAGTTGTAACGCCTCGGGTTTAGGGGTCGGATGTTACTCAGGTAAATCGGGTTTGAGTCGTGGGCTCGTTTTAAATTAAATTGGGTTTTGGTTTAATTAAAAGGGTTTGATTTCATTAATGGCATTTTGGTAAATTTTAAAATGAAGGGGAAATAAGATGACAAAAAGGGGGTTTTATTTAAAAAAAATGTTCATCTTCTTCATTCCACCATTTTTGAAAACCTAAAACCCCTCTTATCCCCTAAAACTCTATTTCATCAATCTCTTCATCAATTCAAGGGCTCTCTTCGAGGTAATTGCGTTTTTGAACTCTCCTCATGATTTCCAACATTTCCATAGCTTTAGTTTTCATAGAAATCCTCTTTTTGAGTTTTTGAAGTTTTCAAGTTTGAAGAAAAGCATGAAACTTTAATGGCTTCTTGGCTTGTTTTTTATTTGTAGAGTTTAGATTTGAACTAATCTCACCCTAAGACACCTTATATCTTAAAATGGTGGGATTTTAACAAAAATCCCGAAATGGGTTTTTAGGGGTATGTTTAAAGTGTCAAATTTTGTGTTTTTGGAATGGTTTTTTGAAAAAAATTTGGGCTAATGTTATAATAACATTGGGTAGGTGTTTTAGATGTTTTTTTGATGATTTTTAAGTGGTGATAGTGTTGGTTTGAAGGGATTCCCGTAGCTACTGTTGTAGGTGATTTTTAGGAGTGGAAAATGGGAGTTTTTAAGGTGTTTATGTGGGGAAATGAAGGGCTGATGGTTGTACAGCCTTAGGGTGATGTTTTGGACATGTTTTGGAGTGTTTTAAGTGTTTAAATTGAGAGGTAATGACTGAGTTTTGCTGGAGTACGAAAATGGGATTATTTGGGAGGATTTCGGCTTTGAATTGTTGAGAAAATGTTAGGGAATTGAGAGCTAATATGTTACAGTAAATTTGTGGTTGATTAAGAGGTTAATACATTGCTTTTGATTGGTTAGAAATAGCGGATTTGGCCTTGGGAGGTTCGGGCACGATTTTGGAAGTTGTGGAGGCTTGAGTCGGCTTTGCTTGGTTTGCTTAAGGAAATATGGTGAGTGGAAATATTTTAAGTAACATTTTGGTTCAAAGGTGGTTTTGAAAGAGTTTGGATTGAGCTTGAAAGGTCAATCTAAACTCAAGAGTAACTTGATGTGTATCGCCTCTTTAAATTCCCCTTTCACCGTTTGTTTTTCAATTACTTGAAATGATAGCTTGTTATGCATGAAATTTCAATACTTTGGGGGGAAGCATGTTGTTTGTTATTATGTTGTTGATCATGCGTGACGAAATTAATGGTTATGTTGATATGCCTTGTAAAATATCTATGAGTTGGTGCAGGTGGTGTACGGAAATGGTAAGTAAGACCACTTGCGGTTGGTAAGGTTGTAAGTAGTAAGTTTGTGCATAATTGTGGATGTTGTTACATGTTGTTTTAGTCGTGCATGATATAGTATGTTCATGTCGCATGATGGTGATTTGCATATTGTGTTGCATGGTTGGTATCGAACCTCACGTGATGGTTGTCGTTGCTCCGGTGATGTGTGGTCCCGCCGGTAGCGACTAGTATAAGACTCCGGTGGTGTGTAGTCCCGCGAGTAGTGACTAGTAGAAGAGTACTTTGATGTGTAGTCTCATTGGAAAACTACTAGTCGAAACGGTGATGTGTTGTCCCACCGTGTGTGTTTTGGTTATGCTTGTGCATACCATGTATTGTTCATGTTGTGTCTCACTATATCATTCCCTTTTTAATGGTTTTGCTTTAAATCTAGGATCATGCCTTTATGCATACCTTGAAGTATGATGCCATGATAAATGCCTATATTGTTGACATGTGGTTGAACTTGTATGTTAGTAAGAGGATTATGTCGTTGGATGAATTGTATGTGTTGGCCTTTATTTTAAATAAAGCTTTGAACCCTGCATTATCGTTGTTATGTTTTTGAGCTCCGCTCACTAAGCTTTATGCTTACGCTCTCATTTTTCCGACAATGCAGATCATTAGCTTGGAGTTAGCAAGGAGCAAGAAAAGGGCGTCCAAGCGTGTGGTAGTTTGCTCAAGTATAGTTTATTAAATAATGTAGTAGTTTAGCAATGGGAAATGCTACGTGTTTTAGCAGCGTGTATCTAGACTCATTTGTGTTGGCTTTATGTTGTTAATGCTTGTGTTTAAAGGCTTATGACCATGTTCCACGTTTGCTTGTGTGTTATGTTTTAAGGCATGTAAACCTTGTCATGAAGTGTTTATGTAAGTGTTTGCTTCTTAGGAATGATATGGTCTAGTATATGTATGTTTAGAATGCAAGTTTCTCTTAAGTGTGGATGCCTTGATGTTAATGTTCTATTGTTAGTTTAAATTGCTTCATATGCTGTTCCATGGTTGTTAAATGTTGTATGGGCGTTTGTTTGTGGCTAGGCGAGTCGTAAATTGCATCTAGAGTTGGGCCTTAGTGCGTTTTGCAGCTAATCTGAGTTTTGCAGTGCAGGGCGTATCGGTACTCCCAAGGGCCGTATCGATACGGTCCTACCCTTTGAGACTCAGATTAGGCTTAGCGTATCGATACACGAGAGTGTATCGATACGCCAAAACCTCTCTGGAAATCTGAGATGTTGACGAGATTTTGGCGTATCGAAACGGGACCTAGGCGTAACGGTACGATTGTTTATCGTTGACCGTGAGAAGTTGACCAGCGAGGGCGTATCGGTACGGTCAACCAGTGTACCGATACGGTCCCCTGTGTTGACTATGGGCTGTTGACCTAGTCAAGGCGTATCGATACGCCCTTATAGTGTATCGATACGGCCTGTTAAAAAGAGTAAAATGGGTTGTTTTAATTGCTTGTTGCGTATGCTTCGTATCCTTTCGTTGTTTTTCCGCTGTCGTGTTTCGCATAGGATGTATAAATGCCTCTAAACAAGATAATAATTAAAGAAAAAAATAGGGTTGCTAATCGGAGTGGGACCTTAACGGGTTTCGCTTCGGTTTTCTCCGTGTAACCCGTTCAGACCGGTCAGTCGTCCAGACCGGGACGAGGGGGTTACAAACTTGTATAGAAGGAAACAAGAGATCTGGTATGAGTTTTAGATTGAAAGATGAAAATACCATTGACAGAGAAGCAGTGACTCTACAGATCTCAGTGCCCCAATAGGGGAATTGAGGATGTTTCATACTATTCTAATTTGAATTCTTATTAATCAATGATATTTCTTTTACAGGTTTCGGTTTTGTTTACAGAGGCAGAATTCAAGATATATCGTTTATAGTGACAGATTTTGAAACATTCCGTTTACAAAGATGGATTTCAAGACACTCCGTTTACAGAGGCGGAGATATTTCATTTACAAAGACGAATATTGGTAAAGATTTCAACATGTTTGAAGAAGAATCTCAACAATCCATTTGGAGAGGTCATATAACTCTCGAGTGTAGAAAGAGATAGACCAATAAAGAAAGCAACAAGAGACCTGATGCGAGTTTTAGATTGAAGATCAAGATACCATAAGCAGAGAATCAACTACTTTAAAGATTTCAGTGCTTCAAGAGGAAAATTGAAGATATCTCATATTACACCAAGAAGAAACCTTATTGATTGATGATATTTCTTTTTGCAAGAATGGTGAGCTCCTAATGAGAAGAGTCCGCTCCAGCAAAGAATGATTCATAATGAGAAGAATCCGCTCTAGCAAAGAAGAGCTCCTAATGAGAAGAGTTCGCCCAGCAAAGAAGGATTCCTAATGAGAAGAGTCCGCCCCTGCAAAGAAGAACTCCTAATGAAAAGAGTTCGCCAGCAAAGAAGAGCTCCTAATGAGAAGAGTTCGCCAGCAAAGAAGGATTCCTAATGAGAAGAGTTCATCCTCAGCTAAAGAAGAAGATAAAGGAAGATTGAAGAATTTTATAATCAGAAGAACAGCTTCAAGATTCCATGAGTGGATTGTTCGGACAAAATTTGTGTCTTTTCAGTCTTTGCCCTATTCATGTTCCACAGCAATGAGCAAAGAGGGGCAGCTGTAGAACACGTATTTTGTCAGGGTATACTTACATATATATATATATATATATATTCACTATAAATAAAACCCAAAATATATACATAAATAAATAAATGTTGAAGGTAATCCAAAATACAAAAATCATTACATATTGTCCATTGGTATAATAAAGTACCCAAAGCCCATTTACATATTTGAAGGCCAATTCCTATATCCTTAACCCCAAACAAACACAAGACTCTCACAAAGAAACAAAAATCTGATCTAAAACCAACTTTTCTGCCCAAATTCAGTTAAAAATGGACACGTGGCAGTCACTGGTTGGCCCATTTCAATATCACACGGATCTGTGTTTTCTCTTCCAATAGCTGGTGCCAGCTAGCTTGCGACGTCATCCTCGGCGTCATCTTTGACTCTCCTATAAATAGGATGAGAGAGAAATGTCAGGAATAATGACCCTCATAATTAACCTTCATAAAAAATAATAACAATAATTGAATATAATAAATGAAGAGGAGAGAGAGAACCCACCTCGGGAGACCAACCGCCGCCTGAAGCTGAACCGTCAGGAGTTGGAGCGTCGCATGGAAGCTGCACCGTCACCAGAAAGGTCGTGCCACCATCGAAAACTTTACCGAATTGCTGAAAACGAGGTAAAGCTCTTCTTATCTCTTACTTTCCTGCAAAAAACTGAATGTTAGCCTTTAAAATAAAAAAAAAACAAAAATGAAATACTAGAAATAAGATCGGAAATTATCTCAAACGGTAACCGGTGAGGGTTTTTAGGTTTCTGATGGAGTCGAATATGATATAAGGGTTCGATTTGGGTAGTTTTTAGGAGAGAATATGGGAGATCATTATGGATCCGACAGATCTAGGTATTCGAGGTGAGAAAACGGAAAACAATGTGGTTTTTTGGTTCCAACGACGGCGGTGAACGGCAGCCAGAAATCGCCTCGCGGCGGTGACAGGTCGCCGGAGACAAACCAGACGGTGGCCGGAGTAGGGATGTTGGCCGAAGAAGACGATCGGAGCTTGGTCGGAGTTGCAACGGTGATCAGAAGCTTCCCGGCCGGTAACCAGTGGTTTAGGTCGTCGGAGAAGATGATCAGAGACGATAGCCGTTGACCGACGTCACCTCTGGTGATCAGTAAACATGACGGAGAAGGGTTACCACGGCGGTCTCGGATTGAAGTGGAAAATTGAGAAAAGTTCATTTGGTGTTCATGAGAAATTTATGATTTGATCTTAAAAAACATTTAAGGGAGGAAGGTTTTGTGTTTGTGCGGATTAAATTGGAAAAAAAACGAAGAACAAAGAATGATTTTGGGGTGAATGGGTGTGTTTGATCCGAAATAAACAAGTTTTCGGGAGGATTAGGTGTTTACTCGAATCAACCAATGGAAAAATGAAGAACGTTGATGTTTTTGGGTAAGAACTTAGGGTTTTGATCCATTTGGATCAAAAAATCTGGGTTTTTTGGTGTTTGTTGAGAGAGAATTGAGAGGATAGTGGTGTAGAGAGAGCCGAATTTAAGAAAGTGAAGGGGAAAGAAGAAATTTCGGGTAAAAAGGGGCTTTTATGGGTTCCCCAAAACTACGTCGTTTTGTAAAACCGGGTTTTGGGGCGGATCTGGGTGAGTCGGGCTAGACAGAGGGAGGCATGCGCCCTACTTTGGGCTTCTTATGTTTTGAGCTGCCATATTTTACATTTATTACAATTTGGTCACTTAGCTATTGTAATTCGAGCATTTAGTTTTCAATTTAATGCAATTTAGCCCCATTTCAGCTTTGATTTGTTTATTTAGTTATTTATTTGTTTGCATCCATTTTAAATTGAGCATGTAGTTTCATACCTTAGACAACTTGGTCACCTAATTAATACTAATACTTAGAGCCTTTAGCCTAGGTCACTTAATCACATAATTAAATAGGAAAGGTCATTGTAGCAACTAAATGAATATTTGAAATAATATTAGAATGTCCAATATTGGTTAGTATCACATTGAAGAGTGATGTTAATCAATGAATATTCCGATGAAGATTTCAACGTTTAATTTTAACCTAGAAAATGGAAATAATTCACAATTAGATTAATTAAAATTAAAATGGGACTAATGATTAGAATCACTCTAATTAGTGAATATTGTTACTTTTGGACTCATTAAAGATAGTATCCAATATTATTTTGGTTTTTATCATTTATGTCCAAAAATTAATAATATTCTTGGAGCTTTAAATTAAACAAATTGATGGAGCCTAACTAGGGTTTACTTAAAATTGGAAAGACAATAATTTTCCATGCATTAAAACCTTTTGTGTTGAGGTACATTTTGAATATAAATTGAAGTGTCCTAATGTAACTGGACCTTTCATGCTTATATTCGTCCAAAATGTATTTTCTTGCAAAAGAATACCCCTATTCGGAATAAAATTCATTTTACAGTTAAAAGAATCGATTAAATTTAGATTAATGTTCTAAATGCCAAAATGCCACGTATAATTAATGAGGTACCGATAACGGGCGCTCGTAGGGGTGCTAACCCTTCCCTACACGTAACCGGCTCATGAACCCGAACTTTTCAAAAAGAATCTCTGTACGTTTTTATGGTGTCCAGCCTACCAAAGTGGCCGGTGGCGACTCCTAAACGATTTTAAGCAAATAAAATGGATTTTGATTAAAAATGGAAAATTAATTAATTACAAGATAAAATTGGTCAAAAACCCTGATTTTCCAAAACCCTAATCGTCAGGCTGTTTTTCCAAACTTAAAAAGTGGGTTTTCAAAAAAAATGGTCGCGACAATTAAGGTAATGTTTCATCCCTTTAACCCCGAATTTGTTCCTCGTACATGGATCTCGTGAGGTAATCGCCGGATAATTTTTCTACTGCGTCATGGGGTGTACCAGTTTTTCCCAACTGTTACAACTTTCCCCCTCTAAAAGAAATTTCGTTCTCGAAATTTGCCTAAGGGAAACAACACAAATACTGAACTATCTTCATCCAAGAAGCTTCTCGATTACACTTTTGCCGCATAACTTTCACAAATTCAATCGCCTTAATGAAGAACACCTAGTTGCTAGAGACTTAATCATAAACATCCTTTACCCATGGTAGAACCAACAATTCCCAACTTTCTCTTTACGGGGTCAACCAAAGGGTCAAACAAACCTTGCCACAAAAACGTAGGCAAATTACCAATTACACATTCGAGCTCGAAACCATCTCGACAAAACATGACACAAACCTGGTTTTCCCATTTATCTATATGTCGTCTACTAAGACTTGATTCAACACACCATTACAAACTATTCTCTACAACCTTCATCCACGGAGAAACTCCGAGGAATACTCAACCACCCACATAATATTCGGTTTCTCGTTATCTCAATCCGTATAAAATTTATCTAATTCTCATCCCAAAACAATGCCAAAATATTGAAAATCGCTTTTAGCTTGCACCAACCCTTTCTAATATCCAACCAGCCTTCATAAACAATTCTTAATTCACAAACCTTTGCAAAAATCATCAAAAACTCTGAAAACTACAACCAAACATCAATCTCAATCCATGAAGAACAACTATCTCAACTTAGTTACTTAAACTAATTCCAGGTCCAAACTTGTAAAACCAGTTTTTTAGATTATTATCAACCAATAAGAAATCATTAGTGCCCATTAGAAATCATTAGGTTTGAACAAAATAACCATAATTTGTTTTTGAACCATTTTAAAACAATTAAACTCAATTAAATTCATTTTATTCACAAATGTTAATAGAAGTAATAGATTAAGGACACAAAGCGTGTGGAATGTCAATAAGAAATCATAGCTCACCTTGCTTGATAGGAGTACAATCAAAATGAGCTTCCCCTTTGTATTCTGACGTGAAAATCATTGTTAACCAAAAATCCACCGATTCGCTCAAGTTTTAAGATTATTCAAATGAAAAATAGATTAGTAATGAGATCAGAAAATCAATTGATCATTGAAAAATATTTTAGGAAAGTAGAAAATACGAAAACAATAGTTCTAATTTGAAAGAAGATTTAGAAAACCCATGTTTCAAAGAAAATGTTAACCATCTGTAGTTTTCTTTTTAAAGCAAACGAAGAAAAACGAATTATTAAAATACAATGTGTTCCAAGACAAACCTGCAAAAACCTTTTCAAAAATATTTGTAATAGGAAATGTGTTCTCGGTTAAACCCCAACATAAGCAATTAACAACATTAGTACATACGAAACACATTTATCAATTTATCAAAATAATCATATTAAACTATATTCGTCCGAGGTTGTGAACTTGGCTCTGATACCACCAAATGTAACCTCATTGACCCGGTTTAAACGTTAGAACTGAACCAAGAAGATCACATTAGGTTTTCCAAAGCAAATACGAACTAACTTACTCGAATTACGGTCCATTTTTTCTTTTGACTTGTCTAGATGCATTATTAAGACCTATGATGTTCATACAAGTAATGGTTCAATTTTCATTCGATGCGAACATTGATAAGGCACTCAATTGCAACTATAAACATTCTAGGGACCAAAGTGCAAAACCAAATAATTACAAGGAATTATACAAGTTGTAAGTTACCAATACATTATTAGTCATATTTCATGCTAGTGTGTCAAATTTCAGCTCAAGCGGATAACAAATAAGCATACAATTCAGCGAAATACGAAATTAAGGATTAAATCATAAAACTACCAAAATATATGGACTAACACGTTTATAACAGCTTCTTACGGAAATTACAAACATTAAAAGCATGCTTGTAGAATCTCAGGTCAAACGGACAACAATTACCCAATCAATTGATGCATGAACATATGAGGACCAATATCTGAAGAACTTAAACTTGATAAAGCTTATTAACTGATCAAACTACCGGCCATTTCGGTACCAAGTGCATCTTAGAGGATTCGAATCACAAACCGAACATTTCCATGTTCTTACATACAACATCAACATGCTTCTAATATTATACCATCATTAAACAAATAAGCTCAAATAATTACATGTCAATTAATCTACACAATTCACATTCGTACAACTAATCTGGAGGCATGCTTCCTAACAATATAAAAGCATTATCCAAGAAGCACCAAATGGCCAAGACCTCAAACATAGGTTGTAGATCAAATAAGAAATAGAAGTACATAACCATAAGTACACTTAGAACACAAACAATCCATCCAATCATTATTTGAATCATTTTAAATAATTAGATCATAACCAACAAATGTAATTGACAGTAACTAAACCAAAATCATACTCATTAAATAAAACCATCGTCCAACAAGATATAAACTCCAACAATACGATCAAACCTTATACAAGATAACATCCCAACGATTAATCTACATTGATGTATTACAAATAATGATAATACCATTAAACATACTCTTTAGAACGCTTGTCTTGGGATCACTCTTTGCCTCGAACCACAACCCAACAGTTGCTTAGTTCATTGCATTGACGGAAAAAAAAAGAGCGTAAGCATATAATACCCAGTGAGTGCGCTCAAAAGGGTCAAACGTCAATGCATTTTCAAATCAAAACTGAAATTAGAAACCTTTATTAAAGCAAGTCAAACACCCCATTTCTAAAGAATTTAAATAAAAACATGCATATTTGAAACATGTACTTCATGCTTTCACAACAATCCTTTCATTCTCAAGACGTTTATGTAAAACATGCTTAATCAAATGCAATATTCTTACGAGTATTCCCTCAAACATATATGGTGCACTTCAATATATGAACCAACAATTAAATCAATCATTCTATTAAACACCCCATTCAAGAATCTAAATCTAAATTTAACCAATTAGATCAATTTCGGGAATTAAATCACAAAATCAACTTTAGATTATTTTTACCCATGCACAAAAAATAGAACTCTATAGAAATCATTAGATTACTATAATCTAATCAAGATTTATGAGAAAATCCAATAATTCCATTAGAAATTCGTTTTAACTATCCCAAGGCCAGAGAAATCATAGATTAAGAATCAGCATCATGTAAAAAATCATTAAAGAACATTTTCTCACCTTGCTTGATGAAAAATCAACTTGAAGATGAACTCCCCTCTTGATTTCCAACAAGAAAAATAGTAAAGATGGTATATAAATAAAAATTCTTAATCCACAATTGTTTAGAAATAAATGGAGAAGAAATTGAAATGTAAATAATTAAGGAATCAAGTAATTCCTAAGTTTTGTTTGGAAGAAAATGAGAGAAACTTACAAAATGTCTTTCTCATCTTTTAGAAAATTATAACCGTCAACTTCCTTTTGTAAAAAACAAGAGGGAAAATATATTTCTTCATTTGATTTAATAATTCCAATAAAAATACCATTTTAGTTCATTTTACAATATTGCCATTATTAATATCTTACAATGTTTTACAAAATAATCACTATTTAATTTAATTTAAAATCAACGCAGTTAAAATTACCCAAACTCAATTTCTTCCTTGATTAAACTCATGGAATATATTTTTCAAAAATATTTGCCACGATAAATTTATCGGAAACCAATTTAATTAACCCAAATTACTTTTCAGAATTAATTAATTAGCTAAAGCTTAACAAAAAATTCTAACCCAATTTCGATAATTCATCCGAATCTTCTAGTCGTTTTCCAAGACGTTACATACACCAATGCTCAGAATCTCTCGTCGAGCACCTTCGAATAACACTCAGTGCCACATAGCTTCAGGAACGTACATTCGACATCTCTAACCATGGTGTTGCAACACTCTTTCTCTGAGTATCCGGATCCCATCAATCAAAAGTGACTCAACCAACCAAGTGTCCAAACATCAGAAAGCATAGACACGACTACAATATGGCACACGACATTTACATGATCATCAACTCTATGGTTTCTATCAATTATCAAGCAATCCTTTAAGTTTACTAACTTGTTAATATATTATGAAAGTTTACATTAATCATCCCCATTAATTATCTCAATTAATCTATATTATCTCATTAACATCCCGCGTCAATTAACATCTTTTTATTAGTATTATAGATTATTCCGTTTAGTCAGTACCGATACTCGAACACTAGTATTGATACGGTACCCCTAGATATTGGTACTCATACGCGTACCAATACTGATATTGCTTGTTGGTAACCCTTAATTTCTACAGGTAGCGATACGGGTTGACCCGTACCAATACAGCCTCCAATCGCGTACCGATACAGCCGAAGCTCATACCAATACCCTGTTCACGAGTTCGTACCATTTTTGTGAAATACAACGTTACAACGCTTTATTCAATCCCTAAAGCTTAAAAAAGTCATTAGAATTTGTTTACGAACACATTTAATCATTTAATATTATTTACCAGCTTCATGATCACTAATAGAGTAATTTTATATATTTACACGTCAAGCACAATTTCATCGAACACATCAATATCCATAGTCTAGCACCCAATCATCACAATCATACAATTCAAACAGTCATCACATAGATATATGAATATCCGAACGGCCCTACACGATCTCTAAAGTCTCGATGAGTCTCAACATATCCATAACATCACCATGCATCTCATAAATATCAGGTCTTAATATGTCAATCACTACACATGCTCATTTCTCATCTACCCATTTAGCAACCACTAACACGCAAGGTAATTATATTTATGATGCTCATGAAGCATTCGAAGTTTGAGCTGTACTAACCTTATGCCAAAGCGATAAATCCTCAACCAAGCTCCTCTAAACGTCTCTTTAAATCCAATATTCAAGTCCACAAATTCCTTAGATAAAACAAATACGACTACATAAGTCATTTCACATTATCGGATTACTTTAGGGGATAAAACGCGTAAAAAATCTTACTGGGTTCGAATTTGGTGAAACGAACTCAAAACATCGAGAAACCCCCGGGTATGGTCTCCTAAAAAAAGTCAACTTGGGCCAACAGTCAACGCCCAGTCAATGGCACGGCTCGACTTGGCTCTACTCGGCTCGATTCGGCTCAACTCGGTTCGGCTCGGCTCGACTCGGTTTAGATGGCTTCCCTGAAGCATAACCACGTCCATGCGCGGTAGGCGGCGCGTGTGGTGTCCTCCCATGGCGGACGACGACCAAACTTCAGAGATCGGTTGATCTCGGGCTGGGGGTTCCAATGGTGGTGAGGACTCTCGACGGCAGCCGGTGGGACCTGCTGAACAAGCTTCGCCGGATCTTTTTAACTCTCACCCCGGCGAGTGACGACGGCAACGTGACGATTATCGACGGATGCATCTTGGCGAGCTCTACCCGATGACGATGGCGGTGTAACCCACGACAGCTCCGACGATGGCAAAACGAGGTTCAAAACACCTCCCCCTTACTTTTTCTCTCTTCCACCATTTTTTCTCTCTCTCCAATAATGCTTTCCTCCCCTCTATCAACCACCCACCAACCCCTTTTAAAATTGGGTCAACAAATGTTAGAGCAAGTTCTTTCCAACCCCTTTTTAAATTAGTATTGGATAGATATCTGTTGGGGTGAATCAAAACTGAATTTGGGTCACAAACTCTAATACGAGTTTGTATCGCAATTGCCTTTGCTAGTTCTTTCCAACCCATAAAAAAAAATTCAAATTGGGTCAACAAATGTTGGATCAAGTGGTTAAGTTTTTCGTTGACATCGACTCATCATTCTATGTTTGAAACCTATAAATTGCTTCATGTACGAAAACAACTAGAAAAAGAAGTGCTATCAGTGCATTGCATTTACAAGTAATCGACATTTCCAGCTTGCATTAGCTGCTTCCATAAACACCATAGAGACCTACTTGCAAAGTCATTTATTAACAATTATATACATAGGTTATCAGCTGCTCATCAATGCAATTGTACGCTTATTTTATAGCGTGGGTGCTTATGAGTAAATAGGCAGGAATCTAATCTAACAATAAATTAGATTATGTAGAGTTTGTGAAGGAAAAACTTGTTTTAAGTGAAATAGTTTAATTAGTTCATACAATTACTCTTGAGATTAGTGAGTTTAATTAGGTTTAAATTACAGTATTTGCAAGATTGTAACCCCACACCACCTGCCTCAGAAGTTAAAAGAAATACGTAAGTTTCGTTCTGAAATATTTTTTAAAAGTACTGTTGGAATTTAAATTACTCTTCAGAATAATAAGTTTTTGTTTAAATTACGGTATCTGCAAGACTGCAACCCCACACCACCTCCTAAAAAAGTTAAAAGAAATACATTGGTCTTTTGGGGGGTCAAAATGCACTTTTAAAAAACCAAAAACAATGCAGAAACATATAATTTTTCAGGTCAAAAGTATTTTTTAACTTGATTTGAAAGATGATTTTTAAAAGGTGAAATTTTTAGCTTTTAACTTTTTAAAAGCATTTCTAAACAAAATTATTCATTTATTCTCGTTCATATCATCAATTTTTTATATATTTAAAAATATTAAAAATAGATATTTTATCTACTAAAATAATTTTTTACAACTACGTCTACCATCCAATTCTTAAATTAAATAATCTAAAATTACTTTTCAAAAATATATTTTACTACGTTTTTCCGAAGATAATGTCAAACTGGCCGTACAGCATATGGCAAGCAAGTCCATATTCCCTTAAAACGATGCTTGTTATGAGCCCGCACCATGGAGACCAGCAAGAACAAGCAAAGTGAGCCTAAAACAGTTTGGGCCAATGCATTTAACACTTTTACTTACCGGTAGGGGTGAGCAAAACTCGACTTGATTCGAAAAAATTAAAATTTTTGACTCGACTCGACTCGAAATCTTATAAACTCAAACCGACTTAAAAATTTTCAAATAAAGTTTTGAGTTGTAAATGAAAATTCGAATAACTCGAAATTTTTAGTAACTAGTAGATTGAAATTTAAGTTTGAGTCAAGTCCCTCAATTTTTCCTGATATATATACCGATATAAAGAAATATATGCTACATATGGAAAAATATGAAGAAATATGTATGCATATATTATATGACTAGAGAAAGTAATTTAAATTAGAATCAAATTATATTATAACATGATAAATAATTACAATTAAATTTGTATAGGAACTCGAAAACTCGACTAGACTCTAACTCGAATCGAATTTTATAAACTCGAGTTGAATCGAAAAAATTCAAATAAAGTTTGAGTTATAAAATATGACGCGTCAACTCAAATAACTCGAAATTTTTTTACTCGATCGACAGAACACTCACCCCTACTTACTAGATCATCTGCGTGCTGCTTTGCAACTTCAATGTCACATCATCCTACATTAATCCTTTGCAGTCAATATCGTGCCTAGGGGTGTTCAAAAATATTTAGTTCGACCGATCTAATTATATATTGATACGATTCGAAAATTTAGATATTCGATTCGACTTTTATTTCTGGATCAGATATTCAATTTGATTTTTAATTTCAGGATCGGATACGGATCGCAATATTTCAAGTTTCGGATTATCCGAAAATCCTAAAATTCAAAATTTCATGAATATTAATCTTGTTATATTTAACAATTTGATGCTTGTTATATCCAAAAATTTTAAAAAATCAAAATTTTCATAGATGTGAATCTTGTTATATTTAGTAATTTGTTGTTTTTATATTCGAAATTCTAAAATGTTCATAAATACGACCTTCAAATTCGAAAAAATAGTTAAATCGATTATATTTTCGGATAATCGAATATCTGAATATCCAATCCGATTATCCGAATATTCGAATATCCGATCTAATCATCTGATATCTGAATATCCGGATATCTAATTTTTTTGGATCAGATACAGATAACTATATTGTCGATCCGAAAACCGAATATCAGAAAAAACTTGGTCGAATCCGATCTGATATCCGACAATGAACACCCATAATCGTACCCATATAGTTTTATCAATTAGGGGTGTAAATGCATGACCAAAATCGACTCGAGTCTAATTTGATTATGATTCGAGTTAATAATGACCCGAATTTGATCAAGTTCGATTTGATGTTGACCTGAACCAGATTTAAACTCCATGATTTTAGATCCGAACTCAACTTGAGAATGACCCGAACCTGATAATGTGATAACATGCACCCGACTTGATATGAACTCGAACCGAAATAAACCTAGTAAATATCTTATATAACCCAACTTAAAACAGTCTGAGATCCGATTTTACCCGACTTATTGTTGACACGGCATGTTAATTGACTCGACCTATAAATAAGTAGAGTAAGTGGTACCTTTTGTTTTATGTTTAACCAAAAAAAATTCTAAATTATTTGAGGAAAATTACCCACACAATCTAGAATTCAATTTTTCCATTTTTTTCACATACCAAAACTCTTGATTGTTTGAGAGAGAAATCACCCACCAAGTCCAAAATTCAAATGTTCATTTATTGCATATATCCTAAACGCTATAACCTCAATTTCTAAACTCTATACTCTAAATTTTAAACCCCAAACTCTATACCCTACAAATATATTATAATAATAAAACCATTATTATTAAAATTAAAAATGTTGTTGTTGTCATTAATTTATTATTATTTAAAAATAATTATAATTTATTCTTGTGTAGTGTCATCATTATTAAAAGTAAAAATATTACTTATTGTTAAAATAAGATTACAAAATGAGATTCACTAATTTACCTAGTGGCTAAGGATGCTCATATTATCTCATCTTATATGGGGTCGAATCCCAGCATATGAATGTAATACCTTTCTATTTAATAAAAAAATAAGATTACAAATTTATATGAAATTATTTGTCCCGAAGTTCATTAGTATCCGGCTAAGACCGACCTGAAGTTCACCCAAAACCGATAATACCTGAATTAAATTTTATCTGAAACCGACGTGACCCAACCTGAACTTAACCTAATACCCAAAATGACCTGACTCGAAGCCTATCTGAACCCAAATTAACTCGATAATTAATCATTTTGACCCGAACCGTTTAACCCGAACCTAGTATTGACCCGACCTAAAATTGACCCAATTTGAACCCAAACCGAGTCTGAGTTGGGATCAACCTGGTATTGACCCAGACCCGAGACAACTCAACCCCAACCCAACTCAATTCGAAACATTGAATTGACCAAAAAAACTCAAACCTGATCTGATATAACTTGATTTGACCCGACTTAAAACACATCCGAGTACCCAATTTATACCCTATTATCAATCGTATCGATTTTAAATCTATAAGTTTTGAGTCACCTACTCTTTGCCGATGATTGCCTCCTATTCACAGAAGCAAATGAAGATAACTGTGCGGCTGTCCTCCGAATTCTCCAGCTGTTTCAAAGCTCTACAGGTCAATCTGTTAATTTCCAAAAATCTTTTGTTTACTTCTCCCCAAATGTCAGTTGCAGTTTGAAAGCCCATTTGTCTAATGTGTTGGGCTTCAGATCTATGGAGGAAGATTCCAAATATCTGTGACTCCCGTCTTTATGGGGGAGAAGCAAAAAGAAGCTTTGAGATTCATCAAAGAACGAGTCCAGAATAGACTTAAGGGTTGGAGAGCCAAATTTCTGAATCTGGCAGGTAAGGAGGTCCTCATAAAGGCCGTGGCTCAGTCAATTCCCACCTATGTGATGCAGTGTTTCCTTCTCCCAGTCACCTTTTGTGACGAGCTTAGTTTGATGGTGGCTAAATTCTGGTGGAATACTTGCACCGACAAGGATAGAAACATTCATTGGATGAGTTGGAAGGATCTCTGTCGCCCAAAGGACCAAGGTGGAATGGGTTTCAGGAATCTGAGAATCTTCAACAAGGCCCTCATTACGAAAATAGCCTGCAAAATAATAAGGAGTCCGGAATCCCTTCTAGCTCAGACTCTTAGGGGAATCTATTTCCCAAATGGCAACATTTTCGATGCCCCTAAGTGCGCCAATCCATATTGGGCTTGGACAGGAATTCGGGAAGGAGTTAAGATTTTGAAGGAAGGTGCTCTTTGAAGAGTTGGGAATGGAAGGGTCATCTCGACATGGAAGGATAATTGGATCCCTAAGCTACCCACATTCCGAATATCCACTCCAACCCCTCAGAACTCCTCTTCCCCAAATGTTAGCAGTCTCATGAACCCCGATGGCCACTCATGGAACAAAGCGAAGATCCAGAATCTATTTGACCAGGTTGAAGCCAAAGCTATTCTTACCATTCCGATTGGAGGGCCCCAGGTTAAGGACTCGTTTATTTGGGCAGGTACAAAGAATGGGGAATATTCTACTCGATCAGGTTACAGGTTTATTGAGGCCTCCTCCAAGGATCACTGTAATCCCTCTCCTAGTGAGGACTCGACTGCAAAAAAGGATTTTTGGAGTTCAATCTGGAGTTTAGGGGTCGCTTCCAAAATCTGTTCGTTCCTATGGAAGTTATGCCATAATATTGTTCCAACAATAGGTATTTTAGTGTCCCGCTTTCATGGGACCTTTCAAGATTCTAACTGTTGCCCTCGATGTGGTGAGAGGGGAGAATCGATCGAACATCTCCTGTTCTTTTGCCCGTTTGCACAGGGAGTTTGGAGGGCATCTGGCTTCAATTACTCTCCATCCGCTAATGGTTTCCCTAGGTTCCCGAAGTGGTGGTACAGAATAAATGACTTTCGCCAACTGGGTAACTTTGATGACGGTTGTGCTTTGATCGCGTTCCTCCTATGGGCACTTTGGAAGTCACGAAACACTCTGGTTTTCGAAAACAAGAAAGATCTACCTTGGGATGTATGGTTGCGGGCGGAACGAGCTTTTATTGAATTCCACCACACTTCGCCACCTGGCCAGCCAAAAGAGTCGTGTTCTCGTCAAGAACAGGAAATTTGGTCTCCTCCACCTCTGGGAACCATTAAGATTAATTGTGACGCTGCCTTTGATTCATACTCTGGGACAGTGTCAGCTGCGGCAATTGCTCGAAATAGTTCTGGTTCGTTTATTCTTGGAATATCAGACTCTTATTCTGCCACCTCCGCTGCGGTGGCGGAAGCATTGGCCATAAGATTGGGTATGTCAATGGCTATTCGGCATGGCTTCGATAACATCATCATCGAGGCGGACTGTGAAGCTGTAATCAACAGATTAAACGAGGGATCCCTGTCCGATTGGGCCTCAGCTGCTGTGGAAGAGGATATTAGATTGACATTCGAATCCTTCTTCTCTTGCTCTTTCGCTTTTGCTCCCCGACATTGTAATCAGGCAGCCGACCGGCTTGCTAAATTAGCTAAGAGTTGTCGGAGTCAAACTATGTGGGGCCCTGACTCCCCCCCCCATCTTTTATCCTCTCCGTGTAATTTGTTTTGTGATGGAATGAAGTTATCGTTTGAACAAAAATAAAGAAGTTCTATTTTGATTAAAAATCTTAGTATGTTTCGGCTGTTTTAGTGTGTTCTGATCTATTTCGCTGAATATCGGCTCACGGTTGGTACAAGATTTTAATGTTTTAAAATAATTTTTATTCATTTTATCTTAGCTATTTTTCCATACATAATTACTTTCAAAATTAAAATATCATTAGTTAATTAGGTTATTTAACTTAATTAATAATTATATTTTTATATAAATATATTTAGGGTAAACTACATTCAATGTCACTTAACTATAGATTTGGTGACAAACATGTCACTCAAATAAAATATTATTATAAACATGTCTTCGTAGTTAAAATGAAACAGACATCCAATGTGGCCTAGTATAATAACATTTTAGTCACTGAATCTTATACATTCTATTAATTTTGTCATCATTGGTAACAATTCAATAAATTTAGCCTTTCATATTTAAAAGTTCCATCAATTTAGTCTTTTTTGTGATAGTGTCAAAACAAGCAAGTCTATCGGATCAAAGTATCAGTTGGATAAATACATTCTGTTATAAAACATTAAAAAGTTATTGTTAAACTGTTACTATATCGGAAAATTGATATAATATTTTCGGGAGAGGAGCAAGCAATTAGAGAATAATAAAGACTAAAATAATGAAATTTTTAAATACGATGGATTAAATTTATTGAATTGTTTCAAATTAAGACCAAATTAATATTTTGTATAAGTTTTGAGGACTAAAATTGGTACTATACCATATCATATCGTTATTCCATTCAATATTTAACGACCAATGACCTATTTGTAACAACATTTTTAATTGAATCACTTGTTTGTAACTTTTAAAAGAAAACTGGTATATTTTTTACAAAACTCGTAACTAAGGTTATTGTAGTGTTTCGACTTGAGACCAAACTAATACTTGCATATTTATACATATGTAATTGAGATATATTTTCATTATATATAATATATATAAAAAATTATTAGAGATAGTATTGTTTGTTCTCTGTAATTGTGTGTGAAGTTGACTAACTAAAGTTGGTTTGTAACGGTTAGGGGTTTGTTAGTGTCATTCCTCTATCAGCTCAACAGTTATTTCAGTTTTTTCTTGTATAAAATTAACTGGTCTTCTATTGAAGATATTACAGTTACATATCAATAAAACAATCAGAGAGTACTACCTCTCTTTCTCCATTTCTAAAGAGTATTTCCCTTCTTCCTCCATTCTTCCTAGATCTTGACATGGTATCAGTCGCAATTAAAGATCCGGCTGTCGTCCTTATTTTGCTGCTATTTTTTGGGTTCTTCTCGTCATTATCTTGCTCTATACGGTTCTTGTGTTCCTGAGTTACCTGGGATTGCGTGAGTCTAGATCTAGTGGATTTCATCCTTTCTTGCTCTGCGTTTTTTGTGTTTCGTATCTTCTGTTCTCCTTTCATTTTTTATCGATTCCTTTGATCGCTGCGTCATTTTAAAGATCTGTAGTAGATAAGTTCTATCTGTTTGTGATCGTAAGCATGTTTGACTCGTAATGACTCATAGGAGAAAGAGCAAACTAGTGATCCGTGTTAGATAACCTTGATCTTTGATTTGAAATTCTCGTTAAACTGGTTTGTGATTTAATTGGGAAGTTGCAGTGATTGATTTGGTTGCGTTATAGAAAAATGATTCTTGATGTGGTTTGATCTTAAGAACTTGTACAAAAAGTGTTACTTGAATTGGTTACGGTATAGAAAATTTTCTAGTTTTGGTTTGAAGTTGATTACTGGTCTCTTCGAAGCTTTCTCTCTAGTGTGCCTTCTATATGTTTGTTGTTTTGTCAAAAGAGAGTTTTGTCATCGTGACTCAAGATACTCAAACTAGTTCAAATCAAACTCCCTCCACAAGTGTTTCTGTTATCACATATGTTCAACAAATTCCTAAACTAGATGTTGTCAAGTTGACTGAAGCTAATTACATTCTCTGGAAACATCAAGTAACCTTGATAATTGATGGATATGGGCTTATGAGTTATGTATCAGGAGAATGATCTATTCCTACTCAGTTAGTGCAGGGTGAGAATGGTTTTGTTGTTCAGAATCCTGAGTTTGTGGCTTATAATAGACAAGACAAACTTTTTGCTTCTTGGTTGTTATCCACTGTAAGTGCTGATGTTCTTCCACATCTCACGAGTTGTCATACAACGAGAGCCATTTGGGGAACTGTCACTTGTATGTTTGCAGCTAAGTCCACTATAAAAGCCTCGTCTCTCAAACATAGTTTGCACTCTCAAAAGAAGTGTGGGTTGACAGTGAGTGAGTATTTGGCCAAGATGAAAATGATTTGTGATACACTCAATGCTTCGGGTAGTGTTATTACTAAACAAGAACATGTGAGTGTTGTACTGACTGGTCTTTCAATGGAATTTGAGTCAGTAATAGTTATTGCGTCAAGGGAGACAGTGTCTCTTGAAACCCGTATTGATATGTTGTTGGACTGTGAAGCTCGTAAGAAAATGTTTCTTCAAGAAAGTCTACCTGCTCATGCAAACCTGGTTGTTCGACAAGGTGAAAATGTGAATAATGGTGGTAATAGGAATTTCCAGAATGTTGGTCAGCACATGCAACAGTTGGGTGGTCAATCCTCACAATAGTTCAATGCTTAGCACCAACAACAGTTCAGTGGCCAGTATCAACAACAAAATGATGGTCAATATCAGAGTGGTGGTCAGTATCAAAATGGCCAGCAACAACAAGGTTTTTTGTGGTGGTCGCGGTGGAAACTACTATAGAGGTAGAGGTCGTAGAGGCAGGTTTAATCAGAATAGGCCATAATGTCAAGTGTGTGGACGCTTTGGACACACAGCTCTGAAATGTTACTATAGGTTTGATCAAAATTATCAAGGGAGTGCTTATAATGAAAATCAGGGTCAAGGGGATGGTTATCAAAATTTCAATGTTGTTCCCAACATTGCTTCATATCAAAGACTTGAAACTCATGTTCAGGTGTACACTCATACTATGAGTAACTTCTCTCCCCAACAGTTCAGACCTGGTTATTTTGTTCCTTCTCAACATGGCACTCCAGGTTTTATGGGTAATGCTGGTTATCACTCACGATTTGTCCAACCTTCAAGTAGGGACAACTTATTCAGGTAATAACAAACTACTCATGAGAAATGGTGCTGGTATTTCAATCTCACATGTTGGACATGGTTATTTGTACACTTGTGGTAAACCTTTAGTATTGCACAATCTTTTTCATGTTCCAAAGATTAAAAAGAATCTTTTGTCTGTCTCCCAACTTATCAAAGATGATAACGCCACTGTTGAATTTCATGCTCATGGTTGTCGTGTTAAGGACTGTCAGACACAAAATGTGCTGCTCGAGGAGAAGCTCACTTCTGAAGGGTTGTATCAATTGACTTCATCCATTGTGCATAGTTCACATGTTTGTCAAAAGTCTTCTGTTGTTGCTTTTAATGCTTCTCATTCTGTTGATATTCCTAGTTTATGGCAAATGCGTCTTGGACATCCATCTGATGGTGTTCTCAAATTTGTTCTTCATGCTTGTAATATATCTTACAGTCAGAATAAAGTGCCATCTGTTTGTTCAACTTGTTTAGAAGGGAAAGCTCATAAGCTCCTTTTTCCCAATTCTGTTACTGAATATAAACAGCCTTTTGATCTTGTTGTGTCTGATCTTTGGAAGCCTGCCCCTGTCAGTTCATATGGTTTTCTATATCATGTTTCCTTTCTTGATGTGCATAGTAGACATACCTGGTTATACTTAATTAAAAATAAGTCTGATGTTATGCAATGTTTTCTTAATTTCTGAAAATTGGTTGAAGTATAGTTTGGATACAAGGTTAAGGCCTCACAGACTGATGGTGGCACTGGATATCAAGCTTTAACAAATTGGTTTGTAACTAATGGGGTGCAACACAAAATTTCTTGTCTATACACATCCGAGCAAATTGGTATAGCTGAGAGGAAGCATCGACACATGGTTGAGATGAGTTTGACTCTTCTTGCACAAGATGGCTTGCCTTTGAAATTTTGGAGTCATGCTTTCACAACGGCTATTTTTCTCATTAACAGGATGCCAACAGTTGTTTTGCAAGGAAAGTCTCCTTTTGAATAGTTACATAAACAGGTACCATATTAATTGTTCCTAAAAGTGTTTGGCTGTGCTTGTATTCCTCTGATAAGGCCTTATAATAGACATAAGCTGGATTTTAGGTCCAAAATGTATACTTTTTTAGTCTACAGTTCTTTACATAAGGGCTACAAGTGTATGGATGATAATGGGAGAGTCTTCATCTCTAGACATGTAGTTTTTTTATGAGAGTTCCTTTCCATTTGTTGAGAAGATTAGTGTTGCTACAGAAAAGAGTAACCATCATTATGATTTTCCTATACTAGTGACTGCAAGGTCAATTTGTCCAGGGTCTTTAGTTGTTCATGCTTCCTCTGATTCTCCAGTGGTAAGAGAAGTCGTGTCAAATCAGCCTCCCTCTTTTAGTTTAGGTACTGAATGAAGGTCTCGAGAGTGTATTTCAAACAATTAGTATGACTGTTTACCAAACAATGATGGGGGTTCTCCTGTACCTAAGGATGGTCAGTTTAATGACACAACTCAGGGAGAAAGAGTTTCATTGGATATGTTACAACATGACGCACATTCTGAGAGAGTTACCCATGATGTATAGGCTGAGAGAGTTACACGAGAAGGTTCTCTTGAAGGAAACATTGAAGATATTGTACAAATAGCCAATGCTCAAGATGAGGTAAATGCGCAAGAAGTGAGTACTGAAGAGGTTGCAGAAATTGTACAAGCACAAGAAGGTGGTAGTTTAAGTCATGATCCGACTTCTCGACCAGTGCAGTTGATGTTATAGCAAGAAACACATGTAGATGATCAGTGTGATGTTCCTGGTTTGGGTGTGTCAGGTCGAGGAATAAGTACTCTTAATGAAGATGGACATGTGATGGGAAATAGACATTCTATGATAACTAGAAGCAAGAATGGTATACGAAAACCAAAAGTTTTTCATGTTCACACCTCAGATTTTGAGAAGCCAAGAATTATTCAAGAGGCAATGTGCAGTCCAAATTGAAGGGCTGCTGCGCAAACCGAGTATGATGCGCTCATGAAGAATAGTATTTGGAGTCTTGTTCCATTGCCTAAAGGTAGAAAGGCTATGAATTGTAATTGGATTTTCAAACTTAAGAAAAATCGAGATGGAACTGTGGCACGGTACAAAGCTATGCTAGTTGCGAAGGGGTATTTGAGAGAACCAGGGATTGACTTTAATGAAGTGTTTAGTCCTGTAGTTAAACTTGTCACGGTCGGAACAATTCTTTCTCTAGCTGTGAAAAAAGTTTGGACATTGAGACAAATTGACATAGATAATGCCTTTTTGACTAGATATTTGATGGAAGAAATATATTTGTCACAACCTCCTGGGTATGAGAAAGTCAGTTCAGATGGTTCTTTGGTCTGTAAGTTGAACAAGGCAATTTACGGTCTTAAATAGACTCTGAGAGCTTGGTTCGAAAAGCTTAAAAATTATCTGAATTTTTGGGGTTTCAATATAAGCTAGTTTGATGCGTCTCTATTTGTGAGGAAATCTTCTACTGGTTTGACATATCTTCTCGTGTATATAGATGATATTATCATCACAGGGGACAACAACATTGAAGTGCAGACTGTTATAACCAGGTTGAATGAGGTTTTTTCCTTTAAGAATCTGGGGATACTTCGATATTTCTTAGGCATCGAAGTTCACTATAGTTCTTATGGGGGAATTTTCTTATATCAACAGAAGTATATTTTAGATCTATTGAAGAAGTGTGGTTTTGATAATGCCAAAAGTCTCCCCACACCTATGGTCACAAGCTGTAGACTGTCTCAGAATTGTAAATGTCCTATTGAGAAAGAAACTGATTTTAGGAGTTGTGTTGGAGCTCTTCAATACATAGTAATTACGCGACCTAATATTATTTTTTCGGTTAACAAAGTGTGTCAGTTCATGCATACTCCTCATGATGATCACTTGAATGGAGTGAAATGTATTCTTCGATATCTGCAAGGAACGCTTGATTTTGGTTTGAAGTTTTCTGCTAACTCTCATTTCAGTATCTCAGGGTTTGCTGATGCAAGTTGGGGTGATCATTCTGACAATAGACGGTCGACAATTGGGTTTGTATCTATTTTTGTGGGAATCCTGTGTCTTGGAGTTTGCAAAAATAGTAGGTTGTAGCTTCAGTCTTTGCTCAATGAGTTGGGTGTTAAGATTGAAGGGGTTCCCCAATTGTGGTGCGATAACTTAAGTGCAATGGTTGTGTCTGCAAATCCTGTAATGCATTCTAAATTTAAACATGTTGAGCTCGATTTATTTTTCATCAGAGAACAAGTTACAACAAGAAAGTTACAAGTGAATGAAATACCTGCCTATGAGCAAGTGGCAGATGTTTTCACCAAACCATTGTTAGCTCATGCGTTTCAGAGGCATCGTATGAAGTTGTGTGTTGTTCCTGCTTGCTTCAAGAGAGACTATCTGTTACTACTGCAAATCAAGGGTGTGATAACAAGGTCACAGTTTTAGATGAATGTTAGGAACTTTTCTATTAAATAGTGTTGGTGTAGGGTAAATATTAGAGATAGTATTGTTTGTTCTCTGTAATTGTGTGTGAAGTTGACTGACTGAAGTTGGTTTGTAATGGTTAGGGGTTTGTTAGTGCCGTTACTCTATCAGTTCAACAATTATTTCAGTCTTCTCTGGTATATAATTGACTAGTCTTCTATTGAAGATATTACAGTTACATATCAATAAAACAATCAGAGAGTACCGCCTCTATAAAGAGTATTTCCCTTCTTCCTCCCTTTTTTCAAGATCTTGACAAAAATATTTAAAAAAATTACTATAAACTCAAAATGATACGCAAAACACAAGTACTAATATGTACCGTATTTAAAAAAACGCTCGACACATCTACCGATACGATATATAGTTATTGACCGCTTTTCATATCTACAAATAGGGGTGGCAATCGGGTGGGCATAGACGATTTTTTATTTCTCACTTAGTCTTCAACACATGCTTCGGGGACCTTTTGTCCCCGTCCCCATACCTATTAGTTCTCAACGGGTTTCAGGGAATCCTCATCTCAAATAAATAAATAAATAAAATTTACTACTTCACCGATTAAAATATATGGTCAATTTCAATTTACAAGTCATATTTAATATGCTTAAAACAATCTAAATATTAATATATTAAAACAAATATCAAATATTAAATCTCCTAAATTACAAACATAAATGATAAATTTATTTTCACAAATAATAAAAAAGCCATTTAAAAACTATAATAACAACTTAACATGTAACGATTTCCTTTTTGCAGCCAAATCAATCTAGTATGTGGTACTTGATAATGCTCTTGTATTCTTATTTTGATCCTTCTTGTTATCAACCTATAATATGAAAAGTAAATATGATGTGCATCAAATAATATGAAAAGTAAATATCATATATTCATATGCATCAATAATATAAGAATTAAGAATTATCTAAAAGGGTAAATTACTAGAGAGGCCACCCAAACTTAACAAGGTTTAAACAAAAGACATAAATATCTTGATGGACCGGAATGTTGATAATAAGATAGGTATGATATATAGGTAAATGAGAGTTGAATATATATATTTTTTAAAAAATTGTAAAATATCAGGATCCCTGCGAATATTTTTTGGGGATCCTTACTATTATTTATATGGTTATGGTTCGGTTATTCTCACGGTTCGGATATAGCAATCACCGTCTCTATAGGAGCTTCGATAATAAAACTCCCCCTCCCCGTAGGTGATAATTTATGTTATTCTTTATCTAGGGCCGATACTGAGACTTTGGAGGCTCGAGGCAAACCGAAAAATTAGGCCCCTAATAATAAGTGTTGAAAATTGAATTCTAAGAGTATGTCTTTTTTTAATATCGCTAAGAGTATGTCTTTAATAATAAATATGGAAAAATAATAAATTTTAAGAGTACACCCATAATAAAAAATATTTAAAAAATTTTGAATTTTAAAAATAAGCTCTTAACAACAAATATTGGGAAAATTGAGCCTCTAATAAAAATTATTGAAAAAATTTGGCCCCAAATAAAATATAAGGAAAACTACACCACTGACCACCAAACAAATTGGGGATACCCATTTGAACTACCGAACTATAGAAATCGTCAATCAGACCACCGAACTTATAAAATCAACCTATTTTGACCACCGCTGTTAAAAACCTAACGGTGGAGTGACGGAACTGCCACGTGGCAATTGACAGAAAAAATTAAAAATTACACATTTGTTCACTGTTATTTAAACATTCTTTCAATTTAATCCAAATTTTAAATTAATAAAATAATAAATTATTTAATTAAGTGATGACACGTGTCAACACCTTATTGGAGGATTTGAACCTAGGTCTTTCAAGTGTAAAGCCAATGGCTTTGCCACTGCACCAAGCACAACTTTGTGTTATAATTCCCCAGATATAATCTATACCTCATATTAGTTTCTACATTTATAAGCCAAAAGCTCAAACCCTAAACACTAATTTCACATATATAAATCCTAAACCCTAAACTCTAACCCTAAATATTTCAAAATAATTTCACGCTAAATATTTCAAATTAGACCCCAAACTCTAAACATTTCAAATTAATTCCACGCTAAATATTTTAAATTAAACCCTAAACCCAAATCCTAAAAATTTCAAATTAATTTCACGCTAAATATTTCAAATTAAACCTTAAACCCCAAAAATTTCAAATTAATTCCATGCTAAATATTTTAAATTAAACCCTAAACCCTAAAATTTCAAATTAATTCTACGCTAAATATTTTAAATTAAACTCTAAAAGTTTGGGGTTTAATTTAAAATATTTAGCATGAAATTAATTTGAAATGTTTAGGGTTTAAGGTTTGGGGTTTAATTTGAAATATTTATGGTTACAATTTAGGGTTTAAGATTTATATATGTGAAATTAGTGTTTAGAGTTTGAGCTTTTGGCTTATAAATGTAGAAACTAATAAGAGGTATATATTATATCTGGAGAATTATAACACAAAGTTGTGCTTGGTGTAGTGGCAAACCCATTGGCTTTACACTTGATAGACTCAGGTTCGAATCTTGCTTAGTGCAGGTGGAGAGAAATTTATTTTTCCCCTCCATTCAGGTGGTGACACATGTCACCTCTTAATTAAATAATTTATTATTTATTAGTTTAAAATTAGGATTAAATTGAAAGAATGTGTAAATAACAGGGACCAAATGTGTAATTTTTAATTTTTTCTGTCAATTGCCATGTGGCAGATCCGTCACTCCACCTTTAGGTTTTTAATGGCGGTGGTCAAAATAGGTTGATTTTATAAGTTCGGTGGTCTGATTGACGATTTCTATAGTTCGGTGGTCCAAATAGGTATCCCTAATTTGTTTGGTGGTCAGTGGTGTAATTTACCCTAAAATATATTGAAAAAATAAATGTTAAGAGTACACCCTTAATAATAGTTATTGAAAAAATAATAATTTTTAGAGTGTGCCCCTAATAACAAATATTTGGGAAAAAAATGAACCTCTAATGACAAGTATTGAAACATTGAACCTCAAATAACAAGTATTAAAAAAATTGGATCATGAATAACAAGTACTGAACAATTTAGACCCCTATAATAACAAATATTGAAAAAATAAATTTTAAGAGCAATCCCCTAATAACAAATATTGAAAAAAAATTAAATTTTAAGAGTATGTCCTAATAACAAATATCAGAAAAAAATAGCCTCTAATAACAAATATTTTAAAAATTGGGCCTAAAATAACAAGTATTAAAAAAATGGACCCTTAATAACAAATATTGAAAAAATATTGAGTCTCTAATAACAAGTATTGAGAAAAATGAGCCACAAACAACCAATATTAAAAAATGAACCCCTAATAAAAAATATTTAAAAAATAAAATATCAATAAAATTTCAATTACGACACTAAAGCTCATTAATGCTTAGACTAAATAATTTTTTTTAATTAAGGCTGGTAGACTCCATTATAAATATTTAAAATTTAAAAACTATATATATAATTAAAAAAATAGTAATAATGAGTCCCGAGTGGGCAGTGTGCCTTAGGCGAGAACCCTTTCTGCCCACTTTCATGGCTGGCCCAATCTTTATCACGTCAACTCGATTTCCTACGATTTTTAAATATTCTCCCTCTGATTCCCAACTTTACGCACCAAGTTTAGTTCAATGTTATTGGGCTTCATTGAGATCTCAATCGTTGCAAGGACATTTGAAATAGGCTTTATTCTCGTATAAACCCATGAAAGCGTTTCTCTCTATCTCTGTGCACAAAATTAAGAATTATAAAAGGTGTTGTGTGAGATCGTTTAATTGCTTAAGTGGTTAGAAATATTTATCTGTTTCATTTTTTGTAATTTCAAATTTTAATATTTATATTGAAAATTTAAATATTATTCTAAAGTAATAAAAAAATATTCTAATGTTAATAATCTCTAGAACATGTGGTTAAAAGCTTTTAGTTGACACTCTCTCCTAGGTTGTGGGTTTATTATTTATTAGGAGCAAATTTCCCCTCCCCTAAAAGACAGATGATCATCGATCTTAAGCACCACCGGAGTGACAGAAAATATGTCTTAAGGAAATTGTGCAGCTATATGTCTCAACTCGTTTCCAATCGTCTTCTGTCTACACTTAAGTATTTTTTCTGTACTTTTTTTAAATTTAATAAGAGTTTATTTTTTATTTTTTGTCTGGGGTGTTTAGAAAACGACTGATAGATGATAGCTCGTAGCTGATTGTAGTGGATGGTTTGATCAACTGATTTTATTAGTTGATTTGAGAAATTGATTTGATTAATTATTTATATAAAAGTGTGGTAAAACATAGCTGATAGTTGATATGAGTAAAATGACAAATAAGGGTATGAATCAAATTTGTCACAACTCGACTTGAAAAACACAAATCTCAAATTCAAATACTTTGAATTCACCTTTAAAATTATTCGACCTAAAATCAAAACACTTTAAAACAAGAATTATATAAAACTTTTCACATTTTTGTAACTTCAATCAAGGAAACAAACCAAGGGAAAGCACCTCATAAAAACAATCCGATCCACTTTTGATTTTTATGGATGGGAATGTAAATGAAAAAGAGCATAGAGTAAACTTGAGAATTTAGAAAAAAAAGTAAAAGTGCAAAACTAGAAATGTTCCATTATAATATTCCCTCGGTGCAAAACTTGTAAAGACTTTTGCACAAACGAGTAAACATATTCAATTTTTTCTCAGTGGCTATTTTATTAGATTAAATTTTATGGCAAGTACGTAATTATAGAAATAATCGGGTCAAGTACGTCATTTAACATCTTATTTTGCAAATCAGCTTTTCCAATCCGCTAAATTTTACAGAGGTTAAGATAACATGTCACAAACAAGAAAAACACGGCATAATTGGCCAACTAGGCCAACTAAAAATTTTAATTAGGGAACTAGGGTGGTTTATGGATTATTTGGCAAAATATGTCAAAATCCACAGGACCACGCCATTTGAAGATGGCGTTCTCGGACCTTGCCATGTGCAAACGACGAGGTGTAGGGAGACATGCTAGGCACGTGAATGGCAGGGGAGACCTTGCATTTTCTACATGGCGTGGTCCTGTGTGGCAGACTTGCATGCATGCACTCCTACCAGCTTTACATGCATGCCTTCACGTGAATTTTTTATTTTTATTTTTTTTATATTATTAGTGTATATATAAGATAGATAGGTGTGAGTTGTGTATATATAAGATAGATAGATGTGAGTTAAAATTTTAGAGTTGATGATATTTGTGAAGAGAGGAAGAGAAAAAAATTTGGTGAAGAGTTTTCTGTAGATCTTTTTGAAGATATATTCGAAGAGGGTGAAGATCGTTGGAGTGTATTATTATGTAGATCTTTTCTAGGTTTCTCAATAAGTAAGTGATTTTTTTAATTAATATGTTGTTTTCTTAATTATGAGTGTTTATAGATTATTTTGTGTGATTGAAGATATATTCGAATGATAATTATTTTTTTATTGTTGAAGGCTTTAGAGCACATATACATGGTTTCTCGTCTAATCCAGTAACTTTTTCTATTTTTTAAATTTATATTCACATAGATCAAAGTTTTTGAATTTAATACATATTTTGGTTGAATATATATTCGAATGAATTGTTTTGCAGATCCGCAACTAGAAAATGGCATCCGGAGGAGTTCTGTTGTACCGTGATCATGAGCACAGTTCTGTTGTACCGTGATCATCCAGTAATTTAAAATTTGTTATGTCACGTAATACAAATATATTATAAGAATATATAGAATTAGACAAATTTGGGGATAAAGAGTAGAGTAATTTAATAAAATTTTATTTATAAAAATCAGAAAATATATTAATTTATTTAATTTAATTTTATATTTAATAATAATTTTATATTAATTTATTTAATATAATTTTATATTTATAGGGTGTAGAGCATAGCATACGCCACCGAGGAATGAAGATTAATGAACCTTCTGATTGCTTAGTTTATTACCTATAACGCGCTGGTTTTTATAATGTTTCATTTCTCCGTGGATTTAAGATAGTCCCGGGTTGATTACCGCATTGATTGAACGATGTAGACTAGAGACTCACACATTTCATTTTCCATTTGGCGAATGCACAATAACTCTAGAGGATGTAGCAGTGCAGCTTGGTGTCCCAACAAATGGGAAAACATTGGTTGGAGAAAATAAGTATAATGCATATAAACTTTGCAGGCAGTACCTGGGCAAAGCTCCTCCTCAGTCATGTGTGGACGGTCTACGTCTTAGAATTTCATGGTTGCGGAAGGAATTTATGCTAACTGATGAAGATGGTCACTGAGAACTTGAGTGTGCAGCTCGAGCGTATATACTACAACTTATTGGTGGGGTATTGATGCCAGATACATCTGGTAATATGGTTCAGACACAATATCTACCGTTCTTGGCTGATTTGGACACAACTGCTACATATAATTGGGGATCTGCAATCTTGACATTTTTATACCATGAAATGTGAAAGGTAACAATTATGGATGGTGAAAAGAAGAATTCAGATATCTGTGGATGTCAAATCTTATTGCAGTCCTGGGTGTGGTACATGCTGCCTTATATAACACCCATTTTATATATACCCGTACATATGGAGTTTCCGCTTGCTGGAAGATAATATTATGATTACAGTTGTATATGGCTATTTTATTGATCTAATATTTATCTGCAATGACTTAGAAATATAATTTCAATATCTTTGTAGACGGAGACATAAGTTGAGGAATGCGGGGGCGGTGCACAACACTGTCAGAGATATAAGACTAAAGATCCAAACAATAGGAAAAAATCAGGTAACATAATATTATTTTTTAAAAGTAATATGTTATATTTGTTTGTGAGTGAATTAATATTAATATTTGTGTTTGACAGTTTATCTGGCAGTCGTATGCGAATGACACAATCAAGACTTGC
The DNA here is from genome assembly GCA_030270665.1 of Hibiscus trionum. NCBI lineage: Eukaryota > Viridiplantae > Streptophyta > Magnoliopsida > Malvales > Malvaceae > Hibiscus > Hibiscus trionum. The sequence goes on along the minus strand of BSYR01000026.1, from coordinate 51,229,952 downwards.
CTACCAAAAACTGTGCTTCAATGTTCATCATTCTGCGGTGCAGTTGTGCCTTTGATCCATTTTTCTATTGTTGAGTTTCATTGTGCTGATAGAGTGTTGCGGCAGTTCAACTTCCATCAACCCATTCCTAGATCTCCACCTGAACGTATTCATATTGTTCGTAGAGGTAGATTCAATAAGAATTAGAGTGTGAAGCAAGCCGATTTCATTAAATTGTGGGAGGAAAGATGGACGTGGTGGGCTAAAATTTTAAGTCGAATTCAAGCCAACGATTTTGAATTTAATACAAAGTACTATTCGTGGTTTTCAGAAAATGGGAAACCGTTCATAGCATCTCTCGAAGATGCAAATAAATGGCTTGAAGATCCGCGGTGCTCAAGACACATACATTTCCCATCCGAGTTTGGTCAGAGCTCTTAGGAACCAACAGACGAACCAAACTTGGAAAGATTTTCGGGTTGGCATTCTTCGTGGTCGCAATTTGAATCCCCCCGATACATGTAAGCAATAATCCTTGGGAAGAACCAATACAACACGAGTATCCACCATATCAGTCTGTCTTGGAAAAACCACCATTTGGAGAAAGCTCAGTAGTTCATTAAACATTTGGATTTGGTAATGTTCCAGAACAATCAACGATTAATTTTCCAACTGGTGGTAGCTCATCTTCTCAGCCGGCTTACAATGATGATGGAGGATACATACCACAATTTCAGTATCCTCAGTCATCTGTATATGGGAAAGGTATGGGTGTTGGTAGTATGACATCTCTGTTGTCGACTACCACCATTAGCAACTCATCATTTCATCCGAAAGATATGTTTGGTACACCACCTCATCGACCACAAAGAACGGTTCACCCCCCTGAGCGGTACGATCAAACATCATCTTTCCACCGGCAAGTATTACCGAGAAGGAGGCGGAAATAGGGTTTTGAATATTTGTGGTCCTTGGGTATTTCATGTTATATGTATTTCTTTCAATTTAATGTTATATGTATTTCTTTCGATTTCATTTGATATTTATGTTCTTTTTTAATTTCGGTATCCAAATTAAAATTCCAATTCTAATTCCAACTATAAGTTAAAAAAATCAAGAATTTACATTAACACAAAAAATTGGGTTGATTCCAATTCCAACTATAAATTAAAAAATCAAGAATTTGTTTTTTTGTTAATATATTGATTCGATATTTAAGTTCGTTCTTTAATTTCGGTATTCAAACTCCAAATAAAAATGCAAACATGAACAAGAAAAAAAATTATATATATTACCATAAAATATTATACATTAAACACAACATTTAGGTTGATGGTCCGGCACGATAGTTCGAAAGATTGGATTTCTTCGGACACTTGTTTCTTGAATGACCCAGTACCCTACAAATAGTACAATGTTTAACTTGAACTCCCCCCTCTCTATCAGCCGGATCATCCATATTCATATTAATACGAGTGGACTTTGGTCGACCCTTCAACTTTCTACGAAGCTCTGGATTTGGTAACCATTCTTCGTATATTGGCTCTACCGGCCAATAATCCTTGTTCGGGATCATGTTGAACTGAATTCTATATATATTTGCAATATTCTCTAGTTTATAACACTCATCCGCAAAACCGTAAGGGGCGAGACGAAAATGCAAACACGCGACGTGTGCATGAGAGCAAGGGTATCTAAATGCTTAGAATGCACCACAATCACACTATCTCTGATGAAGGTTACAGTGAACATTCGTTGCTTACCTCGAATTGTAGCTTCGGCAGAAAATTCCCATCCATGTGGGTCGAATGATCTAACTCGCATAGAGGTGGCTTTGCCTTGAAGTTCGCTCATTCTATCCTGTAGGGTTTTAGACCAATATTGTCCGCTATTTATTTGGGAGTTAACTTCTTGCCCTTTATCGGACCATACTTTACCCAATCTGAAGTAAGTCTCCCACACAATACTTGTAGTTGGGAGATGGCGTGTTCCTTTAAGCACCGAGTTTATAGCCTCTGCAAGGTTAGTTGTCATATGACCATAACGCCGACCTTCATCATAGGCTTGTGACCATCTTTCCTTGGGATGACATTTGCAAAATTAAATACATTTACACCGTATCGCCTCAACCTTCTTATCCTTTCTTCGAATTTTGGTTGAACTAGTTCATACCATATTTAAAAAATAAGTTAAATAAATCAACATTATCAACTCAAAAAAATTAATTTTTTTATAAACAACAAATAACAACTTACCCGCGCCTAAAATTTCTTTCTGGATCTGATTGTTTCCGAACCCCGTCTTCGCATTTGCCATAATATGCCGTATACAATATGCTGAATATGCATGTGGAGGTTTCCATAAAATCCCACGTCTGTCAATTACTGATAAGAGTGCAGTCCCTCTATCAGAAATCATGCAAATCCCGTCTTTTTTTACTACATGATTGCGTAGATGCTTCAAAAGGAATTCCCATCCATCCACGTCTTCCTTTTCAACTATGGAAAAGGAAAATGGGAATATATTACTGTCTCCATCTTGTGCAACAGCCACAAGTAATATATGACCGTACTTCCCATACAGTCAAGTACCATCCACTTGAATCATGCGTTTGCAGAATGGGAACCCTTCAATGCACGCATTGAACGCCTAAAATAACTTACTAAATAATCTTTTACCAAGAATTAATTCGCCTTGTAAGTTGAACGTCGATTTTGTTTCGTATTCTATCATGGTTCCCGGTATGAATAGTTGCATTGCTCGTAAAAGAGCTGGTAGCTCATTATACGATTAATCCCAATCACCATACAGTTGCGCCATCGCCTTCTGCTTTGCCATCCACGCCTTGTAGTAAGATGAAATATAACCAAGCTGAATTCGGATAGATGCTACTAACACTGCAATCAAAATTCTTGGTTCTTGTTCAACTAATGCCCTGGTGTAAGCATATATTAGATCAGAGTTTAAATAAATGTGGTCCTGTGATAAATCCATATTGGTAGATGTGTGCTGGTCAATGAACCGTGACACCTCTCATATATCAGTCCTTTTCCTGTATGAAATTCTTACCCACCAAGGACTTTTTCTCTTCCAATGAAGACACCTTACACAATAGGTAATTTTATTGGACTCAAAAATAGAAAATGACGTATGGCGTTTGATACAGTGCTCATGAACTGCTAGCTTTGCGGCTTCTTTTGTTTCGAATTCAGCCTTTAGTACCAATTCACCAAAGTTCGAAGATGATGAAGAACCAAATACGCGATCTTGATATTCCAGATCTTACATTGTAGTATAATCCACATCATACATGCGGGCTGTTGGAGGTTCAAAGGCTGGATAAACAGGTTCCGGTTACTGGGGCTCTGGTTCAACATAACCACAAACTGGCTGCTCTTTTCCCAACCCGGGCTTAGCAACAGCCGTGTCCCAAACATCATCTTCAACATCGATACCATTACCCTGAGATGCATCTGTCATAATACCCTCAACATCATCAGCATCGAGTAAGCGCATGTCATCATCTTCCATAATAGGCACAATATTTTCATCATCCTCACTAAAATCTTCAAGCGATTCGCCCCAGCGATCAAAAATGGGTTCGGTGTCACAATATGTTGATGAACTCGTTCTTTGTAAATATTCAAACAAAAAACATAAGCAAACATTAAAATTGGGTCTTCTTATTAAAATTTTAAAAATAAGGCGGCAAACGAATTAAAATTCCAAAATATAAAACTTACCGGATTCGACGAGAAATCGTCCGAATATATCTTCAATCACCGTCTGAAAAAAAATCTTCAAAAACTCTCACCTAAATTTTCAACTCAAACTCTCTTAATTTTTTCTCAACCCCTACACACTCATCTTCTCTATATCTTATATATATACATAATATTAAAAAAAACCCTAAAACTAGACCTAACTCACGTACCTGCATGCATGCATGGATGTCAACAGCACCTCGCCATGTGGAGGTGGCGAGGTTTGACTCATTTTTGAGCCCGCCAAGCCAACAAAACATGCATGCCAAGCCTGCCAAGCCTAAAAAAGTAATTGATAAAACCCTAAAACTAGACCCGACTCACGTACCTGCATGCATGCATTCATGTCAACAACACCTCGCCATGTGGATGTGGCGAGGTTTGACTGCCTTTTTGAGCCTGCAAAGCTAGCAACCCATGCATGCCCAACCTGCCAAGCCGTGCGAACCAGTAGACCTGGCAAACTTGACCCGAGACCCGAAACCCGAACCGAATTACCCGATTTTGACCCGAACATGATGATTCGAAGTTGACCCGAAACCCGAACCAAACCGAACCAAAATTTTTTGTTGAACCGAAATGGACCCGAACCGAAATAGACCCGAACCGAATGCTACCCGAACCGAAAGCTGAACCGAATATCGACCTGATTTTAACCCGATTTTGACCCGATTTTAACCCGAATATCTATTGTTAACAATATAATAAATAATAAAATGAAGTATAGAAATTTGAGATCTTGGTGACCAATTTTATAATTTCATCATAAAATATAGCATAAAATTGAAATTGTAGACTAAATTGACAATTTGGAAGTGGAGAAATTTGAGAGTCCAATGATCAATTTTGTAATTATACCATATAAATAAATAGGGGTCAATTTTGGCTAAAAATTAAATCTTTGAAATTAAAATTAACGAAAATATCAATATATTAAATCAATAGACTAAATTACAAAGATTAGTTAATTTCAACTAAAAGTAAATTTTTAGAGACTAAATATCACTACGGGGAGGGGATTTCTATATCTGAAGTCTAAACCGTGGGAATACTTGTGACTAAATTAAATTAAACTAAAACTGTAACCCCCTTAGCCCGGCCTAGACGGTTGACCCGAACTACGAAGATTACACGGGGAAAACCAAAGTCAACCCGAAAGTCAACCTTGATTAACAACCCTTTTTTTTCTTCTTTTTAACCTTGTCTAAATGCATATTAACCCTAGGTGTACTCTTGAGATAAGCATATTCAAAAATCACAGCAATCGGAAAACAATAAGGGACTCAATTGCACCACATACGAATTTAGGGACCAAATTGTAAATTCTGGAAATTAAGAGGACTTTACCAATCTTTAAGTTACCATTATGAAATTAGTCATGTTTCATGCCTCTCTGCCAAATTTCATCTCAAACGGACATCTCAAACTCAAACAATTGCACATACAAAAATCAGGACTAAAATGTAAAGCTTGCAAACCCCAAAACCATTCAAATCAGTGCCCAACGGTCAAGTGTTTCGAAACGGGTTTAGGCCGTTCAGAAACACGGCTTGACAGTAGCCAAAGTGTTTCGAAACACCTCTGCCCGTTTCGAAACGCCCAGGCCAAAACCCTTGCCTGTTTCGAAACAAGCAAGGGTGTTTCGAAACACCCTGCCCAGAAACAGCAGAAAAGCCTATTTTTACACACTTTCGACCCACCAAACACATACATATGACCTCCATATCATGCCAACAAGTCATAAAACATTAAAGGAACATATTTGCATCATCAAAACTCAATCATAGCATCATTTAGGAGAACCACAAGTCTATAGGCATGCATCCTAAAATTGAAAATCAAACTATCATCAAATCTTCAAAACAAATACCAAATGACCATTTACATGTTCCAAACATCATAGGCATTAAACCAAACTTAGGGAGTCCAAAACACCTCCCAAAAACACAATCTAGGTTCCCATTGCCAATTACCAAAAGCTAATAGTGTTGTAAAAATAGCACCATACAAGAGCTTAGACTTTCACTTGGATCCTTGACCTCCTTGCTGCCCTTTAAGCACTTCAATTCTCAGCATTATTGGTTCAAGAAAGACAGAGCGTAAGCACACATGCTTAGTGAGAAATGCACTAATGAAACAACACAATAATGCACTTTGTAAAAACACCTTTCCAAGGCCTTTAATTTCAAAACAACATTTATCATGCATCTATGCATACAAACCAAGCATCTCATGCTTCAATACATCAATATGTCATATTGGCTTCCAAGTGATAATCCATAACCATTTTTCAACTCAAACACAATCGGATACGCGGATTACAAGCGTTGTCCCATACGCTTCATACACACTACCAAACACTCAAGGTGGAGTTTACCGGTACAATCACAACCCCTCAACACCCGTGATGGAGTCTACGGTACAATTACAACCCCTCCACATCACTCATTGGTAGTTGTATAACATCACTAACGAGAACACGGGACACACAACACAAGATCCTCATATGGCATTTTAACCACCATTATGACCTTAGACATCTCGTTAGTGTACTTGGATGGAGTTTACGGTACCATTACAACCCCTCAACATCCAATGCGACTTTATTCACGGTGCACCCAATCCTATAGCCGGCTAACTATATCCGATTCAAGTACTTTTAAACCATCACATCACTTGACAATATACATCATTTACCATCATCAATCCACTGTTTTTAAGCATTAAACAAAGCCATTAAATAGTCACGCATCACTATGCATCAAACCACATTTATCAATATCCAAATCAAGGATCTCTTACCTTGAGCATCCTTCAACACATGGCTTACAAAACCAGCATTAAACATGCTAAAAATATGTTTTCAAAACAGAATTTAAACATGCAAATTAAACATATTGCATCCAACCATCTCATGGTTCATCAAAAAGAGAGTTTCTCCGAAAACTTACTCTTGAGCTTAGCTAAGTTGTTTAGACTTAAACTAAGCTCCCATAACCTTCAAACATTGGTTTCAAAGCTGAAAACCAAACTTCACTCACCAATTCTGTTTCGCAAACTTGCCGAAACGCCGATCAAGCCTCCGGATCAACACCACAAGGATCCGAAGATGTCTCCCCTGTTTCAAACACATCAAAGCAGAGGATTAATGCATCATCATGCATTAAAATCTTGAACCAAAACACCTAAACTCGCTGCTCTCATCAAAACTCACATTTCGGCTACCAAACACAACCGAAATCACATCCAAACACCTCTACAACATTACCCAGCAAAGATCCATCACTTCCAATCATTCTTAGGCATCAATTAACATCCAAAAAGAGCCTAATCACGTCCTTATACCTCCAGCTATAGCAGAACATCAAAATCACCCCCAAAACCACCATTTTCACAAGTAAAAACTTAGGAAAATCAACCTATTCGGGATTGCATTGATTAAACCTCCATTTCACATCATTTAAACATCCAAAATACATCAAAAAGACACCTCAAAATAGAGCCCAATCATCTATTACGAATTTCTTCAAAATTAAATCCAATTCTTGCATTTTAAGCCAAAATCAAGAACACAACATTAAAACCTTTAATAAAACTCAATTTAAGGATTGAGAACTTGGAAATTTCAGTAAAGAACTGAGTATTTAGAGGAGAAGGACGTTCATACCTCTAAATGTGGATTTCTCCTTGTTTAGACCCAAAATCCTTGAAAATTCAATAAGCAAATGATGAGAATTTGGTGTAGAAATGATTTGGAATCATTTAGGGATTGAAACTCTTCTTTAGGTGTGAAAATCAAAAGGAAAGTTGCTGTGGAAATGTGTTTGGCTGAAGGAATTTTGAGAGAAAATGAAATGGGAAAATTTTGGTAAAAGTTAGTTATGAAACTAAAATATCACTTTTCCCTCTTTTCTTTTTATTAATTATCATTAAATGAGTCTTTAAAATTCAAGAAAAATCTGGAGAAATCCTCCCTTGGGTAAATTAGCTCCTTAAAGATTCAAAGTTTCAATCCTTTTAAAACAGTCACAAACTTTTCAAATATTACATTTTAGCCACTAACTTAAAATGTCATATTTCCAAACCTCATTTTGTAAAATTGATTTCACCACTCTCTTATATATAATAAAAGAGGATTTTTAGATATTTTTCCATATTTTTAATGCATCTCGAACTAGGCTTTCCCTAAAATCACCTTTTATATTCGAACCGAAATTTAAACCGGTCCGGTTCAGACCCTAAACTTCCAAGCCCAAAATTGGGGTGTTACAACTCTCCCCCCCTTAAGAAATTTCGTCCTCGAAATTTACCTGGAGGAAAAAGGTATGGAAACTGTTTCACCATGTCATCCTTCCGTTCCCACGTGGCTTCCTCAGCACCACGATGCTTCCACAACACCTTTACCAACTCAATGGTCTTGCCTCGAAGAACTTTACTGTCCAAATCCAGAATCTCCACCGGTTCCTCATCATAGGTCAAATCCGGATTCAACTCCACTTCCTCCACAGGCATCACATGAGAAGGATCTGATCTATATTTCCGAAGCATAGAAACATGAAACACATCATGAATCTTTTCTAACTCTTGCGGTAACCTCAACTTGTACGCAACAGGACCCACACGCTCAATCACCTCGTATGGTCCAATGTACCTAGGGCTCAACTTACCCTTTCGGCCAAACCTCATCACCTTTTTCCAAGGCGAAACTTTCAAAAACACACGGTCACCCACCGCATACTCAATCTCCTTACGCTTCAAATCTGCGTAAGACTTCTACCGATCAGAAGCTGCCTTCAATCGCTCACAAATGAGCTTCACCTTCTCGGTGGTTCCTTTCAACAAAGCTGGCATCGAAACCAACTTCTGACCTGTTTCAGCCCAACAAAGAGGAGTCCGACACCTCCTCCCGTACAAAGCTTCATAAGGTGCCATTTGAATACCTGCCTGATAACTATTATTATAGGCAAACTCCACCAAAGGCAAATGTTTCTCCCAAGAGCCCTGAAATTCAATCACGCAACACCTCAACATATCCTCCAACACTTGGATAACACGCTCAGACTGTCCATCCGACTGTGGATGATAAGAAGTACTGAAATTCAACCGTGTACCCAAAGCCTGATGCAAACACTGCCAGAAACGCGATGTAAACCTCGGATCTCTATCCGACACAATCGACTTTGGCACACCATGCAGCCGCACAATCTCAGCAATATACAGCTCCGCAAGCTTATCCAAAGTGTACGTAGTATGCACAGGCAAGAAATGCGCACACTTCGTCAGGCGATCCACAATCACCCACACCGAATTCTTCTTCGATGGTGACAAAGGCAAACCAAATACGAAGTCCATGGTAATCCTTTCCCACTTCCACTCAGGAATCCTCAACGGTTGCAACAACCCTGAAGGAAACTGATGCTCAGCCTTAACTCGCTGACAAACCATGCACTTGCTTACAAACTCAGCAACATCTTTCTTTAAACCCACCCAATAGTACTCATCACGAAGATCACGGTACATCTTAGTACTACCAGGGTGCATAGCAAAAGGACTACTACGAGCTTCAGTCAGAATAGCACGCCTCAAGTCAGCATAATTGGGCACTACTATCCGACTCCCAAAGCATAAAACTCCATCATCACTAAAGCAGAAATCCGATGGCCTATCCTCTGCAATATCCTGAACATGTGGCACCAAGGAATCATCCAACAACCGCTTTTCCTTAATCAACTGAACCAAGGATGGTTTCAATTGCAACCCAGCCACAAGACCACCATCATGCGAAATGCTAAAACTGGCAAACATAGCCCTCAACTCCACTGCTACCTTCCTACTCAAGGCATCCGCTACAACATTAGCTTTACCCGGATGGTACTCGATCGTCAAATCGTAATCCTTAAGCAACTCCACCGAACGTCGTTGCCTAAGATTCAACTCTTTCTGAGACATCGGATACTTCAAACTCTTGTGGTCCGTGTACACAATACACTCCTCACCATACAAGTAATGTCTCCAAATTTTCAAAGCGAAAACCACCACAGCTAACTCAATGTCATGCGTAGGATAATTGCGCTCATGCACCTTCAACTGACGCGATGCATAAGCCACCACCTTACCCTCTTGCATCAACACACATCCCAAACCAACGTAGGACGCGTCACTATACACCACAAACTCTTTCCCTGATTCAGGTTGAACCAAGATAGGAGCTTGCGTCAAAGCTGCCTTAAGCTTCTCAAAAGCCTGCTGCCTCGCTTCTGTCCACTCATACTTAACATCCTTCTGCAACAACTTCGTCAAAGGTGCAGCAATCTTCGAAAACCCATCCACGAACCTCCGATAGTATCCCGCCAAACCAAGGAAACTACGGACTTTATGAACAGACTTAGGAGGCTTCCAGTTCATCACTGCCTCAATCTTCTGAGGATCAACACGAATTCCTTCAGCAGAGACCACATGCCCAAGAAACACAACTTCTCTAAGCCAGAACTCACACTTGCTCAGCTTGGCATAAAGCTGATTCTCCAACAAAGCCTGCAACACAATTCTCAAATGCCCCTCATGCTCCTCCTCAGTACGAGAGTACACGAGAATATCATCAATGAACACCACAACAAATTTATCCAAGTATTTATGGAACACTCTATTCATCATGTCCATGAAAGCTGCAGGAGCATTCGTCAAACCAAACGGCATCACAAGAAACTCATAATGCCCATACCTCGTTCTGAAGGCTGTCTTTGGCACATCCACATCCTTCACCTTCAACTGGTAATACCCTAACCTTAAGCCAATTTTAGAGAACACAGCCGCTCCCCTAAATTGATCAAAAAGATCATCAATTCTCGGTAATGGATACCGATTCTTGACAGTCAACTTGTTAAGCTGACGGTAATCGATGCACATTCTCATAGTGCCATCCTTTTTCTTCACAAACAAAACTGGTGCACCCCAAGGTGACACACTCGGCCGAATGAAACCACGATCAAGCAACACATGAAGTTGCGTCTTCAGCTCTTTCAACTCTTTAGGTGCCATTCGATAAGGAGTAATGGAAACTGGAGTTGTGTTTTCATACAGCTCAATTCCAAACTCCACCTCGCGATTAGGAGGCAATCCAAGCAACTCCTCCGGAAAAACACCAGGAAACTCTCGCACAGTCCTGATATCTTGCACTCGCAACTCCTTAGAGCTAGGATTCATCACAAAGGCTAGGTAGGCTTCACAACCTTGCCTCAGCATCCGGCTCGCTTCCAATGTGGACACCACATTGGCAAGAAACTTCACATTCTCACCCACCACCACTACCTCATAATCGTCCGCAAGCTTCAACGAAACTCACTTATTCTCAAAATCCACTACAGCTCGATGCTCAACAAGCCAATCCATACCAAGGATTACATCAAAACCATAGAAAGGCAATTCCATAAGATCAACATGAAAAACATGGTCTTGCGCAACCAAGGGACATCTTCTATAAAGCTTTCGTGTCACAACAGTCTCACCAAAAGAACTAGTTACACGCATACCAACATCCAAAGACTCAACAGGCAAACCAAGCAATTGAGCATGCTCACGCAATATGTATGAGTGTGTAGATCCAGAATCAATCAAGGAAAGTAATGACAAGGATTGCAAAGTGAAAGTACCTGCGATCACATCCGTGTCATTCCTCCCTTCCCTCTGAGCATACACTCGGGCCTGACCACCACCCTCAGGCTGAACAACCACCACATGAGCCACATTCCTTCCACCATCCTCTCTACGCTGGAAGTTACCACGGCCGCGCCCACGACCTCTCTGTGGTGCAACAACTCCAGGAGCACGCCCCTGACCACCACCGGCCAACAGAGGACACTCCCTCCTCATGTGATCCGCCGATCCACAGTTCCAGCACGAATTACCGGTCACCACAATAGGAGCCTGTACCTCCCTCGCTGCTCGAGGACAATCACGCCTCAGATGACCACGCGATCCACATGCCCAACATGTGTTCTGATCAGCTCTCGCCCTGTCTCCCTGAACAGGCGCACCTTGCCCTCCACCACCACGCCTAGCTGAAGACTGATACCTCCGATCACGTCCTCTCTTGTTCCGTCCACCACCGGAACTATACTCAGCAGCCCGCTTGCCCGCACTAGGACCAGCACCTCTAGAAGACAAACTCAAATTCAGCTCAATATATTTTTGCTCTACCAACCAGCACATCAAAGTCAGTGTACTCAGCAGCCAGCATATAGGTCTTTACATCCGTCACCAAACCATAACGGAAACGTTCACACCTCTCCCGCTCATCAGGTATAAGCTCAGGTGCGTACTGACTGAGTCGGACAAACTGAACCTCGTACTCAGCCACTGACATGCTCCCTTGAGTAAGAGACATGAATTCCCTTTTCTTTTCATCCAGGTACCGCACACCCAGATACCTCATCTTGAACGCGTTCAGAAAGAACGTCCAAGTCACATCAGCATCCTCCATTCCGGAGATAGTGGTTTTCCACCAGGTATACGCATCGTCATGCAACAACGATACTATACAGCCCAGCTTCTGCACCTCATTGTAGTTCATTTGTCCCAAAATTCTCTTGGTACTTTCCAACCAAGACTCGGAACCTTCAGCAGACAAACCCCTGAACGCAGTCCCTCCCAGACTGTGCAAGCGTTCCAGAGGTAGTCTAGCATTAGCATCTCCCTGATGCCCAGCTCCATGAGCTCCAGCCATCGCCGCCTGAAAGGCTCCAGCAATAGCCTGAATCAGCACTGTCATGTCAGGAGCAGCTTGCCCCTGCCCAGCTTCAGGTCCAGTGACCCCAGCACCAGCACCAGCTCCCTCACCCCCAGCACCACCACCACCGGGTGGAGGAGGTAAGTCCACTACATTTTCAGCATTCTCTTCGTTCTCATTTTGAGCCATAGCTCGCGTATTAATCCTCGTCTTTCTACGAGGTCCCATTCACTAAACAATGCAATCACAAATGCAATAAACATAGTCAGGCTCAGCAATGTAAGCAATCCAAGTACTCAAGCTCATTTCGAATTAAAACAAATCATTTCATTAGCTTTGATATGGCAACGGGCCCCTCTAACATGCTTCACCACAGCATACACCACAATTGCAACATTCTTACAATTCATACCTCATACTTTCACTCAACAAGCATACAAGCAATCATACACAAATCACCCACATGACCATTCCCAAAAACTCAAGAATTCAGCTCTGATACCACCAAATGTAACCCCCTTAGCCCGGCCTAGAGGGTTGACCCGAACTACGAAGATTACACGGGGAAAACCAAAGTCAACCCGAAAGTCAACCTTGATTAACGACCCTTTTTTTCTTTTTAACCTTGTCTAAATGCATATTAACCCTATGTGTACTCTTGAGATAAGCATATTCAAAAATCACAGCAATCGGAAAACAATAAGGGACTCAATTGCACCACATACGAATTTAGGGACCAAATTGTAAATTCTGGAAATTAAGAGGACTTTACCAATTTTTAAGTTATCATTATGAAATTAGTCATGTTTCATGCCTCTCTGCCAAATTTCATCTCAAACGGACATCTCAAACTCAAACAATTGCACATACAAAAATCAGGACTAAAATGTAAAGCTTGCAAACCCCAAAACCATTCAAATCAGTGCCCAACGGTCAAGTGTTTCGAAACGGGTTTAGGCCGTTCAGAAACACGGCTTGACAGTAGCCAAAGTGTTTCGAAACACCTCTGCCCGTTTCGAAACGCCCAGGCCAAAACATGCACCTGTTTCGAAACAGGCAAGGGTGTTTCGAAACACCCTGCCCAGAAACAGCAGAAAAGCCTGTTTTTACACACTTTCGACCCACCAAACACATACATATGACCTCCATATCATGCCAACAAGTCATCAAACATTAAAGGAACATATTTGCATCATCAAAGCTCAATTATAGCATCATTTAGGAGAACCACAAGTCTATAGGCATGCATCCTAAAATTGGAAATCAAACTATCATCAAATCTTCAAAACAAATACCAAATGGCCATTTACATGTTCCAAACATCATAGGCATTAAACCAAACTTAGGGAGTCCAAAACACCTCCCAAAAACACAATCTAGGTTCCCATTGCCAATTACCAAAAGCTAATAGTGTTGTAAAAATAGTCACCATACAAGAGCTTAGACTTTCACTTGGATCCTTGACCTCCTTGCTGCCCTTTAAGCACTTCAATTCTCTGCATTATTGGTTCAAGAAAGAGAGAGCGTAAGCACACATGCTTAGTGAGAAATGCTCTAATGAAACAACACAATAATGCACTTTGTAAAAACACCTTTCCAAGGCCTTTAATTTCAAAACAACATTTATCATGCATCTATGCATAAAAACCAAGCATCTCATGCTTCAATACATCAATATGTCATATTGGCTTCCAAGTGATAATCCATAACCATTTTTCAACTCAAACACAATCGGATACGCGGATTACAAGCGTTGTCCCATACGCTTCATACACCTGCCAAACACTCAAGGTGGAGTTTACCGGTACAATCACAACCCCTCAACACCCGTGATGGAGTCTACGGTACAATTACAACCCCTCCACATCACTCATTGGTAGTTGTATAACATCACTAACGAGAACACGAGACATACAACACAAGATCCTCATATGGCATTTTAACCACCATTATGACCTTAGACATCTCGTTAGTGTACTTGGATGGAGTTTACGGTACCATTACAATCCCTCAACATCCAAGGCGACTTTATTCACGGTGCACCCAATCCTATAGCCGGCTAACTATATCCGATTCAAGTACTTTTAAACCATCACATCACTTGCCAATATACATCATTTACCATCATCAATCCACTGTTTTTAAGCATTAAACAAAGCCATTAAATAGTCATGCATCACTATGCATCAAACCACATTTATCAATATCCAAATCAAGGATCTCTTACCTTGAGCATCCTTCAACACATGGCTTACAAAACCAGCATTAAACATGCTAAAAATATGCTTCCAAAACAGAATTTAAACATGCAAATTAAACATATTGCATCCAACCATCTCATGGTTCATCAAAAAGAGAGTTTCTCCGAAAACTTAATCTTGAGCTTAGCTAAGTTGTTTAGACTTAAACTAAGCTCCCATAACCTTCAAACATTGGTTTCAAAGCTGAAAACCAAACTTCACTCACCAATTCCGTTTCGCAAACTTGCCGAAACGCCGATCAAGCCTCCAGATCAACACCACAAGGATCCGAAGATGTCTCCCTTGTTTTAAACACATCAAAGCAGAGGATTAATGCATCATCATGCATTAAAATCTTGAACCAAAACACCTAAACTCGCTGCTCTCATCAAAACTCACATTTCGGCTACCAAACACAACCGAAATCACATCCAAACACCTCTACAACATTACACAGCAAAGATCCATCACTTCCAATCATTCTTAGGCATCAATTAACATCCAAAAAGAGCCTAATCACGTCCTTATACCTCCAGCTATAGCTGAACATCAAAATCACCCCCAAAACCACCATTTTCACAAGTAAAAACTTAGGAAAATCAACCTATTTGGGATTGCATTGATTAAACCTCCATTTCACATCATTTAAACATCCAAAATACATCAAAAAGACACCTCAAAATAGAGTCCAATCATCTATTACGAATTTCTTCAAAATTAAATCCAAATCTTGCATTTTAAGCCAAAATCAAGAACACAACATTAAAACCTTTAATAAAACTCAATTTAAGGATTGAGAACTTGGAAATTTCAGTAAAGAACTGAGTATTTAGAGGAGAAGGACGTTCATACCTCTAAATGTGGATTTCTCCTTGTTTAGACCCAAAATCCTTGAAAATTCAATAAGGAAATGATGAGAATTTGGTGTAGAAATGATTTGGAATCATTTAGGGATTGAAACTCTTCTTTAGGTGTGAAAATCAAAAGGAAAGTTGCTGTGGAAATGTGTTTGGCTGAAGGAATTTTGAGAGAAAATGAAATGGGAAAATTTTGGTAAAAGTTAGTTATGAAACTAAAATATCACTTTTCCCTCTTTTCTTTTTATTAATTATCATTAAACGAGTCTTTAAAATTTAAGAAAAATCTGGAGAAATCCTCCCTTGGGTAAATTAGCTCCTTAAAGATTCAAAGTTTCAATCCTTTTAAAACAGTCACGAACTTTTCAAAAATTACATTTTAGTCACTAACTTAAAATGTCATATTTCCAAACCTCATTTTGTAAAATTAATTTCACCACTCTCTTATATATAATAAAAGAGGATTTTTAGATATTTTTCCATATTTTTAATGCATCTCGAACTAGGCTTTCCCTAAAATCACCTTTTATATTCGAACCGAAATTTAAACCGGTCCGGTTCAGACCCTAAACTTCCAAGCCCAAAATTAGGGTGTTACAAAAACTTAAAGTTGACTAAAATGTAACATTTTAAATGCAACATGACCTAAAAAGTAATTAATATCTAGCTTAAAAAATTGGTGGCTTATTTCCCTCCAAAATTTTGTCTTTTCTCTCTCTATTTTTTCCAATTGTCTTTTTCTTTTTTTCAATCTAGCTTAAAAAATTGGTGGCTTATTTCCCTCCAAAATTTTTATTTTTTTCCCTCTCTATTTTTACCAATTGTCTTTCTATTTTTCTTAATTTAATTGAGTTTCAATTTAGATTAATTTAATTGAAATTTCACATTTAGTTTTAAAATTATTTTAATTATGTCCGTGATTTATGCTTTTAGATTTTAGTTAGTTCAATTAGATCCTAAGTTTAATAAATAAATTAATTTCAGACATTATTATTATTATTATTATTATTATTATTATAAACTTTGATTCAATATAATTATACAAAAAAAATTATATGGATACATGAAGCTTTGATTTAAATATTTAATCAAATTCAAATGCATAGATTGACAAGTTGAATCAGAATTAATCTCATACACCAATAACTCTAAACTAAACCATAAATACTAAACCTCAAACCTTTAACCCAACTCAAATCAAATTGACCCGAAAATTTAAATGTTGACCCGACCCGAAATTGACCCGAAATTGACTCGATTTTAACCCGAACCGAAAGTGACCCGAACGACCCGATTTTGACCCGAACCGAAAGCGACCGATCCGATATTGACCCGACCCGAAAACAACCGATCCGAATTTGACCCGATCCAATACCCGAACCGAATCCGACTCATCACAGACCCGAATTAGACCCGAACCCGAACCGAACCGACCCGAACCGAATCTAAACCGATTCTAGATAGACCCGAAATGACCCGAACCGAAACGACCCGAACCAAACCCGAACCGAATGACCCGATTGCCACCTCTAGCTGAGAAGCCTGTCTCCCTGCACCTCACCGTTTGCATATGGCGAGGTCCGAGAACGTGTTGAGTGGATCTATAGATTGATCAAAGCCAAGAAGGTGGTGAATTGGGTTTTTAAAATTTGTTGGAGAAAGTGGAATTGCTAAAATTGAATAACAAGGCAATTTAGAGTGGTTCAAGTTCCAAATGAACTCTACATCCACTACCTTAGCTACCACTAAGGATTTTCCAACAATCCACTAATTGTTCTTCTCCTTTTCAAGGCTTAGGAGGTAACCTTTACAATACTGGTTAAATTTTCTACCCAAAATTTGACCGAACCCTCACAAGAATACAAAGAAGAATTAAAAGGCAAGTAAAATATCTCTTAATACAAATTTTCCCCTTTTGATACAAGCATTCAACCCAAATTGGAATACAAGATATGAATAACACACAACTCAATTTAGAATTTTACAAGAATGAGAAATTAGGCACTTTAAGCTTGGATTTTTGTAAAGATGTTTCTCTTGGATGCAATAGTTGTTGCTAGTCTTCAATTGGCTTGATTTTATACCTTCTCCATTAATTCTAGCCGTTTGGGTGGTTAGGGTATTGAATATAGCCGTTGGGACCCTCTCTTTCCACCATAAATGCACTTCTGCAGCCTACCGTATCGTTACGCGGGGATCCGTATCGATACCTGTCTCAAAACAGAAAGAGTCGTAGCACAATTACAAGAGGAGCGTATCGATACGCGTGTAGGCTTATCGGTACGGGTTAGGGAAGTGTTTCGGTACAGGCAAGACCGTATCGATACAATTATTCCCACAAAGCTCACTGGAAGATTTCGTTTCGATAGGGTAAGAGCGTATCGGTACGGGACAACTGATTCTTTAAAAATCTGTTACCTAACAACTGACACCAACGGTAAAAAACATTTAAGGCTTTCGAATTTAAAATTCCATTAAATCCGTATCGATACGGGTGACACCTGTTGCGTGTAAAATAGTCTATCGCAATGTAGTGCAAGTGTACACGTCGCAAGTAATAAAGTGATTCGGAGTATCGGATATCGTCTCCACAAGGACTGGAAATATCTCTATCCTTAGATTGATGCACAAGAAAGAAAATAAGTTTAATAGAATGTTTAGAGTAGTCTTGAGAAATAACTAAAGTAACAGGTAAAGAAATTAGATTGAGAAAATAGGCTGGAATTGATTTGCTCAGTAGTGCAGGTGTTGTACTGTTTAGAAGGCTTTCTGTTGCGTCTGTCGTCGTGCCTGTCACGGCAGCACCTGTTGCGGCAGAGGTCTGTTGATGTCGCGGCATCGATCAACAACTCTGTACTTCAAGTTTGGCAAGAATCCCTGGAGTGACTTGTCCTATCCCTAGGTCCAAGTCTGTTGATGAACACATCTTGGATGATACCTCCCGGCGTGAATCAAAAGATGAACACCGATGTTTGTGAATTCTTTATTAGCCACTGAACCTCGTCCTATCCCTAGGTCTGAGATAGTTCAACCATAAACTGGAGAACCTGTACTCACTCCTTTCGTATACTTAACTCTCCCGATATTAAGTAAATAGATAATCTTACAATGCTCTCCCGATACTCTTGCAAGATGTTGAGACTAGATTGAATAAACTTGAAGTTTTATTGATTTGAACAGAAAATCCTAAAAACAGTACAATCCTTACAACTACTTTACAAGATCAACCCGTAACCTTAGGGGAAGTTTAGAACATGGTGAAGAAAGAGAAACGACTAGGGTTTTGGGGGAAGATGGCTAGGAGCTAGATATCCTTCTCTAGGTCGAATTACATGCCTTTATATAGGCCTTGGGTCCAAGTTTTCTAATATGGCAAGAATACACGTTTAAATTAAAGTACAACTCTATTAGAGACTAAATCTTCAGAGTATATATCTTTAATTCGTCCTCTTTTCTTGCTTTAACTTTATTCCTCGAACTTTGGACCCGGCCTTCCTTCTGCTTCAGGGCTCAGAAAAATATGGGAGTAGTCCACGACAGATTGGCTTAAAATCCTCTATCTGTCGAGCTCCACTTTGCTTTTCCACCTCAATGCCTCTACTGTCGTCATCGCTGCCACGACAGATGTCACGACAGGCAGTATTCTCCGTCCTTCCGCTCCAGCTCTGCAACTTGCCTCTGCTCCTTTGCTGCCGCGGCAGATACCTACAAAAAGTAACCGAAATTAGCAGCATCTGTGCAATTTTATCTAATTGTAATGTGTATGCAAAAATCTATTCTAAAATGTGACTAAATATGCTTGAGTGCAGCAAAAATGTGGATATATGAGGGTCAAAATATAGAACTTTTATGCACTCAACACACCCCCAAACTCGAATCTTTTCTTGTCCTCAAGTAAATGCAACCTAATTACATTATTATTTTGGCTTTGGCTTAGCTTAGTGAACAATCCTTACCCTCAGCACCTTTACCATCAAGATCAACATTTGTTCAAATGTTAAAGAATCTATCTAGAGCAACAATATAGTTCTCGTGCAAGTGTGTGTAAGTTTTGTGAACAAACATGACTCAAACTCTTTACCAGCTAGAGTATTTACTTAACCTACTTAGAGTTTTATTTCCAAACAATTCTTACTAGAGCCAGTTTTCGGGCACCTCTAGTTAAATATTGTTATAATTATTATTATTCTACTAGAGATGGTATTTTAGGCACCTCTAGTTAACTTTCTAGAGCCGGTGATAGGCACTTCTATAAGTTTTTTCTGGTTATTTTCCTTGAGCCAGTGATAGGCACCTCTAGAATTATCCTGAGCTTAAATTGTTTTCTAACTCAAGTGGCTAAGTTTCCTACTCTAAGTCTGCTAAAAGAAATCTTTTATCATGTAAGTCACAAAGTATTTAAGATTTCAGAACTATACTAAGCCTCTAATTATTTCCTAAAACATTCTAAAGATGATGTCATGACAGTGAAGGCTACGACAGATAAGAAAAGTTCAACAGAACAAAGCCATTTTTTTAACACAAAAAATATAACTAGAATGAGACACAGATTAAAAAGTTCATTTAAATAACAGAAGACTGCCTACCCCCAAACTCAAGGGTTGCATTGCCCTCAATGCATGACAACAAAATATAAATGAAAAACAAGAAAAAGGAAAATATCACAAATAAATAAGATAAATAACAGAGACAACATAAAAGAAAAGAACTTAAGTTGATGAGCTGTCGCCGTTACTGCTGTTGATTCGGAGTTACCGACAGGCAGTCACCTTGGTGGCAGAGGCTGGCTTGGGAGTGGGAGATGGTGAGGTTACCTTCCTTTTGGCCTCTCGAGGTGGCTGGACTCGGGTAGGTGAGATCTTTGGGGCCTTGTCCAGGACCTCGAGTTTGTCGTCGTTGTTGCTGCTGCTGTCTGCTCTGTCGTGGCAGGGCCCCTCAACAGTTTCATTTAGTTTCTTATTTTTCATTGGAGGGAAGTCTTTGGCTTACTCTTGGACGATAGATGGCTCTGAGTCAGAGTCATCCTGCCAGACAGAAGATGAGGAGAAACCTTCAAAATACTTCAGATCAATCTCTGGTAGTGGTTCCTTCCGTTTTGCTCCTCGGGGAGTGGAAGATCGCCTGTCACCGTCTCCAGCTGTGGCAGGGGGTGAAGTGGAGGCAGCAGTTGGCGTGGGCGTCCGAGGGCTGGCAGCAGGTGTAGGGATGGCAAGAAGGTTTTCTGGGAAAGAGGGGAACTACACGTTTGGATTATTTAAATCAACTTTAATGAAATTTACCATGGTAGTGGTGAAGTCCCTTATAAATTCCATGAATCCTAGCTGTCTGGCCTCCATCTTTTTCAGCAGTTGGAGGAGTTGGTTGGAGGAGGTGTCTACTTGTTGTGTGGGCTCTATTTCAGGCTCTGCCGCGACAGGTTCCGTGGAATCTGGTTTTGCCGTTGCCTCTATCGTGGCAGGTGGGTCCACATATGCCAAAGGGGTGGCAGGCTTCAGCTCCATCAAGCTATAGATGTTCTGCTGCGTCCACCTCTTGCCTCAGATCTTCACATCTTCAGCAATCTCAACCACATTGTTGGCTCGGCGGAGAGTGGTGATTAAGTAGGGGAAGAAAAGGGGGCCCATTACTCTTGTTGCGCACTCATGGATGCCATCGAGTATATATTTGCCAACGTTGATCTGCCGCTTGTTGATGATGGAATGCATGATGGCAAGTCTCTGCCGGTCAACTGTTGTGTTGTGAGATGTTGGCATCAGACGCTTCTTCACAAAATGGTCCCAGAGTTTGGCTGCCGGTAAGAGTTGGGTCCTTTGCACCATCTATCTGTGCTTGGGATCCTCGTTCCAGGTTGTGCCTTCTTCCGTCAAGTCTGCCATGATGTTACCGTAGTCTGTCAGCGACAGACTGCTGACAAACCTACTGTGTGCATCCTCCTTTCTGCCCACATAAAGCCCATAAAGTGTGTTGATATAGGCTGGTTCAAGGGAGATTTCCTTACCCCTAACCGCTACTGTCGCGACATCCTTAGAGGAGATGGCAGTGTAAAATTCTCGGACCAATGTGACGTTCATCTCCTCCGGTTGGACAGCAAAAATCTGCCACTTTAGTGCAATAATCCTCTTGGAGATGAACGCTTCGAGCCCTAGATCTCCTATTTTCTTCGTGTAGGTGAAACCTCATTCTTCCCACATCTCTCGTTTTTGGAAGGAGTCGTAGTATCTCTTCTCTGAATCTGTCGATGCGAACCTTCTAGGGATTCTGATGTGGCTTGGTGTAGAGACTGATGCGGCAGAGGTGGAGGCATCACTCCTTCTGGTTGATCGAGTAGTCATTGTAAGGAAACTATGGAAAAAATAAAGGAAATTTCTGAAAAGCTAAAATTCTTGAAAGCTAAGTAGAGAGAATAGAATGAGGTGAAAAATGAAATGGGAAGAGAGGTTTATATAGAACGAGATTTTTCTGCTCGTTGGAACTGTAACGGGTGGCGTGAATAACGAAGCCAACTGTCATACGGTTTCCTGACGCGTCTATCACGCGTTTCCATGTCTACTGCGCGTTTGTTACGCGTTTTCGTGTCTGTCACGACAGCTCCGTGACAGGCTGTATTTTCCGCGTCTGCCACGACAACTGGTTACAGGCTGTCACGACAGTTTAGTTCTATTGGGCTTCTTGGGCTGTTGTGAGTGTGGTGGGCTATTTCATTCCTCCTCTTTGCTTTGCTTCCTTTATTTACCTGAAAACCAAAATAAACAATATATTAAAATCTTATTTCTTAAAACAATAAAAATAAAATAAGATAAGATAAATAAAATAAAACTAAGTTAAATTAGGGATGCC
This sequence comes from Hibiscus trionum, assembly GCA_030270665.1. Taxonomy (NCBI): domain Eukaryota; kingdom Viridiplantae; phylum Streptophyta; class Magnoliopsida; order Malvales; family Malvaceae; genus Hibiscus; species Hibiscus trionum. The sequence goes on along the minus strand of BSYR01000026.1, from coordinate 51,207,550 downwards.
TTGAGGGGCATCTCCTAAAGTAACTACTTCCTGCACCCTTGGGGCTTCAGTCCCCTGATAGTGCTTTAGCCTTTGTCCATTGACATTGAATTGGTGCACGTCCTTGATTGATCTGATTGTAATGTCACCATAGGGAAAAACTTGGACTACTTGGAAAGGGCCAAACCACATAGATTTAAGCTTTCATGGGAAGAGCTTCAACCTAGAGTTGAACAACAACACCTTCTACCCTGGGCTGAACTGTCGTGGCAGCAGTTTCCTGTCGTGCCACTTCTTTGTTTTTTCCTTGTAGACTTTGGCGTTGTCGTAGGCCATGGCTCGAATTTCTTCAATTTCATTTAAATCCAGCAGCCTTTTCTGCCCTAGCTTGTCCCAGTCCAGGTTTACTGTCTTGATAACCTAGTATGCTTTATGCTCTATCTCGACATGGAGGTGGCAAGTTTTTCCGTAGATGAGTCGGTAGGGTGACATTCCCAATGGCGTTTTAAACGCAGTTCTGTAGGCCCACAATGCACCATTTAGGTGAAGAGACCAGTCCTTCCTAGTTGGTTTGACCATCTTTTCTAGGATGTTCTTCACTTCTCTATTCGAGATTTCGGCATGCCCATTCGTTTGAGGGTGATATGTTGTTACGATCCTATGCTTTACTCCGTACTTCTTTAACGCACTAGCAATTACCTTATTGTCGAAGTGCCTACCCTCATCACTAATGATCGCCCTTGGGATGCCAAATCTAGTGAAGATATTTTTGTGGAGGAATCTTTGCACGGTCTTGGCATCGTTCTTTTGAGTGGCGATGGCTTCTACCCACTTGGACACGTAGTCTACTGCCAACAAGATGTATAGATTCCCACATGAGGCTGGGAATGGTCCCATGAAGTCGATTCCCCAAACATAAAAAATTTCGACTTCAAGGATGTTCTGCAGGGGTATCTCATGCCGTCTAGATAAGTTTCCAGTTCTTTGGCATTTGTCACAACTCTTATAAAAGGCTTGTGTATCTTTAAACAGTGTTGGCCAATAAAAACCATATTGCAGAACCTTGGCAGCAATTTTATTTCCTCCAAAGTGTCCTCCATAAGGGGTAGCATGGAAGTGGTTGAGCACTTCTTCCTATTCTTCCTCTGGTATGCATCTCTTGATGATCTGATCTGCACAGTGCTTAAATAGGAGATGTTCATCCCAATAATAATGTTTTGCATCATTTTAGAACCTCTTCCTAGCTTGGTAATTAAGTTCAGGAGGTAATAACCCACTCACAATGTAATTTACAATGTCAGCATACCAAGGGATTTCAGGAAGCTTACTTGCCGCCATGGCTATCGCGGCAGTGCTGGTGGCAGTGAAAAGCTGCTCATCTGGGAAGATCTCCAGTATGTTGACTTTGTCCTGAACTTGGTCCTTTCCCATCTCCAGTCTTGACAAGTGATCAGCCACTTGGTTTTATGTTCCCTTCTTGTCCTTGATTTCTATATCAAATTCTTGCAGTAGCAGAATCCAACGTATCAACTGAGGTTTTGCATCCTTCTTCGTGAACAAATATTTCAGTGTTGAGTGATCCGTATGGACCACTACCTTCATTCCATGTATGTATGGTCGGAACTTGTCAATTGCAAACACCGCTGCTAGCAATTCCTTTTTTTGTTGTGGTGTAGTTTATTTGGGCATCATTTAAGGTCCTGCTGGCATAGTATATAATGTGGAAGAGTTTCTCCTTCCTCTGCCCTAGTGCTGCCCCGACAGCATAATCACTGGCGTCACACATTATCTCGAATGGTAAGCTCCATTCTGGTGGCTGTACTATAGGGGCTGTTACCAGCTTCTTCTTCAGTGTCTTGAATGCTTCAGTACATTCAATGTTAAAGTCAAAGGGTCTGTTCTGTTCCAATAAGAGACACATGGGTTTAGTGATTTTAGAAAAATTTGCAATAAATCTTCGATAAAACCCTGCGTGTCCCAAAAAACTTCTTATGCCCTTGACTGTGGTGGGAGGCAGCAGTTTTTCAATAACTTCGATTTTGGCTCTGTCGACCTCTATGCTGTGGCAGCTGACCTTGTGTCCCAGCACTATGCCCTCGTCCACCATAAAGTGGCATTTCCCCCAGTTTAAAACAAGGTTTGCCTCTTCACATCTTTCAAGTACTTTCTGTAAATTGCCTAGGCAATCGTCGAAACTGTCTCCAAAGATGGAAAAGTCATCCATGAAGATCTCCAGGAAATCTTCCACCATGTCGGAGAATATTGCCATCATGCACCGTTGAAAGGTCGCTGGTGCATTGCACAATCCGAATGGCATTCTTCGAAAGGCGTACGTTCCGTATGGGTATGTGAAGGTTGTTTTCTCTTGGTCCTCCGGTGCAATTGCGATTTGGTTGTAACCTGAGTAACCATCAAGGAAACAATAATAAGGTTTCCCCGCTAATCTATCTAACATTTGGTCAATAAAGGGTAACGGGAAGTGGTCTTTCCGGGTAGCTTTATTAAGCTTATGGTAGTCCATACAAACCCTCCAACCGGTCATCGTCCTAATTGGGATTAGCTCGTTATCCTTGTTTGTTACCACGGTTATGCCTCCCTTTTTGGGTACACATTGCACCGGGCTCACCCACTTGCTATCCGAGATGGCATAAATTATCCCAGCATCAAGCCACTTGATGATTTCTTTCCGTACCACCTCTCGCATAGCTTCATTCAGTCGTCTTTGGGCATCGATTCTCGGCTTATGGTCATCCTCCAAGAGGATCTTATGCATGCAAATTGTCAGACTAATGCCTTGGATGTCGGCAGTGGTCCATCCAATCGCCTTCTTATGCTGCTGTAGCATTCTGACCAGTTGTTGTTCTTGTTCCTGCATCAACTTAGAAGAGATGATTACGGGCAACGTATCATTTAAACCAAGAAAAACGTAATTAAGTTTCCCTGGCAGGGGTTTAAGATCTAAAACATGTGACTGCTCAATGGAAGGCTTTTGGATCATATGTTCGTTCGAGGTATAATTCAAAGGCTCGAAGAACTTACCTGGACGTGTGCCTATCCAGTTTACCTCCTCAGGACCTTCAGTGTCATATGCTTCATTTTCTGAGGGGGTGCTGTCGTGACAGTCATCTAGGTGGTTGCGGTAGCAGTGACCAAATTGTATGTCGTGACAGCTTGATCTGATGCAGGGTTGGTCTAGGATTATCTCTGATATTGCCTTGCATTCTTCCTCTACATCAGCTTGTTTCATGGCTTTGAGAACATTAAGCTTTATTTGTTGGTCGTTGACTCTCATAGCCAGTTCTCCTTTTTCTACATCGATCACAGTTCTGCTTGTGGCTAGGAAGGGTCGCCCCAGGATGATCGGTGCATTTTCAATTGCTTCACAATCTAAAACAAGAAAGTCAGTAGGAAAAATAAACTTATCCACTCTTACCAAGATATCTTCAATCTTTCCTTCCGGCTGTACGTAAGAGCGGTCTACCAATTGCAGCATGACTGTCGTGGGCCTTGCTTGTCCAATAACTAGCTTCTGAAATACAGATTTAGGCATTAGATTAATACTAGCACCTAGATCACAAAGTGCTTTACCCACAAAATTATCGCCAATTATACAGGGTATGATGAAGCTTCCAGGATCCTTTTTCTTAGGGGGTGGACGCTTATGTAGGATTGTCATGCATCCTTCTGTCATCATCATTGTTTCAAACTCCCCAAGTCTGGATCTCCTAGACATTGCATCTTTTAGGAATTTTGCATAACCAGGCATCTGCTTAATGGCTTCTAACAACGGTATGTTGATGTGTACTTACTTAAAAACATCGTAGATCTTCTTAAGCTGGTACTCATGTTTCTGTTTCTTTAACCGCTTGGAAAAGGGGTTGGAGGATGGTAATCTTCGAGGCGTCCTTCACATGGAAATCGAATTTGAGGAGGCTCGAGATCTTCAGCTTCTTCTGTATGCTCCTCTATTCCTCTATTTCTTCTACTGTTGTGGTAGGTGTGGCGACAGCAGGCTGTTTTGCTTTTGCCGGGGCAGTGTTCTCGGCAGGTGTCTGTGGGGTTGATTCCTTTTCAGATGCTTCTTTTATTGTCGGCCCTTGTAATTGTTTCCCACTCCTCATTGTAATAGCCTTGCACTGCTCATGTGTGGGTTTTCTAGTGACCTCAGTATCACTAGGGAATCCTCCGTTCTGCCTTGGGTTTATGAACTGTGAAACCTGGCCCATCTGTGTCTCTAGGGATTTTAGGGTAACCTCATGGTTTGTCATTCTCATCTCTGTCTTATCCATGAAAGATTCAGTTTTCTTGACAAAGTGATCCATGTTTGCCATATATGCTCCTATTTGAGACATGAAGGTTGCCAGGGTCTGTTCCAGTATGTTCGTTGTGGCTGCCGGCTACTGTTGTGGCTGCTGCTGTGGTTGCTGTCGTGACAGAATTCTGGGACCCCCTTGGTTCTGGTTATTCTGGACTGGAGGGTTCAATGCATTGTTTGGGTTGCTCCAGGAAAATTTGGGGTCCTTTCTCCAGTTTGGGTTGTAATTGTTGGAATCATAGCTTATATTCTTGTTATAATTTCCAACATACATCCCTTCTTCTAGCTGTAAGGGACACTCATCTGTACTGTGGTTTCCGCTACAGGTTTCACACACCTCTTCGGTAGAAAATACAGCTTTAGAATCCTTCCGCTGCAGGTTTTCAACTATCTTAGTGAGGTATGCAATCTGAGTTTTGAACGAGTTGTCAGATCCGTATTCCTTTACAGATATTCCTCGTCTACCTCCTCTTCAAGCTGTAGGAAACTGCTTATCGTTTTTAGCCAACTTTTTCAACACCATCATTGCATCTTCTGGTTCCTTGTCCAATAACAAGCCATTTGCTGCTGAATCAATCCTCATCTGAGTGTGTGCATTGGCAGCATTATAGAATTTGACAACTTGATTCCATACAGGGAATCCATGCATTGGGCAGTTTCGTAAGAGAGTTCTAAATCGGTCTCATGCCTCGTGCATTGGCTCGTCGTCTTCCCGTTGAAAAGTAGCAATCTCGTTACGCAGTCTTTCAGATAAAAGAGAATGATTAAAACGAGAAAGGAATTCACGATAGAGATCCGACCAAGTTCGTATTGAACCCGACGTTAACTTGCTCCACCAGGTTTTCGCTCTATCCCTCAATGAATGAGGAAATAGCCGGAGCCTCAGTACTTCCGGGCTTATTCCTGGCTGTCCGAATGATCCACAGATCTCCTGGAAAGTTTTCATATGTTCACGCGCGTCCTCAGTAGCAGAACCACCAAATTGACCAGCGGAATTTATCATGCTGAACATCACAGGTTTCAGTTCGAAGTGTTCAGCTTCCACATCTGGTAGCGTAGTTTCCAGTTCAATGTGGTCGTTATCCATGTACTCCCGACAAGTTTGTCGTGCTGCTGGGGCAGCAGGCGGCGGCAGATCGTTTCGGGCATCATTAGAAGGATCAACATCACCCCTAGGGTTGTTGTTGTTGTTGTCATCTTCCCCATTACGATGTCTTCCGTTCACCATTGCTTCCAGTATTTCCTCAAGATAGTTTTTTCTTTCTATCAAGAGTCGGGCTTGGTTCCTGAGTTGATATGTGCGTTCGATTTCTGGATCTAATTCGTACTCAGGTTCTTTACCTTGTCTCGATCTGCGCATAAGCAATAAAAGAACCTTGTGAAAAGCAAAGGGAAAATAAAACAACTAAAAAACAAAAAGAAATAAAAAAAATAAAAGTGCAGTAATGAAAGGTAAAGTTATGTTGCCAGTCCCCGGCAACGGCGCCAAAAATTTGTTGCGTGTAAAATAGTCTATCGCAATGTAGTGCAAGTGTACACGTCGCAAGTAATAAAGTGATACGGAGTATCGAATATCGTCTCCACAGGGACTGGAAATATCTCTATCCTTAGATTGATGCACAAGAAAGAAAATAAGTTTAATAGAATGTTTAGAGTAGTCTTGAGAAATAACTAAAGTAAAAGGTAAATAATTCAGATTGAGAAAACAGGCTAGAATTGATTTGCTCAGTAGTGCAGGTGTTGCACTGTTCAGAAGGCTTTCTGTTGCGTCTGTCGTCGTGCCTGTCGCGGCAGCACCTGTCGTGAAAGAGGTCAGTTGATGTCGCGGCAGCGATCAACAACTTTGTACTTCAAGTTTGGCAAGAATCCCTGGAGTGACTTGTCCTATCCCTAGGTCCAAGTCTGTCGATGAACACGTCTTGTATGATACCTCCCGACGTGAATCACAGGATGAACACCGATGTTTGTGAATTCTTTATTAGCCACTGAACCTCGTCCTATCCCTAGGTCCGAGATAGTTCAACCATAAACTGGAGAACCTGTACTCACTCCTTTCGTATACTTAACTCTCCCGATATTAAGTAAATAGATAATCTTACAATGCTCTCCCGATACTCTTGCAAGATGTTGAGACTAGATTGAATAAACTTGAAGTTTTATTGATTTGAACAGAAAATCCTAAAAATAGTACAATCTTTACAACTACTTTACAAGATCAACCCGTAGCCTTAGGGGAAGTTTAGAACATGGTGAAGAAAGAGAAACGACTAGGGTTTTGGGGGAAGATGGCTAGGAGCTAGATATCCTTCTCTAGGTCGAATTACATGCCTTTATATAGGCCTTGGGTCCAAGTTTTCTAATATGGCAAGAATACAAGTTTAAATTAAAGTACAACTCTATTAGAGACTAAATCTTCTGAGTAGATGTCTTTAATTCATCCTCTTTTCTTGCTTTAACTTTATTCCTTGAACTTTGGACCCGGCCTTCCATCTGCTTTAGGGCTTAGAAAAATATGGGAGTAGTCCACGACAGACCGACTTAAAATCCTCTATTTGTCGAGCTCCACTTTGCTTTTCCACCTCAATGCCTCTACTGTCGTCACCGCTACCACGGCAGATGTCACGACAGATAGTATTCTCCGTCCTTCCGCTCTAGTTCTGCAACTTTCCTCTGCTCCTTTGTTGCCTTGGATGCTGCCGCGGCAGATACCTGCAAAAAGTAACCGAAATTAGCAGCATCTGTGCAGTTTTATCTAATTGTGATGTCTATGCAGAAATCTATTCTAAAATGTGAATAAATATGCTTGAGTGTAGAAAAAATGTGGATACATGAGGGTCAAAATATAGAACTTTTATGCACTCAACAACACTGTATCGGTACGCCATTCAAACTCAGTGTGATTTTATAGAGAGAGCGTATCGATACAAATACAATCTGTTTCAATACCCTGTTTCGATACGGTAAGGGGCGTATCGAAATGAATTTCTCCAGTGGCCAAGTTTGGTAAAAAGGTATTGATACGGCTAGGAGCGTATCGATACGCATATGCGATTTTCAATAGTTTGGCCTTGGAACACTTAGAAAATATTTTAGAGTTTGAGATTTTCAAACTAGATTAAAGCATTGCTGATTTAAAACCTTTTGAGGGACTTAAAAATCTATTTCAAGTTTTTCAATTTTATCCTTAAAATACTTTGTTATATCAAAATCAAATATAGGTTTTACAATCTCCCCCTTTTTGATATAAAAAAACCAAAACTTGAAATTTTTAAGACTTTTGAAAAACTTTGCAAAACAACTCCCCCTTAATATTAGCTAGGTAAAATTTAAGTTAAAATTTAAAATTTTAAGTGAGCTTGAGCTTGTTCCCTCTCCCCCTTTTTGTTAGATCAAAAATAGAGACATAGGCAAAAGGCATAAATAATAACCAAGCAACATATAATAAATAAACATTAAGTTCATAACAAAGGAAACATCAAAATAAAATCCAAATAACAATAATCAAAGCATAGGTTTTAAAATTAATCTTAAAGAACATAATTCAAAGTGCATAAATGGAAATCCTAAATGACATGAATGGAATACAAAGATAATCTACTACTCTTCTCCATCGCCATCTTCATCATCTTCATCGTCCTCTTTGTTTGCATCAGCATCATTCCTCCGAGATTGACGCCACTCATCATGAAAAGCGGTAAGAGAGATGTTCATCAAATTGTGACTGCCTTCAAGAGAAGTGAGACACGTCTCCACATTTTCACGCGATCTTCAAGGCTTGTGAAGCGTGTGTCTATGGCGACAAACCCTGAGTTCATGACTTGATCCATGGAAGCAATTCTCGTGTTCAAGCTCGTGAATTGTTCGTTGAGAAAAGTCATAAGAGCATCCATGGAAGGTGGAGGAGGAGCTTGAGCAACTTGAGGATTGACAATTTCTTCTAGAATCGTATCGCTAGGAAGCTCGAAGAGACGAAGCCAACTACCATTGAAGTAATGAAACTTCCCTCTAGAAAGAGATCTCTCATCAATGGGATCGATGAGGGGTGTCGGGTAGTCATGAGAACAATCAATCTCCTTTTGAGTGGAGAAGTAACTCAAGGTGGTGCCATATATGAATGAAGTGACAAGAGTTGTATGGCAGTGTTGCACGAGATAGACAATCTCCGCAAACATGATGCGAGCAAGATTTGGTTGTTGTCTTTGGCAAAAGAACCGAATCCAAAAGTCATCAACTTGGCGGATAGTTGAATATTTCCCTCCCGAAGGCCTAAACCACCAAGTAATCATCAAGTGAAAGATTCGATCTTGAGCGTTGAGAACGGTCACGGAACCTCCCAAGACATGACCAAGAGAATTCTCATCTTCGATGCCCTCATCCTCTAACTTAAAAACAGCACAAATAGATGGAACATCTATGGTGATCTTTTTACCCATTAGATAAGAGTTAACGACAGTAATTTCACCCGCGGAATTGGCAACACACTTGGCATTAGCATAGAAAATCAAAACTAAATTGCGAAAGAAAAAGCCAAGAATTTGTATAAAATTCATGAACTTCCATTCTTGGAGCAAAGGTAAATAGATAAATTTGAAACGCTCTGAATTAAGAAAAGGAATGAAAATTACCCTCTCCGGACGGATCTTATAATTTTGAAAGGTACAAAAGTAGGTGAGTTCCCCGGTGGTTCTTAAGCATCATTGATAGATAAGGGTCAAATTAGGACGAGTACCATCTTCAGGATTGGATGCATCACCGACTTCGCTAGTATGCGCTCTCTTTTTGGGTGCCATTGTCTAGAGAAATTGATCAAAACAATGTGTATGCATTATTTTTCTAATTCAACTCATGTAAATCAATAATCAAGGTTTTTTAAAAAAAATTGAAAGATGAAAACAAAAAAGTTTGTTTTTGAAGAAACAAAAATAGAACAAAAGGAATTTAAAACGAAAATCACAAAGAAAATAAAAGGAGAAAAAGAATTTTATACCTTGATATTGATATAGAGAGGAATAGATGAAGAACTTGCACCAATTTGATAGAGAGCTTTAAAAGCATAGCTTGATGTTGAAAAACCCAAGAGATTTTGAGTTTGGTTGTGAAAATATGAGGGATTGAGAGGCTTTTTATAGAGTAAAAACGGCTAGGCTTTTGAAATTTTAATTTTGGTAAAAGTGAAACTCTTTTAATGCCATTAATAAGCTGTCTACGCAATCGAGTATCGATACGCCAAAGGGTGTATCGATACGGGGGTAAAATGGTAATTCCCTGGAAACGCGTGTCAAAGGACCGTATCGAAATGGATAGTATCCGTATCGAAATGCTCATAGCTTGTATCGAAACGAGTTTAACCATATCGATACTCGTATTAGAGAAAATGCAGTCTGGTCAACTAATGAGGTACTCGTATCGATACGCATAAGGCCGTATCGGTACCCTATGCTCAGAAATGCATTTTTGGCTTTAAGAACAACCAAAGACTCAACTTTAGCGTCTCCTAAATGAATGCAATTGATGAATGAGCAAGTTTAAGCATGTTCTAATAGAAGCATACTCCCCCTAGCTATAAGTATGGTTTCTATCAAGATCAACAACACATAAACATGCATTTACACAAAATAAAGCAATTTTAACCTCAAAAAGGGTCCTAAAGGGTCAAGGAAGGCTGGTTAGACCCAACTCTCTCCTAAGGGACTAAAAACGCTCTTTGTCGAGAGGTTTGGTAAAAATGTCCGCTAGTTGGTTCAAGGTGTCAACGTACTCTATAAAAACATCTTCCTTAAGGACATGATCTCTAATGAAATGATGCATTATTTCTATATGTTTGGTTCTAGAGTGTTGGATGGGATTTTTGGTTAAGCATATAGCACTAGTGTTGTCACACTTAAGGGGTATGGTTTCAACTTTAACTCCATAATCTAAGAGTTGTTGCTTTATCCAAAGGACTTGAGCACAACAACTCCCTAAGGATATGTACTCGGCTTCGGTGATAGATAAAGCTACACTATTTTGTTTCTTGGAGAACCAAAGTATGAGCATACTACCAAAGAATTGACATGTTCCCGAAGTACTTTTCCTATCAATTTTACATCCCCCATAATCCGCATCCGAATAAGCATGAAGGTTGAAGGTTGAGTCTCTAGAGTACCAAGTACCTAGACAAGGAGTATCTCTAAGGTACCTAAAGATTCTTTTAACGGCTATAAGGTGAGACTCTCTAGGACTAGCTTGAAACCTAGCACACAAGCAAACACTAAACAATATATTTGGTCTACTTGCGGTAAGGTAAAGCAAAGATCTAATCATAGAGCGATAAAGCTTAGAGTCAACACACTTACCTCCTTCATCTTTGTCAAGCTTGGTAGATGAGCTCATTGGTGTAGCTTGAGGCTTTGCTTGCTCCAAGCCAAACTTCTTGAGCATATCTTTCACGTACTTTGCTTGATTGATGAAGGTGTCAGCCTTCCTTTGTTTGATTTGGAGTCCCAAAAAGAATGAGAGCTCCCCCATCATGCTCATTTCAAATTCACCTTGCATCAACTTAGAAAAATCTTGACAAAGCAATTCATTAGTAGAACCAAATATAATATCATCAACATAAATTTGAACTACTAATATATCTTTGCCATTGTTTTTAATAAAAAGTGTTGTGTCCACCTTTCCTTTCTCAAAACCTTTTCCAACTAGAAAACTTGAAAGTCTTTCATACCAAGCTCTATGAGCTTGTTTTAAACCATATAAAGCTTTTGACAATTTAAAAACATGGTTTGGAAAAATTGGATCTTCAAAACCCGGTGGTTGTTCCACTTACACTTCTTCATTTATAAAGCCATTTAAAAATGCACTCTTGGCATCCATTTGAAAAAGCTTGAAATCATGATAACATGCATATGCAAGCAACATCCTAATAGCTTCCATTCTAGCTACGGGTGCATAGGTTTCATCAAAATCAATTCCCTCTTCTTGAGTGTAACCTTGAGCAACTAGCCTAGCTTTGTTTCTCACTATGTTACCACTCTCATCTAGTTTATTCCTAAATAGCCATTTAGTTCCTATAGTAGATTGATTTCTAGGCCTTTCAACTAATGTCCACACTTTACTTCTCTCAAATTGATTTAACTCATCTTGCATGGTCATAATTTAAAAATCATCTTTTAAAGCTTTTTTAATATTTTTAGGCTCAATGCATGAGATAAATGCAACATGATTAAGCATTTTAAGAGAAGAGTGAGTAGTTACCCCCTTGGATGTTTCACCCAAGATTTCACCACCTTTGACATAGTTGTACTCCCTTGGGTAGCTCACTTCCTTTTCCTCAAGAGCCAAGTCCTTCAAGGCTTCAAGAGGTGGATCTTGTGCATCTTCCTCTTTAGTTGGAATCTCATCCTCCTTTGAAGTTTGTCCTCCATCAAAGGCATCAAGGATTCCTACACCATCATCATCACAAGATTCCTTCATCGAAAGGATGTTATCATCGAAAACAACATGAATAGACTCTTCTACTACTAAAGTTCTTTTATTAAATACACGATAGGCTTTAGAGTTTAAAGAGTATTCTAAGAAAATAGCTTCATCACTTTTAGCATCAAATTTACCTAAGTTGTCTTTTCCATTATTTAAAACAAAACATTTGCAACCAAATGGATGAAAATAGCTAATGTTAGGCTTCTTAGATTTTAAAATCTCAAAAGGTGTTTTCTTTAAAAGTGGCCTAATCATTACTCGATTTACAATGTAGCAAGCGGTGTTTGTGGCTCCCGCCCAAAAATATTTAGGTAAATTGTTTTCACAAAGTATGTTTCTAGCCATTTCTTGTAAAGTCCTATTTTTCCTCTCAACTACCCCATTTTGTTGAGGAGTTCGAGGAGCCGAAAAATTGTGGCTAATACCATTTTCATTTAAAAACTCTTCAAAACCTAGATTTTGAAACTCGGTTCCATGATCACTTCTAATATGAGAAATCTTAAGTTCAAGATCATTTTGAGTTAATTTTGAAAACGTGATTAATTTTTCTAAAGCCTCATCTTTTGTACTTAAGAATAGAACCCAAGTAAATCTAGAATAGTCATCAACAAGAACAAAAGCATACGATTTACCACCCAAGCTCATAGTTCTAATAGGCCCAAAAAGATCCATGTGAATCAATTGTTAACATCTACTAGTAGAGACATCATTAATAGATTTAAAAGATGATTTATGTTGTTTACCCTTAGAGCAAGCATCACATATTTTATCATTTGAGAATTTAATCTTGGGTAAACCTCTAACTAGATTTAGGGAAACTATTTTTTCTAAAACACTAATGCTAGCATGTCCTAGTTTCCTATGCCATAGCCATGCATCATTTTTATTTTGTGCAACAAAACATGCATGGGATGAATGAATGTCATCTAGATTCACCATGTATATGTTACCTATGCGATGACCAATGAGCATTATTTTATTTGATTTAATGTCAACAAATTTACACCCATTTTCATCAAATAAGACATTAAACCCTTTATCACACAATTGACTAATGCTCAATAAATTGTCTTTTAGACCATCGACATACAATACATTTTCAATGAGTATAGTAGAGTGATTACCTATGGAGCCAATACCTTTAATGTGGTCTTTGGAGTTGTCACCAAATGTCACCACTTCTCCACTTTTTGGCTTTAAATCCATGAATCGACTCTTGTCTACGGTCATGTGCCTCGAGCATCCACTATCAAGGTACCATGAGTTTTGGCTTTGTGCTTTGGCCTTGTAGCAATGCTCCCCCTACAAACAAAGAGATTAAACTTTGATTTTTGGTACCCAAAACATTTTAGGTCCATGAGTGTTAGCTCCTAAAAGCTTGGTTCCCTTAGGAATCCAATGTGACATGGAATCAACATTATTAGATTTGACAAGCTCCTTAGGAACCCATACACTTCTAATTCTTTAAGTTCTATTATGCCTATAGGAGCCACTTTGTTTGTAGTTATTGTTGTTTCTTTTAGGTTAGCTTGAGAAAGTAAGTCATTTTTAGCATTTAAATCGGAAATGATCTTTTTATTTTTTAAAACGGACTCCTTAAATTTCTCAACTAACTCATCGTATACCTCTTGTAACTCATCATAAGCATCTAGAAGTTCATCATAAGTAAAATTGAAAGTAGATGAGTTAGAGTTTACCATAGAAGAATCCTCCTCAAGAGCCTTGAGGCAAAGGTTGGCCACTTCATGTTCCTCATCCTCGGATGACTCCTCATCACTCTAAGTAGCAAGCTTGGCTTTGAGCTTCTTCTTCTTCTTCTCAAAGCCCTTCTTCTTGAGTTGGGGGTAATCGGAACGTATGTGACCCGGCTTCTTGCACTCAAAGTAAATGATTTGATCCCTCTCTTCTTCTTTGCTTTTGTTCTTGAAGTCCATCTTTCTTTGAAATTTTCTCCTTCGGTTGGACTTCATGAACCGTGAGAATCGTTTGGCTATCATGGCCAATTCCTCAAGGTCTTCCTCCTCACTAGAAGAGCTCTCCTCTTGTAGAGAGGCATTGAGAGCAACTCTTAGCTTCTTCATCTTCTCTAGCTCATGCTTCTCTATTCTTCTCTCTTCCTTCTTCTTCTCTTCCTCTCTTCCTTGCTTCATGATCTCGTGTGTAAGAAGAGACCCAACAAGCTCATCAAGCTTCAAAGTTTTCAAATTCTTTGCTTCAATGATAGCCATCCTCTTACCATCCCAAGACTCTGGGAGAGAGTATAGAAGCTTCCTCACTAGCTTATCTTCGGGAATTACTTCACCGAATCCTTTAAGGTCATTGACGATGATAAAAAATCGATCAAACATCTTTGAGATGCTCTCATCAGGGTCCATTTTGAAATTCTCATAGCTCAAGTTTAGCAACCCGATATTCGTCTCTTTCACATCGCTAGTGCCCTCATAAGTCGTCTCCAAAGTGTCCCACACTTCCTTTGCGCTTTCGATTGATGAAACCTTTGAGTAGATATCTGGACCAAGTGCACAAAATATGATGTGTAGAGCTTTGCCATTGACTTGCATCTTTCGTCTATCTTCCTCGGTCATCTCTGACTTTTTTTCGAAACTAGTCTTCCTTCATCCATTCTCTTAACTGAAATGTAGGGGCCTTCTTCTACGACATCCCAAACCATGTAATCCGTTGACTTGATGAAGAGACGCATTCGATTCTTCCAATATGGGTAGTTGTCCCCATTGAAGAAGGGTGGTTTAGTGGTTGATTGTGACTCATAGAGGTTGGAGGTTAAAGTAGATTCCATGACTTGTGTTTAGAATAGATCACACTCTCCTAAGAACTCCTCTTGTGATTGTTAATCCTTCAAAGAGGTAGGCTCTAATATCAATTGTTGAATGAATCAATGGATTGATCAAAGCCAAGAGGGGGTGAATTGAGTTTTTAAAATTTGTTGGAGAAAGTGGAATGGCTAAAATTGAAAAAAAGGCAATTTAGAGTGGTTCAAGGTCCAAATGAACTCTACATCCACTACCTTAGCTACCACTAAGGATTTTCCAACAATCCACTAATTGCTCTTCCCCTTTTCAAGGCTTAGGAGGTAACCTTTACAATACCTGTCAAATTTTCTACCCAAAATTTGACCAAACCCTTACAAGAATACAAAGAAGAATTAAAAGGCAAGTAAAATATCTCTCAATACAAATTTTCCCCTTTTGATACAAGCAATCAACCCAAATTGGAATACAAGATAGGAATTACACACAACTCAATTTGGGATTTTATAAGAATGAGAAATTAGGCACTTTGAGCTTGAATTTTTGTAAAGATGTTTCTCTTGGATGCAATAGTTGTTGCTAGTCTTCAATTGGCTTGATTTTATACCTTCTCTAGCAATTCTAGCCGTTTGGGTGGTTAGGGTATTGAATATAGTCGTTGTGACCCTCTCTTTCCACCATAAATGCACTTATGCAGCCTACCGTATCGGTACACTGGGATTCGTATCGATACCTGTCTCAAAAAAAGAGCCGTTGCACAATTACAAGAGGAGCGTATCGATACGCGTGTAGGCGTATCGGTACGGGTTAGGGAAGTGTTTCGGTACGGGCAAGACCGTATCGATACAATTATTCCCACAAAGCTCACTGGAAGATTCCACATCGATACAGGTAAAAGCGTATCGGTACGGGACAACCAATTCTTTAAAAATTTATTACCTAACAAATGACACCAACGGTCAAAAACATTTAAGGCTTTCGAATTTAAAATTCCATTAAATCTGTATCGGTACGCCATTCAAACTCAGTGTGATTTTATAGAGAGAGTGTATCGATACAGATACAATCTGTTTCGATACCCTATTTTGATACGGTAAGTGGCGTATCGAAACGGATTTCTTCAGTGGCAAGTTTGGTAAAAAGGTATCGATACGGCTAGGAGCGTATCGATACGCATATGCGATTTTCAATAGTTTGGCCTTGGAACACGTAGAAAATATTTTAAAGTTTGAGTTTTTCAAACTAGATTAAAGCCTTGTTGATTTAAAACCTTTTGAGGGACTTAAAAATCTATTTCAATTTTTTCAATTTAATCCTTAAAATACTTTTTTTATATCAAAATCAAACATAGGTTTTACAGAACGCCATCTCCAAATGGCGTGGTCCTGTGGATTTTGGCCTATTCTGCCACAATTGAATTTCATGCTCATGGTTTTCGTGTTAAGGACCGTCACACACAGAATGTGCTGCTCGAGGAGAAGCTCACTCTTGAAGGGCTGTATCATTTGACTTCATCCATTGTGCATAGTTCACCTGTTTGTCAAAAGTCTTCTGTTGTTGCTTTTAATGCTTCTCATTCTGTTGATATTCCTAGTTTATGGCACATGCGTCTTGGACATCCAGCCGATGGTGTTCTCAAATTCGTTCTTCGTGCTTGTAATATAACTTACAGTCAGAATAAAGTGCCATCTGTTTGTTCAGCTTGTTTACAAGGGAAAGCTCATAAGCTCCCTTTTCCCAATTCTGTTACTGAATATAAACAGCCTTTTGATCTTGTTATGTCTGATCTTTGGGAGCCTGCCCCTGTCAGTTCATATGGTTTTCTATATTATGTTTCCATTCTTGATGTGCATAGTAGACATACCTGGTTGTACTTAATTAAAAAGAAGTATGATGGTATGCAATGTTTTCTTAATTTCTGTAAATTGGTTGAAGTACAATTTGGATAGAAGGTTAAGGCCTTGCATACTGATGGTGGCACTGAATATCAAGCTTTAACAAATTGGTTTGTACTAATGGGGTGCAACACATAAAATTCTTGTCCATACACATCTGAGCAAAATGGTATAGCTGAGAGGAAGCATCGACACATGGTTGAGATGGGTTTGACTCTTCTTGCACAAGCTGGCTTACCTTTGAAATTTTGGAGTCATGCTTTCACAACGGTTGTTTTTCTCATTAACTAGCTACCAACAGGTGTTTTGCAAGGAAAGTCTCCTTTTGAACAGTTGCATAAATAGGTATCAGATTATTTGTTCCTAAAAGTGTTTGGTTGTGCTTGTTTTCCTCTGCTAAGGCCTTATAATAGACATAAGCTGGATTTAAGGTCCAAAATGTGTACTTTTTTAGGCTACAGTTCTTTACATAAGGGCTACAAGTGTATGGATGAGAATGGGAAAGTCTTCATCTCTAGACATGTAGTTTTTTATGAGAGTTTTTTTCCATTTGTTGAGAAGATTAGTGTTGCTACAGACAAGAGTAACCATCATTCTGAATTTCCCATACTAGTGACTGCAAGGTCAATCTGTCCAGGGTCTTCAGTTGTTCATGCTTCCTCTAGTTCTCTAGTGGTAAGAGAAGTTGTGTCAAATCAGCCTGCCTCTTTTAGTTTAGGTACTGAAGGAAGATCTCGAGAGTGTCTTTCTAACAATTAGTCTGACAGATTGCCAAACAATGATGGGGTTCTCTTGTACCTAAGGATGGTCAGTTTAATGACATAACTCAGGGAGAAGGAGTTTCATTGGATATGTTACAGCATGACGCACATGCTGAGAGAGTTACCCATGATGTATATGCTGAGAGAGTTACACGAGAAGGTTCTCCAGAAGGAAACATTGAAGATATTGTACAAATAGCCAGTGCACTAGATGAGGTAAATGCACAAGAAGTGAGTACTAAAGAGGTTGCAGAAATTGTACATGCACAAGAAGGTGGTAGTTTAAGTCTGATCCAACTTCTCGACCAGTGCAGTTGATGTTACAACAAGAAACACAAGTAGATGATCAATGTGATGTTCCTAGTTTGGGTGTGTCAGGTCGAGGAACAAGTACACTTAATGAAGATGGACATATGATGGGAAATAGACATTCTATGATAACTAGAAGCAGGAATGGTATACGAAAACCAAAAGTTTTTCATGTCCACACCTCAGATTTTTAGGAGGCAAGAACTATTCAAGAGGCAATGAGCATTCCAAATTGGAAGGCTGTTGCGCAAACCGAGTATGATGCGATCATGAAGAATAGTATTTGGATTCTTGTTCCATTGCCTAAAGATAGAAAGGCTGTGGATTGTAAGTGGATTTTTAAACTTAAGAAAAATCCAGATGGAACAATGGCATGGTACAAAGCTAGGCTAGTTGTGAAGAGGTATTTGCAAGAACCAAGGATTGAATTCAATGAAGTGTTTAGTCTTGTAGTTAAACATGTCACGGTCAGAACAATTCTTTCTCTAGCTGTGACAAAAGGTTGGACATTGAGACAAATTGACATAGATAATGCCTTTTTGAATGGAGATTTGATGGAAGAAATATATTTGTCACAACCTTCCGGGTATGAGAAAGTCAGTTCAGATGGTTCTTTGGTCCGTAAGTTGAACAAGGCAATTTACGGTCTTAAACAGACTCTGAGAGATTGGTTCGAAAATCTAAAAAAGTTATCTGATTTTTTAGGGTTTCAATATAAGCAAGTTTGATGCGTCTCTATTTGTGAGGAAATCTGCTACTGGTTTGGCATATCTTCTCGTGTATGTATATGATATTATCATCACAGGGGCAACAATAGTGAAGTGCAGACTGTTATAACCAGGTTGAATGAGGTTTTTTCCCTTAAGGATCTGGGGATACTTCGATATTTCTTAGGCATCGAAATTCACTATAGTTCTGATGGGGGAATTTTCAGATGTCAACGGAAGTATATTTTAGATCTATTGAAGAAGTGTGGTTTTGATAATGCCAAAAGTCTCCCCACACCTATGGTCACAAGTTGTTGACTGTTTCAGAATAGTGGAAGTCCTATTGAGAATGCAACTGATTTTAGGAGTTGTGTTGGAGCTCTTCAATACATAGTAATTACGCGACCTAATATTGCTTTCTCGGTTAACAAAGTGTGCCAGTTCATGCAGACTCCTCATGATGATCACTTGAATGCAGTGAAGTGTATTCTTCGATATCTGCAAGGAACGCTTGATTTTGGTCTGAAGTTTTCTGCTAACTCTCATTTCAGTATCTAAGGGTTTGCTGATGCAAATTGGGGTGATGATTCTGACAATAGACGATCGACAACTTGGTTTTGTATCTATTTTTGTGGGAATCTTGTGTCTTGGAGTTTGCAAAAACAGCAGGTTGTAGCTCATTCAACAGCGGAGGCTGAGTATCAAAGTGTAGCATGTGCTACATCCGATGTAATATGGCTTCAGTCTTTGCTCAATGAGTTGGGTGTTAAGATTGAAGGGGTTCCCCAATTGTGGTGCGATAACTCAAGTGCAATGGTTGTGTCTGCAAATCCTATAATGCACTCTAAATTTAAAACATGTTGAGCTCGATTTATTTTTCGTCAGAGAACAAGTTACAACAGGAAAGTTACAAGTGAATGAAATACCTGCCTATGAGCAAGTGGCAGATGTTTTCACCAAACCATTGTCAGCTCATGCGTTTCAGAGGCATCGTATGAAGTTGTGTGTTGTTCCTGCTTGCTTTATGAATGGGAGACTATCTGTTACTACTGCAAATCAAGGGTGTGATAACTAGGTCACAATTTTAGATGAATGTTAGGAAATTTTTTATTAAATAGTGTTGGTGTAGGGTGAATATTAGAGATAGTATTGTTTGTTCTCTGTAATTGTGTGTGAAGTTGACTGACTGAAGTTGGTTTGTAATGGTTAGGGGTTTGTTAGTGTCGTTACTCTATCAGCTCAACAGTTATTTTTGTCTTCTCTTGTATATAATTAACTAGTCTTCTATTGAAGATATTACAGTTACATATCAATAAAACAATCAAAGAGTACTGCCTCTATTTGTCTATTTTTAAAGAGTATTTCCCTTCTTCCTCCCTTCTTCCTAGATCTTGACAAAAATATTTCAAAAAATTAATATAAACTCAAAATGATACACAAAACACAAATACTAATATGTACCGTATTTAAAAAAATGCCCGACACATCTACCGATACGATATAGAGTTATTGACCGCTTTTCATGTCTACAAATGGGGGTGGCAATCGGGTGGGCAAAGACGATTTTTCATTTCTCACTTAGTCTTCAACACATGCTTCGGGGACTTTTCCATCCCCGTCCCCATACCTATTAGTTCTCAACGGGTTTCAGGGAATCCTCATCTCAAATAAATAAATAAAATTTACTACTTCACCGACTAAAATATATGGTCAATTTCAATTTACAAGTCATATTTAATATGCTTAAAACAATCTAAATATTAATATATTAAAACAAATACCAAATATTAAATCGCTAAAATTACAAACATTAATGATAAATTTATTTTCACAAATAATAAACAAGCCATTTAAAAATTATAATAACAACTTAACATGTAACGATTTCTTTTCTGCAGCCAAATCAATCTAGTATGTGGTACTTGATAATGCTCTTGTATTCTTATTTTGATCCTTCTTGTTATAAACCTATAATATGAAAAGTAAATATCATGTGCATCAAATAATATGAAAAGTAAATATCATAGATTCATATGCATCAATAATACAAGAATTAAGAATAATCTAAAAAGGATAAATTACTAGAGAGGCCACCCAAACTTAACAAGGTTTAAACAAAAGACATAAATATCTTGATGGACCGGAATGTTGATAATAAGATAGGTATGGTATATAGGTAAATGAGAGCTAAATATATATATTTTTTACAAAATTGTAAAATATCAGGATTCTTGTGAATATTTTTTGGGGATCCTTACGATTATTTATATGGCTATGGTTCGGTTATCCTTACGGTTCAGATATAGCAATCACCGTCTCCATATGAGCTTCGATAATAAAACGTCCCCCGTCCCCCTCCCCGTAGGTGATAATTTATGTTATTCTTTATCTAGGGCCGGTATTGAGATTTTGGAGGCTCGAGGCAAACCGAAAATTTAGGCCCCTAATAATAAGTGTTGAAAAATTGAATTCTAAGAGTATGTCTTTTTTTAATATCCCTAAGAGTATGTCTTTAATAATAAATATGGAAAATAATAAATTTTAAGAGTACACCCCTAATAACAAATATTTAAAAATTTAAATTTTAAAAATAAGCTCTTAACAACAAATAATGGAAAAATTGAGCCTCTAATAATTATTATTGAAAAAATTTAGCCCCCGATAAAATATATTAAAAAATAAATATTAAGAGTACACACCTAATAATATTATTGAAAAAATAATAAATTTTAGAGTGTGCCTCTAATAACAAATATTTGAAAAAAAATGAACCTCTAATGACAAGTATTGAAAAAATTGAACCTCAAATAACAAGTATTAAAAAAATTGGACCATGAATAACAAGTACTGAACAATTTAGACCCATATAATAACAAATATTGAAAAAATAAATTTTAAGAGCAATCCCCTAATAACAAATATTGAAAAAATTAAATTTTAAGAGTATGTCCTAATAACAAATATCAGGAAAAAATAGCCTCTAATAACAAATATTTTAAAAATTGGGCCTTAAATAAAAAGTATTGAAAAATGGACCCCTAATAACAAATATTGAGAAAAAAATGAGCCTCTAATAACAAGTGTTGAGAAAAATGAGCCACAAACAACCAATATTAAAAAAATGAACCCCTAATAAAAATATTAAAAAATTAAATTATCAATAAAATCTCAATTATGACATTAAGGGCCTGTTTTTTGTTGCATTTAGCAACCTAAAAGCACTTTTTAAAGTGCTTTTAGTTATAATAGGCTGTTTTTTGTTGCTTTTAAAACTAGTTTTTCCACCCAAATCAAGGAGCTATATTTTATAGCTTCTTGGGTGGAAAAGATAGTTTAAAAATAAAATTACTTTTTTACCCTTATTTTTTAATTATAATTTATTGTTAAAATAATATATTTTAATTAAAATAATGTTTATACATACATAATTGTAAAATAATATATATTTTATAATATTTATATTGAGAATAAAATTGTTTTATTTGTACTTTATTTTATATTTATTATTAATGTGTAAGTGGTATGTCCGTATATAATATAGAATGTAATTTATATTTTCAAATTAAATTTTATAAAAAATAATTTTTTATTATAATTGAAATTGATTTATGAAATAAATCATAACATTAATTAATTTAAACAATCACCCAAATTTACTTTTACTTTTTAATATCATGTTTAAAATAGACATTTTATCTCCTGAAAATCACTTTTTAACTTCAACGACAAACACTAACCAGCTTTTCAAAACTACTTTTCAACAGCTAGTTTAAAAATCACTTTTTTCACCACACCTTTTAAAATCAACCACAAACTAAGCCTAAAGCTCATTAATGCTTATACTACATAAATTTTTTTTAATTAAGGCTGCTAGACTCCATTATAAATATGTAAAATTTAAAAACTATATATATGTATTTGTATATATAATTAAAAAATATAAATAGTGAGCCCGAGTGGACAGTGTGCCTTAGGCGAGAGCCTCTTCTGCCCACTTTCAAGGTTGGCCCTATTATTATCACGTCAACTCGATTTCCTACTATTTTTAAATATTCTCCCTCTGATTCCCAACCTTACGCACCAAATTTAGTTCAATGTTATTAGGCTTCATTGAGATCTCAATCGTTGCATGGACAGTTGAAATAGGCTTTATTCTCGTATAAACCCATGAAAACGTTTCTCTCTATCTCTCTGCACAAAATTAAGAATAATAAAAGGTGTTGTGTGAGATTGTTTAATTCTTTAAGTGGTTAAAAATATTTATCTATTTTATTTTTGTAAGTTTGAATTTTAATATTTATATTAAAATTTAAATATTTGTCAATAATCTCTAGAACATGTGGTTAAAAGCTTTTAGTTGACATTCTCTCCTAGGTTGTGTGTTCATTATTTATTAGGAGCAATTTTCTCCTCCCCTAGAAAACAGATGATCATCGATCTTAAGCACCATCGGAGTGGCAAAAAATCTGTCTTAAAGAAATTGTGTAGCTATATGTCTCAACTCGTTTCCAACCGTCTTTTGTCCACACTTAAGTATTTTTTTGTACTTTTTTTTATTTAATAAGAGTTTATTTTTTATTTTTTGTCTAGAATTGTTATATTTGTTATTAACAATATTTATTTACAGATAGTGTCATTATCCTCACAATTAAATCATTTTTTTCAAGCTGTTAGGCATATATAGACTTAGTGATGTGCTTGCTCTAAAAATTAATAATAGCTAATAATATGTATTAATATATACATATGAATATATGTTGGGGTGTTTAGAAAACGGCCGATAAATGATAGCTGGTAGCTGATTGTAGTGGATGGTTTGACCAACTGATTTTATAGTTGATTTGAGAAACTGATTTGATTAATTATTTATATAAAAGTGTGGTAAAACATAGCTGATAGCTGATATGAGTAAAATGACAAATAAAGATGTGAATCAAATTTGTAACGACTCGACTTGAAAAACACAAATCTCAAATTCAAATATTCTGAATCCACCTTTAAAATTATTCGACCTAAAATCAAAACACTTTAAAACAAGAATTATATAAAACTTTTCACAATTTTGTAACTTCAATCAATGAAACAAACCAAGGGAAAGCACCTCATAAAAACAATCAGATCCACTTTTGATTTTTATGGATGGGAATGTAAATGAAGAAGACCATAGAGTAAACTTGAGAATTTAGAGAGAAAAAAAAGTAAAAGTGCAAAACTAGAAATGTTCCATTATAATATTCCCTCGGTGCAAAACTTGTAAAGACTTTTGCACAAATGTATAAACGTATTTAATTTTTTTCAGTGGTTATTTTATTAGATTAAGTTTTATGGCAAGAACGTAATTATAAAAATAATCAAGTCAAGTATGTCATTTAGCATTTTATTTTTCAAATCAGTTTTTTCAATTTACGAGATTTTTCAGCGTTTTTTCTTTTAGCTTATTTTGCACAATCAACTATTTTCAAAAAAGTGTTTATCAAACACTAGAATTAGAGAGTTTGACTATCAATCAGCTATTTGTGTCCAAATAAACTAAAAGCTCTTCAAAAAGTTGTTTACCAAACACTCTGTTATCTTCCCGTGTTATATTTATTTTGAAGTGCTATGCATTTTGTGTTTTTTTGATATAATAATAATTTATTATGTAAATTTACATATTTACAAGTTTATATCATAACTGAGTTTATATTTGTACGGAATATACTATAATACAATATAATTCAGTCTTATGGTTAATCACTTGTCTCTTAAAAATATACTCATAATGAAGGGGATTATTCACGGTAGTCCCTCAATCCTAGTAATGTTATCACATATTAATGGATACATGATTTTAGAAAGTCAAAACTTTATGAACCCAACAAGTGGTCTAAGTGAAGAAAAAAAAATAATGCTCATTATAGGTGATCGAGTTCAAATCGTTTAGTTTGTAAGATATGTGTGCATTTTCAAATGATTTAAAATATGTATGAATAAATACTATATTATAATCACCTTAAAACTATTTAAAAAAAATCAAAACTTCCATAAGTAATATCATAAAAGTGTTGAAATGAAAAAAAAATACTTTTAAATGTTTCAAGGCTTTGACATATTTTTTGAGAGACCGAAGGGTAAAAAATGAAGGTACTTAAATGTTTTTTTTGTCGAACAATATATCTAAATTATATCTCTAACTCTAACATTATATAGTATCTTTTATGAGTTAGGGACTTTATTTGTTTGCTCGAATCAGGTACCTAAATTATATTTTGTACACTTTGTCCTCTTGTCGTTTAGTTCAGCGGTTAAGATGACATGTCACAAACAGGAAAAACACCATGCAACACTATTAGAAACGCCATGGGACAGAAAATTAAAAAAATCATTTTTAAAAAAAAAAGACATTCTCAAAAATAATTTAAAAATAAAAATTATTATGAATATTTATTCATGTGGATGTCTATCATGATAAAAACTTTATCTAAGAGATTTGATTTACTTTATCATTATAAATTTTATCTTTATTAATTACAGTTCCATGTATTGTGTACTTCTTATGCCTATAAATAGATGATTTGAAGAAGATATTATACACAAGTTCAGATTCATAATACAATAAAGATCTCTCTGTTTATTTCTCTCGTTCTTATAATTTTGGTCTTCTTCACCTTATTCACAATTATTTTTCTCATTCTTATTTTATTCTTCTTCACTTTATTCACAACACGTTATTAATATGAGTTTGCTCGGAAGATTTTAGTTACAAATCAAGTTTCTCTAAAGGTTTATCTGACTCCATAAATGTCGAATCTTGCAAAGATTGAGTTTGTGGCTCTTGATATTTACGGAAAGAATTATTTATCCTAGATCCTAGATGTTGAAATACACTTATATGCAGATGGTCTGGAAAACACTATTAAGGAAGGGAATGTAAAATTTGCTCAAAATAAGACCACAACCACGATACTTCTTCGCCGTCACCTCCATGAGGGGTTGAAATTCGAATATTTAACGGTGAAAGATTATCTTATTCTTTGAAATAGTCTAAAGAAAAAGTATGACGATTAGAAAACTGTTATTCTTCCTAAAGCTCGATATGATTGGTTTTATTTAAGATTGCAAAATTTTAAATCAATTAGTGAGTATAACTCAATTATGTTTCCAATTAATTCACAATTGAAGTTATGTGGTCAAAATATTATTGATGATGATATGTTAAAACATACTCCACTTTTCACGCAAACAATGTTGTCCTACAAATACAATATCGTGAAAAAGGCTTTAAGAAATATTCTCAGTTAATTTCTTGCATTCTTGTGGCAGAGCAAAACAATGAGCTACTAATGAAAAATCATGAATATCGTCTCATTGGTTCCGCTCCATTCCCTTAAGCGATTGCGACATTTTATAGTGAAAAAAATAAAGGTCACGCCAACAATCTTGGTCATAATTATGGGTGTGGTCGTGATAGTAGTCATACTCACGATCGAGAACATATGCAAGTTGGTCGTTTTAAAAATAATTATACCCACCACAAGTGGAACAATAAGGATGTCAATAGTGTAAAAGATCAATCCAAGAAAGAAGAATCTATGTGTCATCGATATGGCAGCTCAAATTATTGTACACGTATTTGTCCTACGCCAAAACATCTTGTGGTCCTTTACCAACCATCAATAATGGTAAATGAAAGAAAATTGAAACGAATTTTGTTTACGACAATAACAAAGATGATTATGACTTTGACAAACATGATTATGGCAATAATGACTCTGGCAGACATTATTATGGCATTATAAACTTAGATGTTGATAATTTACTCATATCCTCTGGGAGGAATACTTGATTTTTTTTACTTAACTATTTTCATGTTTACTTTATTAGGAAATATTTGTTAAGAAATATGGTAATTTTATTAGGGAGTATTTGTTTTTTGTTGTTATTTTACAAGAAAAAATTTCATGTTTACTTTATTGATATCATGTATGTTATTTTTATATTTCGAATATTTTTTTAGTAATATGCATGTCAATTTTATGGTCCATGTTCGGGGTGCGAGGCTGCCCCTCCGAACAATGTTGTCTCAAAGGTTTGAAATCATTGTTGCGTGTCAAAAGTCTTATCGCAATGTAGTGCAAGTGTACACGACGCAAGTAGTAAAGTGATACTCGAAGTATCGGATGTCGAATCCACAGGGACTGAAATAGCTTGATCCTCGGATTGCTGCACAAGAGAGAAAAGGAAGAGTTTAGATTGTTTGGAAAATAATAATGAAGATTCAGGGTTAAGAGATAGGCCGGTATTGAATTGCTCAGTAGTGCAGGTGTTGCACTGTATAGAAATTCTTGTTCTGTCATCGTCCCTGTTGCGGCAGCAGTCTGTTGTTTTTGCGGCAGCGATTACACAACTCTATACTTCAAGCTTGGCAAGAATCCCTGCTGTGACTTGTCCTATCCCTAGGTCCAAGTCTATCGATGAACACGTCTTGGATAATACCTCCCGGCGTGAATCGAAGGATGAACACCGATGTTTTTGAATTCTTCCTTAGCCACTTAACCTCGTCCTATCCCTAGGTCCGAGATAGTTCAACCATAAACTGGAGAACTCGCACTTATTCCTTTCGTATACTTAACTCTCCCGATATTAAGTAAATAGATAATCTCACAATGCTCTCCCGATACTCTTGCAAGATGTTGAAACCAGAATAAGCAAACTTGAAGTTTTATTTCGTTGAATAGAAAATTCCTAAAACAGTACAATCCTTGCAACTACTTTACAGAATCAACCCTTAGCCCTAGGGGAAGTTTAGAACATGATGAGAAGGGGAAAAGACAAGGGTTTTGAGGAAGACGGCTAGAGATGAGATATCCTCCCCTAGGTCGAATTACATGCCTTTATATAGGCCTTAGGTCCAAGTTTTCTAATAAGGTAAGAATACAAGTTTAAATTAAAGTACAACTCTATTAAAGACTAAATCTTCAGAGTAGATGTCTTTAATTCGTCCTCTTTTCTTGCTTTGGGTTTCTTCCTTGAACTTTGGGCTTGGCCTTCATTCTGCCACAGGGCTCAGAAAAATATAGGAGTGGTCCACGACAGAACGGCTTGAAATCCTCTATCTGTCGAACTCCACTTCACTTTTCCCTTCACCAATGCTGTCGCATTGGCTACCACGACAGTGATGACGGCAACATCTTACTTCTTGACTCCAGTCATGTGTTCCAGCTCTGCTCCTTCGCTGTCATGCGTCTGCCGCAGCAGATACCTGCAAAAGTAGCCAAAATTAGTAGCAACTGTGCGATTTTATCTAAATGTGATGTATATGTGAAACTTTACCTAAATACAATGAATAATGCTTGAATGCAACAGAAATATGGGTTAAATAAGGGGTAAAATATAGAACTTTTACACACTCAACACACCCCCAAACTCAAGTTCTTGCTTGCCCTCAAGCAAATATGACCTAACTATTTTTTTTTTGTTTGACTTAATTCAGTGAACTTTTCATTACCTACCACTTATTCTCTTTCAAGAGCAATACCT
Organism: Hibiscus trionum; assembly: GCA_030270665.1. Lineage (NCBI taxonomy): Eukaryota > Viridiplantae > Streptophyta > Magnoliopsida > Malvales > Malvaceae > Hibiscus > Hibiscus trionum. Next base: position 51,179,836 of record BSYR01000026.1, on the reverse strand, counting down.
TGCCGGACATCTCTGGATTCATTCGGAACCATGCTATAATTCTTGTGCGATGTGTGCAGGTTTTGTGAACAACTATGTGTCTAGACTCCTTTAGTATACCAGAATAGTCATGTTTACAAACTTGAGTTTATGCCAATTCAATTTTTTCTAGAGGCAATTCTTAGGCTCCTTTAGTTTTTCTGACTCTTGATTTAACTGCATCTTTTCTGGAGGCAATTCTTGGGCTCCTTTAGTTTTTTCTAACTTAGCTCAAAAAGAAATCTCCTAAAATCAGTGCAAGGCAGTTTTGCAAGCAAATGAGTCTGAATAATTTTCTTTCTTTTATTGTTTTCCTAGAGCCAGTGATAGGCACCTCTAGGGGCAGTTTCAAGTGGGTAAACATTCCTATTCCAGAGTACTAAAGAAATTTAGATATCATAAGAGTCATAAAGAGTGTTGTACATATTAGAATCATAGCAAGGCTCCAAACAGATCCTAAAATTTCCTAAAGGCACTTTCACGACAGAGTATGTCGCGACAGGTAAGTTCAGTTCAAAGACTTAAGCCAATTTTTTTTATTACTATTATTTTTTATTTTATTTTTTAAGCAAAAATAAACTAAGTACTAACTAAGACTTAGACACAATTTTAAGACACAACTATGACTTTATTAATGGAGGGATGCCACCCCCAAACTAGAGGGTTGCATTGCCCTCAATGCATGACAACATGAAAGATAAAAACAGAAAAATAAAATACATCACAAAATAAATAAAAACAGCAAAGACAACAATAATAAGATAGAAACTTAATTTGAGGAGTTGTCGTTGCTGCTGCTGCTGATCTGAAGCTGCCGGCGGGCAGAGAATTTCATGGCAGGTGCCGGCAGAGGATTGGGAGAGGCGGATGTTGTCTTCTTTTTGGCTTCCCTTGGTGGCTGGACACGGGTTGGTAAGATATGTAGAGGGTTTTCCAGAACTTGTACCTCATCGTCGGAGTTGCTGCTCCTGGTGGCAGATCTGTCCTTGCCAGAGGGTCCTTCGCCAGCCTCGTTGGGCTTCTGCCTTTTCGTTGGGGTGAACTCCTTGGAGAGGTTACAGGCAACTGAGGGCTCCCCGTCAGAATCCTGCCAGACGGACGATGAGGAGAACCCTTCAAAGTAGTCTTCGTCGAGTTCCGGTATGAGCTCCTTTCGTTTCTCGCCTCTAGTACTGGTAGGTTGGCTGTCGCCTTCAGCTGTCGCGGCCAGTGTAGGTGTAGAGGCAGCAGATGGGGTCTTCGGTGTGGCAGTGGGGGTAGGAGTAGGTGTGTTGGCAGCAAAATATTGTTCTGGGAAGGAGGGAAACGGTACATGTGCAAAATTTAAACCGTTATGAATAAAATTTACCATCGCTTCCGTGAAATCCCTTATGAAGCTCATCAGACCGATCTGTCTTTCCTCCATCCTGTTAAGTGTTGACAGAATCTGGGTGGAGGCATCTGATGGAGGGGCTGCTACCGTTGGCTGTTGCTGCTCTTCTACGGCAGGTTCTGGGTGACTGGGGCCTGCCGTCTGCTCTGTCGTGGCAGAAGGGTTGAAGAAGGACAGTGGGGTGGCAGCCTTTAGCTCCATGAAGCTGAATATGTTCCCCTCCGTCCACTCTTTTCCTCGGACTTTAAAGTCTTCGGCAATTTTTGGAATGTTGTGGCCTCGGCATATTGCGGTGATGAGGTACGAGAAGACAAGCGGTCCCGATGGTCGGAGAGCACATTCCAAAATTCCCTCCCTTGTGTATCGGCCAACATTTATGGGTCTTTCATTTAAGATTGAGTGTACAAGTGCTAACCTGGGTCGGTCGACCATACTGTTGTGGGAGGATGGCATGATTCTTTTCTTAACGAAATGATTCCACAGTTTGGCTTCGGGAGTCAACTAGGTTCTTTTCACCGTCCATCAATGTTTTGGGTCCGTCTTCCATTATGTCTCCTCCTCAGTGAGCTCTGCCATGACCGTATCATAGTCTGCCGGCGACAGATTATTGACGAATCTTTTGTGGGCGTTCTCCTTTTTACTCACGTAGAGGCCGTAGAGGGTGTTGATGTAGGAAGGCTCTAAAGAAAGCTTTTTACCTCGAACTGTCACTGTTGTAGCGTCTTTGCTGCCAACGACAACATAGAATTCCCTGACGAGCGTGACGTTCATATCTTCCGGCTGGGCAGCAAACATCTGCAATTTGAGGGCTTTGATTTTTCTTGCGATGAAGGGTTCAAGCCCTAGGTCTTCCGTGGGTTTGGTGTAGAGAAACCCCCGTTCTTCCCACATCTCCCTCTTCTGGAAGGAGCGGTAATATCTGCCGGCGAAGTCGGTGGAGGCGAAGCGGTTTGGGATGGCACTATCGCTTGGGGTGCTGACTGCTGCAGCAGAACTGGAGGCAGCACTTCTACGGGTTTGTCTACTAGTCATTGTTGCAAGGGCTGTGGAAAATAAAGAAACTTTTGAGATCTAGAGAAAACAAGTAAGGAGAGTAAAAGTGAGATGAAAAATGAATAGTGAATGAGGGTTTATATAGATGGATGATTTTCTGCCCGTTGGAGCTGTAACGGTAGGCACGAATAACGGGGCCAGCTGTTACGCGATTACTGACGCGTCTGTCACACGTTTTCGTGTCTGCTGCACGTCTATTACGCGTTTGCGTGTCTGCCGCGACAACTTGGTGACAGGCTATATTTTCCGCGTCTATCGCGACAGCTGATGACAGGCTGTGACGACAGACTCATCCGTTGGGCTTTTTGGGCTGCTGTTGATATGGTGGGTTGGTTCACTTCTTCTCCTCTCCTTGTTTCCCTTATTTCCCAAAAAAGAAAAATAAAATCTTAATAAAATAAAATAATTCTTAATTCCTAATAAATAAATAAATAAATAAATAAAATAAAATAAAATAAAACTAAGTTAAATTAGGGATGCCTTGAGGGGCATCTCCTAAAGTAATTACTTCATGCATTCTTGGGGCTTCAGTCCCCTGATAATGCTTTAATCTCTATCCGTTGACTTTGAACTGGTGCTCGTCCTTTAAGGATTTGATCGTGATGGCACAATGGGGAAAAACCTGGACGACTTGAAAAGAACTAGACCATCTAGATTTAAGCTTTCCTGGGAAAAGTTTTAACCTAGAGTTAAACAACAACACAAGCTGCCCTGGGCAGAACTGTCGTGGCAGCAATTTCTTGTCGTGCCACCTTTTGGTTTTATTTTTGTAAATCTTAGCGTTGTCGTAAGCCATTGCTCGAATTTCTTCAATTTCATTCAAGTCAAGTAGCCTCTTCTGTCATGCCTTATCTAAGTCCATGTTTACCGCCTTGATAGCCCAATAAGCTATGTGCTCTATTTCGACGGGTAAGTGGCATGTTTTTCCATATATAAGCATGTAGGGTGACATTCCCAATGGTGTTTTGAATGCTGTTCTATAGGCCCAGAGTGCATCATTGAGCTATAAAGACCAATCTTTTTTAGTAGGTTTAACCATCTTCTCAAGTATGTTCTTTACTTCTCGGTTGGATATTTCGGCCTGTCCATTGGTTTGAGGGTGGTATGTTGTTGCAATCCGGTGCTTTACTCCGTATTTTCTCAAGGCAGCAGCAATTACCCTATTATCAAAATGTCTCCTTTCGTCACTGATGATCGCCTTAGGAATGCCAAATCTGGAGAAAATATTCTTTTGCAGAAATCTCTGAACAGTCTTAGCGTCATTTTTCTGAGTGGCGATCGCTTCCACCCACTTGGACACATAATCCACTGCCAGTAAAATGTAGAGGTTCCCATAAGATGTTGGGAACGGTCCCATGAAATCGATTCCCCATACATCGAAGATTTCAACTTCTAGAATGTTTTGCAGTGGCATCTCATGTCTTCTTGAGATGTTCCCAATCCTTTGGCATTTGTCACAATTTTTGTAGAAGGCTTGTGCATCCTTAAACAGTGTGGGCCAATAGAGACCAGATTGCAAAACCTTGGCAGCGGTTTTGTTTCCACCTAGGTGTCCTCCATATGGGGAAGCATGGCAGTGGTGAAGCACAACTTCCTGTTCATCCTGTGGTACACATCTCATGATAATTTGATCTACACAATGTTTGAAAAGAAAAGGTTCGTCCCAATAATAATGTTTTGCATCATTTTCGAACCTCTTCCATGCTTGGTAATTAAGTTCAGGAGGTAGTACTCCGCTAACAACGTAATTAACAAAATCAGCGTACCAAGGAAGTTTAGAAAACTTACCTGCCGCCATGGCTGTCGCGGCAGTGCTTGTGGCAGCAAACAGTTGCTTATCCGGGAAGTTCTCCAATATGTTTGCCTTGTCTGTTAGTAGACTCTTTCCCATCTCTAATCTCGACAAGTGGTCTGCTACTTGGTTAACGGTCCTATTTTTGTCCTTGATGTCAATGTCGAATTCTTACAGCAGCAGAATCTAACTTATCAGTCTAGGTTTTGCATCTTTTTTAGCGAACATATACTTCAGTGCTGAATGGTCTGTATGGACCACCACCTTCGTTCCAAGTATGTACGGACGGAACTTGTCGATTAAGAACACCACTGCTAATAGTTCCTTTTATATTGTGGTGTAGTTCACTTAAGCATCATTCAGTGTTTTGCTGGCGTAATAAATTACGTGGAAGAGCTTATCCTTCCTCTGCCCTAGTGCTGCCCCTACAGCATAGTCACTGGCATCACACATTATTTCGAATGGCAAACTCCAGTCAGGTGGCTGTACGATTAGGGCTGATACCAGCTTTTCCTTCAAAATTCTGAATGCCTCAGTACATTCAGTATTAAAGTCAAAGGGACGATTCTGCTCCAATAAATGGCATAAAAGCTTGGTAATCTTCGAGAAATTTGCAATAAATCTTCGATAAAACCCAGCATGCCCTAAGAAACTCCGAATCCCCTTAACTGTGGTGGGTGGCGGCAGCTTTTCGATTACTTCTATTTTCGCTCTGTCTATCTCTATGCCGCGGCATCTTACCTTGTGGCCTAGGACTATCCCTTCATCCACCATGAAGTGACATTTTTCCCAGTTTAAGACCAAGTTCGCTTTTTCGCATCTTTCGAGCACCTTCTGTAGGTTGCCTAAACAGCCTTCAAAACTGTCCCCAAAGATGAAAAACTCGTCCATGAAAATTTCCTGGAAGTCCTCTACCATGTCAGAGAATATCGCCATCATGCACCTTTGGAAGGTTGCTGGTGCATTGCATAGTCCAAATGGCATTCTCCGAAAAGCATAAGTGTCGTATGGGCAAGTGAAGGTCGTTTTATCTTGATCCTTTGGTGCAATAGCTATCGGTTGTAACATGAGTAACCATTAAGAAAACAATAATAAGGCTTCCCCGCTAATCTATCAAGCATTTGATCAATAATAGGTAAGGGAAAATGGTCCTTCCGGGTAGCTTTGTTAAGCTTCCGGTAATCCATACAAACCCTCCAACCAGTCACAGTCCTGGTTGGGATTAGTTCGTTCTCTTCATTGGTCACCACAGTTATTCCTCCCTTTTTAGGGACACACTGCACCGGGCTCACCCATTTACTATCCGAGATGGCATAAATTATCCCAGCATCAAGCCATTTGATAATTTCCTTTCTCACCACTTCTCGCATAGCGTCGTTTAAGCGTCTCTGAGCATCAATGGTCGGCTTATGATCATCTTCCAGGAGAATTTTGTGCATAAATAATGCTGGACTGATGCCTTGGATGTCAGCTATCGTCCATCCAATAGCCTTCTTATGCTACTGTAGCATTTCAATTAACTGCTGCTCCTGCTTCTGCATTAACTTGGAAGAGATGATTACGGGCAATGTATAATTTAAACCAAGAAAAACATATTTAAGATGCCCTAGAAGGGGCTTAAGATCTAAAACAGGTGGTTCTACAGTTGAAGGCTTTTGAATTATGTGTTCATTCGAGGTATAGTTTAAGGGCTCGAATAACTTACCTGGACGGTTGCCTATCCAATTTACCTCCTCATGACCTTCAGTGTCGGATATGTCTGATTTGGAGGAGTCACTGTCGTCGTTACTGTCATGACAGTCTTCCAGATGACTGTCGTGGCAGTGACCAAATTTTATGTCATGGCAGCTCAACCTAATGCAAGGTTGGTCAAGGATTACTTCAATGATGGCCTTGCATTCGTCTTCTGCATCAGCATATTTGATTGCTTGGAGAACATTTAGTTTGATCTCTTGATCATTTACTCGCATGGTCAGTTCTCCTTTCTCTACATCAATCAGAGATCTGCCTATGGCTAGGAAAGGTCGCCCCAGGATGATTGGTGCATTTTCATCTGCTTCACAGTCTAAAACAAGAAAGTCAGCAGGGAAAATAAACTTATCCACTCTTACCAGAATATCTTCGATCTTCCCTTCTGGTTGTACGTAAGAGCGGTCTGCCAGCTGCAACATGACTGTCGTGGGCCGTGCTCGTCCAATACCTAATTTCTGAAACACAGATTTTGGCATTAAATTTATGCTAGCACCTAGATCACAAAGTGCCTTACCAACGAATTTTTCACCAATTATGCACGGTATGATGAAGCTCCCAGGATCCTTCTTCTTCTAGGGTGGATGCCTGTGCAAGATAGTCATGCATCCCTCTGTCATTTTTACCATTTCGAATTCCCCAAGTCTGGATCTTTTCGACATAGCATTCTTGAGAAATTTTGCATAACCGGGCATCTGCTTGATGGCCTTTAATAGCGGTATATTAATGTGCACCTGCTTAAAAATATCGTAAATCTTTTTGAGCTGGTACTCATGTTTCTGCTTTTGTAACCGCTGTGGAAAATGAGGTGGAGGAAGGTAATCTTCAATTCGTCCCTCACATGGTATTCGAATCTGAGGAGGCTTAGGTTCTTCAGCATCTTTTTCTTGCTCCTCTGTCTCCTCTGCTGCCGTGACAGGTGTGTCGGCAGCGGGTTTCTCTTCTTCTGCCGGGGCAGTGTTCGCGGCAGGTGTGTCTAGGGTCGGTTCCTCAATCGGTATGGTTTTCATCTCCGACCCTTGCAGTTGTTTCCTACTCCTAGTTGTAATTGCTTTACACTGCATGTGTGGGTTTTCTAGAGACTTCAGTATCACTAGGGAATCCTCAGTTTTGCCTCAGCTTAATATGCTGGGAAACCTGGCCATGTAAGCTGCTGTTGCGACTGCTGTTGTGATTGCTGCTGTGACATGATTCTGGGTGCCCATTGGTTCTGGTTGTTCTGCATCTGAGGATTAAGTGCGTTGTTTGGATTGCTCCAAGAGAACTTGGGATCTTTCCTCCAGTTGGGATTATAGTTGTTGGAGTCGTAATTTCTCGGCTTATTGTAGTTTCCAACATACATCCCTTCCTCTAGCTGTAACGGGCAGTCTTCCGAACTATTATTCCCACTAAAAGTTTCACATACCCCTTCTGCAGAATAGACAGGTTTTGAATCTTTCTTCAACAAATTTTCCACTGCTTTTGTGAGGTATGCAACCTGTGTTTTCATGGATTTGTCGGCTACATAGTCTTTTACAGCTATTCCTCGTTTACCTCTCCTCGCCGTAGGGAATTGCTCGTCATTCTTTGCCAAGTTTTTCTAAACAACCATGGCTTCGTCGTAAAGTGATACTCGAAGTATCGGATGTCGAATCCACTGGGACTGGAAATAGCTTTATCCTCGGATTGCTACACAAGAGAGAAAGGGAAGAGTTTAGATTGTTTGGAAAATAATAATGAATAATAATGAATATAATAGAATGAAGATTCAGGGTTAAGAGATAGGCAGGTATTGAATTGCTCGGTAGTGCAGGTGTTGCACTGTATAGAAATTCTTGTTCTGTCATCGTCCCTGTCGCGGCAGCAGTCTGTTGTTTTTGCGGCAGCGATCACACAACTCTATACTTCAAGCTTGGCAAGAATCCCTACTGTGACTTGTCCTATCCCTAGGTCCAAGTCTATCGATGAACACGTCTTGGATAATACCTCCCAGCGTGAATCGAAGGATGAACACCGACGTTGTTGAATTCTTCCTTAGCCACATAACCTCGTCCTATCCCTAGGTCCGAGAAAGTTCAACCATAAACTGGAGAACTCGCACTTATTTCTTTCATATACTTAACTCTCCCGATATTAAGTAAATAGATAATCTCACAATGCTCTCCCGATACTCTTGCAAGATGTTGAAACCATAATAAGCAAACTTGAAGTTTTATTTTTTTGAACAGAAAATTCCTAAAACAGTACAATCCTTGCAACTACTTTACAGAATCAACCTTTAGCCCTAGGGGAAGTTTAGAACATGATGAGAAGGGGAAAAGACAAGGGTTTTGAGGAAGACGGCTAGAGATGAGATATCCTCCCCTAGGTCGAATTACATGCCTTTATATAGGCCTTGGGTCCAAGTTTTCTAATAAGGTAAGAATACAAGTTTAAATTAAAGTACAACTCTATTAAAGACTAAATCTTCAGAGTAGATGTCTTTAATTCGTCCTCTTTTCTTGCTTTGGGTTTCTTCCTTGAACTTTGGGCTTGGCCTTCATTCTGCCCCAGGGCTCAGAAAATATAGGAGTGGTCCACGACAAAACGGCTTGAAATCCTCTATCTGTCGAACTCCACTTCACTTTTCCCTTCACCAATGTTGTCGTCATGGCTTCCACGGCAGCATCTTCCTTCTTGACTCCAGTCATGTGTTCCAGCTCTGCTCCTTCGCTGTCTTGCGTCTGCCGCAGCAGATACCTGCAAAAGTAGCCAAAATCAGTAGCAACTGTGCCATTTTATCTAAATGTGATGTATATGTGAAACTTTACCTAAATGCAATGAATTATGCTTGAATGCAGCAGAAATAAGGGTTAAATAAGGGGTAAAATATAGAACTTTTACACACTCAACACTCGTGTCTTCACCTTGGGAGTGTTATGTGCCTTACCAATGCACCCAACACTTATTGGTATATTTCTTTGAAGAATATTATTATGTCCTAAATACAATATGTAATAAATGATGACGATTCATGCTTAGCTGACAGTGCAAGTACTCATATTATACTTAAGCATAATAATTTTTTGTCATTTAACAATGCAAGAGAATAATGTGAGTACTATATCATGAAGTACTAATATCATAGAAGGTTCTGAAAGAGAAAATATGTTATTTCCAAATGGATTTGAATTTCATATTCACAATGCATTATACTCGCCAAAGTCACAAAGAAACTTATTGAGTTTTAAAGACATTCGCAGAAATGGATATCATATTGAGACTATTAGTCAAAGAGATGATGAATATCTCTATATTATGGGTATAACCCAAAGTAATAAGAGAATTTTAGAAATTTACATGCACTATCATCCAGATTGTACTACACAAGAATTAGTACAATTGAATCACATGCTATTTTAACCAAAAGCTTACTTCTAACTTTACTATTTGGCATGACCGATTAGGCCATCCCAGTTCAATTATGATGCGAAAAATTATTGACAATTCATGTGGTCATTCGTTGAAGAACCAATAGATTCTTCAAAGTAATTTTTTTCATGTGATGCTTGCTCTTAAGGCAAACTAATTATTCGACCATCATCAGCTAAGATAGATTATGAATTTATCAATTCTCATGAACGAATATAAGGTGATATATGTGGGCCGATACACCCTTATTGTGGACCATTTAGATATTTTATAGTTTTAATCGATGCATCGACTAGATAGTCATATGTATCCTTGTTATCAACCCGCAACTTGGAGTTTGCGAGTTTACTTTGCCCAGTTGATAAAGTTACGTGCACATTTTCCAGATTCCCCTATAAAGATAATTCATCTTGATAATTCCAGTAAATTTACTTCTTAAGCTTTGGATGAATTTTGCATGTCAATTGGAATAAGGCCCCGTTTGTGGTTGCGTTTGGCAACCCAAACGGGCTTTTTTAAGTGCTTTCACTTGTTTTTTGGTTGCTTTTAAAATTAACTTTTCCACCCAAACTAAAAAGCTAGATTTTATAGCTTCTTGGGTGGAAAAGCTAGTTTGAAAATAAAATTACTTTTTTACCCTTATTATTTAATTATAATTTATTATACATTATGCATACATAATTGTAAAATAATATATATTTTATAATATTTATATTGAGAATAAAATTATTTTATTTATAATTTATTATTAATTTGTAAGTGATATGTCCGTATATAATCTAGAATGTAGTTTATATTTTCAAATTAAATTTTATAAAAAAATAAAATTTTTATTATAATTGAAATTGACTTATTTCATATATCATAACATTAACTATTTGAACATCACCCAAGTTTACTTTTACTTTTCAATATCATGTCTAAAATAGACATTTTATCTCCTCAAAATCACATTTTGACATCAATGACAAACACTAACCAGCTTTTTAAAACTACTTTTCAACAGCTAGTTTAAAAATTACTTTTTTCACAGCACTTTTTAAAAGCAAGCGCAAACTAAGCCTAAGTGTTGAAAATTTTGTAGCTCATGTTCATACACAAAAATGGTCTTGTAGATTCATTTGTTAAACGACTTCAATTAATTGCAAGAACGTAACTGATGAAGTCAAAATTACCAATTTATGCATGGGAATATGCCATTTTACATGCAACATTATTGATTCGCATCAGACCAATAAGTTTTCATAAGTTTTCTCCATTACAAATGGTTTTTGGTCAGGAACCAAATATTTCTCATCTTAGAATTTTGGGTGTGCAGTATATGTTCTAATTGCTCCACCACAATGCACAAAGATGAATCCTCAAAAGAGGTTAGGAATATATGTTAGATTTGAATCCCCCTCTATAATTAAATATTTTGAGCCCTTGACGGGGAATTTATTTACAACTCGATTTGCCGACTGTCATTTTAATGAGTCAGTTGTCCCAACATTAGAGGGAGAAAATAAACAACTGGTGCTTTTTCTGTCCCTAAAGAGTGACTATATATTTATCATTCCCATTTTGATCCATGTACCCAACAATGTGAACTAGAAGTTCAAAGGATAATTCATTTATAAAACTTAGCAAATCAATTACCAAATGTTTTTTCTGTCCCTAAAGAGTGACTATATCACATATACCAGTTGTGAATGCTCTAATTAAAATTGATGTCTCAAAAGATAAAATCTAGTTGCTAATGAGTCAAATGCACGCTTGAAGCATGGTAGACCGGTAGGTGTTGCGTGTAAAATAGTCTATCGCAATTGTAGTGCAAGTATACACGACGCAAGTAGTAAAGTGATACGAAGTATCGGATATCGTCTCCACAGGGATTGGGCTAATAGCTTCACCTTAGATTGCTGCACAAGAGTAAAGAAAATATTTAAGAAAGTTGTCACAAAAATAATAAAGTAAACGTAAATAAAAGAGTAGAGATATCAAGATAGAGAGAATGAGCTGGTATTGAATTGCTCAGTAGTGCAGGTATTGCAGAGTTTAGGAAATCCAGTCCTGTCGTCGCGCCCGTCGCGGCAGCACCTGTCGCGGCAGCAGTCCGTTGATTGTCGCAGCATCAAACACTCAACTCCGTACTTCAAGTTTGGCAAGAATCCTAGATGTGCCTTGGCCTATCCCTAGGTCCAAGTCTGTCGATGATCACGTCTTTGATGATACCTCCCGGCGTGAATCGAAGGATGAACACCGATGTGGATGAATTCTTCTTTAGCCACTTAACCTCGTCCTATCCCTAGGTCCGAGATAGTTCAACTATAAACTAGAGAACTTGCTCTTATTTCTTTCGTATACTTAACTCTCCCGATGCTAAGTAAATAGATAACCTCACAATGCTCTCCCGATGCTCTTGCAAGATATTAATAACCAAAATAAGAGAACTTGAAGTTTATTTTATTAAACTGAAAATTCCTAAAACAAAACAACCCTTGCAACTACTTTACAAATCAACATGTGGCCCTAGGGGGAATTTAGAACATGGTGTGGGAAGGAAAACGACTAGAGATTGAGAGAGAAGGCTAAGGTAATCGGTTATGGGATCTCTTCTAGGTTAAATTCTATGCCCTTATATAAGCTTTGGGCTCAAGTTATCTAATTTAACAAGGATTACAACTTTAATTAAAAGTATGATTCTAATAAAGACTAAATCTTCAAGGAATCTACTTTCCAGCTGTCCTCCTTGTTTCTTGGGATTTTCTCTCCTTGAACTTTGGGCTTGACATATCTTTTGATCTGGGGCTCGGAAAAATATGAGGTTTTCACACGACAGATGGGCTGAATTTTCTCTATCTGTCGAGGTCCACTTTGCTTCTTCTCCTCAAAACTGCTGTATCCTCTGCTATCACGGCAGCACCCATGGCAGCATCGTCCTCTTTGTCTGCTTGTCCAGTTCAGCTCTTCTGCTTCAATGCCCAGCGCCTGCCCTCACCGTCTGCTACGGCGACAACCTGCAAAAACAACCATTCTTAGTAGAAACTGTGCCTTTTAATATATTTGTGATGTTTTGCTGTAAACTAACCTAAATGCAATGAATAATGCTTGAATGCAGCAGAAATATGGGTTAAATAGGGTGTAAATAATAGAACTTTTACACACTCAACAGTAGGTTCCAAAGATAAAAATCCTTGGAAAATAAAAAGAGCTATATCTTATGATGGCCCGATCGAGGAATCAACGAATTATGAAAGATCTCGAGAAGAGATTATGTAACCCTCTCGTCCCAGTCTGGACGACTGGCCGGTCCGAGTAGGCTACACGGGGAAAATCGAAATGAACCCCGTTAAGGACCCACCTCGATTAGCAACCCTAAAAATTTCTTTTTATTTTATCTTATCTAAAGGCACTATTATTTCCTACGCAAAAAACACAATAGCGGAAACACAACAAAATAAAATAGCCACCCAAAAAGCATTAAAAATCAGCCTATTTTAATTTACAAAGCAGGCCGTATCGATACACTAGAAGAGGGTATCGATACGCCTTGACCAGGTCAACTATCCTAAGTCAACCCAGGGAGATTGAATCGGTACACTGGTTGATCGTACCGATACGCCCTCACTGGTCAACTTCTCATGGTCAACGATACAAAACCGTACCGACACGCCTAGAGCCAGTACCGATACGTCAAAATCTCAGACTTCCAGTGAGGTTTTGGCGTATCGATACACCCCCGTGTATCGGTACGCTAAGCAAAACTTGAGTCCCAAAGTGTAGGGCCGTATCGATACGGCCCTTGGGCGTACCGATACGTCCTGCACTGCAATACTCAAATTTGCAGCTAAAGACTCCAAAACACAACTCTAGATACAAATTAGGACTCGCCTAGATCCAAGCAAGCATATATACAACATTTGACGACCAAGACTAAACATACCATACAACTTAACCCAACATACATAGCATCCAACACAAGATATGCATAAGGATAAGAAACTTGCAAAAGGCATACATAGCAACCATTCCATACAAGGTTTACAAATCCAACAAGGCATAAACATCAAACCAACATACATGAGTCCAACAAAGCTCATACATCCATATGGCATCAACAACCAAACATACTAGGACATCCAAAGCCAACAAAAGAGTTGAACTCCAACACCAACAAGTCTACACCCCCATTGTTTAGGCATTATTACAAATACGTAAATCATACTTGAGCTACTTGAGAACTACAAAAGCTCCCCCTTGCCCGCTTGCCTCCCGAACTCTAACGATCTGCATGTTGGAAAAAGGAGAGCGTAAGCTTGAAAGCTTAGTGAGCGAAGCTCTAAAATAAATCATCAACAATGCAGTTTAAAAACACATTCTTAAAGGTTGAGTAAAACATTTAAATGCACAATGAGAGGCATAACAACATAAGTACATGGTTTGCACAAGCACAACCAAAACACGGTGGGACTACACATCACCGTTTCGACTAGTAGTTTTCCAATGGGACTACACATCAAAGTACTCTTCTACTAGTCACTACCGGTGGGACTACACATCACCGTAGTCATGACAACCATCACGTGAGGCTCGACATTAACAATGACTACACAACAACAACGAATGTAAAGCAATTCACCATGCATATGAAAACACAACAATTATCCACACATCATCACTTAACCACCAAGGTAAGGTTAGTAAACTTACACTTGGGTTTAGGAGAGCCCTCAAGGCTCCACCCAAACCCCCAAGAATCCTATTTCGAGAACAAAACGAGGTTAAACATTTTCACTCACCGTTGCAACCCAAACGGAAGCCGAATACCGATCTCAATTCTCCAATTCTCCGGAATCGTGCCCGAAGCCTCTCCAATGTTTTCCCTCGGTTCTAACCAGACAAAATCAACAATTTTACTCAACAATTCAGCCATGAAATCACTGTCACAAACAAGGCACAATCTCAAGACCCACATTTTATATTTTCAAACCATGAACTATCCAAACTTCTCCATTTTCGTACTTCCACACAACCTAGTAGAAAACTATCAATTCCAACCCCCAAAACATCCCTAATTACTTCCAAAACAACCCTTAGGCATCAATAAAGCATCAGGTCAACCCCTTTACACTAAACCACTCCTATAACTCAAGCTTTCATCTCTTTTAAAACACCCATAAAACCCATTTCGGGATGTCTTGACAAAAACCCTCCATTTCAAGATATATTGCACCCGAGGACTAGATTAAAACATAGTTAAACTCAACAAATCAAGAGCTAATCAAAAACCCCTAAAGTTTCATACTTTCACTTCCAAAACTTCAAAAACTTTAAAAGGGCATTTCTATGAAAACTAAAGCTATGGAAATGTTGGAAATAGTGAGGAGAATTCAAAAATGCAATTACCTTGAAAAGAATCCTTGGATTGATGAAGATATTTGATGAAATAGTATTTAGGGGATAAGGGAGGTTTTTTTTCAACGTGAAAAGAAAAGAAGCAAGAGGAAGAAGAAAGTGAATAGCTAATTTCCAAAAACCCCCATTTCACATGTTTTGTTTATCTTTTTTTTAATTACCAAAATGCCATTTATGACTCAAACTCTTTTTAATTTAAACCAAAGCTTAATTAAATTTTTAAAACGGGCCCACGACTTGAACCCGATTTACCCGAGTAACATCCGACCCCTAAACCCGGGGCGTTACAACTCTCCCCCACTTAAGGAATTTCGTCCCCAAAATTACCTGACTGAAAGAGATAGGGAAACTGCCTTTCCATATCCTTCTTCCTTTCCCAAGAGGCCTCGTCCACCCCTCGACGTTGCCACCTCACCTTGACCAACTCAATGGATCTACCACGCAACACCTTACTGTCTGAGGCTAAGATCTCCACTGGTTCTTCATCATATGTCAAATTCGGATTCAATTCAATCTCTTCTACATGCATTACGTGTGACGGATTTGATCTATACCTTCGAAGCATCGAAACATGGAACACATTATGAATCTTCTCTAGCTCGGTCGGGAGTTTCAATCTATAAGCAACGGGGCCAATCCTCTCTACTACCTCATAAGGCCCAATGAACCTGGGACTCAACTTACATTTCCTACCAAACCTCATCACCTTCTTCCAAGGTGAGACTTTCAAAAACACTTTATCTCCCACGGAATACTCAACCTCTTTCCTTTTTAAGTCGGCATAGGACTTCTGTCGATCTGATGCTGCCTTCAAACGGTCACATATAAAATTTACCTTCTCGGTGGTGCCCTTAAGCAAATCGGGCATCGGTACAAGCTTCTGTCTGGCTTCGGCCCAACAAATGGGATTCCTACACTTCCTACCATATAGAGCTTCATACGGTGCCATCTGAATGCTCGACTAAAAACTATTATTATAAGAAAACTCGACTAGCGGCAGGTGTTTCTCCCAAGACCCCTGGAAGTCGATGATACAACACCTCAACATATCTTCCAACACCCGAATCACCCTCTCTGACTGACCATTTGACTGCGGATGATACGAAGTACTGAAGTTCAACCAAGTACCCAAAGCTCGATGCAAACACTCCCAAAATCTAGTTGTAGACCTCGGATCTCAGTCTGACACAATCGATTTCGGTACCCCATGTAGTCTCACTATCTCACAGATGTACAAATCGGCCAACTTATCTAAAGTATAGGTGGTATGAACTGGTATAAAGTGGGCACACTTAGTAAACCTATCCACTATCACCCACATTGAATTCTTCCTCGAAGGAGTCAATGGTAACCCTGATACAAAGTCCATGGTGATACGTTCTCATTTCCATTCCGGAATCTTTAACTGTTGTAACAACCCTGAAGGAAACTGATGCTCGGCCTTGACTCGCTGACAAACCATACACTTACTTACGAACTCGGCCACATTCTTCTTCAACCCAACCCAATAGTACTCTTCTTTTAACCCTCAATACATCTTCGTACTACCCGGATGCATAGCAAAAGGACTGTTATGAGCTTCATTCAAGATCGTACGCCTCAACTCGGCATCTTCCGGAACCACTATCCTATCCTTGAAACATAGGATCCCATTCTCACCAAAACAATAATTGGTAGGCCTATCCTCGGCTATATCTTGCACGTGAGGTGCCAAAGACTCATCTCGCAACTGCTTCTCTCGAATCATCTGAACTAACGAAGGCTTAACCTGAAGTTCGGCTATCAACCCACCATCCTTGGACACACTCAATCTCGCAAACATAGCTCGCAACTCAACTGCCACCTTTCTACTCAAGGCATCGGCCACTACGTTTGCCTTACCCGGATGGTACTCTATCGTAAGGTCATAGTCCTTTAGAAGCTCTAACCATCTACGCTGCCTAAGGTTCAACTCCCTCTGAGACATCAAGTACTTCAAGCTCTTGTGGTCGGTATATACGGTACACTTCTCACCATAAAGATGGTGTCTCCAGATCTTCAACGCAAACACTACTGCGGCTAACTCTATGTCATGGGTGGGATAGTTCTTCTCGTGGACCTTCAACTGTCTCGAAGCATACGCTACCACCTTACCTTCTTGCATAAGCACACAACCTAAACCTACGTATGATGTATCATTATAAATCACAAATTCTCGTCCCGGCTCAGGTTGTATCAAGATAGGAGCTTCGATCAAAGCTTTCTTCAACTTTTCAAACGCTTCTTGCCTTGCATCTGACCACACATAGGGGACATTCTTCTGAAGCAACTTAGTCAAAGGAGCCACTATCCTAGAAAACCCCTCGACAAACCTTCTATAGTATCTCGCCAAACCTAGGAAACTGCGAATTTCTGTCACTAACTTCAGTTGTTTCCAATTCACTATAGCTTCCATTTTCTTGGGATCCACACTAATCCCCTTAGCCGAGATCACTTGCCCTAAGAAGACCACCTCCCTAATCCAAAACTTACATTTTCTTAGCTTGGCATACAATTGATTCTCTAGTAGGGTCTGAAGCACTAACCGCAAATGCTCATCATGCTCCTATTCGGTCCTAGAGTACACTAGGATGTCATCTATGAACACTACCACAAATCTGTCCAAGAACTCATGAAACACACGGTTCATCATATCCATGAAAGCTGCTGGAGCGTTAGTCAACCCAAAAGGCATTACCAAGAACTCATAGTGCCCATAACGTGTACGAAAGGCTGTCTTTGGTATGTCGACATCATTTACCTTCAACTGATAGTACCCAGATCTCAAGTCAATCTTCGAAAACACTGAAGCACGTCTCAATTGATCAAGTAGGTCATCTATCCTAGGCAAAGGGTACTTGTTCTTCACCGTCACTTTGTTCAACTACCTATAGTCTATACACATTCTCATGCTACCGTCTTTCTTTTTCACAAACAAAACCGGAACACCCCATAGAGAAATGCTAGGCCTAATGAAACCCCTGTCGGTCAACTCCTAAAGCTGTGTCTTCAACTCTTTCAACTCTTTCGGCGACATTCTATACGGAGCAATAGACACTTGTGTGGAATCAGAATATGTCTCAATAGCAAACTCAACTGCTCTGTTTGGAGGCAAACCCGGCAACTCTTCTGGAAAAACACTCGGAAAATCACATAATGTCCTGATGTCTTGCGGTCTAACCTCACTCATATTCGGATTCATTGCGTAAGCCAAATAAGCCTGACACCCCGAATTCAACAACCTCTGAGCTTCCAAGGCAGAAACAACATTGGACAAGAACCTAACGTTCTCACCAACTACCACAACCTCGAAATCATCTGTAAGTTTCAAGGAGACTCTCTTGGTCTCAAAGTCAACCATAGCTTTATGCTCTACGAGCCAATACATGCCCAGAATTACGTCAAAACCGTAGAATGGTAACTCCATCATATCGACCGGAAACACGTGGCCCTGAACCATCAAGGGACACCTCCTATACATTTTCCTAACTACCACTGTGTCACCAAAAGAGCTAGTAACATTCACACCTACCTCTAACCATTCACAAGGTAACCCTAATGACCTTGCGTGCTCACCCAAAATATGAGAATGTGTCGACCCCGAATCTATCAAAGAAAGAAAACTCAAGGACAGTAACGAGAAATTACCTGCAATGACATTTGTGTCATTCCCAGCCTCTCGCTGAGCATACACCCTAGCCGGTCCTCCTCCCTCGGGCTGAACTGCTACCACATGAGCCAAGTTCCTCTGACCCGCATTCCTCGGCTGGAAGTTTCCACGACCGTGCCTACGGCCTCTCTGATGCTCGAAACCCCTAGTTGGAGCCGGTCCGCCCCTAGCCGGGTGTGGACAGTCACGCCTCAAATGGTCTCGGGAGCTACAGTTCCAACACGCCCCGTAGATACCCATGCACTCGCCCTGATGGCGTCTCCCGCACCTAGTGCACTCCAGAATGTGAACAACAGCTCCTTGGCCCTGATGGCCCTGACCATAGTTACCACCCCTATGCCTCGAATCGGGCTGATACCTCATATCCTTATACCTCTTGGCATGATCTCTATCCCAGTTCGCGTGTCTCTTCCCGGAATCGGACCCACTAGCACGGGAACTGGAGCCCAAGTTCTGCTCAATATCCTTGGCCCTAGAGACCAAAACATCAAACTCAGTGTAGTCAGAGGCAAGCATGTAAGTCTTCACATCTCTGGTCAACCCATACCGGAAACGCTCACGACGTTCCCTCTCATTAGGAACCAACTCAGGTGCATACTGGCTCAATCTCACAAACTGAACCTCGTACTCAGACACGATCCTGTTGCCCTAAACCAAGGCCATAAACTCCCTCTTCTTCTCATCCAAGTATCGAACCCCGAGGTACTTCCTCTTGAAGGCATTTCTGAAGAACTCCCACGTGATATCCGCTTCGGCCATGCCCGAAGTAACAGTGGTCCACCAAGTATAAGCGTCCCCCTGAAGCAAGGAGACAATACAACCCAACTTACGGGCGTCTGAGCACTCCATCTAACCCAAGATGCGTGTGGTACTCTCAAGCCACGCCTCTAAACCCTCGGGAAAACATGCTTTCAAGCACCGTGCTAGCAACAAACTTCAAGCATACATGGCAAAGCACTCACCGAGATATAACAACACATAACACATTAACTTACCTCACTTACCTGCCTGAGGTCTCGGAAACCTTAGGCTTTTGATACCACCAAATGTAACCCCCTCGTCCCGGTCTGGACGATTGACCGGTCCGAGTAGGCTACACGGGGAAAACCGTAATCAACCCCGTTAAGGACCCACCTCGGTTAGCAACCCTAAAAATTTCTTTTTATTTTATCTTGTCTAAAGGCATTATTATTTCCTACGCGAAAACACAACAGCGGAAACACAACAAAATAAAATAGCCATCCAAAACAGCACTAAAAATCAGCCCATTTTAATTTACACAGCAGGCCGTATCGATACGCTAGAAGAGGGTAACGATACGCCTTGACCAGGTCAACTATCCTAAGTCAACCCAGGTAGACCGTATCGGTACACTGGTTGACCGTAGTGATACGCCCTCACTGGTCAACTTCTCACGGTCAACGATACAAGACCATACAGATACACCTAGAGCCAGTACCGATACGCCCTGCACTGCAATACTCAAATTTGCAGCTAAAGACTCCAAGACACAACTCTAGATACAAATTAGGACTCGCCTAGACCCAAGCAAGCACACATACAACATTTGACGACCAAGACTAAACATACCATACAACTTAACCCAACATACATAGCATCCAACACAAGATATGCACAAGGATAAGAAACTTGCAAAAAGGCATGCATAACAACCATTCCATACAATGTTTACAAATCCAACAAGGCATAAACATCCAACCAACATACATGAGTCCAACAAAGCTCATACATCAATATGGCATCAACAACCAAACATACTCGAACATCCAAAGCCAACAAAAGAGTTGAACTCAAACACCAACAAGTCTACACCCCCATTGTTTAGGCATTATTACAAATACGTAAATCATACTTGAGCTACTTGAGAACTCCAAAAGCTCCTCCCTTGCCCGCTTGCCTCCCGAACTCTAACGATCTGCATGTTGGAAAAAGGAGAGCGTAAGCTTGAAAGCTTAGCGAGCGAAGCTCTAAAAGAAATCATCAACAATGCAGTTTAAAAACACATTCTTAAAGGTTGAGTAAAACATTTAAATGCACAATGAGAGGCATAACAACATAAGTACATGGTTTGCACAAGCACAACCAAAACACGGTGGGACTACACATCACCGTTTCGACTAGTAGTTTTCCAATGGGACTACACATCAAAGTAACCTTCTACTAGTCACTACCGGTGGGACTACACAACACCGTAGTTATGACAACCATCACGTGAGGCTCGACACCAACAATGACTACACAACAACAACGGATGTAAAGCAATTCACCATGCATATGAAAACACAACAATTATCCACACATCATCACTTAACCACCAAGGTAAGGTTAGTAAACTTACACTTGGGTTTAGGAGAGCCCTCAAGGCTCCACCCAAACCCCCAAGAATCCTATTTCGAGAACAAAACGAGGTTAAACATTTTCACTCGCCGTTGCAACCCAAACGGAAGCCGAATACCGATCTCAATTCTCCAAATTCTCCGGAATCGTGCTTGAAGCCTCTCCAATGTTTTCCCTCGGTTCTAACCAGACAAAAACAACAATTTTACTCAACAATTTAGCCATGAAATCACTGTCACAAACAAGGCACAATCTCAAGACCCACATTCTATATTTTCAAACCATGAACTATCCAAACTTCTCCATTTTCGTACTTCCACACAACCCAGTAAAAAACTATCAATTCCAACCCCCAAAACATCCCTAATTACTTCCAAAACAACCCTTAGGCATCAACAAAACATCAGGTCAACCCCTTTACACTAAACAACTCCTATAACTCAAGCTTTCATCTCTTTTAAAACACCCATAAAACCCATTTCGGGATGTCTTGACAAAAACCCTCCATTTCAAGATATATTGCACCCAATGACTAGATTAAAACATAGTTAAACTCAACAAATCAAGAGCTAATCAAAAACCCCCAAAGTTTCATACTTTCACTTCCAAAACTTCAAAATTTCAAAAACTTTAAAAGGGCATTTCTATGAAAACTAAAGCTGTGGAAATGTTGGAAATAGTGAGGAGAATTCAAAAATGCAATTACCTTGAAAAGAACCATTGGATTGATGAAGAGATTTGATGAAATAGTATTTATGGGATAAGGGAGGTTTTTTTTCAACGTGAAAAGAAAAGAAGCAAGAGGAAGAAGAAAGTGAATAGCTAATTTCCAAACCCCCCCCCTTTCACATGTTTTGTTTATCTTTTTTTTAAATTACCAAAATGCCATTTATGACTCAAACTCTTTTTAATTTAAACCAAAGCTTAATTAAATTTTTAAAACAGACCCATGACTCGAACCTGATTTACCCGAGTAACATTCGACCCCTAAACCCGGGGCGTTACAGATTAAAAGGTCTCCAGAAGAGACATTAGACATGTATCAGGTACATGGTAATGATAAGATCTCAATAAATTATGTCATGTCTGGTAACAAGTAGAACCGAAATCAAATTGACGTCGATAATACGTTTGCATGCAATATAGCATTAGAGATTTTGGATGATAATATAGATCATGAATCATTCGCTATGAATTTGTTGGCAAAATTTAGCTCATGTCCAACCTGAAGACATTAGAATAAGGTTAAGCACATATTTCGTTATCTTCAAGGTAGGAAAGACATGATATTGTTTTCCCTAATATATCCAAAACATAATTAGTTGGTTTTGTGGATGCAGGGTACTTATCTGATCCTCGTAATGTTCGATCATGGACTGGTTATGTATTTACATACAGTTGTACTTCAATTTCTTGGAACTCAATGAAACAAACAATTGCTGTAATGCCCCGATTTTCGGGCCTAGATGTTAACCGGGAAGGTTAGACAGTTCGAGAGAACCGAGTTACTTGATTTGAGTTAGTTTCAGGATTTAAATTGGAATAAATATTTTTTAGAGTGATAAAAATATGAAAAAAAATATTCTAAAATCCTCATTTAATATATTAATGATTTTGGTAAAATCAATTTTGGAAAATTGGATTTGGAAGTTGGACATTTTGGGACTAGTGACCAAAATGTAAAAAGTGAAAACTATTTTTAGTAGTTGTTTTGTAAAAGGGTCAAAACTTAGAATCTTTAAGGAGCTAATATACCTAAATGTTTTATCAGATTATTCCCTTAATTGGATTAGTTTTAAAGTGTTTTAATTAAAGGATTAAAAGAGATTTATTAAAAAGAATGTAGTTATTTCTTAAAAACAATTTTAACGTGACTTTTCTTTCCTAAAGTTTTCTCTCAAAATCTCTTTAGCCAAACACTCACTTTTCCAGCAAAGATTTGAGGTAGTGATCTTGTTTTCTTGAAGTAATGATTTCTAATGGATTTCTTAACTTGTTTTTTTACAAAATCTCATTGATTGACTTTGTTATTCAAGAGTAAAATCATCCAATTGATAGGGATTTCAATCATTGGAGGTGAGTTTCATTCTTCTCCTTTAATAAATTGTTCTTTATTGAAATTCCCAAGTTCTTGATCCTTTATATATGTTTTCTAATTAGTTTTGATGATTTAATTGTGGAAATTTGGTTTAATTGAGATTTAATTGGTGAAATTGATTGAAATTCGTTTTGAATTCATTTTGATGGGTTCTTGGTCAAATTGGAACATGATATTGATGATTTATAATGTTAATAAGTTGGTTTTAACATTGGAATCCCGAAACTAGGTGAATCTCTAATTTTCTAGGTTGCTAGTAATGTGTTTTTGAGGTGTTTTGGAGGTTTACTGAATGCTGGATGTATAAGGTTGATATTAGATGGTTTTTGGATGTTAATTGATGGGTTAAATCAATAGGTTTTGGTTGGGTTACGTTTGGAGGGTGTTTGATGTTGTTTTCGGTAGTTTTGGTGAAGTTTCAGCTAATGTTTGAAGGGGATTGTTAAGTATTGATGTTGCTGGATTTATGGATGCATTTTGATGCATTGGAACCTATGTTTTTGTATCGTTAAAACAGGGGAGATCGGTCCTCAAGCTTGTGGCTTTGTTTAAGAGGCGTCGGAAGGGTAGTTTCACATCGACGAGCGAGGCTTTGTGTTGTCAGAGAGTGAGAACATGGTTTAAAGCGTTGAAAAGGTTTAAAGGTTCTTTTCAGAGTTTAAACTTATCTTGAAACGCTGGTTTAAAATCATAAGTAAGTAAAATGAGATTTCTCCCTCGATCGTGCTTGATTAAAATGGTTTTTATGCACTTGTTTAATGATTTGAGCATGGTTTAATGAAGAAAAATGGATATTAAAAGTTGTTGATGCATTTGGAAGTAATGCATAAGTTGTTAATGTTTTTGAACATTGGTAATGCAAGGTAATGTGCATTGGATAAACGCTTTGATTGATGTATATGAAAACAGCGGGTTAATGTTAAATAATGAACTATATTGGCAAGTGATGTGGTTTTAAATGTTATCAGATATAGTTGGTCGACCATAGGATTGATAGTGCGCTATAATAAGCCGCCTTGGATGTTGAGGGGTTTATACGGTGTACCGAATACTTCATCCAAGTACCCTAACGGTTGAGGGGTTATATGGTACCGAAAACTCCCGTTAGTAGACTATATACCTAACCGGTGATTGGGGGTTGTGATTGTACTTGGTTGTAATTGTACCATGGTTGTGAATGTACCATTATTCTGGTTACGGTTGTATGAAGTGTTGAGAGGACACTTGTAACCCCCTTAGCCCGGCCTAGACGCCCGACCCGAACTAAGAAGATTACACGGGGGAAATCAAAGTCAACTCGTGAAAGTCATCCTTGATTAACGACCCTTTTTTCTTTTTAACTTTCCTAGATGAACATTATTAACCTATGTGAATAGCAAAACACTCTAGCGGAAGCGACACAGCGAATGGAGCTCAATTAGGGGTTCAATTGCATACAAACGTCTTTTAGGGACTAAATCGTAAACTTCTAGAATTTTGAGGACTAAACAAATTTTAACTTTACCAATCCATAATTAAACATATAATAAGCCAGCGTGTCAAATTTCACCATGAGCGAATCATCTAAACTCATTTAATTAAGCATACAAGACTCAGGGACCAAAACGTAAGAAATAGAAACCTGAAACAGCTCAAATTCAACTTCAACGGTCGGGTGTTTCGAAACACAGGTCCCTGTATCAAAACGGTCGTTTCGAAACCAGGTTGATCGTTTCGATACTCGGGTGCGTTCCGAAACCCGTATCGAAACACCCATTTCCAGTAGCAAATCATTCCGGAACATTCCTACTCGTTTCGAAACCTTATGACCATTCCAGACCACTGTTCCGAAATAGGTAAGGGCGTTCCAATATGCCTTGCCCTGCAACAGCAGATTTGGCTGGTTTTTCACATCTTTCCACATCCGAAAACATTCCAAATCATGTCACAATATACATACAACATGTTTAAGCGTCGAAGATCATCATTACGAAGCATAAGCTAAAACATGGCATCATTCATGCAAGCATTGGTACAATAGGCATGCTTCCTAGTCTTTAAAACCATACAAAAGCTAAAAGCCTCAATCATGCATCAAACAAACCTCTAAGGCCAATTACAACTCAAAATACCAAACCAAAAATGAACGAAGTAATAAACAACATCCTCAATCATCCAAGAGTAGAAATCCCACCCATTGCCTCTTATTACACCAAAGAATAA
The DNA here is from genome assembly GCA_030270665.1 of Hibiscus trionum. NCBI lineage: Eukaryota > Viridiplantae > Streptophyta > Magnoliopsida > Malvales > Malvaceae > Hibiscus > Hibiscus trionum. Next base: position 51,154,719 of record BSYR01000026.1, on the reverse strand, counting down.
CCACATACTTTGCTTGACCAAAGTGCTTGGATTCCCCTTGCTTACTCGCTGCCTCAAATGTCTAATTCTCTGCATTAATGAAACATGTCCTTTCAAGACATCAACGCACTTTCTAAAACACATGCTCTTGTGCATCATTTTAAAACAGCAAATAAACCTTTGCTTATGCTTTACCAAGCATCACATGCATTCTAGCATAAATCACAAGCATCTCATGCTTAAACCATTAATCACAACATTATATTGGCTTACAAGTGATCCTTTCTCAAAACATACCAAACCAACTCAAAGACACAATCGGATACGCGGATTACAAGTGTTGTCCCACACGCTTCATACATACTACTGGACTACACAAGGTGGAGATCAATGGCACAATCACAACCCCTCAACACTCATGATGGAGATTATTGGCACAATCACAACCCCTCAACATCACTCATCGATAGTTGTATAGTTCCACTAAAGAGAGTAAAGGACACATACCATATGACTCACACACGGGATTAAACCATTCACCGTTGTGATCTTAGCCTCAATCGTTAGGGTACTTGGATGGAGATTACGGCACAATCACAACCCCTCGACATCAAATGCGACTTTATTCTTGGTGCACCCAATTCTATAACTGGCTAACTATATTCGATTAAAGTAACCAAAACCACTTTCATCACTTGCCAATATAATCATTTAACATCAATAATCCATTGTTTCACAAGCATAAACACAATGCCATTTCCACAAGCATAAACAAGCTTAACATCATATGCATTTATCACATGAAACCAAGGCTCACTTACCTAGTGCATCCTTAACATAATGGCATTTAAATCCAGCATTTAACCATGCTTAAAACATGCTTTAAAACAGTAAACAAAACCACAAACACTCAAGTGCATTTCCATCAAGCATAGCACATTACCGAGAGAAAGACTTTCGATACACTTACTCTTGAGCTTAGCTAAGTGTTTCAAACTTACACTAAGCTCCCAAGACCATGTTCAAAACGTTTCAAAGCTGGAAAATCCATTTCCACTCACCGATACACGAAGCCTTGCTCGCCGACACGAAAATTACTCTTCTGGAGCCTCCAACAATGCCTCGTTCGCTCCCGAATCAAGATCCCCTGTTTTGACATCATCAAAACAGAGATCTAAATGCATTAAAATGCATTTCAACGCCAACAACAAGTCACAAACTCTTTGCTCACCCAAACTTGTTGAGTGGATCACACGATAGATAATAACCAAGAGGGGGGTGAATTGGAATTTTAGAGATGTAGTAAGAGAAATTGCAAATCAAAAATTAATCGACACGGGATTTAGAGTGGTTCAAGTTCACCAACCGAACTCTACATCCACTACCTTAGTCTCACCAAGGATTTGCAACAATTCCACTAATTGTTCGTCCCCTTTTTCTAGGACAAGGAGGCAACCTTTACAATTTCGGTTAATTTTTCTACCCAAAAATTAACCCAATCCTCACACAAAAGAACAAAGAAATTTGACGGCTAATAAAGTATCTCTCAATACAAATGATAGCCCAATATCAAGCACTCAACCCAATTGAACAAAATATGAATGAAAAATACAATTGGGGTTTTTAGACAAATAATGGGATTTTAACACAAATGCTTGGATTTGATGATAGGATGTATTCTTGAGGTTCAATTGTTGATTGCTGGAGCTTCTTGGGGTCTTTTTATAGCCTCTTGTTGATTTCTAACCGTTGTGGGTGTTGGGCTCGAGAATAGAGCCGTTGGGGATGTTTTTCTCACTCCTTTAAACCAGTCTGCAGCCTACCATTTCGGAACGGGTCAACCTGTTCCGGAATGGATTTTCAAATAATATAGCCGTTGGAGCGTCTTATGAGAGCCCGTTTCGAAACGCCTTAGGGCTGTTTCGGAACGGTTTGCCACTGCCAAAGGGATGTTTCAAAACGGCCTTATCCCGTTTCGGAACATTTAGCCACTGCCAATGGGGTGTTTCGAAACGGCTCTATCCCGTTTCGGAACGTTTTGCCACTGCCAAAGGGGTGTTTCGAAACGGCCTTAGCCCGTTTCGGAACGCCCTTTGTATTTTCAAAAATCAGTTAAAATCGTTGCCCTTTGTTCTTAGGAATGAAGAACAGTTTCGAAACGAGTCATATCGTTTCGAAACGCCTTGACCCGTTCCGATACGCGTTTCGGAACAGGTGCACATCGAACTGAAAGTGTTTCGAAACGCCTGGGGGCCGTTTCGAAACGGGGCTTGAAAATGCACTATTTTTGACTTTGAAATACTTAAAAAATAATTTGTAAGTCTTTGGTTTTAACTATGAAGTGGTCTTTATCAATATATAGGAAATTTAAAGGACCTTAAAATTTGTTTTGAAATTTTCATTTTAGTCCTTAGGTTTTTAGTTATATCAAAATTAAAGCATATGTTTCACAATCTCCCCCTTTTTGATATAACAAAACCAAAGTTAGATTTTTTTTAAGAATTTTGAAAGTTTTGAAGATATTCTAACTCCCCCTTAATTTAAGATAGGTTTTGAAGTTTAAAACTTGTGTCTTGAAATCCAAGATGTAAAGTTTAACAAAACCTTAACAAAAATTTGAAAATTTTTGTTTGGTGGCATGGCAAGGCAATTCTCTTAAATTTCTTCTCCCCCTTTTTGTTAGATCAAAAAGAAACAAAGAAAGCTCATAAAGAAGATTAGTACCAATAAGCAATAATAAGCAATCATAATAAATATCATCAAAATATCCAAAACATAAAACAATAAGTTCATAATAAAATCCCAAAATAAAAGATCATAAGCATAGGTTCCTAAAACATGAGAAAACATAAAGAAGCAAACTCAATCCTAAATGCATAGATAATATAATATGATATGATATGAATATCCTAGGCCTCGTCATCATCATCCTCATCATCATCATCGTTCTTGGCTTGAGAACGGTGATATTTTGTCACTTCTCCATAAAGAGTAGAGAAGGAAAGATCAAGGTTGGCATTGGAAGTCTCAAGGGATTGAAGACGATCCTCGACGTTCTTCAACCGATTGCCCATAGTTTCAAAGCCCGAAGAAATACGAGTATCCATAGTGTCAAAACGAGAATCCAAGGCATTGAAACGCTCGGTAAGGAAAGCCGTGAGAGCATCTTGGTTTCCCATTTGAACTTGAGGTGGAGGAGCAACGGGAGGAGGAACCGCTTCTCTATCAATTCTTTGCCAATAACCATCCAAATATGTGAATCCGGACTTTCGAAGAGAGGACTCACCAATTTTGGTCTTGCTAGGTTCCGGAGAGTCATAGGTACAATCAATACCAAGATGATCGAAGAGGAAACTCAAGACAATGCCGTAGGTGAAAGACGTCAACTCATTGGTGTCAATAAGCTTGATATTATTGACAATCTCAGCGAAAATAATTTTGGGCACATTTGGGCGCTCACCTCTTCGGAAACATTCGAGCCAAATGTGATCTTTTTCCCGGATGTGGGAGTATTTTCCTCCGGATTGTCGAATGAACCAAGAAACCATCAAATGAAGGACACAATCGTGCACATCTAAATGAAGGGCTTTCCCGGTGAAGGTGCCAAAGTGACGTTCATCTTCAAGACCCTCATTCTTGAGTTTAAGGGCAGACTCCAAAAGAGCAATATTAATAACAAACTTTTGCCCCAATAAAGATGACTCAATTCCTACTATCTCGGTTTTGGTTTCATCGTAAAGGAAACGAGCATTAGAGTAGAAAAGGAGTACCAAGTTTTTGTAGCAAACATCCTCGATGCTCAAGAAGAAAAGAAGATCCCACTCATCCAAACGTGTCACATCCCAAAAACCGGTTTAGTCGGAATTAGGTTCCGATGACCGAGTATTTTATATCGATTTTATAATTTATTCGATATTATTTAGATTATTCGAGATAATTTATGAATCAAGGTCAAGTTCCAGCAAACGAATATTTCCGTTTCGATTAAGGGTTGGTTCGATTTGGTACCCAAAATAGATTAAATAGTTAGTTTATTATTATTATTATTATTATTAAAAAATAAAATAAAATAAAAATAAAGTGAAGTGGACGGCAACCAGCCAACCACTCCACAAAATAAGAAAGCAATGGAATTGATATTAGCCAAATCAATTGCCACTTTAAGTGGGCACATATTAAAGGGGATAAATTGAAAATAGAAAGAAAATTCTAAGTGGAAATTGCCACTAATTGTGGTAGTAGATTAAAGAAGAAAATTTAGAATGGAAAAAGATGATAAATGAAAATCAGTGGGGGACATAATGGAATTATAGTGCCCTTCCCACTTTGGTGAAAATGCAATTACACGTGGCAATGAGATAATGAATTAAAGACCATTGTTCATTCAAATTATGGGATTAGGGAGCCGGTTCTCAAGCTATAAATAAGGGGCAAGAGACATAAGCATTCACGGCAAGTGAGAAAGAAAGAAAGAAAAAATTAGTGAGATACATCAATAATTAGGTGGGTTCGAGTTCAGAATTAGATTGGTGGTCCGATAAATTCGATATAGTAATATCGAATCTCTGCCGATGTCGGGGTAAGCTCAAATCCTTGGTTAGTCTAAGTTTCGGTATCGAATCTATTTAAGATTTTTATATTTATTCGATACTGTCTTATTGATTTTAATTGGTTTTTATTAATTATCATAGTACACAAGGTAGATTCAGAACAACCGTCAAGCCCAAGAAATAAAAATAAAGTACCGGTCTGTCAAGGTGAGTGAAATAGAGTTGAGATTAGAGTCTCAACTACCTTTAATTTGATGTTAGTATATATATATTAAACATGAAATTGGATTAATTAAAAGTTGGTAAATGATAAGGGTAGAAAGAATAAAGAAATTCGGATTTATAAACTGTCCTGTAGAAAACTGTATTTTTGGCCATGTTAGAGTCATTTCTGGAAAACGTGTTCTTCTACAAAGTTGTAGAGGACAAAATTTTACATGGAATAGAGGTATGATTTGCTCAAAAATGTTAAGTATAAGTCTCTGAATTGTTCTTAGAAGTTACGGGACTGAAACTGAATAATTGGAAACTGCTGGGCTTAATTGTGAAATTCGAAATGTTTAGGGGGTCAAATGGTGTTAATAAATTCTGAAAATTTATGCTTGAAACAGGGGAGTCATGGAATGAATTAGATTAAATGGCCAAGCTTGAATTAAAGTCTCAATTGGTAGGTTAAAACCATTTAGATCACATATAGGATTATTAAAGAATAAAAAGGGGACTGTTTTGTGGAAATTGATAAATTGAAGACTTACATGTCCTATTTTTGAGGATGCTGGATTATAAAAATAATGTTATAAGATTATTGTAAACGTGGTTAAAAGCTCAATATTAATAGTGTAGTGAAACATAGGTTATAAATGCACTAAAGTCACAAATTAAGCATAGACAGATTAGGTTTCTGAAAATACCTTATGTTCAAGTAATAAACTGTATTAATAGGGAAATGATAAAATTATGTTCCATACATGGTTGTAACGGTGTGTTTATAAGCTTTCTAGAATGGTAAAGAACTCCTTATTTGGAGTTGTGAGTAAAAAGATATGAATTTTTGAGTAAGTAAAGGTCATAAAAACAGGGTAACAGTTTGCCCCTAAATCTGCATCAACAACGATTTTAGAAATTCATTATAAATTGTATAAGAGGAATTAAAAGCTATAATTTATATGGTTTAAAAGGTTATTCAGTCTAGTTTCGTTTAAAACAAACAAAATCAGATTTTGAGTTATAGAACATTTTATATAAATATTTCTTTGAGGACAATGCAAGCTACCTAATGTAATAAATGATATGTTTCTTTAATGTTTGGTTAGAAAAAAATGTAGAAATGAAGGAAACCACAAAATTGGAGAATAAGGAAAATGTCTCTAAGCTTGGATCAAGGTGAGTGTAGATGCATTTGTCTCGGGTGACGCGGTGTCATTCCGATCATTGTTTTTATTATGTTCTGATATGTGAGTGTAGATGCATTTGTCTCGGGTGACACGGTGTCATTCCGATATTTTTTTTATGTTCTGATATGTGGGTATAGTCGTGTCAGGGGTAGGCTCGGTGCCTTCCTATTGCATTAATTATGAATTTATTTGCATCTGGTAAGTACCCTGCATTATTTGGATATGCTCAAAAATGATTATGATATGCTATATGTACATGAAAATAATATGAAATGCTATCTGATATGGAGCTACGGCTCATCTTGCTATTTGATATGATATGATCTGAAAATCATGGACTATGTGAAATTATGTGTATTTATGGACGTTGGATACAATTGGCATGCCATAGGGTTATTCGAGCTCAACATGTAAGGGAGGACTACGGTCCAGGGCTACGGCCTATATGTGGGAGATAAAAGGATGGAAGTGTAAGGGAAACATGGAGCTACGGCTCAGGGCTACGGCTCATTTATGATTCATGATATGGTGTACAGGGAATCCGCGTATCCAATGGTACCAATATATTATGTGTTTGATACGTTATGCTATGTTATTCTCATGATAGGATATTATGCTTTGTTATGAATATAAAGTATGACATGTTATTGCATTATGATCATTTTTGGAAGCAGGCTACATGACATAACATGTTCATTCATTGTCATTGGCTACCTCGCTTAGACTATGTAAGTCTAATGCATTCATTGCATAACATTTCAGGTTAAAGAAAGTAATAGATCGAGATCGGGATTAGTTGGAAGATTGGCAAGTCACTACAATTAAAGAGTAATGTGTTTTGTCCTTATGAACTCCTAGTATGGTGGCAAAGTAGTTAAAGTAATTATACTAATCTTGTGGGCCTACTATTGTGAAATTTTGCCTATGTTTTATATAAGGTTTTAAAGCTATATAGACTATTAAGTTAGTAATAAAATTGACATAATTGGTAGTAAAATATTGATTAAAGGACTCTATGATTTTTGTGAGTTGTTAGGCTCATTTAAATATGTAAAGAATTTTAGTAAGATAATAAAAAGAAATAGATTTGAATATTTTACAAAATAGTCACTAAACATTACATCGTCTAATCAGGTAAGTAAATGACCTCCGATAGTAATGAGGTTTTACAGGTTAATAACTAGTAAGTTTAATTTCAGTATATTTTCACGAATTTCAGATAAAGATCTTTAATTTGTGAAAATTACAATTTAGTCCCTAAATTTGAAAAAGTTTAAAATTGACCCCAATTTGAGTAAGTTGTTAATAAGTTAAGTGTTAAGTCTTAAAAGAGATTAATAAAATATTACGAAATGATGATTTTTGAACTTTGAATTTATGTCTCCGATCTCCGTATTGTTTTTCGGTAGCGCTCTCCGACCCGGTTCTCTACCAGGCCGGGAAGGGGGTGTTACAAAACGTCCAAGATACCGAAAGAGGAATCGCTCGGAATTGAGGAAATCTAGATCAATGACCCTTTCTTTACGAACCGCGAGATTTTTGACGTAGGAGAAGCGAGTACGCTGCTGCTGAGTTTTAAGAGTTTTCTGAAAGAGTTGGGTGATATTTGGACGAATGCTCGATTCACCGGTTTGAACGGCTTTGCGCTTTTTGTTCGATTAATCCGCCATCTAAAAATATTAAGCAAGAGTTTTAAAATTAAGTGTATGCATTGATAATTAAAATCAATCCAATAGGAAATCCCACTTAGGTTTTTGAAAAACAGAATTAAAAAAAATACGATTAAAAAAATTTTATATTCGAATAAAAAATTTTGAGATTTTGAAATTTTTTTTTTACAAGATATGGAAAACCCACAACTAAAAACATATAATGTATACAAAATTATAATTATCTAGCCTAAGATTCGAACAAATATTGAAAAAGAGAAAAATAAGAAAAATTACCTTAATTTGGGATTTTGGATGATTTGAATGAAATCTTTGCACAAGATTGATGAAGCTTGCTTAGATATGTGTTTTAGAGAAAAATCCCTCACAATTTTGTGAAAAACAAAGGGTTTGAGAGGGTATTTATAGAAGGGGGTCGGTTAGGGTTTTTAGGGTTTTAAGAGTTTGAGTTTAAATAAAATTTTGAGTCATTAAAAGCCCTAAATAAGGCATTCCGCGATACCGTTTCGGAACGGGCAGTACCGTTTCGGAACGGGGCGGCTAGGGTTTTGACCTGTTGACTTATCGTTTCGAAACGGGGTTGACCATTTCGAAACCCGTTTGACCCGTATCGGAACGCGTTTCGATACACCCTTACATCGAACCGAAAACGTTTCGAAACGCCTGGTGTCGTTTCGAAACGCCCTTCTCACTGGACGGATTTTAAGGCACCCGTATCGAAACAGGGGGGACCCGTTTCGATACACCTGGGCCTGGAAGTGCAGATGAGGCTCTAAAAGTGCAGAAAAATGAAATTCTAAGAGGCCAAACATGCATAAATGTTATGAATGAGCATGCAAAACATATTTAGGCATAAACATACTCCCCCTAACTATATGCATGGAAGAAATTGGGAGTCTAAACATATAAACATGATATTTCACAAGATCAAGCATATTTAAATTTAAAAAGAAGTTCTAAAAGGTCAAGATAGGCTAGTTAGACCTAACTCTCTCCTAAGGGACCAAAAACGCTCTTTATCTAATGGTTTTGTAAAAATATCCGCTAATTGATTCAAGGTGTCTACATACTCTATAACCACATCTTTCTTAAGGACATGATCTCTAATGAAATGATGCCTTATTTCTATATGTTTGGTTCTAGAGTGTTGGATGGGATTTTTTGTTAAACATATTGCACTAGTATTATCACATTTTAGGGGTATGGTTTCTATTTTTACACCATAATCTAAGAGTTGTTGCTTCATCCAAAGAACTTGAGCACAACAACTTCCTAAGGATATGTACTCGGCTTCGGTGGTAGATAAGGCTACACTATTTTGTTTCTTAGAGAACCAAGATATGAGCATACTACCTAGGAATTGACAAGTTCCCGAAGTACTTTTCCTATCAATTTTGCAACCCCCATAATCCGCATCCGAATAAGCATGTAGGTTAAAGGTAGAGACTCTAGGGTACCAAAGACCTAAACAAGGAGTGTCTCTAAGATACCTAAAGATCCTCTTTACGGCTATAAGGTGAGACTCTCTAGGACTAGCTTGAAACCTAGCACACAAGCAAACACTAAACAATATATCCGGTCTACTTGCGGTAAGGTAAAGCAAAGATCCAATCATAGAACGATAAAGCTTAGAGTCAACACACTTACCTCCTTCATCTTTGTCAAGCTTTGTAGATGAGCTCATAGGAGTGGCTTGAGGCTTTGTGTTTTCCAAGCCAAACTTGTTGAGCATATCCTTTATGTATTTTGCTTGATTTATGAAGGTGCCATCCTTCTTTTGTTTGATTTGGAGTCCCAAAAAGAATGAGAGCTCCCCCATCATGCTCATCTCGAATTCACCTTGCATTAACTTAGCAAATTCTTGACAATGACATTCATTAGTAGAACCAAAAATAATATCATCAACATAAATTTGAACTACTAAAATGTCATTTTTATACATTTTTATAAAAAGTGTAGTGTCCACCTTACCTTTTTCAAATCCTTTTTCAATCAAAAAGTTTGAAAGACATTCATACCAAGCTCTAGGAGCTTGTTTTAAACCATAGAGAGCTTTGGTTAGTTTGAAAACATGATTTGGAAATTTTGAGTCTTCAAAACCCGGTGGTTGTTCTACATACACTTCCTCATTTATAAAACCATTTAAAAATGCGCTTTTAACATCCATTTGAAAAAGCTTGAAATTATGATAACATGCATATGCAAGCAACATCCTAATGGCTTCCATTCTAGCTACGGGTGCATAGGTTTCATCAAAATCTATTCCCTCTTCTTGAGTGTAACCTTGTGCTACAAGTCTAGCTTTATTTCTCACAATGTTACCACTCTCATCTAGTTTGTTCCTAAAGACCCATTTAGTTCCTATTGTAGATTGATTACTAGGCCTATCAACTAATGTCCAAACATTACTTCTCTCAAATTGATTTAACTCTTCTTGCATAGCCATAATCCAAAAATCATCTTTCAATGCTTCTTTGATATTTTTAGGCTCTATGCATGAGATAAATGCAATATGATTCATTAATCTAAGACAAGAACGAGTGGTTACCCCCTTGGATGGATCACCCAAGATTTCACCATATTTGACATAGTTCAACTCCCTTGGATAGCTAACTTCCTTTTCCTCAATAGCCAAGTCCTTCAAGGCTTCAAGAGGTGGATCTTGTGTGTCTTCTTCTTTTGGTTGAATCTCATCCTTCTTTGAAGTTTGACCTCTATCAAAGGTATTTATGATTCCTACATTATCATCATCACAAGAATCCTTCCTAGGAAGGGGATTATCATCGAATACAACATGAATAGATTCTTCTACTACTAAAGTTCTTTTGTTAAATACTCGATAGGCTTTAGAGGTTAAAGAGTAACCTATAAAAATTGCTTCATCACTTTTTGCATCAAATTTACCTAAATTATCTTTTCCATTATTTAAAACAAAACATTTGCATCCAAAAGGGTGGAAGTAGCTAATATTAGGCTTTTTAGATTTTATAATCTCATAAGGTGTTTTCTTTAAAATTGGCCTAATAGTTACTCGATTTATAATATAACAAGCTGTGTTTGTGGCTTCCGCCCAAAAATATTTTGGTAAATTATTTTCACAAAGCATAGTTCTAGCCATTTCTTGTAAAGTTCTATTTTTTCTCTCAACTACCCCATTTTGTTGAGGAGTTCGAGGAGCTGAAAAATTATGGCTAATACCATTTTCATTTAAAAAATCTTCAAATCCTAAATTTTGAAATTCGGTTCCATGATCACTTCTAATATGTGAAATTTTAAGTTCAAGATCATTTTGAATTAATTTTGAAAATGTGATGAATTTTTCCAAAGCCTCATCCTTAGTACTTAAAAAGAGAACCCAAGTGAATCTAGAAAAATCATCAACTAATACAAAAGCATATGATTTGCCACCCAAGCTCATAGTCCTAATTGGCCCAAATAAATCCATGTGGATTAGTTGTAAACATCTACTAGTAGAAATGTCATTAATGGATTTAAAAGAAGATCTATGTTGTTTACCCTTTGAGCATGCATCACAAATTTTATCGTTCGAAAATTTTATCTTGGGTAAACCTTTAACTAGGTTTAGAGAGACTAGTTTTTCTAAAACACTTGTGCTAGCATGTCCTAGCTTCCTATGCCACAACCATGCATCATTTTCATTTTGAGAAACTAAGCATGCATGAGATGTATGAATGTCATCTAGATGCACCATGTATATATTCCCTATGCGATGACCTATGAGCATAATATTATTAGTTTTAATGTCTACGATTTTACAACCGGTTTTATCAAACAAAACATTAAAACCTTTATCACATAGTTGACTTATGCTCAATAAATTATGTTTAAGACCATTGACATATAAAACATTTTCAATGAGAATAGTAGAGTGATTACCTATGGAGCCAATACTTTCAATGTGGCCTTTGGAGTTGTCACCAAATGTTACTACTCCTCCACTTTTTGGCTTTAGATCCATGAGTCGACTCTTGTCTCCGGTCATGTGTCTCGAGCATCCACTATCAAGGTACCATGAGTTTTGACTTTGTGCTTTGGCCTTGTAGCAATGCTCCCCCTACAAACAAAGATATTTAAACTTTTTTTTTGGTACCCAAATTATTTTGGGTCCATGTGTGTTAGTTCCTAAAACTTTGGTTCCCTTAGGAATCCAAGGTGACATAGCAATAATATTATTAGATTTAACAAGTTCCTTAGGAACCCATACATTTCTAATTCTTTTAACTTTACTATGTCTAGGATAGTTACCTTGTTTGTAGCAGTTAGTCTTTTTCTTGGGTTGGTGTGCTCTAGAGGATTCTCCTACTTTATGTTTGACACTACCAATATTTTTTAAAGACTTTTTGAGCTCATTTAGCTCACTCAACACCTTTTGGTGTTCACACTTATTTTGAGATAAAAGATTATTAAGATCAACATTTTCATCTTGAAAAAATTTAAGTTCATCTTTTAATCCTAATATCTTTTTCTCAAATTTAGAATTAGTTTGAGTAAGTGAGTCATTTTTCTCATTTAATTCTAGGATAATTTTTTTATTCCTAATAACCGACTCCTTATACTTCTCAACTAATTCATCATATACCTCTTGTAACTCATCATAAGCATCATTTAATTCTTCATATGAAAAATCTAAATTAGATGAGTTAGAGGTTACCAAGGAGGAATCTTCCTCAAGTGCCATGAGGCAAAGGTTAGCCACTTCATGTTCGTCATCCTCCGATGACTCCTCATCACTCCAAGTAGCAAGCTTGGCTTTGAGCTTTTTCCTCTTCTCAAAGCCCTTCTTCTTGAGTTGAGGGCACTCCGAACGTATGTGGCCGGGTTGTTTGCACTCGAAGCAAGTGATTGGATCCCTTCCTTCTTCTTTGTTCTTGCTTTTAAAGTCCATCTTCCTTTGGATTTTTCTTCCTCGGTTGGACCTCATAAAGCGTGAGAATCGTTTGGCTATCATAGCCAATTCTTCAAGCTCATCCTCATCACTAGATGAACTTTCATCAAGTTGGGAAGTTTTAGCCTTGAGAGCTATTCCCATTTTCTTCTTTTTCTCCCCTTCAAGCTTCTCCATTCTTTTTTCTTCTTTCTTTTTCTCATCTTCCCTTCCTTGCTTCATGATCTCGTGAGTAAGAAGAGAGCCTACAAGTTCATCCAGCTTTAGAGTTTTTAAATTCTTCGCTTCGATGATAGCGGTTCTCTTCTCATCCCAAGATTCGGGAAGTGAATAGAGTAGCTTTCGGACAAGCTTGTCTTCCGGTATAACTTCTCCATATCCCTTTAAACCATTTACAATTGTGGAGAACCGATCAAACATCTTTGACACCGTCTCATCGAATTCCATCTTGAAATTTTCATAACTAAGATTGAGAATTCCAATCTTAGTTTCTTTGACATCGTTGGTGCCTTCATAGGTGGTTTCAAGAGTGTCCCACACTTCTTTGGCACTTTCAATTGATGAGACCTTTGAGTAGATGTCCGGACCGAAAGCACAAAATAGCATGTGAAGAGCTTTGTCATTTACTTGAATCTTTTTTCTTTCCTCTTCACTCATTTCCGTTCTCCTTTTTAGCACCATCTTGCCTTCATTATCTTGCTTCAATGGAATATATGGTCCATCCTCAATGACATCCCATACAAGATAGTCACTTGATTTAATGAATAGACGCATTTTATTTTTCCAAAAGGAGTAGTTCTCACCATTGAAGAAAGGAGGCTTTGTGGTGGATTGTGAGTCGTACATGCCGGGAGCGGAGGTTGAAGCCATCTCTTGATATTTTGATGATGATCACACTTCTTCCAAGGATATCCTCTTGTGGTTGTTAATCCTCAAAGAGTTAAGCTCTGATGCCAATTGTTGAGTGGATCACACGATAGATAATAACCAAGAGGGGGGGTGAATTGGAATTTTAGAGATGTAGTAAGAGAAATTGCAAATCAAAAATTAATCGACACGGGATTTAGAGTGGTTCAAGTTCACCAACCGAACTCTACATCCACTACCTTAGTCTCACCAAGGATTTGCAACAATTCCACTAATTGTTCGTCCCCTTTTTCTAGGACAAGGAGGCAACCTTTACAATTTCGGTTAATTTTCTACCCAAAAATTAACCCAATCCTCACACAAAAGAACAAAGAAATTTGATGGCTAATAAAGTATCTCTCAATTCAAATGATAGCCCAATATCAAGCACTCAACCCAATTGAACAAAATATGAATGAAAAATACAATTGGGGTTTTTAGACAAATAATGGGATTTTAACACAAATGCTTGGATTTGATGATAGGATGTATTCTTGAGGTTCAATTGTTGATTGCTGGAGCTTCTTGGGGTCTTTCTATAGCCTCTTGTTGATTTCTAACCGTTGTGGGTGTTGGGCTCGAGAATAGAGCCGTTGGGGATGTTTTTCTCACTCCTTTAAACCAGTCTGCAGCCTACCGTTTCGGAACGGGTCAACCTATTTCGGAACGGATTTTCAAATAATATAGCCGTTGGAGCGTCTTATGAGAGCCCGTTTCGAAACGCCTTAGGGCTGTTTCGGAACGGTTTGCCACTGCCAAAGGGATGTTTCGAAACGACATTATCCCGTTTCGGAACATTTAGCCACTGCCAATGGGGTGTTTCGAAACGGCTCTATCCCGTTTCAGAACGTTTTGCCACTGCCAAAGGGGTGTTTCGAAACGGCCTTAGCCCGTTTCGGAACGCCCTTTGTATTTTCAAAAATCAGTTAAAATCGTTGCCCTTTGTTCTTAGGAATGAAGAACAGTTTCGAAACGAGTCATATCGTTTCGAAACGCCTTGACCCGTTCCGATACGCGTTTCGGAACAGGTGCACATCGAACTGAAAGTGTTTCGAAACGCCTGGGGGCCGTTTCGAAACGGGGCTTGAAAATGCACTGTTTTTGACTTTGAAATACTTAAAAAATAATTTGTAAGTCTTTGGTTTTAACTATGAAGTGGTCTTTATCAATATATAGGAAATTTAAAGGACCTTAAAATTTGTTTTGAAATTTTCATTTTAGTCCTTAGGTTTTTAGTTATATCAAAATTAAAGCATATGTTTCACAAAACTACACCAATTTACCCAACTGAAATAACCGAAAACTCAATCGATTGCTTCCTAAACCAAGCCCATCCACCATACATCATTTCCAAACAATTATAAACATCAAAACACTTATAATAAACAACCTAACCCATCCTTATACCTCCAGCAAGTATGATTCCACCATTTCACCTCAAAAACTCACTTAAAACCATCAAGAAACTCAAGGATCTCAAGGATTTCGGGATCTATGTTATCAAAACATCATTTCAACATGTTAACCATCTCCAAACTCAATTAAAAGCAATCCAAAACAGAGCTTAACAAAACAAATCCGAAAATCAAGATTTCAACCATATTTTTACAAGATTTTGATCTCAAATCAAAACTATAATGAAAACTCAACCAAAAACGGTAATTAGAAGCCAAAGATCTTGGGAATTTCAATAAATAACTTTGATTAGAGGTTGAGAACGAGATTTACCTCCAATCCTTGCTTTCCTCAATGAATGACAAGTTTTCCTTAGCAAAATCTTGAAAAACTTGAAAGGATTTCTTGAAAATGGATTAGGAAATAATAAGAGAGTGTTTGGGAGAAAAGAATTCTGGGGAGAAATGAATGAAAATTGTGTTTGGCTGAAAATGAGGTGAAAATGGTAATTACGTGGTTGGAATCTCACATTAACTACCTAATTAATTAATTAAAATAAAAACCAATTAAAGCTCTTTAATTAAAAGTCATTTAAACACATGTCATATTAAGGAAAGGCTAAATTGCCATAAAGCCCCCTATAGATTCTAAGAATTTGGCTTCTTCTTTAAAAATCACATTTTCCACAGTTTTGAAACTTTACAATTTGGTCACTACTCGAAATGTCCCATTTCCGAAACTCTTTTTGTAAAATTTATTTGACAAACCTCTTTAACATATTTTTAGAGGATTTTAGAAATTTTTATCACAATTTTATCCTATCCCGATCCTTGATTTCCTTAAATCACCTTACGCGATTCGAACTGTTCTCGACCGGTCCGGTCCGATGTCTAAAACATCTAGGCCCAAAACCAGGGCGTTACAACTCTCCCCCATTTAGGAAATTTCGTCCACGAAATTTTTACCTGATGGAAAAAGGTGCGAAAACTGCTTCAGCATGTCCGCCTTGCTTTCCCACGTGGCTTCCTCAACTCATCGGTGTCGCCATTACACCTTCACAAGCTCTATCGTCTTGCCACGTAGAACTTTACTGCTCACATCCAGAACCCTCACTGGTTCCTCATCATATGATAGATCTGGATTCAACTCTATCTCCTCAACAGGTATCACATGCGAAGGATCCGATCTGTACTTCCATAACATAAAGACATGAAACACATCATGTATCTTTTCCAACTCCGAAGGCAATCTCAACCGATATGTCAGAGAACCAATACGCTCCACAATCTCGTAAGGTCCAATGAACCTTGGGCTAAGCTTACCCTTACGCCCAAATCTCATCACCTTCTTCCAAGGCAATACTTTCAAAAGCACATGTTCGCCAACCGCGAACTCAATTTCCTTACGCTTCAAGTCCGCGTAAGACTTTTGCCTATCCGACGCTGCCTTCAACCGCTCACAAATGAGCTTCACCTTCTCGGTGGTTCCCTTTAACATAGCTGGCATTGAAATTAACTTTTGCTCAGCCTCTGCCCAACAGAGAGGGGTTCTACATCTTCTCCCATACAAAGCCTCGTATGGAGCCATTTAGATACTTGCTTGGTAACTATTATTATACGCAAACTCAACCAACGGCAAGTGCTTCTCCCAAGAACCTTGAAAATCTATCACGCAACATCTCAACATGTCCTCAAGCACTTGGATCACAAGTTCCGACTGTCCATACGTCTGAGGATGATATAAAGTACTAAAATTCAACCGTGTACCCAAGGCTTGATGCAAACATTCCCAAAATCGCGCTGTAAACCTCGAATCCCTATCCGACACAATGGACTTTAGCACACCGTGCAACCGCACAATCTCAGCAATGTACAGCTCAGCCAACTTATCCAGGGTATACGTAGTATGCACAGGCAAGAAATGTGCACACTTCGTGAGCCGATCAACAATCATCCAAACTGAATTCTTCTTCGACGGTGACAACGGCAATCCAGACACAAAATCCATGGTAATTCTCTCCCACTTCCATTATGGGATTCTCAAAGGCTGAAACAACACAGAAGGAACTTGATGTTCAGCTTTCACTCGCTGACACACCATGCACTTACTAACGAACTCTGCCACATCCTTTTTCAACCCCACCCAGTAGTACTCATCTTTCAAATCACAATACATCTCTGTACTACCAGGATGCATAGCAAAAGGACTACTATGAGCTTCAGTCAGAATAGTGTGCCTCAACTCAACATCATCTGGCACCACTATTCGACTTCCAAAGCACAAAACACCGTAATCACTAAAACTGAAATCTGAAGGTCTACCCTCTACGATGTCCGGAACATGCGAAACAAGAGAATCATCAAGAAACTGCTTATCTTTGATCAACTGAATCAGAGATGGTTTCACTTGCAATTCCGCAATAAGACCACCATCACGCGATACGCTCAAGCGAGCAAACATCGCCCTCAACTCCACGGCCACTTTCCTGCTCAAAGCATCGGCTACAACATTAGCCTTGCCCGGATGGTACTCGATCGTCAGATCGTAATCCTTAAGCAATTCCACCCAACGACGTTGCCTAAGGTTCAACTCCTTCTGAGACATAAGATACTTCAAGCTCTTATGGTCTGTGAACACAACGCACTTCTCACTATACATGTAATGCCTCAAGATCTTCAAAGCAAACACAACAGATGTGAGCTCAAGATCATGAGTAGGGTAGTTACGCTCATGCACCTTCAACTGCCTAGATGCATAAGCTACTACCTTACCTTCCTGCATTAACACGCAGCCCAAACCAACAATGAACGCATCAATGTAAACCACAAACTCCTTACCAGACTCAGGCTGAATCAGAACAGGAGCTTGCGTCAAAACTTCCTTTAGCTTCTCAAAAGCTTGCTGCCTCACATTTGTCCACTCAAAGCGAACATTCTTCTGCAACAATTTGGTCAAAGGTGCAGCTATCTTCGAGAAGCCCTCGACAAACCTACGGTAATACCCAGCTAAACCAAGGAAACTCCATACCTCTGTTACCGACTTGGGCACTTTCCAACTCATCACAGCCTCTACTTTGTGCGGATCAACACGAATACCCTCAGTTGACACAACATGTCCAAGGAAGACCACCTCCTTGAGCCAAAACTCACACTTACTTAGCTTGGCATACAACTGGTTTTCCAACAACGCTTGCAAAACAATTCTCAAGTGTTTATCATGATCCTCCTCGGTACGAGAGTACACAAGGATATCATCGATGAACACCACCACAAATTGATCCAAGAATTCATGGAATACACGATTCATCATGTCCATGAAAGCAGCAGGTGCATTGGTCAAACCAAACGGCATCACTAAGAACTCATAATACTCGTACCTTGTCCTAAAAGCTGTCTTAGGTACATCTACATCATTCACCTTCAACTGGTAATATCATGACCTTAAGTCTATCTTGGAAAACACTGAGGCTCCCCGGAACTGATCAAAGAGATCATCAATCCTAGGCAAGGGATACTTGTTCTTGATCGTCAACTTGTTTAGTTACCGATAATCTATGCACATCTGCATTGTTCCATCTTTCTTCTTTACAAACAAGACCGGTGCACCCCAAGGTGACACACTCGGCCGGATGAACCCTCGATCCAACAACTCCTGCAGTTGCATTTTTAACTCTTTTAGCTCTTTAGGTGCCATGCGATAAGGAGCAATGGACACCAGAGTCGTATTCTCGTACAACTCGATACCAAACTCAACTTCCCTGTTTGGTGGCAACCAAGGCAATTCTTCCGGAAAGACACTCGGAAAATTGCAAACGGTTCGGATATCCTGCACACGCACATCCTTTGTGTCAGGATTCATCACATAGGCAAGGTAAGCCTCACACCCCAACCTCATCATACGGTTTGCTTCCAAAACCGAAATCACATTCGACAAGAATTTCACATTCTCGCCTACTACCACTACTTCATAATCATCGGCCAACTTTAAGGTAACCCGTTTGACATCAAAGACAACCACCGTTCTATGCTCCGTCAACCAATCCATGCCAATGATTACATCGAATCCGTAGAAGGGTAACTCCATCAAATCCACAAGAAAAACATGTCCTTGCACAGATAAAGGGCATCTCCTAAACAACTTCCTAGTGACTATAGTCTCACCAAAAGAACTAGTCACTTGAATTCCTACTTCAAGAAACTCAACAGGTATATCAAGCAAATGTGCATGCTCACTCAAGATATAAGAATGCGTGGATCCAGAATCAATCAAAGCCAACAAGGATAAAGACTGAAGAACAAAGGTACCTACGATAACATCTGTATCGTTGTGCTCCTCGCGGTGAGCATAAACCCTCGCAGGACCGCCTCCTTCAGGCCGAACTGCAACCATATGTACAATGCCTCTCTGACCCTCGTCTCTCCTCTGGAAGTTCCCTCGGCCGCACCCACAGCCTCTCTAAGGTGCGGCCACAGAAGGTGCACGTCCCTGGCCTCCACCAGCCAACAGAGGACACTCTCGTCTCATGTGATCCGTAGAACCACAGTTCCAACATGAATTCCCTGTCACCACAGCAAGAGCCTGAACCTCTCTAGTTGCTCGAGGACAATCTTGCCTCAGATGGTCCTTCGACCCACATGTCTAACACATATGCTGCTCAGACCTCACTCGGCCTCCCTGGACCTGACTGCCTCGACCTGGAGCACCTCGCCTCCCCTCAGGTTGATGTCTCCTATCACGTCCTCTTTTGTTTCGTTCACCACCGAAACTATACTCAGCGGCTCTCTTCCCAGAGCTAGAACCAACACCTCGAGACGACAATCCCAAGTTCTATTCGATGTCTTTGGCTCGACATACAAGCACATCGAAGTCAGTATAATCTGCAGCCAACACATACGTCTTGACTTCCTGTACCATCCCGTACCGGAAGCGATCACATCGATGCCTTTCACTAGGTATCAGCTCAGGGGCATACTGGCTCAAGCGTACTAACTGGACATCGTACTCAGCCACATAAAGATTGCCCTGAACTAGCGACATAAACTCACGTTTCTTCTCATCCAAGTATCTTACCCCCAGATACTTCCTCTTAAAGGCACCTCTGAAATACTTCCAATCTACTTCATTGGGTTCCAAACCAGCAGTGGTAGTCGTCCACCAGCTATAGGCATCGCCTTGCAACAAAGAAACTGTGCATTCTAGCTTGCGCACATCATTACAGCCCATCTAATCCATGATACGGATCGTACTTGCTAACCAGGCTTCAGACGCCTCAAGAGACATTCCAAAGAACTCCACAGCTCCTAGGCTCCTCAACCTCTCCAATGGTAAGCCCCCATGCCCAGCTGTAGGGGCCTGTACATGCGCTCTGGCCACAGCAGCCTGAAACGCCCCGGTGATCACCTGAACCAGTGGCGCCAAATCACCCAAACCCGGACCAGCATGTCCGTGTTGCTGCTCCTACTCCCCACCTCCAGGTGGTGGCGGAGGAGGTAGATTTCCACCATGAGAGACATCAGTCCCTTGCTCATCCTGGTCGCCCTGCTCAGTCGCAGGCAAAATCGTATTCGACCTTAGCTCTCTCCTTGGACCCATAGTGCTATTTTTAACAAGGCATAACAACAAAAACAATCAACCCATTTAGGCCAGCCTCAAGCAAGTATCCAAGTTTATAAAACCATTTAATTAGTGTAATAAGGCAATGGGCACCCCGATTTCCCTCAAACATAACATGGCATACAATGACACATCAAGCTCATCATGCTCATCATGCTTTTCATCAACCAAAATCAGCACATACCAACATCGCATCATCCTCATACAATCATATTCATTTAACATGCGATTCACATCAATTAAGCATAGCATAAGCTCCAAAATTCAACCAAATTCATGCTTTTCAAACAACATACATCATACAACCAAATTTCACATACCAACATCCCCAATTCTTTCATAACCTGGCTCTGATACCAACAAATGTAACCCTCTTAGCCCAGCCTAGACGCCCGACCCGAACTAAGAAAATTATACGGGGAAAATCAAAGTCAACTCGTGAAAGTCATCCTTGATTAACGACCCTTTTTTTCTTTTTAACTTTCGTAGATGCACATTATTAACCTATGTGAATAGCAAAACACTCTAGCGGAAGCGAAACAGCGAACGAAGCTCAATTAGGGGTTCAATTGCATACAAACGTCTTTTAGGGACTAAATCGTAAACTTCCAGAATTTTGAGGACTAAACAAATTTTAACGTTGCCAATCCACAATTAAACATATAATAAGCTAGCGTGTCAAATTTCACCATGAGCGGGTCATCTAAACTCATTGAATTAAGCATACAAGACTCAGGGACCAAAACATAAGAAACAGAAACCTGAAACAGCTCAAATTCAACTTCAACGGTCGGGTGTTTCGAAACACAGGTCCCTGTATCGAAACGGTCGTTTCAAAACCAAGTTGACCGTTTCGATACTCGGTTGCGTTCCGAAACCCGTATCGAAACACCCCTTTCCAGTAGCAAATCGTTTTGGAACGTTCCTACCCGTTCCGAAACCTTATGACCATTCTAGACCACTGTTCCGAAACAGGTAAGGGCGTTCTGATACGCCTTGCCCTGCAACAGTAGATTTTGCTGGTTTTTCACATCTTTCCACATCCGAAAACATTCCAAATCAAGTCACAACATACATACAACATGTTTAAGCATCAAAGATCATCATTACGAAGCATAATCTAAAACATGGCATCATTCATGCAAGCATTGGTACTATAGGCATGCTTCCTAGTCTTTAAAACCATACAAAAGCTAAAAGCCTCAATCATGCATCAAACAAACCTCAAAGGCCAATTACAACTCAAAATACCAAACCAAAAATGAACAAAGTAATAAACAACATCCTCAATCATCCAAGGGTAGAAATCTCACCCATTGCCTCTTATTACACCAAAGAAAAACCACATAATTTGCTAGACCAAAATGCTTGGATTCCTCTTGCTTACTCGCTGCCTAAAATGCCTAATTCTATGCATTGATGAAACAAATGAGCGTAAGCACAAAGCTTAGTGAGGATCGCTAAACAACATTCATCAATGTATTTCACACAATTGGCAAATCACCATTTATCAACACATGCCTTTACATAAAACATGTCCTTTCAAGACATCAATGCACTTTTTAAAACACATGCTCTTGTGCATCATTTTAAAACAGCAAATAAACCTTTGATCATGCTTTACCAAGCATCACATGCATTCTAGCATAAATCACAAGCATCTCATGACTAAACCATTAATCACAACATTATATTGGCTTACAAGTGATCCTTTCTCAAAACATACCAAACCAACTCAAAGACACAATCGGATACGCGGATTACAAGCGTTGTCCCACACGCTTCATACATACTACCGGACTACATGAGGTGGAGATCAATGGCACAATCACAACCCCTCAACACCCGTGATGGAGATTAATAGCACAATCACAACCCCTCAACATCACTCATCGGTAGTTGTATAGTTCCACTAACGAGAGTAAGGGACACATACCACAAGACTCACACACGGGATTAAACCATTCACCGTTGTGATCTTAGCCTCAATCGTTAGGTTACTTGGATGGAGATTACGGCACAATCACAACCCCTCGACATCCAAGGCGACTTTATTCACAGTACACCCAATCCTATAGCTGGCTAACTATATCCGATTAAAGTAACCAAAACCACTTTCATCACTTGCCAATATAATCATTTAACATCAATAATCCATTGTTTCACAAGCATAAACACAATGCCATTTCCACAAGCATAAACATGCTTAACATCATATGCATTTATCACATGAAACCAAGGATCACTTACCTAGTGCATCCTTAACATAATGGCATTAAAATCCAGCATTTAACCATGCTTAAAACATGCTTTAAAACAGTAAACAAAACCACATCAACTCAAGTGCATTTCCATCAAGCATAGCACATTACCGAGAGAGAGACTTTCGATACACTTAATCTTGAGCTTAGCTAAGTGTTTCAAACTTACACTAAGCTCAAAAGACCATGTTCAAAATATTTCAAAGCTGGAAAATCCATTTCCACTCACCGATACTCGAAGCCTTGCTCGCCGACACGAAAATTACTCTTCCGGAGCCTCCAACAAATGCCTCGTTCGCTCCCGGATCAAGATCCCCTGTTTTCACATCATCAAAACAGAGATCTAAATGTATTAAAATGCATTTCAACACCAACAACAAGTCACAAACTCGTTGCTCACCCAAACTACACCAATTTACCCAACCGAAACAACCGAAAACTTAATCGATTGCTTCCTAAACCAATCCCAGCCACCATACATCATTTCCAAACAATTATAAACATCAAAACACATCTAATAAACAATCTAACCCATCTTTATACCTCCAGCAAGCATGATTCCACCATTTCACCTCAAAAACTCTCTTAAAACCATCAAGAAACTCAAGGATCTCAAGGATTTCGGGATCTATGTTATCAAAACTTCATTTCAACATGTTAACCATCTCCAAACTCAATTAAAAGCTATCCAAAATAGAGCTTATCAAAATAAATCCGAAAATCAAGATTTCAGCCATATTTTTACAAGATTTTGATCTCAAATCAAAACTATAATGAAAACTCAACCAAAAACAGTAATTAGAAGCCAAAGATCTTGGGAATTTCAATATATAACTTTGATTAGAGGTTGAGAACGGGATTTACCTCCAATCCTTGCTTTCCTCAATGAATGACAAGTTTTCATTAGCAAAATCTTGAAGAACTTGAAAGGATTTCTTGAAAATGGATTAGGAAATAATAAGAGAGTGTTTGGGAGAAAAGAATTATGTAGAGAAATGAATGAAAATTGTGTTTGGCTGAAAATAAGGTGAAATGGTAGTTACGTGGTTGGAATCTCACATTAACTACCTAATTAATTAATTAATTAAAATAAAAACCAATTAAAGCTATTTAATTAAAAGCCATTTAAACACATGTCATATTAAGGAAAGGCTAAATTTCCATAAAGCCCCCTATAGATTCTAAGAATTTGGCTTCTCCTTTAAAATCACATTTTCACAGTTTTTTTTTTGAAATCATTTTCACAGTTTTGAAACTTTACAATTTGGTCACTACTCGAAATGTCCCATTTCTGAAACTCTTTTTGTGAAATTGATGTGACCAACCTCTTTAACATATTTTTAAAGGATTTTATAAATTTTTATCATAATTTTATCCTATCCCGATCCTTGATTTCCTTAAATCACCTTACGCGATTCGAACCGTTCTCGACCAGTTCGGTCCGATGTCTAAAACACCTAGGCCCAAAACCAGGGTGTTACAACACTTGTTGAATCCGTGTATCCGATGTAATGATTTTGGTAAGTGGGACTTGGTCCGAGATCACTTGTAAGCCAATATAATTGTCTATGTATCATGTTGATGGAATATGTTGTATAATGTGGATTTATACATGTTACTCTTTAAGCCTTGCATATGGTTTGTTATGCATGAGAAAGCTTAAATTGAGTGTTAGCAAATGAGATTTTGTTGTTGGTACATGATACATGTTGCATATGGTTTAATATATTAATTTTGGAAATGATTTAGTGCATGGTTTGAAAGGCATGGTAATGTTTTAAGTGACGATGAGGTTTTGAAATGAAATTTCCTAATGAATTTATCAATCGATTTAGAATGCATTGATGGTGTGTTGTTTTGAGCACTCTTCACTAGCCTAGTGTGCTTACGCTCTTTTTTTCTACCAATGCAGAGAACTAAAGGTCGGAGGCAGCGAGCGATCAATGAAGAACTCCAAAGACTTGGTATTTGAAAGTATGGTTTCCAAACTAGACTAGTAGTAATAAAGGCAATGGGATTCATTGTTGATTTCTGAGTGTATTTGTTAAACTCTATGTTTGTGCAAGTTTATATTGTTGTTCCGAAGTTGTAAATGACCTCTCATGTTTGATTGTTGCTTTACTTTGATAATTCATGCTTTGGATGGATTGATTTTAGGTTGCATGCCTATAGATTCTTGTTTGAGTTATGATGTCATGTTTGGATTCTAATTCTGTGATGTTTTGGCATGATTTAGTTCCTAATATATATGTTTTTGTTATGATTATGACATGTTTGGAAGTGTGATTGAATTCTTGAAAGCATGTAAAACTAGCAACTTGGGACATTTCTGGTCCAGGCATATCAGTACACGGGCTTCTGTACCGATACAGGTAAGCTAAATTTGGTCTAGTGTTTCGATATGACCTTAGTGTATTAGGCTAGACGTATCGATACACGAGAAACTGTATCGGTACGGTTTTGAGCTACTGGAATCTGGGATTTAAGAAATGTAAAAGTGTACCGATACACCTGCTTGAGTATCGATATGGGTAGCCATTTTTATGGTTAAAGTGATATTTGGAGTTTTTTATTCGTACATTTTGGTCCTTGTTTATTGTGAATGCAATTGTATGAGTTCGGATGGTCATTTTGAGCTAAAATTTGTAATGGAAGCATGAAACCTGATTAATTATGGATTGGTAACTTAAAATTGGGCTAAATCCTTATAAATTTCTAGATTTGCAATTTTGTCCCTAATACACTAAGGTCAGGTTTGCTTAGGCAAACTTGCTTAATAAATTGCATCTAGACAAGATAAAAGAAAAATGGACATAATTCGAGTAACCTTTTCACAGGTTTGCTTAGGCAAACTCATTGTAGCTCGTCCGGTTTGGTCGGGCGTCTAGGCTGGGTCGAGGGGTTACAATTATTGTCACTTCCTCTAATCATGCTCAAATTTTGGCTATCTATGAGGCTAGTCGTGAATGTGAGTGGCTAAGATCTGTAACCTATCACATTCTAAAAAAATATGGTTTATACTATGGAAAAGTAGCTCCGACTGTCTTATATGAGGATAATACAGCCTGCATTGTCCAACTTAAAGAAAGATACATAAAAGGGTGATAGAACAAAACACATCTAACCAAAATTCTTCTTCACTCATGATCTACAAAAGAATGGACACATTGATGTCCAACATATTCATTCATGTGATAATTTGGCAAATATATTTACTAAGACGCTCTCTACTGCTCCATTTGAGAAGTTAATTTACATCATTAGATTGAGTCGTGCCAGAGATCTTATTTGATGTATTCATAAGGAGTAGTAAAATAAGCATTGTACTATTTCCCCCTTATCCATGGTTGTCCCATTGGGTTTTCTTGGAAAAAGTTTTTTAATGAGACAATATGTTTTGCGTATCAAAGATCAATGTACTTTTTCCTTCACTAAGTTTTTTCCCATTGGGTTTTTTCTTAGTAAGGTTTTAACGAGTCACATTATCTTCATAAACATTCAAGTAGATTGTTATGAATATTTATCTATATGAATGTCTATCATGATAAGGACTTTATCTAAGATATTTAATTTACTTTATCATTATGAATTTTATCTTCATTAATTATAGTTTCATGTACTATGTAATTTTTATGCCTATAAATAGATAATTTGAAGAATGCATTGTACACAAGTTCAGATTCAGAATACAATAAAGATCTCTCCCATTATTTCCCTCGTTCTTATTTTGTTCTTCAATTTATTCACAACAAAAATTGTTTTGAATTTTTAAAGTTTAGAATTATATATATTAATAATTGTTGGATTTATCTACCACGGTGTCCTCTAGTTATGCCACGTCATCTTAATGGAGGAACTAAAAGGCAAGAGCGCAAAGTGGTTGCAAAATATAGTTTAACTACCTAGTTCACTAAAAAAAACTTAGTATCTAACACAAAATATATAATTTTAGAATTTTGTGTAATTAAATAATAAGTATAAATATATCTTTATATTTTTAAATAATATTTTGAATGGAATAATTAGAAATAAAAATAATTAAAAGAGAGGGAGTAATATAATAGAATAAAAATCTTATGCCCTTTCCATATTCAACGCTGAAAAAATAAATTTTAAATTCTAACCTTAAATTTTATATCCTGAACATAAAAATACACCGAAAAAAGAATGAGATTTCTATTCAATATAATATGATATAATCTCATAGAGAAAGTTGATCTTTGCTCACACAAAGGGTTGCACTAAAAATTCTTACCAATCCCTATACGCAAATGCAACATCAACTTTTTCTCGTCTCATCACTAGAAACAGAAAGAGTTGCAACTTCATCCATCTGCAATAATAATGATTTATTTATCTTGATAACTCAAATTCAAATAATATTATCTGGAAAACTGAGATAGAGATATAACATTTAAAAAGGAAATTAAATTATTTTGCAGGCTACATAGGGGTGAGCGTTCGAGCGAGTCAAGTCAAAAAATTTTGAGTTATTCGAGTTGACGCGTCATATTTTACGACTTGAACTTAATTTGAAATTTTTTCGATTCGAGTCGAGTTTATGAAATTCGAATCGAGTTCGAGTCGAGTCGAGTTTTCGAGTTTCTATTCAAATTTAATTGTAATTATTTACCATATTATAGTACGATTTTATTCCAATTTAAACGACTTTCTCTATTCATATAAGATATGCATATATATATATATATATATATATATTTCTTCATATTATTTTTCACATGCATAAGTAAGATTTGTAATGTTATTTAATAAAAAAAATATCATCTAAACTTCTAAAATATATTTATAATATTATTTTTAAATAAGGAACTTTTGAGGATAAAGTACTGATGGGGATATAAATGAGTCAATGAATTGATCTAAAAAAATTTACAAAAAATTCAGTTGAATTATGAAATTGAATAAAATATAAAGTTAAAGGGCTAAATTAAAAAAAATAATAAATTTGTTAAAAATATGAATTGAAGTTATATAGATATTATATAGTGTTAGTGAATCATGTGGTTTAATTTTGGTAAAAAAATAGACTTAAAACGAAAGAGAAATTAAAGAAATGGGAAACATTCAAAGTTGACGGGCTAAATTACAGAAGTAGGAAATTTAATTTAAAAATATAAATTGAAGCTAAATAAGTATTATAGTTTCTACATTGGTTTAGGAGCATGTGGTTCAATTTTGGTCAAAATTGACTTGAAACGAAGGAGATATTGAAGAAATGAGGAAATCATACAAAGTTAAGGGGTTGAATTGAAAAAATATGAAATTTATTTTCAAAAATATAAACTGAAGATAAATATGTATTCTACGATGGTTTAGGAATACGCGGTTCAAATTTGGTCAAAAATGGACTTAAAATGAAGGAGGAATTGAAGAAAAATAAAATCAATGACTAAATTGCAAAACTGTAAAATTCGGTTTTTCGATTTTTCGAGTTGGGCAAATTCCAAACCGACTCGAAATCGAAATTTTTTCGAGTTAATCGAGTTGACTCGAATAACTCGACTCGAATAACTCGAAATTGAAAAAAAAAATTCGAGTCGAGTCGAATTTTACTCACCCCTAAAACTACATCATCTGATCTGACCTACTCTACTTTATGTAATAGTCAAGACATTATATAGGATAAGAAGATAGATTCCATAAAACCCAGTTTTCTCCGCAAAGAGATAAACAATACAGTTGAATTCCTTTTAACTCCACTTAGCCAACTCATAGTCTACACATTATCCTTTGTTTTTTTATTGTAAGAAGCAGCCATACCATACAACACTTGTGAAGAAAAACTTCCAAAACTCCATTAATCCATCCTTATCCTATCAAGCAAGAAAGAGGAACAGACCAGCCAAAACAGTCATCAAACATCCCACGTTGTCGGTTCATGCACATGGAAGCTTGTCATTTGTCATCGACCCCGAATCAGAATGAAAACAAAACTAGGCCCGTAAACAAATCTAACCATGAATAAGGGTATGCTCATATTCGTTCGTTTAAGTTTAACTAAAAAAACGAACGAACACGTAAACATGATTTTTTGTTCATGTTCGTTCGTTAAAGAATATAACTTGTTGTGTTCGTTCATGTTCGTTCGATCATATGACGTTGAGTATTTTTTTTTAAAAAAAATTCTTAAGAAAATTGAAGTCATGTACATTGAGTGCCGGATATCACCAAACTATTAGGTGTGATATTTTTTACGGCGTCATTTTGCTGGAGGAAAATATAAAAAACAATGCAGTCAATAAGATATGAACCTAGAACCTTTAGAATCAAAGACAACCTCTTAACCACTAAGTCAACTTAACATATATATTTTATTTATAGCACAAATAATATATATTCCAAACTGCAGTTTATCATATAAATAATATTACTCTATATAAATAATATAAATATATTATTCCTAATATAAAAATATTAGAAATATATTATTATACATATATTAATATATAAATAATAAATAAAATAAAAATATATAAATATTTTTATATTATAAATAATATTAAATAGATAAATATATTAGTATAAAAACTAAAATACTAATTTTCAAAAAACCAAAAACCTAAAAAACCTTAAACCCTAACCCTAAATTATAAACCTTAAACCCTAAAATTTTATTATAAACAAATAATATTAAAATATATAAACAAATAATATATTATTATAAAAAATGATTTTAAAAAATCTAAAATTTCAAAAATTTACAAAAAAATCTCAAAATACACAAAACCCTTAAAACTTAAACCTCAAATCCGTCCATTTTGGCTATTAATTGGTTTATGGTTTTAGTGAGGATTTATAATTTAGGGTTTTAGGGTTTATTGGTAAAAATGTAATGTTTTGGTGGATTTTGGAGTTTTTTTTTGTAAATTTTGGGGTTTTGTGAAAATTAGTTTTTTAGATGTTATAATAATATATTATTTATTTATATATTTAATATTATTGATAATATATTTTTTATTTAATATAAATATTTTATTCATTAGTTATATATATATTAATATATTATTATATGTATATTATTATTATTTTATAATATATTTATATTATTTATATAATAAAATGAATTAAATTAATCTCAATGGCAATTTGGAATATATATTATTTTTGTTGAAAATGAAACAAATATGTTAAGTTCGCTTAGTGTTTAGGAGGTTCCCTTTGATTCTAAAGGTTCCAAATTCAAATCCTATTAAGTGCATTTTTTTTCATATTTTGCTCCAGCAAAACGATGTTGTTTTGGACAATTTAGTATCAAAATAGCGGCATCAAAATGGCGTCGTTTTGGTCTAGCATCCAAGTCATCACGACGTTAAGGAGTTAACGACGCAATGGTATAAACGAGTCGAAAAATAAAGTGGTGGCAAAATTGGATGAATTGAAAAGTTGGTGGTAAAAACGGGTCACGCCCAATAGTTTTGTGATACCTGGCATAGTTTACCTTTTTAAATATAATATTTTTGTCATGAAAAATAATAAATATGGAAGGACATATGTGAATAAATTTAAACGAACATAAACAAACATAAACTAACGGATTACTAAATACTCACGAATGTAAATGAACAAACTAACCCTTTATTCATGTTCGTTCATTTATTTAAACGAACAAAAGAACTTGTTCATGTTCGTTCGTTTAATAAATAAGCAAATAGAAGTAAACTTCTCACAAAAAATTTATTGAACCTTCGATTCGTTTACAGTCCTACTTCAAACTATGGAACAACATTTACACATTTTAGCATATCAGGAACCAGCTTATCTGATAAAATCAAACCAACCCAAGATTCTAGATAGTTTAAACAAGAGTTGCAGAACAAAGAAACACTATTTCTTGAGTCAAGATATGTAGGACATGTGATGATGAATTGATGATTAGATTCCCCACTTGGATGGTTGGAAACTTTTGGTGGTGTGGTGCTTACATCACAGGGAAATTTGATCTCTCTTTTTGGTTTTGGGTGAGAATCTGACAGGCAATGTGGGCAAAAAGATAATGTTAATGAGATCCCTAGGGAAAAGTTACATTGTAAAAGCTCATGTGATAATGAATGCAGGTCCCATACGGTGGTTACTGGTTATAAGAAAGAAAGAAAGAATCTCTCTTTTTTTGTGTGTTTTATATATGTTCAAAGTAAAAAAAAAATTAAAATTTAAGATTAAAGTTGAAGGTTAAGATTTAAAGTAAGATATATAATTTAGGGTGTATGAATTATTTTTTTATAATTTAAAGTTTAGAATTTAGGAGAGTTAAGGTTTATGATTGTTTTTTTTTATTTTAAAGTGTATATCTATATTTATATATCTCTATATATATAGGGACACTATTTTTGTTCGATTTCTACACCAATTCATGAATATTTTGTACTTTCATGTTGGGGATGTGGATTGCCTAATTGCCCTCCCTTTCCCCTTTTCATGATTTGGAACTTGAAGAAAAAAAAAGCTTCCAGTTTCCTGGACCCATTTCGAAAACCAGGTGCCACCAAATTAGCAGAGAAAAAGCAAGTTGTTTTCCGGTTTTGTTTTGGGAAACTATACCTAAAGTTTCTTAATTATTTTGGTAATAAATAAGTCATTATTTTTTTAAAGCAATCCGGTATAATAATAATTTTAGTATTAAAATTTATATATTTTACTGATTTTGTTTTAATTTAAAATAATTTAATAAATTTAATCCTTTATATTTAAAAATCTAATCAATTAAGCGCTTTTTACGATACTTTCAAAGCTAGCGAGTCCATCAGATCAAGACAATAGTTTAATAACTATATTTTGCCATAAAACAATAAGTGTCTATTAAATTGCTACTATATTATGAAAGTATAGGAAAAATAATATAACATTTTTTTGGAGAAGAACAAGAAATTTAAGAGAAGAATACATACTAAAATGATGAGATTTTTAAATATGAATGGTTGAATTTATTGAATTATTTCAAATTAAGGTCAAATTAATAGTGTATATAAGTATTGATGACTATTTTTTATACCAGGTTGCATCACTGTTCTCGTCTAGTATTTAATTGTCATTGACCTATTTGTAATAATATTTTAATTGAGTGACATGTTTGTAATTTAAGGAGAAATGTCATATTTGTTACCAAATCTATAATTAAGTGGTATGGAATGTAGTTTACTATATTTGTTACCAAGTCCTCGGATCTATAACTAGGACATCTCAACCCAAAACTTGGTTTGTTACAATATATTTTAATCGTCTTATGGTGATTACAAGATAATATTTGTTTATGCATATTTTTAACCCTTTGATAATGCACACACTCTACACATACAAGTGCTTGAACTCAGGTCTCCTAGGATGAACATCATCATTTTTTTTCCTACTGGGACCAGTAGTTGGGTTCCCGTTACAATATTTGTTTTAAATAGAAGCCGCTAGACTTATTAAAAAGAGAAAATATCCAAAATAACAATTAGGGTTTACAACTATCATCGTAAACTAATGTCTTAATTTGGACATTTTCTTATAACATTGACACAAGAAACTAGCCATTTTAGATCATACAAGAACCATACGTGAAAAATGGTAATAAAAAAACCCAACAAAAAAACTAGAACGAAAAATAGATACGAACAAATCTGTCTGCATCGAAAAACGAACCAAAAAAGGATTAAGCTACAAAAAGACTACCGAGAACCGCAAATCAAAGTCGAGCATCGTGAAAAATTATACACAAACGCAAATTGTGTATCCAAATTCAATTTAAGGGTCTAGAGCAAGGAAGATCAGCGATATTACAAATAAGCGTCATCTTAATCAGTTGTGGCGTCGTCATATTCAACCCTGAGAAAATAAAAAATAAAAAAACAGTCAAACAACCGAGAAAAAAGACAAAAAACCTGTTACAGGACAAAGATTCACATTACAATATTAAATATATTGAAAATATAAACATGTTATATTTTATTTACTTCATGATTTTTGCATGGGTAAAATACGCAAATCATCACTGAATTTTTTTCTCACTCCTATTTTGATCACTCAACTTTAAAATTTTTTAATTTAATAACTGAACTTTATACATCGAAATAAAACATCATCTCTTTTCAAATATTTTTTGAACGTACATAACCTATTGAACCAAAGAAAAACCCAAAAATCAACATTTATCTATTTCATGAACATAGGAACAGAGCAAAATGAATTGAATAAGAAGATTCTATCTGGTCGGTTATCACATTTACTTTTATAACAATGCATTACAAGTAGACATTTAAAACACAGGAGAACAATCCTATCCATTAAACCCCCAATTTGAAGAATTCATGATATACTCAAGTCATTTTTCAGAAATCACCTCAAAAAATTTGAGATTTTAACTTCTAATCTTTTCAAACACAAGATTCGAGAAACATACCAATAAGCATCAAATTAAACATAAAGATTAAAATAATACATATAAAGAGCAAAAATCAACGAAAAGATACCCAATAAAACAAACACCTTTACCAAGCCATGCCAATGGCTGAAATAAAGGCAATTTCTTTTCAAATCCAAAGCTATAATTTTAAATTTAAAACAATCCCCCTTTCAATTCACCAGATTTAAAACAAATCTGTTACAGGAATCAGAGTTTCAAAACGAACAAATTTTCACTTCCAAACTCGACTCTTTCCTCGTCGTTTCGGTCCATGAATTCTCGTACGATCCGAAACGTCATTGTATGCTCCTGGTTTATGAGCTCATCTCAAGACGCGTTGCTTCTCATCAGAAATGCCCAAAATTAATAAGAAAGAAGATGGAGGGAAAATGAGAAGAAAAAAAATTAGTTTTTATAGTAACCAAAACGACGTCGTTTTGGTTTAAATTTTATTTTTGTTAGGATCCAAAACGACGTCATTTTGGTCTAAATTGTCATGTCATAACACCGCTAATAATTTAACGGTAGAGTG
This sequence comes from Hibiscus trionum, assembly GCA_030270665.1. Taxonomy (NCBI): domain Eukaryota; kingdom Viridiplantae; phylum Streptophyta; class Magnoliopsida; order Malvales; family Malvaceae; genus Hibiscus; species Hibiscus trionum. The sequence goes on along the minus strand of BSYR01000026.1, from coordinate 51,121,111 downwards.
ACCAAAATAAGAGCAATTCGAAAATTGAGTGATTAAATTAATAAATTTTAAAGTTGAGTGACCAAAATAGAACTGAGAAGAAAGTTCAGTGATGATATGTGTATTTTACCATTTTTTACATTTACCAAGTATTCCATATAATAACGAACACTAATGCTTTTTAAAAATCAATTTCATCATTGAATTTGAATACCAATTTAGGTTTGACCCTCTGGCCTCTTGTCAGGTTGTGAAGTTTGGAGCGCAACGGCAATTACATAACCCCAAGAATGGCGCTACCATCCCATCTCTCGCTTTCAAAACCTTATCTTTATAGTTGTAGTAATTAATTTACATTTTAGGTCATTTAACTTAATACACATTTTTATTTATATCATAAAATTTTAGTTCAATCAAATTATATCAGTTAATTTTTATTATTAATAAAAAATCAATTATATTAACATATTTAGATCACTATAAGGAGAAGCTGGAATTTACATTTCTACTTAACATATTATCATCAAATTCAACTTAAAGAATTTCGATGCTCTTTGAGTAGTTTCAAAATTTATGTATAGGAGAGCATTAAATCATGAAAATTAATCACCAAACGTCTCCAAAACATCCCCAAAGGCCATAAACAACTAGAATTTCATTACACACTATAAAAGCAAGCCAAAGATAATTGAAGAAGTAGGAGATGAACATCAAAGCCTAAAGATCAAGAGAAAGAGCTTCAAGTCTTTATTTTTTTCATTTTTCTCTTGTACATTTTGTAGAGAGTTTCATTGTAAATCTTTAGTTTTATTCTTTGAGAGCTTAATTGCGTAAACACATTGTAGCCCCCTCGACCCAGCCTAGACGTCCAACCGAACCGAACGAGCTACATTGAGTTTGTCGAAGCAAACTCGTGAAAAGGTTACTCGAAATACATCTATTTTTTCTTTTATCTTATCTAGATACAATTTATTAACATATGGTGTACATGCTTGCAACGGTTCAAATTTCGAATAAAACGGACACCGATAAGGCATTCAATTGCAAATACGATCATTTAGGGACCAAATTGCACAACTATAAAATTATAAGGAATTAGAAAAATCATAAGTTACCAATCTTCAATTAATTATGTTTCATGCTTCCACATTAAACTGCAGCTCAAAATGACCATCCAAACTCATACAATTGCATTCATAACAATCATGGACCAAAATGAAAGAATTTCAAACTCCAAACTTCACTTTAACTAACTTAACGGTTGACCGTATCGATACACGGGCAAGTGTATCGGTACAATTATGCATTTTCAAAAACCCAGTTTCCAATAGCTCAAACCTATACCGAAATACCAACCCATTTTGCCTAAGCTCGTACCGAAACAGTTTCCCGCGTATCGAAACGCCAAGGCATTTCAGACACACCTATTTTGGTACAGGTTCACGCGTACCGAAAAACCTGTACACAAAATGCCCCAAATTGCTAGTTTTTCATGCTTTTAAGGATCCAAATTCATTTCAACATGCCTCAAATATATATACAACTATTTTCATGATCTAACCACTTCAAAACATCACAAAAACATGATCTTAACAAGCCATCATATTTCATTCGTGATTCTATAGGCATGCTTCCTAAAATCATTTCATAAAGAAGCCAAAATGCACAACCATTTAAAAACCAATCAACAAAGGTTATTAACAAGTCTACAACAACAATATAAACTTGCACAAATAGGGAGTTCGGCAAATAACCTTCCCAAACACAATTTGGTCACATTGCCCTTTATTACTACAAAGCTTTAAACCATACTTGAGAAAAACTTAGCACTTGACTCTCTTCCTTGCTTGCTAGCTGCCTCGACCACTTACTTCTTTGCATTGATGATAAAAAAGAGCGTAAGCATAAATGTTTAGTGAGGAAAGCTCAAGAAAAACACTCATTAATGCATTATAATCATTTTAGTCAAAATATGTATTGAAACATCATGCCAAAACATCTCATATTTCTCAAACCCATTCAAATATATGCATAAAACCATTGTAAAACATATATCACGAATCTCTAGCATACCCATATGCGTACCTCGATTTAAGCCTTAACATGCTTGACCAACCAAAGCAAGACTTAAAGAGAAAACATGTGTAAATCTCCTTATACAAAACAAAACCACTTTCCATGATACATCATTTCATATATTGGCATTTAAAGTGACCCAAAATCAGATTCTTCCGTCACAAATACGCATACATCGGATACACAAATTTCTCAAGTGATTACTCGTCCCTCTTAACATACATTCTCAATCGGAGCATCGCTTACTCTTCGCCCCTCAACCGTCGGGGTACTCATGTTGGAGAATGGTTTACTCTTCACCCCTCGACAACATAAGGCGACTTATTATAGTGCACTTTAAACTCTATGTCTAGCCAACTATATCCGATAGCATTAAAACACTAGACACTTGTCAATATATACCACAAGCCAAGTTACCTCACTATTTTTCATATGCATTTAATCAAACCAAATCTCAATACATGAAACATGTATTTTAGCTTTCTCAAAAACCATTCACAAATCATTTCTCATACTCATGTATCATCAACATAAGCTCATTTGCAAACTCTTTCAAAGCTAATCATGCATATAACAGTAGGTAAACAACATTAAAACATTTGCATGAGATTTTTATTTATAAAACCGAAAATGAGAGCGAGAGAACCCTTTACTTACTTCAAAGCTTAGTTAAGCATTTCAAGCCTAAACTAAACCCCATAAAACTTTCAAACCTTTGTAAAGCCTTAAAAACTTGTTTCCACTCACCGGCTACGGAAAGTATCCACGCCGATGCGAAAATCAAGCGTCTGATGCTTCCCAAAACTTCACCTCATGCTTCCAGGTTATCATCCCCTGTTTTATCCACATAAAATTAGAAGATTAATGCCTCACTTAGCATCCTAAAATCCCAACAACAACAATCCTCAACTTTGCTTCCCTAAACCTCATCAAACTCCTCCCGAAATAACCAAAAACATTAACAAACATCACTCTAATCAAACACATCCATAACCAAACGATTCGAGCAACACATTAACATTAATTAAAATTTAGAAACTCTCTAACATCATCATTATACTTTCAGCATTCAATAATCACCCACAACTCCTCAAAAACCCAATTCTAGCAACCTAGAAATTTAGAGATTCACCTAGTTTCGGGATTTCAATTTTAAAACCAACTTATTTGCATTATAAAACATCAGTATCATGTTCTAATCTGATGAAGAACCCAACAAAATAGATCCAAAACGAATCTCAATCAATTTCATCAATTAAATCTCAATTAAACCAAATTTCCACAATTAAATCATCAAAACCCATTAGAAAACATATGTAAAGGATCGAGAACTTGAGAAATTCAGTAAAGAACCATTCATTAAAGGAGAAGAATGAACCTCACCCCCAATGATTGAAATCCCTCTCAATTGGATGATTTTACTCTTGAAAAAACAAAGGACATCAATGAGATTTTGTAAAAATAAGTTAAGAAATCTATTAGGAATTATTAGTTCAAGAAAACAAGATCATTACCTCAAATCTTTGCTTGAAAATAAGTACTTGGCTGAAGAGATTTTGAGAGAAAACTTAGGAGGGAAAAGTTATGTCAAATTTTTTTTAAGAATAACTACCTTTTTTTATTAAAATTCCCTTTTAATCCTTTAATTAAAACACTTTAGAACTAATCCAATTGAGAGAAAAATCTGATAAAAACATTTAGGTATATTAGCTCCTTAAAGATTCAAATTTTTGAACCTTTTATAAAATAGTCACTAAAATAGTTTTACAACTTTACATTTTGGTCACTAGTCCCAAAATGTTAAATCTCCAAAACTCATTTCCCAAAATTGATTTCACCAAAATAATTAATATATTAATTGAGGATTTTAGAATATTTTTACCATATTTTATCATTCTCAAAAATATTTATTTCAAATTAAATCTCGAAACTAACTCGAATCCCTAACTTGGTTCTCCCGAACCGTCTAATCTTTCCAGTTAACTTCTAGGCTTAAAATCGGGGCGTTACACACATCTACCTTGTGAGGGTTTTTTTTTTGTTTGCTTATTTGTATTTCTCTTTGGGAAAGTGTAATTCATAGTTTTGGGTATAAACCTTAGGAAAGGATTTACAAGACTTTGAGGGTATAAGTCTTGGTGAATTGTATAAGGTTACACATTGTCCTTAAAGGTTTGCATATATAGCGGATTTGGTAAAAATTTTAGTGTGGATAGCTAAAGTTGTGGAGGTAGACTTGGTTTAGAAGTTGGACCATTATAAATCGTTGTGCAAAGATTTATCTTTCAATTACTTCTACCACGATATCTTATTTGTCAATTCAACATCTTCTTAGCGATTTTTGGTTAATTATTTTGAGTCTAACGATTCTAATAAAAATTTAAAAAAAATTCTATCACTAAATTACAAAATATTTTTCATGTTTGGTAAATAGCGGTTTGAGCCAAAATTAGAGTTTTGAGCTAATATTAGAGGTTTGACCAGTCAAATTTGTTAATTTGGATGTTTGGTGAATAGCGGGTTGGAATAGCAAATTGAGGTGAAACCTCTAATTTTGAACAAGCTACTAATAGGCGCCTTTTGAAATTATAAGTTTTGACATAAGAGTTATGAAAAATCTTTTACCTTAACAATTATAAAAAAAATCTCCAAACAACCTAAATTTAACCTTTTCTATTTTAATTATTCACGCTCACATATTTACATTGTGACATTTGTAAACTAATACATTTTTTTCTTTTTATTCTCACACTTATATTTGTATTTAAATTTAATGATTAATTAAATTGTATCAAAAATAATTATATAAATAATAAATTAATATATAAATCCTTTAAATATGCTTAGTAATGTTATATTAAAAAAATATTTTTTCATAATCTAATTAATATCAATAGAAACTAAACATTGATAACTAATAAACTATTCAAACAAATATCAAATATAATCATGTCTTTATATGTCAGTTTGCTTGTTTAAATAGTCAAACAACTATCGGCTATTAGTTAATTTTTATCAAACACTTTTATACAATCAGCTAATACAATCCACTAATCAAATCAATTAATACAATTAGTTATCAACTATCGATTAATGTAATCTATTATTAACTATCAACTATCTAATAATTACCAGATATGTACATTATCTTTAGGTGGGGTAAATAAACTGTTGTGAGGAGCATTTATTGCAAATTAGATAGGACTTAGGAGTAGGAACTTTTTGCACTTCATTTCCCCTATTGTCGTTGCAATTGATTTCATAATTAATAAGGCCAAGGGAGACCGGTGGTTTTCAAATTGGGGATGTAACCTTTTAGTCATCGATCATTATTATTAAAGAAATAATAAATATAAAAGAAAAGGCACAATTAATATTAATTGCTAAATTTAATTTGAAAACTTGGTTTCTTTGAAAAAAATTCTCCGTTAAAAAAACAAAGGAATCTGATCTCTCTGTTTGCTTTCTCATTAGATGTGGGAAAGCGTAATATCAAAAAAAATACTCCAGACGATAAATGACTTAAAATGATGTAATAAACCTATATAGTAGTGCACGCCGCGATAATAATGCAGTATATATAAATATATTGATTTCGAAAAATGACACATCTATCAAAAATAATTCTATAAAATATAAAATATTATCTTTTTCTGAATGTCATTCTTTCAAGTCATTTCAATTTGTTTAGCGTCAGTTGACTAATGATTTTCATTCATGGAGTGACCATTTTGACACAAAATGAAACGTTGGTGGCTAAATTGTTTCAAAAAAGAATATGAGCAAAAGTGACTATTCAGTCAAACATCAGAGACATTTATTGGCATTATGCCATGTGGCAATCATGGTTATTTAGATCATATTCAAGTCAAGTCATTTTAGTTTGGGTCATTTTGGCTACGAATTACATTCAGTTTATATTTGATATAGATCGAATCGAATTTATTTTTGGTTTAATGCGAGTCTATCGTAAATTGGGTTGAATCGGGTATTAGGTCAGGTCAATATCATATCGGTGAATTTTGGGCTCAGGCAATTTTCATACTAGGTTAATATCGGATTGATCGACTTTCAGGTCGAATCAATATCATATTGATCAGTTTTTAGGTCGAGTTAGTATCAGATCAGTTAATTTTTTATTCGGGTTAACCTTTGGATCTTCACGTAACACCCTAAACCCGGTGCCACATTTGGGCCTCAAGCTCAACCTATTACCATAAAATTTAATCTAACTTAGCCCAAATCCACAATTCGAATTCCGTAAAATTCGTTAAGTTCAAATATTTTAAACATAAATAAATAAATAAATAAAACGTTTAAATATGAGCTTCATTTCAAATAAAACGTTTAAAGCATTTGACTCAAAGGTATAAATCAAAAACACGAGTTATAATATAAAATATAGGGTCCTACGAATACATAGCTCGAATAAATTTAGTATTGTACTCTGAACAAGTCGATGCTGAAATACTACACTGATGGTGCTGCTCTGATGCAACGTGCCAACCTACTAACATGCGAAAGGAAACAACAATTCCAAACACTGAGCTAACAAGCTTAGTGGATACACTTCCACTCAACCATGCTTCATGCAAATCATAAACATGAGCATGTATCTATAAATGATGACATGACAATATCAACATACGACACTACCACTAGTCGCCTAAACATATAACAAATCAATCAATATATGCAGCAAATCTCACACTGCAAACATAAGCATCATACCACAACCCTTGAGTGAGGCTCGATGTCACATAGCCTCGGTAACATACACTCAGAGTGAGGCCCAGTGTCGCATAGCCTCGGTAACGTACACTCAAAGTGAGGCCTGATGTCACATAGCCTTGGGAACGTACACTCGTCGAGTGAGGTCTGGTGTCACAAAGCCTCGGGAATGTACACCCATACTCATAATCTCTCGTCGAGTATCTTCGAATGAGGCCCGGTGTCACATAACCTCGGGAACGTACATTCAGCCTCTCATCTCTTGGTGTTGCAACACACTCTCTAGGTATCCAGATCCCAACAAACAAATGTGACTAAACAGAACTAGTACCCTAAGCTGGCACGCAACATCTAAGGATCCACCAAGAATCCTCTATGGTTGGTAATACAACAAGTCACCTAAGGTTTACCGAGTTATTGCATGTTATGTTCATATATGGGGGTTAATTCTCGATTTCTCAATTCTACAATTCATTTTATCTCATTAGAAGTCTAAGGAACCATCACCCAAAATTTTTTGGCCACTCGAACTCAAAATCATATTTCTCGGGCAGATTGCCCAATTGATATCACTACTCATCCTTGAGTACTGATATGATACATCAGGTACCGAAACCTTCCATTTGCGTACTAATATGTGGGCATCATAAGGGAAGGTTTAACAGACACCTCGTACCAGTACTCGAACTTCGAGTTTTGGTACCCCTTCAGTATCAATACGCACTCGAGCGTATCAATACGTATTTTTCTCACTGGAATTCTTATCCATCCATGAGTATTGGTGCGGGTCGACCCGTACCAGTATGACTTGCATCGTGTACCGATACAACTTGAAGCTCGTACCGATATGCCCCTCACAGTTCATTTGTGTTCATCAGCCCATAACACAGGGTACCGATACGAGTCTCTCGCGTACCGGTACTCGAGACCATATTTTGTATTCTAGAGCTCAGAAATCACATCCCATGCCCCCAAACACTTTAGGCAAGCCCCCAAAATGAAACTACAAGTTATGGAAGTTATTTTAAATGGTTTACTACAAATTTACAAGGTTTTAACACCAAATTTGGGTTATGCCATTTTCAAGCCTTTGTATAACTAACAACACCAAAACATCAATCAAGCATACAAAACAATCAAACTTATGATACCAATGAAGGAAAAGGAGTTAGAGGTGTACTAACCTTCCTCCAAAAGCTGGAAATGAAGCCTCTTGACAAGCTTCTCAAGCCTTCCTCTTCTCAAGCTCCTTGAATGACTCCTCAACTTCTTTCACTTTACAAGGAGGATGTAAAACGAATTACAACTTTGCAGGATTGGAAAGATTACTATAACATCAATCTTAGGTTGGGAAAACGAGTTTAAATCTCCTTATATCCCATTTCCACCAACCCCCCCCCCCCCCAAACCCATTTCCTTGCTCTTCCACAAAAAAAGAATGATCCTTACTACAATCACTCAAAAGGCCACTACCATCTATTCCATCCACAACATCGTTGCGGTCGTTCAAAGAGGAGGACACATTTAAACCAAACGCATAAGAAACTACAACGCTTCTGTACTTCAGCACCAACAGAAAGTTAAGAATGACAGCATCTCGGAACCTCTCCATCTCATCAAACATAAAGGTAGAGGTGGTGTCTATAGGTGCCTTAACTTTCTCCGCTACATCAACATCATGGGTAGCCTCCAATACCATAATCTCATTTTTGTGTGATTTTTTAAGCTCTATTAATTTTCTTGTGAAATTTGAAAAGCTTTCATCTACTGCTCTCTTCATTTGCTCCAACTCCTCTGTAAAACCTCGAATTTTAGTCTTAAAACTCTGCTCTGTGGTCTCAAGTAACTTATTCTTAATTCTAAGAGCGCTATCACTCTCCTTTTTTCACAAAAATCTCCTCTGCATGCTTCCTATGGAACTCCTAACCGCGCCCGAATGTTTGCCTCGTGTATTTCTTGCAATTCCCTTAGTTGAGCAGTATAACGTTCTACGTGCGAATGCAATGTAACCCCCTCGTCCCGGCCTGGCCAGATGGCCGGTCCGAGTGGGCCACACGGGGAAAACCGAAGCGAAACCCGTTAAGGTCCCCCCTCGGTTAGCAACCCTATTTTTTTCCTTAATTAATCTTGTCTAAATGCCTTATTAAGTCCTATGTGAAACACGACAGCGGAAACACAACTCCATAGCAACGACCAACCAAAACAGCACCTTAAAACAACCCATTTAGCCTTTTTAAGAAGGTCGTATCGATACGCCTTCAGAGGGTATCGATACGCCTTGACCAAGGTCAACACCCTATGGTCAACATAAGAAGACCGTATCGATACGGCCCTTAAGCGTATCGATACGCCCTTCTCGGTCAACACCACTTGGTCAACTAGGTTGGACCGTATCGATACGCTTGGACACCGTATCGATACGCCATACACTCCACAACTCCCCAAGATTCCAGAGAGTTGGGACCGTATCGATACACCCCACGTATCGATACGCCCAGCCAAATTTGTGTTCTCTGAGCAAGGCCGTATCGATACAGCCCTTAGGCGTATCGATACGCCCTGCACTGTAAGCCCACAATTTTTAGCTAAACGACCTCAAACACGACTCTAGATGCAATTCTCGACTCACCTAAGCATATACAAACATGTAAGCACACATATTTAAGCCAGAGGAATCACTCAAACATGGATTAAAGCATTCATACATGGCATTCTAACAAAAGAGCAATTTATGCATATATGGTCATACAAGCACTTAAGATTTCATGCCTTAGCAACCAAACATATAAGCATACAAGTCATGCATCATAAGCAAGCTTTACAATTCACCAAGGCATCCAAGAGCCACACCACTTCAACATACAACAAGGCATTTAAATCAATAACACATATCGACATACATCAAAACTCAAATCATCAATACCTATCCCATTGCTTAACTATTACATTCTATTACTGAAAACTCATACATTGAGCTCACCAAAAGCAACACTTGGAGACATTTCCTTGCCTTTGCCACCCACAAGCTATTTATCTGCATTGTCGAACAAAAGAGAGCGTAAGCATGGAAGCTTAGTGAGGGTAAGCTCATAAAACAAACCTTCGACAATGCAGGGTCCAAGCACGAGCAACTAACATGATATTATACATGATTTTACCTTCGATTCACATGAGCCATAAGTATAGGTGATGCATGAACATACTACCAAATTCATGCCATGCTCAACAACTTAATAGTTCAACATACAATGATACATAACTCAAAGTATTAACCACATCATACATCAATACACAAAGGGCATCACATTTCGTAACATATAAGCATATTTGCATAATCTCATATAGGTAAATACACATAACCTCATATTGGCACCTAGCTATGACCCGAATACGCGGATAACCCGTTGGAACGCATTTCCAACAACAACATTACCTCGGTGGGATTACACTCATCACCGGTCCTTGCATGTGCGGGATTCCACTCATCGCCACATGCCCTACGGATGGGATTCCACTCATCATCACGTAGAAATATATAAAAGCTTTCGGTGGAATATTACATCACCGTACTCCTCCTTGGTGCCTTAACGCCACCAAGGCCACGTACGTTTTGACTCAATTTGTGTGCACACTAATCCTAATGATCGATCATTGTACCCAAGCATACTAGTGCCAATAATAATCAAATTTCACAACCTTTGATATTCAGAGTCATAATATGGCATCTTACATTATATTAAGCTCAACATCAAATATCTCAACAACATATGCATCTTACATCATCATGCACAATTTACAATCCAAACCACATGCATAGCAATGCATCAAACCATGCCTCAACAACATGTATAACACATTATACATAATCATCATAACACAAATCATCATGAGGCATAACATCAATTAAGGAGATCATCCAATGTCTCTAACTAAAGCTTAGGATTAGGCTACCACCCTAATCCTAACTCTAGGTGAGTCTACCAATCTTGTAACCCCCTTAACCCGGCCTAGACGGTTGACCCGAATTAAGAAAGTCACACGGGGAAAACCAAAGTCAACCCGAAAGTCAACCTTGATTAACGACCCTTTTTTTTTCTTTTTAAACTTGTCTAGATGCACATTAAGCCTAATTGTGATCACACAAACATCATACCAAAAGATCACAAACATCAGAGATCAAACAGGGACTCAATTGAACAATTTACAACTTTAGGGACCAAATTGTAAATTCTGATAGTTATAAGGACTTAATCCAAATTGAAGTTACCAACTTGAAATTAATCAGGTTTCATGCTTCTCTGTGAAATTTCAGCTCAAAAGGACTTCCCAAACTCATACAATTGCACAAACAAGTTTCAGGACCAAAACGCAAACAATTCAAAACATATAACTGCCAATGTCAGCCCCCAACGGTCGACTGTTCCGAAACGGGAGACAGCCCGTTCCGAAACGCGGGGCCGTTCCGAAACAGGCATAGCCCGTTTCGAAACGGGGGTCTGGCAGAAGCCTTTCCGTTTCGGAACGGCCCCTCCCGTTTCGGACGCCTGGGCACAATTAAGGCACCCGTTCCGAAACGGTGGGTGCAGTTCCGAAACACCCTGCCCAGATTGCTCCAAAACTCCACTTTAAACATGCAATTACACAACCAATCATGCTCCAAATGCTACCAAACTTTGCCAACATGCAATTCAACATATAAGGAACATATTAGCACTAACAATTCAACCAAACATCATCATATGCAAAAAAGCCCCAAATCTAATGGCATGCTTCCTACACAAGCTAGCTATTCAACACCAAACTTCCAAAACAAGCATATAAGGTTCCAATTCAAAAGCCAGCAAATACATCAACATATAACATACTTAGGGAGTCTCCAACACCTCCCAAAACATACACATTGGTCCCCCATTGCCAAGTCACCCAAAAGCTAAAATGTTTAACAAAAACCTTCCATACATTGAGCTTTACTTGCACTTGAATTCTTGCCCTTCTTGCTGCCCTCAAAGGTCTCTAATGCTCTGCATTATTGAATTAAGAAAAACGAAGAGAGCGTAAGCAAAGCTTAGTGAGGAATGCTCTTAAAAACCATCCAATAATGCATTTGTAAAACACTTTATAAAACATGCTTCAAACCATCATTTACACATGCTCAAAAGCATACTTAATCATGCATCTCATGCATCAAATCAAAACATGTCATATTGGCCACAAGTGATAAATTCCATTTCTTTAAACACAAGTTCATCAACTTTCACCCCAAGGACTTTTAAACACCTTGGCCCCAAGGACTTTTAAACACCTTGGCCTATGGACTTTTAAACACCATAGAATGTATCTCATCAAGGACTTTTAAACACCTTGATCCCAAGGACTTTTAAACACCTTGGCCATGGACTTTTAAACACCATGAAACGTAACTCATCAAGGACTTTTAAACACCTTGATCCCAAGGACTTTTAAACACCTTGGCCTATGGACTTTTAAACACCATAGAGAAGGATCACCTAAGGACTTTTAACCACCTTAGTGTCCACAACATGAACCATCCAAGGACTTTTAACCACCTTGATGTTCATAAGTAACAAGGCTCACTCAAGGACTTTTAACCACCTTAGTGACCTTAACATTTTAAAAACATCACTTGCCAATATACATCATTTTCATCACTTACATCACTGTTTTTAAGCATAAAACCAAGCCATATTCATCATGCATTTAAAAGCATTAAACCACATCATTTCAATGTACAAAAGCAAGGAACTCATACCTAGAGTTACCTTCAACGTATGGCTTACATCATCAGCAAAAACCATGCTAAAACATGCTTTCAAAACAGTATGTAAAACATGCAAATTATCATTTCGCATCACAACAAAATCATGGCCACCACTAGAGAGAAATTCCGAAAACTTACGCTCGAGCTTAGCAAAGTTGTTTAGACTTAAACTAAGCTCCCAAGACATTGGTTTCAAAGCCAAAAACCCAATTTCACTCACTGATTCCACTTCGCCACTTGTCGAAGCACGAATTCAAGCTTCCGGATCAACAACTCTTGGATCCAAAGATGCCTCCCCTGATTAAACACATTAAAGCAGAGGTTTAATGCATCATCAAGCATCAAAAGCTTCAATGAAAGCACTCAAACTCGCTGCTCTCACACAACCTCCATTTTCGGCCACCAAACACAACCGAAAATGCATCCAAACCACTTCTAAACAAAGCCCAGCCATAAACCAGCAAAACCTAACATCCAACATCACCATAAAACATCTAAAAACAACCTACAAACATCCTTATACCTCCAGCAACAACAGATCCACAAGATCACCACAAAAACATCCAAGAAACATAAGCTAAACTTAGGAAACTCAACCTATCCGGGATTGCATCAATCAAAACTCATTTCCTTATCAATTTAGAGTTCATTTAACATCAAAAACACATCTCAAATCACAGGTTAATCAGATCTAACGAAAAATCATGAAAAACCATCAAATCTTGCATTATAAGCCAAGATACAATTCCAAACTCAAAAGCCTTTAATTAAACATCAATCAAGAGTTGATAACTTGGGAATTTCAGTAAAGAACTGATAGTTTAGAGGAGAAGGACGTTCTTACCTCCAAACTTGTGATTCTCCACTTTTTGGAATGAAAATCCTTGAAGAATCAAGAAGCAATTGAAGAGGTTTTGAAGATACAATGATTTGGAATCAAATGAGAGTTGAATGGAGGGATTTAGGTGAAGAAATCAGATCCAATTCTCTGGAAAAGTAGTGTTTGGTTTGAGAGAAAATGAGAGAAAGAAAGTTTAGCAAAGTTGGTTACAAAATCCAAAAATAGCCAAAATGGCTTCCCTCCAATTTTAATAACCTTTAAAATCAGATTTTAGACTTAAAATATCTTAGAAAAATCTGGAGAAATCATCTTTGGATTAATAGCTCCTTAAAGATTCAAAGTTTCAACTCTTTATAAAACAGTCACCAAATTTTCGAAATTTACATTTTGGTCACTAGTCAAAATGTCATACTTCCAAAACCCATTTTTCAAAATTGATTTCACAGTTCACTTAATTATATTAAAAGATGATTTTAGAACATTTTTCCATATTTTTAATGCAACCCGAACTAGGCTTTCCTAATTTTACCTCTTAAGATTCGAACAGGACTTTGACCAAACCGGTCAACGCCCAAAACTTCTAAGCCCAAAACCGGGGCGTTACAACTCTCCCCCCCTTAAGAAATTTCGTCCTCGAAATTTACCTGAAGGAAAAAGATAAGGAAACTGCTTCAGCATGTCTTCCTTCCGCTCCCACGTGGCTTCCTCAACACCGCGATGCTTCCACAGCACCTTCACCAACTCAATGGTCTTGCCACGAAGAACCTTGCTATCCGAATCCAGAACCTTCACCGGTTCCTCATCATAGGTCAAATCCGGATTCAAAACCACTTCCTCCACAGGCATCACATGCGAAGGATCAGATCTATACTTCCGGAGCATAGAAACATGAAACACATCATGAATCTTCTCCAACTCCTGAGGTAACCTCAACCGATACGCAACAGGACCCACACGCTCAACCACCTCATATGGTCCAATGTACCTAGGGCTCAACTTGCCCTTCCGACCAAACCGCATCACCTTCTTCCAAGGCGAAACCTTCAAGAACACACGGTCACCCACCGCATACTCTATCTCCTTACGCTTCAAATCCGCGTAAGACTTCTGCCGATCAGAAGCAGCCTTTAACCGCTCACAAATGAGCTTCACCTTCTCTGTGGTCCCTTTCAACAAAGCCGGCATCGAAACCAACTTTTGACCAGTTTCAGCCCAACAAAGAGGAGTCCTACACTTCCTCCCGTACAAAGCCTCATAAGGTGCCATCTGTATGCTCGCCTGATAACTGTTGTTATAAGCAAACTCAACCAAAGGCAGATGCTTCTCCCAAGAACCTTGGAACTCAATCACGCAGCACCTCAACATATCCTCCAAAATCTGGATAACTCGCTCAGACTGACCATCCGACTGAGGATGATAGGATGTACTGAAATGCAACCTTGTACCCAGAGCTTGATGCAAACACTGCCAGAAACGCGATGTGAACCTCGGATCCCTATCCGACACAATCGACTTAGGCACACCATGCAGCCTCACAATCTCAGCAATGTACAGCTCTGCCAGCTTATCCAAAGAAAACGTAGTATGCACAGGCAAGAAATGCGCACACTTCGTCAGACGATCCACAATCACCCAGACCGAATTCTTTTTCGATGGAGATAAAGGTAAACCAGATACAAAATCCATGGTAACCCTCTCCCACTTCCATTCAGGGACTTTCAACGGTTGCAACAAACCAGAAGGAAACTGATGCTCAGCCTTAACTCGCTGACACACCAAACACTTGCTCACGAACTCCGCAACATCCTTCTTCAAACCAACCCAATAGTACTCATCACGAAGATCACGATACATCTTAGTACTACCAGGATGCATAGAAAAAGGACTACTATGACCTTCAGTCAGAATAGCACGCCTCAACTCAGCATCATTGGGCACAACTATCCGACTACCAAAACACAGCACACCATCATCATTGAAACAGAAATCCGAAGGCCTACCCTCCGCGATATCCTGAACATGAGACACCAAGGAATCATCCAACAACTGCTTATCCTTGATCATCTGAACCAAAGATGGCTTCACTTGTAACTCAGCCACAAGACCACCATCACGCGATATGCTCAAGCTAGCAAACATGGCTCTCAACTCAACAGCTACCTTCCTACTCAAGGCATCAGCAACAACATTAGCTTTTCCAGGATGATACTCAATCGTCAGATCATAATCCTTGAGCAACTCCAACCGACGCCGCTGCCTAAGATTCAACTCCTTCTGAGACATCAGATACCTCAAACTCTTGTGATCTGTGTACACAGTACACTTCTCACCATACAGATAATGCTTCCAGATCTTCAGAGCAAAAACCACTGCAGCCAGCTCAATATCGTGCGTAGGGTAATTGCGCTCATGCACTTTCAACTGCCGCGATGCATAAGCCACCACCTTACCCTCCTGCATTAGCACACACCCCAAACCAACATAGGATGCATCACTGTAAACCACAAACTCTTTCCCTGATTCAGGCTGAATCAAGATAGGAGCTTGCGTCAAAGCCGCCTTCAGCTTCTCAAAAGCCTGCTGTCTCGCTTCTGTCCACTCGTACTTAACATCCTTCTGCAACAGCTTTGTCAAAGGAGCAGCAATCTTGGAAAACCCATCCACAAACCTTCGGTAGTATCCCGCCAAACCAAGGAAACTACGGACCTCATGAACAGACTTAGGAACCTTCCAGCTCATCACCGCCTCAATCTTCTGAGGATCAACACGAATCCCCTCAGCTGAGACCACATGCCCAAGGAAAACCACCTCCCTTAACCAGAACTCACACTTGCTCAGCTTAGCATAAAGCTGATTCTCCAACAAAGCTTGCAAAACAACCCTCAAATGCTCTTCATGCTCCTCCTCAGTACGCGAGTACACGAGGATATCATCAATGAACACCACAACAAACTTGTCCAGATATTCATGAAACACACGATTCATCATGTCCATGAAAGCAGCAGGAGCATTTGTCAACCCAAACGGCATCACAAGAAACTCATAATGCCCATACCTTGTCCTGAAAGCTGTCTTAGGCACATCCACATCTTTCACCTTCAACTGATAATACCCTGACCTCAAGTCAATCTTAGAGAACACAGCAGCTCCCCGAAATTGATCAAAGAGATCATCAATCCTCGGCAAAGGATACCGATTCTTGATAGTCAACTTGTTCAGCTGACGGTAATCAATGCACATTCTCATAGTGCCATCCTTCTTCTTCACAAACAAGACCGGTGCTCCCCAAGGTGACACACTCGGCCGGATGAAACCACGATCAAGCAACTCTTGCAACTGCGTCTTCAGCTCCTTCAGCTCCTTAGGTGCCATTCTATATGGAGTAATGGACACAGGAGTTGTATTCTCATACAGCTCAATTCCAAACTCCACCTCGCGGTTAGGAGGTAAACCAGGCAACTCCTCAGGAAAAACACCAGGAAACTCCTTTACAACCCTGATATCTTGCACCCTCAACTCCTTAGAGCTAGGATTCATCACAAAAGCTAGATAGGCTTCGCAACCTTGCCTCAGCATCCTGCTCGCCTCCAAAGAAGACACAACATTGGCAAGAAACTTCACATTCTCACCAACCACCACAACTTCATAATCATCCGCAAGCTTAAGCGAAACACGCTTATTCTCACAATCCACAACAGCACGATGCTCAGCAAGCCAATCCATACCAAGGATCACATCGAAACCATAGAAGGGCAACTCCATAAGATCAACATGAAAAACATGCTCTTGAACAACCAAAGGACACCTTCTATACAACTTTCGAGTCACAACAGTCTCACCAAAAGAACTAGTGACCCGAACACCAACATCCAAAGACTCAACAGGCAAACCAAGCAATTCAGCATGCTCACGAAGAATATATGAATGCGTAGATCCAGAATCAATCAAAGAAAGCAATGACAAGGACTGCAAAGTAAAGGTACCTGCAATCACATCTGCATCATTCCTGCCCTCTCTCTGAGCATACACCCTCGCTTGGCCTCCACCTTCAGGCTGAATAGCTACAACATGAGCTACCCCTCGGCCACCTTCCTCTCTCCTCTGGAAATTACCACGGCCGCGCCCACGACCTCTCTGCGGTGCAGCAACAACAGGAGCACGCACCTGCTCACCAGCCATCCTCGGACAATCTCGCCTGATGTGGTCTGCAGAACCACAATTCCAACACCCGTTACCAGCAGCCGCAACAGGAGCTTGTGCCACTCTCTCAGCACGAGGACAGTCACGCTTCAAGTGACCACGTGAACCACAGATCCAACAAGCACTGGGATCAGCTCTAGCATTGCCTCCTCTAGCAGGCACACCACCACCTCTCCTGGCTGAGGACTGATACTTCTGATCTCGTCCCCTCTTGTTCCGTCCACCTCCGGAACTATACTCAGCAGCTCGCTTGCCAGCACCCTTAGCAGACAAACTCAGGTTCATCTCAACGTCCTTTGCTCGACCCACCAACACATCAAAATCAACATACTCGGTGGCCAACAAATACATCTTAACATCCGTCACAAGACCGTAACGAAACCTCTCGCACCTAGCCCTCTCATCAGGTATCAGCTCCGGTGCATACTGACTGAGCCGTACAAACTGTACCTCGTACTCAGCTACACTCATGCTCCCTTGGGTAAGAGACATGAATTCCCGCTTTTTCTCATCCAGATATCTCACTCCCAGATATCTTCTTTTAAACACATTCTGAAAGAATGTCCAGGTAACATCAGCTTCAGCCATTCCAGCAATGGTAGTCGTCCACCATGTATAAGCATCGTCCTGCAGCAAGGACACAACACAGCCCAGCTTTTGCACATCCGTGCAACTCATCTGACCCAAGATACGCTTGGTACTTTCCAGCCAAGCCTCAGAACTCTCAGCTGACAAACCTCTAAACTCAGTCCCTCCAAGACTGCGCAGACGCTCCAAAGGCAATCTGACTCCAGCATCTCCCTGAGCTCCAGCTACTGCTGCTCGAAAAGCACCCGCAATAGCTTGTACCAAAGCAGACATATCAGGCATAGCTTGCCCCTGACCAACCTCTGGTCCAGCAGCTCCAGCACCAGCATCAGCTGCAGCTTCAGCTCTCGCACCTCCAGCACCACCACCAGGCGGAGGAGGGGGTAACACATCACTACCAGTGTGCTCTTCATTCTCATTCTCATTAGGAGCCGTAGCTCTCGCATTACCTCTTAACTCTCTACGTGGTGCCATACTTTTACCATGCAATCACAACACAAATAAAACAAAATCAGGCCCAGCAAGGTAAGCAATCCAAGTATTCAAGCTCAATTTCATTTCAAATCAACATCTTTCCTTTAGCTTTTGTTTGGCAATGGGTACCCTCAACATGCAACATCAAAGCATACAACTCAACTGCATCAACATTTCAAACCACTGAACATGCTTTCAAACAACAAGCATTCATAGCATACATACTTCAATCATGCATACAAACATTCCCAATTACTCGAGAACTCAGCTCTGATACCACCAAATGTAACCCCCTTAACCCGGCCTAGACGGTTGACCCGAATTAAGAAAGTCACACGGGGAAAACCAAAGTCAACCCGAAAGTCAACCTTGATTAACGACCCTTTTTTTTTCTTTTTAAACTTGTCTAGATGCACATTAAGCCTAATTGTGATCACACAAACATCATACCAAAAGATCACAAACATCAGAGATCAAACAGGGACTCAATTGAACAATTTACAACTTTAGGGACCAAATTGTAAATTCTGATAGTTATAAGGACTTAATCCAAATTGAAGTTACCAACTTGAAATTAATCAGGTTTCATGCTTCTCTGTGAAATTTCAGCTCAAAAGGACTTCCCAAACTCATACAATTGCACAAACAAGTTTCAGGACCAAAACGCAAACAATTCAAAACATATAACTGCCAATGTCAGCCCCCAACGGTCGACTGTTCCGAAACGGGAGACAGCCCGTTCCGAAACGCGGGGCCGTTCCGAAACAGGCATAGCCCGTTTCGAAACGGGGGTCTGGCAGAAGCCTTTCCGTTTCGGAACGGCCCCTCCCGTTTCGGACGCCTGGGCACAATTAAGGCACCCGTTCCGAAACGGTGGGTGCAGTTCCGAAACACCCTGCCCAGATTGCTCCAAAACTCCACTTTAAACATGCAATTACACAACCAATCATGCTCCAAATGCTACCAAACTTTGCCAACATGCAATTCAACATATAAGGAACATATTAGCACTAACAATTCAACCAAACATCATCATATGCAAAAAAGCCCCAAATCTAATGGCATGCTTCCTACACAAGCTAGCTATTCAACACCAAACTTCCAAAACAAGCATATAAGGTTCCAATTCAAAAGCCAGCAAACACATCAACATATAACATACTTAGGGAGTCTCCAACACCTCCCAAAACATACACATTGGTCCCCCATTGCCAAGTCACCCAAAAGCTAAAATGTTTAACAAAAACCTTCCATACATTGAGCTTTACTTGCACTTGAATTCTTGCCCTTCTTGCTGCCCTCAAAGGTCTCTAATGCTCTGCATTATTGAATTAAGAAAAACGAAGAGAGCGTAAGCAAAGCTTAGTGAGGAATGCTCTTAAAAACCATCCAATAATGCATTTGTAAAACACTTTATAAAACATGCTTCAAACCATCATTTACACATGCTCAAAAGCATACTTAATCATGCATCTCATGCATCAAATCAAAACATGTCATTAAATTCCATTTCTTTAAACACAAGTTCATCAACTTTCACCCCAAGGACTTTTAAACACCTTGGCCCCAAGGACTTTTAAACACCTTGGCCTATGGACTTTTAAACACCATAGAATGTATCTCATCAAGGACTTTTAAACACCTTGATCCCAAGGACTTTTAAACACCTTGGCCATGGACTTTTAAACACCATGAAACGTAACTCATCAAGGACTTTTAAACACCTTGATCCCAAGGACTTTTAAACACCTTGGCCTATGGACTTTTAAACACCATAGAAAAGGATCACCTAAGGACTTTTAACCACCTTAGTGTCCACAACATGAACCATCCAAGGACTTTTAACCACCTTGATGTTCATAAGTAACAAGGCTCACTCAAGGACTTTTAACCACCTTAGTGACCTTAACATTTTAAAAACATCACTTGCCAATATACATCATTTTCATCACTTACATCACTGTTTTTAAGCATAAAACCAAGCCATATTCATCATGCATTTAAAAGCATTAAACCACATCATTTCAATGTACAAAAGCAAGGAACTCATACCTAGAGTTACCTTCAACGTATGGCTTACATCATCAGCAAAAACCATGCTAAAACATGCTTTCAAAACAGTATGTAAAACATGCAAATTATCATTTCGCATCACAACAAAATCATGGCCACCACTAGAGAGAAATTCCGAAAACTTACGCTCGAGCTTAGCAAAGTTGTTTAGACTTAAACTAAGCTCCCAAGACATTGGTTTCAAAGCCGAAAACCCAATTTCACTCACTGATTCCACTTCGCCACTTGTCGAAGCACGAATTCAAGCTTCCGGATCAACAACTCTTGGATCCAAAGATGCCTCTCCTGATTAAACACATTAAAGCAGAGGTTTAATGCATCATCAAGCATCAAAAGCTTCAATGAAAGCACTCAAACTCGCTGCTCTCACACAACCTCCATTTTCGGCCACCAAACACAACCGAAAATGCATCCAAACCACTTCTAAACAAAGCCCAGCCATAAACCAGCAAAACCTAACATCCAACATCACCATAAAACATCTAAAAACAACCTACAAACATCCTTATACCTCCAGCAACAACAGATCCACAAGATCACCACAAAAACATCCAAGAAACATAAGCTAAACTTAGGAAACTCAACCTATCCGGGATTGCATCAATCAAAACTCATTTCCTTATCAATTTAGAGTTCATTTAACATCAAAAACACATCTCAAATCACAGGTTAATCAGATCTAACGAAAAATCATGAAAAACCATCAAATCTTGCATTATAAGCCAAGATACAATTCCAAACTCAAAAGCCTTTAATTAAACATCAATCAAGAGTTGATAACTTGGGAATTTCAGTAAAGAACTGATAGTTTAGAGGAGAAGGACGTTCTTACCTCCAAACTTGTGATTCTCCACTTTTTGGAATGAAAATCCTTGAAGAATCAAGAAGCAATTGAAGAGGTTTTGAAGATACAATGATTTGGAATCAAATGAGAGTTGAATGGAGGGATTTAGGTGAAGAAATCAGATCCAATTCTCTGGAAAAGTAGTGTTTGGTTTGAGAGAAAATGAGAGAAAGAAAGTTTAGCAAAGTTGGTTACAAAATCCAAAAATAGCCAAAATGGCTTCCCTCCAATTTTAATAACCTTTAAAATCAGATTTTAGACTTAAAATATCTTAGAAAAATCTGGAGAAATCATCTTTGGATTAATAGCTCCTTAAAGATTCAAAGTTTCAACTCTTTATAAAACAGTCACCAAACTTTCGAAATTTACATTTTGGTCACTAGTCAAAATGTCATACTTCCAAAACCCATTTTTCAAAATTGATTTCACAGTTCACTTAATTATATTAAAAGATGATTTTAGAACATTTTTTCCATATTTTTAATGCAACCCGAACTAGGCTTTCCTAATTTTACCTCTTAAGATTCGAATAGGACTTTGACCAAACCGGTCAACGCCCAAAACTTCTAAGCCCAAAACCGGGGCGTTACAAATCTCAACCTAGTCCACATGCTCGAACCAATTGCTCAAAACCATTTAAAATATTTTAACCACTCACCTCTACTCCAAGCTCAACTACCAAGCAACCATGGTCTTCAATCTTTTTTTTTCGGATTTGCTCCCAAGGCTTCACCAACCCAAAACCATGCTTCTAGACATCTCAACACAAGTAAAACAACCACAAATCAATTCATCAATTAATGTAGCAAACCCGGTACACTAATCAAACACCAAACTCAACATTTCAAACCATGAACAACCCCCAAAATCACCAAATCCGAGCAGCCCTTATACACAGCCCAAAACTTGTGATTTCAACACATTTAGCACATTCAAATGCTTCCAAAACAGCCCCCATCTATTACCCTAACACCAACCTTCAATTTCCAACACAAACCACACCAAAAACTCAAGTTTTACAACCTTAAAACTAGCCTTAAGACCACACTACGAATTTTCATCCAAAATTAACCAAATTAACATATGTTGAGTATTTCATAGTGCTTAAACAAACCCCCAATACAATTTATCAAAACAATTTGAAAAACCCCATTGAAACCCCAAATTTCCATATGAACCCTAATTTCCAAAATACCATATTTTTTGAAATCTAAAACAGAGGATAGATAGAGATTGAAAAGGAGATTAAGAAAATGCAATTACCTCTTAAAACGGGGTTGAAATCGAGTGGTAGGATCCATGGAATAGAAGCTAGGGTTTTGAGAGGTTTTAGAGATGGGGTTTCTTCCTTTTTTTGAAGTTGGAAAGAAGATGAAAAGAAGATGACAACTTTTAGTTAAAGTTGTCTAGCTTTTTAAAACTTTAGGGTCAAATTACCTCATAAGCCCTCCCCTTTCTACAAAAGTTCAATTAGGTCATTATTTGAAGATGAAATGTTTTAATTAAGTTTTATTTGACTCGAACTAAAACCCGGCTAACTCCTAGCCCCAAAACACGGGTGTTACAACTCTCCCCCACTTAAGGAAATTTCGTCCCCGAAATCCATCGATCACGGAAGGCCACTGAAACATGCACCTCCACGCTTTCCTCTCTCACCACAACGTACTAACCAACTCGAAAGACTTACCACACAACACTTGCTATCTTACACTAAGATCTCAACTGATTCTTCAAGGCATGCCAATTTCAAACTCAACTCAATCTCTTCAACAAATATAGCACGGAACAGATCTGACTCACATTTCTGAATCATAGATACACGTAACACATCTCAAACCCCTTTCTAGCTCTGGTGGTAACCGCAACAGATAACAACAGAACTAGCCTGATTCACAAACTCATACAATACTGCTTGAACACTTGACTCATAACTTTCTCTGACTGGTCCTCTGTCTTCATCAATTAACCAAACACTATGCAGACGTCTTCAAAAATAATCTAGTTGATATCTCGAATCTCTATTACTTGCTTCCATTATGAACCTTCCACGGATGTAACAAATTAGAAGAAACTGAAGCTCGGCCTCGACACGCTGGCAATTTACACACTTGCTCTCATACTGAACCACATTATTCATCCACTCATTCCGGAAGTACTCATCTTCAACCCACAATACGTCTTCATACTTCTCAGATGCAGTACAATGAACCACCCTGCGCTTCGGCCCAAAACAATACATCTCAAAACACTAGGTCAGTCGGTACAACTATTCTGTCTCTGAAATGCAAAACTCTATCATCTCTGAAACTGTATTCTGAAGGTCTTCTTTCCACTATGTCTTGCACGTGAGGTGCCAAGAATCTGTCTTGCAACTGTTTCTCTTCAAACATCCTGACTCAATGTAGGTTTGACGTGAAACTCGGTCACAAAACTACTACCATTAGATAAACCGAATCTGGCAAATACAACTTGCATCTCAACTACTAGTCTAGCAACAATATAACTCGGAACATCGGTTACTACGTAGACTCTCTTCAGATAGTACTCAATCTCGAGGTCACAATCTTCAAGCAATTCTATCTACTCATGTTGTTCAAGTTCCAACCATTACTAAGTCTTCAAATATTTCAAGTTCTGAAGATATGCACATACACACTGTGCATTTCTTACTATACAAGCTCTGTCTCTAAGTCTTCGAATCAAATACACTGTAACTAACTCTAAGTCTAGTGTGAGATAACTATTTTCTCGGTCTTTCAACTATCTTGATGAACAAGCCACTATCTTCTATCTTGCATAAGCACACAACCTAACCCTACATGTAACACGTCCCTACAGTTCACAAGCTCTTTCTCTAGTATAGGCTGGATCAAGGTCGAAGTTTTCATTAAAGTTTCTTTCAGTTTCTCTAGGGCTCATTATCTCGCATTTAACCACACAACTGAACATTCTTCTGTAGCAATTTATCAATGGAGCAACTATCTTCAAAAGGTTATTTACAATTTTCTAAAAGTAACAATGCTAGATTTAGGAACTATAGATACCTGTCACAGTCTTCAATTTCTCTCAACTCATGTCTTCTTTTGCCTACTTGGGATTTACTCTAATACACTCGGATGATCTGCACGTTCTAGGAGGACATCTTCATTAACTCAAAGTTCACGTTGCACAATTGGGTATACAGCTGATTCTCTAATAGAATCTACAATACTAACTCTAAAGCCTGTCATGGTCTTCTTCGGTACTTGAATATGCTTATGTGTCAACTATGAGAACTACTATAACTGATCAAGGAACTCAGAAGTTATTCTGCTCAACATCTCTACGAAGGTAACTAATACACTAGTTAAACAAAACGACATAACTCAGAGCTCAAGGTGATCACATCTTGCCCCTAAAGCTGTCTTTGGTACTTCAAATTTCTCACCTTCATCTGGTAGAAACGGATCTCAAATTAATCTTCAAATAGACTGAAGCACACACTAACTGATCAACAATTCACTGACACTCGGAAACGGATACTATTTATTCACTGACACTCTTTTCAACTGTCTGTAACCTCACACATTCTCGTACTGTCGCTCTTTCATCTTCACACACTGTACTGTCATACTCTAAGGTGACGTACTAGGTCTAATGTGTCTAGGGTCCAACTAACCTCGAAGTTATTTCTTTAATATTCTCAATTCTTCCGGAATTCATAAGATACAAAGCAATCGAACATGAGCAAACTCGAAGACGGTCTCAATAACAAACTCTTCTTCTCTACCAGGAGACAAACTGGGTAATTCTTGTAATCACTTCTAGGAACACAAACTATTTTGGCATTCTGTGGTCTAATCTTCATTCAAAATCAAATTCATCACACTTGCTAAGCAAGTCTGTCAACTAAACTCAATAAATCTTCGACCTCCGGAGTTGGATCAACATTCGACAAGAAGTTCACCTCCTCACCTACTACTACACTCACACAAAATTCCGCAACTTCAAGGCAATTCTCTCTCTTCGTCTCAACTTATACACTAACTCTGTGCTCTTCAAGCCAAACCTTGTCAACAGGTACGTCAAAACCGTAGGTAGACAATCACTTCACATCTACTAGAAACTAGTAACTCTGAACCACCAACAAACATCTTCTGTACATCTTTCTGATCACTACTATCTCCCAAAGGCTAGTCACATGTGTCCCTACATCTAAGGTCTTAACAAAGATATCTAATTTCTTACATGTTCACACAAAAGAAGGTATCCTCAGAAATTGCAACTTAACATGTACACAACTGATAGTCTTCGGTCCTCTTGTTTTCAGACTGATTCTTCAACAAAATCCAACTCCTCTAAACTGTTCTTAGAGCATCTCGTAACTTCAAGACTCAATTCTGATTACACACAAACAGTCATGCTGGACTTGTTCTACCCCTACCAAACAATCTGGAGTCAAAGCTCAAGACTCCCCTCTCGGCTCAACTACATCGGAAGTGACTTCATCTCTTCTGCTCCCTGAAAGACAACTCGACATACACTGACCCAATAACACAAACTAGATCCCACTCACGGACGCTGACCGGATGTCTTGCATCGAAATCATAGGCTGAACCCCAACAGTCACCGACTAACACTTCTGAAATTCAGATTACTCACACGAGACCCCTACCTAGATCTCACCAAAAGAATTGAGGTACTCATACCTACCTCTGACACCTCATCGAGCACATTCAAACTTGCATGCTTGCTAACAATGTACAAAGATACTGATTCGGATTCAATCAGGAGGGGCGGACTCGAATCAGTACCAAGGGCTTATCTACTGTAACATCAATACTACTCTGACCCTCACTCACAAGTCTTCACTTCTTTTTACCAACTAACACCAGGGACGATCACATCGCCCCTTGTCATCGAGAATCAACCCACATACATCCTAACTCAACCAAACCAAGGGTACATCAGCTCCGGTACAACCATACCTCTCTAACTAAGGTGATGGACTCCCTCAACATCGTCCACCCTTCCAGAAACTACGACTTCTACTTACCGAAAAACAATTAAAATCAGCAACAACATCAACAGTAAAACATACAAGGTTGGGTTAGCAAGGCAAGGCTTCCAAGTGGCTCAAGTATGTTTCCCTCACTTAAAATCTCTTTTTCAATGTAATAGTAGCAATGGGACTCTGCTAAACATGTTTCAACCAATCAACACACATACATGCTCAACCAAGCGCATAACAAGGCATACTTACTAAACAAGTAAACATATGCGTACGATCAAACAACATACGTTCTCAATCAATCAATCATTCATCACAACATACACGGATAACAAACAACATGCTTTTAAACAAGCAATCAACATATTTGTCATACAAGCAGTCATACTTACAGAGCAAGCAAACACCGTGCATATCAATCATAAAACACAACTTATCTCACTTACTTGCCCAAGGTCTCGGAAACCTTAGGCTCTGATACCAACAAATGTAACCCCCTCGTCCCGGCCTGGCCGGATGGCCGGTCCGAGTGGGCCACACGGGGAAAACCGAAGCGAAACCCGTTAAGGTCCCCCCTCGGTTAGCAACCCTATTTTTTTTCCTTAATTAATCTTGTCTAAATGCCTTATTAAGTCCTATGTGAAACACGACAGCGGAAACACAACTCCATAGCAACGACCAACCAAAACAGCACCTTAAAACAACCCATTTAGCCTTTTTAAGCAGGTCGTATCGATACGCCTTCAGAGGGTATCGATACGCCTTGACCAAGGTCAACACCCTATGGTCAACATAAGAAGACCGTATCGATACGGCCCTTGAGCGTATCGATACGCCCTTCTCGGTCAACACCACTTGGTCAACTAGGTTGGACCGTATCGATACGCTTGGACACCGTATCGATACGCCATACACTCCACAACTCCCCAAGATTCCAGAGAGTTGGGACCGTATCGATACACCCCACGTATCGATACGCCCAGCCAAATTTGTGTTCTCTGAGCAAGGCCGTATCGATACAGCCCTTAGGCGTATCGATACGCCCTGCACTGTAAGCCCACAATTTTTAGCTAAACGACCTCAAACACGACTCTAGATGCAATTCTCGACTCACCTAAGCATATACAAACATGTAAGCACACATATTTAAGCCAGAGGAATCACTCAAACATGGATTAAAGCATTCATACATGGCATTCTAACAAAAGAGCAATTTATGCATATATGGTCATACAAGCACTTAAGATTTCATGCCTTAGCAACCAAACATATAAGCATACAAGTCATGCATCATAAGCAAGCTTTACATTTCAACAAGGCATCCAAGAGCCACACCACTTCAACATACAACAAGGCATTTAAATCAATAACACATATCGACATACATCAAAACTCAAATCATCAATACCTATCCCATTGCTTAACTATTACATTCTATTACTGAAAACTCATACATTGAGCTCACCAAAAGCAACACTTGGAGACATTTCCTTGCCTTTGCCACCCACAAGCTATTTATCTGCATTGTCGAACAAAAGAGAGCGTAAGCATGGAAGCTTAGTGAGGGTAAGCTCATAAAACAAACCTTCGACAATGCAGGGTCCAAGCACGAGCAACTAACATGATATTATACATGATTTTACCTTCGATTCACATGAGCCATAAGTATAGGTGATGCATGAACATACTACCAAATTCATGCCATGCTCAACAACTTAATAGTTCAACATACAATGATACATAACTCAAAGTATTAACCACATCATACATCAATACACAAAGGGCATCACATTTCGTAACATATAAGCATATTTGCATAATCTCATATAGGTAAATACACATAACCTCATATTGGCACCTAGCTATGACCCGAATACGCAGATAACCCGTTGGAACGCATTTCCAACAACAACATTACCTCGGTGGGATTACACTCATCACCGGTCCTTGCATGTGCGGGATTCCACTCATCGCCACATGCCCTACGGATGGGATTCCACTCATCATCACGTAGAAATATATAAAAGCTTCCGGTGGAATATTACATCACCGTACTCCTCCTTGGTGCCTTAACGCCACCAAGGCCACGTACGTTTTGACTCAATTTGTGTGCACATTAATCCTAATGATCGATCATTGTACCCAAGCATACTAGTGCCAATAATAATCAAATTTCACAACCTTTGATATTCAGAGTCATAATATGGCATCTTACATCATATTAAGCTCAACATCAAATATCTCAACAACATATGCATCTTACATCATCATGCACAATTTACAATCCAAACCACATGCATAGCAATGCATCAAACCATGCCTAAACAACATGTATAACACATTATACATAATCATCATAACACAAATCATCATGAGGCATAACATCAATTAAGGAGATCATCCAATGTCTCTAACTAAAGCTTAGGATTAGGCTACCACCCTAATCCTAACTCTAGGTGAGTCTACCAATCTCAACCTAGTCCACATGCTCGAACCAATTGCTCAAAACCATTTAAAATATTTTAACCACTCACCTCTACTCCAAGCTCAACTACCAAGCAACCATGGTCTTCAATCTTTTTTTTTTCGGATTTGCTCCCAAGGCTTCACCAACCCAAAACCAAGCTTCTAGACATCTCAACACAAGTAAAACAACCACAAATCAATTCATCAATTAATGTAGCAAACCCGGTACACTAATCAAACACCAAACTCAACATTTCAAACCATGAACAACCCCCAAAATCACCAAATCCGAGCAGCCCTTATACACAGCCCAAAACTTGTGATTTCAACACATTTAGCACATTCAAATGCTTCCAAAACAGCCCCCATCTATTACCCTAACACCAACCTTCAATTTCCAACACAAACCACACCAAAAACTCAAGTTTTACAACCTTGAAACTAGCCTTAAGACCACACTACGAATTTTCATCCAAAATTAACCAAATTAACATATGTTGAGTATTTCATAGTGCTTAAACAAACCCCCAATACAATTTATCAAAACAATTTGAAAAACCCCATTGAAACCCCAAATTTCCATATGAACCCTAATTTCCAAAACACCATATTTTTTGAAATCTAAAACAGAGGATAGATAGAGATTGAAAAGGAGATTAAGAAAATGCAATTACCTCTTAAAACGGGGTTGAAATCGAGTGGTAGGATCCATGGAATAGAAGCTAGGGTTTTGAGAGGTTTTAGAGATGGGGTTTCTTCCTTTTTTTGAAGTTGGAAAGAAGATGAAAAGAAGATGACAACTTTTAGTTAAAGTTGTCTAGCTTTTTAAAACTTTAGGGTCAAATTACCTCATAAGCCCTCCCCTTTCTACAAAAGTTCAATTAGGTCATTATTTGAAGATGAAATGTTTTAATTAAGTTTTATTTGACTCGAACTAAAACCCGGCTAACTCCTAGCCCCAAAACACGGGTGTTACATGCAAACTGACATTCTTCTCAAGAAGACCCGAGTAACCCTCCACCCGCAAACGCAACCTCGGTTTTTCCTCAAGAAGAACCTTCACAATCCTTTCCACGTTAAGCTGAACACAATCTAGTTCCTGAATGACACCCCAACCCCCCTCAACGCTCCTCCTAATACTAGCACAAGGTGGAGAAGCACCACCACTATTCGCATACAGCTCATACAACCTCCTACAAGCAGATTTAGTATGAAACCAATTTTTTGACCCCCAACACACCCTCTAGGGATAAAATGTGTTCCACGGAGCGAAGGGTTCGTTGCCCTTGCACGAAGAAATGTCTCCAGACAAAAGTACTGGAGGAGTCACCGAAGCATCTAGAAAAGATGTGGGCTCAGCAGATGCAACCACAGGGGGTACATCTTTGGCGAACAATAAGTGACAATGGAATCAATAGCAGTTGACCCTGCAAACAAACCCTGTCAAAAACTAAGTAGTGAAGACACTAAAAGCAACAATATTACATTACTTAACATACCTAACTGCACACAAACAGTAGTCAGACCAGCACTCAAGGTGACAAGAACAACGCCCCTAATAATGCCCATCGTAGCCTTGTGAGAAGAACTATGAAGTTTGAAAGGAACATATGGAGCATCACAATTTAACTTAGGCTAAATATCTATAACCCCAACATCAATCACTGGCCTTTTTCCCAGCACCTTTTTATCGGTACTCAAAAGAAGCTTTTTTTTATCTATAAGTCCTCATTCGCCTTGCCACACTTTCTCGTGTGGCCTCTACGACATTCATTGGTACTCTTACATGAGCATTTTGGCAATAAGAAGAAATCCACATATAAGGAAAAACATAAGCTAGGTCCACCAAAGACGTCGTCGTTGTAGCTAACGCTACCAAACAGGGCGAATTCACTTCTCTGCTGCTAAAAGCATTTACGGCGCCATTATTACCAGCCCTTCTGAACCCAATGGATCGCTGCTAGCCAAAAGGCGGAGTATCCAACGTCACAATCCGATCTCTTGTTTCGTCACCAACGATCTGCAAAGGAGAAACCACAATCCTTGTGAAACATACGACAAAAAGGGGAGATAAAGATAAAAGATAAATGAGCAACAACCTGCATATAAGTAGGAAGAATTCACTTTCCTTCAAAACCACAACAAACTATTGCCAATATTTTTTCGCCTCTTCGACCTACATTCCAAACGCAAACAGCTCCCTTCGTAGTCCAAGCCAAAAGCAACAAGCGAACTCGAAACTACTCGTTTCTTTCCCCCATTACCGCGATCAAAGCCAAGAAGGTTCACATTAACAAAACCCCTTGGAGCAACCATAGCGACTTCCCCTCTAACCCTTCTTGGGGGAGCATCCTCCTCATGATATTTACAAGGACGAGCGCGAACACCAGTATGCTCCGAAAAGAAGTTGTCTGGTTCCTCCTCATCACCTAGAAGAACCCTCGCGGCCCGTTCATCACCCCCTTCACCAAAGGCTCAAGCCTCCACATGAATAGGCACATTCGCCAAAGAACCCTCTAGAAACACATTAAAATTCTCTTCGTTCCAACCATTGGGAATTTTCCCTTTCAAGCAATGTATCCAAACATTTCTAAGGGTACATACCTCCTCAAAACGACAGGGTGGGTCACTTTTTATCCTCATGATAAGCCTCAGCTCAGCATATGACATTTTTCTCAATTTTAGGTGGCACAACCCTATTCTTCGTCGGCTGGTGCCATACAACATGGAACAAAAAACTTCCAACGATATTCTCCACTTTGATACTTTGTCCTATCCAGACGAAGATTGTGAGTCTGATTGCTTATGAACGACCCTTTCCCTCTACGATGACAAATAGTAACCAAACCTTTTGCATTCTTGTCATGGCTAGCCATTATATTATAAAAATAGTGAAATACATCAGTGGAAGGTTCCTCTCCATGAACCTTACAATTCAAGAAATAAGTCACCAAAGTCCACCAACTAGTTTCGCCTAATTGACCCGGCGCTACGTCAAACCAATTTAACCAGTTCACGAAGAAGGGATGCAACAACAAATGGAACCTGGCTTCAAAAGCAAACATGGGATAAAAACCACGACCTTCCCTCGTCAGAGCACGCACTCAGGCGAAATGTCCCAATGGGAACACTGAATCGATAACAGAAATAGTTAACAGCAAGAAGACCCCGACACTCCATTATCGTCAACAACTCGCCTGGTTCGGTAGTACAACGAACCTCATCGCTCACTACAATAGAGGATTCATCCATTAACACAGGATAGATTATATTTCCCCTTCCAAAGTTTTCCTTTACTCTTCTAAAAAACTCAAAAATAACAAATAAGACAAACAAAGTAAATCCCAAGAATGTAAACTAAAGTTCATTGATAACTAAGAACAATGTCCTTCTCGACACGCTTCGCTACTGAAAAGGTTCATTATGTGACGCTTCACATGCAACAATTTACTCCCAAAGAAAATCGACCGGTTCGCCAATAAATTTCATTTACGCGACGTTTAATAAGACACTCACGCATTCCATATAAGCAGTTTCCCTTTTCAGATTCCTCAAGTTTGCCAATGCCACTTTATAACCCCCTCTCACCTAGGGGGCAATTGTTAGCACCTGCCGCCACATGTCGAAACCGGAGCGAGTAAGACCACGAACAATATAATATAAGGGATGCTCGGCGATGACCGTTACAATATAGGCAGACCACAACGCACAATATCTCTCGCGAACTATGCGATACTCTCCGTAATTTGTGGCGAACAGAAAAAAATCACAAACACCATCGCGCCTCATCTGCTGGCCACATGACTACACATGTGCCCACAAAAGATGCCGAAGAGAACCTAGGACGTCAAGTCCAATCAACACACTAAGATAATCTATTCTTGACACTTGTCCAAGTGGTATAAAATTAGGCATGCAGCCGAGAGGAACTAAGATCTTCCACTCCAAACCCCTTCACCACCAAAAAGTAAGAGCGATGCATAAATTCTAACTTGGAACAGCAATCCCGACCATAGTCTCCAATCCTTGTCCATTTAGAGAATCAATAAATTTTAGATCAAATTTGAGTCATCATGTTTAAATTCGTATCTTATCATTGATCAAGTATCTCGATTTGAGTAATCGGATTCCATTCAAATTTGTTGAGTCTATTTCTTGTTGCCGTCAAATTATCATTCAATTTCTACCCTTCAGGCAGTACCGAATATGATTTAACATTTGGTTTAATTAAATTATACTTTCTCTTAAGTTCCATTTAAGGGCTCAAAGTTCTGTATTTCCGTTTCATATTCTTCTCCAACGCTAGGGCTATTTTTCCACTTCGACGTTTAAAATTCAGTCCAATTAATCCCACTTTGTCCGACTAAAGTCCAATTCCTGCCAAACAAACAATAAAAGAAAATTATAAACATTAAAAACAAATTTAAGAAAAAGAAATTGGAAAAAAAATAAGGAAACAATTTTTTTTAAAAATACGGTGAACGGAAAGGGTAATTAAAACGGGAACGGAAAACCTCAGAAAGGGAAAGCGATCACGGAAAAGAGAAGAACTGCAAACGAATGGAATGAAAATGGTGTTTGGAAAGAAAATTAAATGGAAGAAAATGAACTTATAACGGATCGACGTGGAAATCTGGAATGGAATTTTAGATTGGAATTAGGTTGCTTAGATTAGTGATTTCAAGAGAATTGAAAGAGTTAGTTTTTAGTCCAAAAGCTCCTCAAATTTGCCATAGGCTGCAATATGAGTGTATTTACACCAACAAACTGTATGATAATTTGTTCCTCGGATTTTACGGTTTCGGGCACCGGAAGTATACTTGAATCCTTCGTCCAGATCTCCAACCTCTTCGCCATAATCTGACTTCATCGCCGCCACCAAAGCCCGATCTCAAATCGCCGGAAAATCTCGGAGACTCGACCTAGAAACTTTAAAAGATTGCACATACCGCACACGAACTCTTCACAAGTCCTAGGCTTTTGCCATCACGGAAAGCCGGCTAGGCCTAGGCTGGAAAGAAGAACGGCGACGTTGCTGGTGAGAGGAAGGTCTAATCAAAGCCGACAAAGCTCTCCTAACAAGATCTCCTTCGACGCCGCCGATTCTTACCAACGAGTTCGTCATCGCAGATCTACGCGCGTTAAGTCGATTGCTCGGCGCGTAACCAGACGCGGAGTGCGCGTTATTGAAGTTCTTGTGAAGACTGCAACGGAACGACCCCGGATGCGTTGTAGGCGAACACATGCAAGTCCGCTTCGGCTGCTTGCTCTTGAACGCCTCAGTGTTTCTACGGACGGTGGTAATCGAAAGGTTAGGAGAGATCGGACGGTTATCGAGTGAGAACCGCACGGACGGCGATGACGGAGAGATGTTGCAGAGATTGACACGTGGCGGAGAAACCGATCTCTGTTGACTGAAGAAAGTTGAGGAGCGTGAAGAGAAACCTGAAGTCGAATAAGCGAAAGCGGATGGAGCAGAAGATGTAAACCGGGCAGATGGAGAGCGAGAACGGAGAACCGGACCGCTAGGTCTTCTAGAAGAAGCCGCCATTTTTAACTAAGATGTTGCAGAGAAGAAAGTTTGGGAAGGCCGTGTTTGGCTGTTCAGTTGGGCAAACCTAGCTCCACTCGACCCATGTATTTATAGGGTCGAGGGGAGGGATCAGGGGTTATAAATTTGACTGTATTTTGAATTTGTTGTTTCGACGAATCTGACCCTAAACTTTTGAATGATATGTCAAATGATACTACCTCTTATTATATATAATAATAACTTTTATTCAGAAAAAGGATTTAAAATAAATTTATATTTTATAAATGAATGGAGTAAATATTTTATGATGGGATACACTAATTAGCATAGTAGTTAAAGATGTTCGTATTGCCTTATCTTATATAAATTTGAATTTCAGTATTAGAGTGTAATACTTCTCAAGTTAATAAAAATATTCGATGAACTTACCATTTAGTCGTATGTATTTTTAATGAATAAGATGATAACACGTTATAAAAATAATCTAATTTTATAACGTCAATACTTCAAATATAGTAGTTATATATTAAACTTAACTCATTTGTTTAATATAATTTACTATTGCTCAAAAAATAATTTACTAATAAATAAAATTGATACTTGAGTTTAAATTTGGTATATTTTCAAAAACAAGATAAATGAATTTGTAATAATAAATATATTATTATTATATTTAGGGTAAACTACTGCAGAAGTCACTTATGTTTATACTAAGTACAAAGTTAGTCCCCAAATTTATAAAATGACCAGTAAGGTCCCAAACGTTTTCGGGACGTAAACTTCTAGTCACTCAGCCGTTAAATCTAAACGGAAGGGTGATCTGACACAATAAAAAAATAATAAATTACTTAAATAGTCCATAAACTATTACTTAACTTGTATTTTAACCACTGAAATAAAAATAATTTATATAATTTCACATTTAATCCTCTATATTTACAATTTTTTTATTTCTTTTCCCTCCACTAAACCTTCAAAATCGTATGTGTATTCAGACCCAGAACTCTACCATAGTGGATTCTATCCTGCAGATCGGACATAAAAGTCGATGCAAAGGAGCTAAGTTTCTTTCCTGTCTCCCCGGCAATGTTCCTTAGGTTCGAGATATCCTGTTGTGCCTGAGAATATATTACATACATGATAAAAGAAATATAATTCAACTGAACAAAACAAAGGAAAGATTAATTCCCATATATAATTTGCACTGGATGAAACACACACAAGGTGATGAGAAATTATGCAATTTAAACAGCAGGCCTAGAACGATAGTCGGTTGATGAGGTCACTTGCGAAGAGGTCAAGATCTGCACCTTTACCAAATAGATCAGCACTGGAGATGGACGTCGAACGCTGCAAAAAAGTATATGTATATGTCTATTCATCTCAAGAACCACATTTAAACGTAAATTTACACTTATTACAGCTATCACAGCCACTTAACCGATAAACGGATTATCCACTACCTCCAGTAGGCGTATGTTATTTTACTTAAAGATGATTAAACAAGCACTAGCTATTTCTTTTGCTGCCCTTGCCATAAATAAGTGATGCTATTACACTAAAACTGAACTTATGATTACAGTTCTAAGAATCTACCTTGTTTGCAGCCAACAGTCAACCAGAAAACTAAGGGAAAGCACATTACAATGGTAGTCAAAATTAAAAAATAAAGTAATACGGTAGGGAGCAACCTGTACATATTTGCAAAGATTTTAAAACCAGTTTAGCATTACTATTTCTGTAGGCATGCAGGAGTAAGTAGATGTGGTCGGTCGATAGCTCGATACGAACCTTTGGGTCACAGTTTTCTGTTTGATCTTCATGTGGGAAACCACAGTTTTTCCATCTCCACGTCGATTTGTCCTTATACCTAAGGTATACATTTCCATCTGAACCTATCAAAAACAATCGATTGCCTTTAGAACATGGACCAGGAGGAGCAACCAAGGTAACATCTTTGCATGGAGTGCCATGTTCCACCCAACTCCAACCATCTCATGTATTCCAGTGATATTCGACCAATCCACCGTCTTCTGAAAGCATGAAAAGTGAACCTGTTAGTGAAAAGATCGAAGGCCTCATAGCGGTAGGGAATAGTGGAGGGGAAAGAAATAAAAAAAATTGTAAATATAGAAGATTAAATGTGAAATTATATAAGTTATTTTTATTTTAGTGGTTAAAATACAAGTTAAGTAATGGTTTATGGACTATTTAAGTAATTTATTATATTTTTATTGTGTCAGATCACCCTTCCGTTTAGATTTAACGGCTGAGTGACTAGAAGTTTACGTCCCGAAAACGTTTGGGACCTTACTGGTCATTTTTTAAATTTGAGGACTAACTTTGTACTTAGTATAAACATAAGTGACTTCTGCAGTAGTTTACCCTTATATTTAATATATTTGATTTAAATTAATTAATTAGTAAATTAAATATCAATAATTCCTTCAAATAAAATTGGAGGGAATGAAAAGAAAGGAGAAACGTTAAAGACGTTAAAGCTAACCACGGGTAAATACAAATGAAATAATAATAATTATTATTATTTTAGAATATAAACTATATAGTAGTGCAATTACAATTCAAAACATAAACTTGACAAATGAAATTAAAATGTAATTGTTGTGAATAAAATAAAGAAGAACAAGAATAAGAACAAGAAGAATAAAGAGATGAGAAAGAGGGAGATTTGTATTATTCTCAAAATATAGAATTGTGTACAATGCCTTCAATGAATCATCTATTTATAGGCATAAGAAGTACATAATATATTAAACTCTAATTAATAGAGATAATATTCCTAATAATAAATAAATTAAACTCTTTAGATAAAGTTCTAATCATGATAGACATCCACATAGATAAATATTCATAACACTCCCCCTTGGATGTCTATGAAGATAATGTGTCTCGTTAAAACCTTACTAAGATAAAAACCCAGTGGAAAAAAATTTCATTAGTGAAGGAAAAAGAGTACACACATCTTTAATACGCATAACATGTTGCCTCATTAAAAACCTTACCAGGAAAACCCATTGGGACAAAACCTCGGTTAAGGGAAAAAGAGTACAACGCGTATTTACTCCCCCTCATAAAAATATCACATAAGATCTTTGAATCTTCATAGTTCAATCTTGAATATAATCTTCAAATGTTGAAAATAGAGTGCGCACTAGTGGATAAATCTTTCAAATTATTGCTTGAAATGATTCATCAAATACTATTCTTCTGAAGATCATGAGGGACGAAACTTTAAAGAGATATGTTTCGTTTTATCACATTTGATGTATCCACCTTGAGATATAAATTATGCATTATCTCTACATAAGATAGCTTGCATCTTATCTTGTGAAAGCAATTCACATATCTTTTGGATATGTTTAGCCAAACACATATCTTTTGGATATGTTTAGCCAAACACATATTTCGGCTTTGCCTCATGCATAGCAATTATTTAAAGGCAATGGTCTCGTAGCACTTAGATAGTATTTCTGGACCAGTTAAGATACGATGCTTCCATATCAATTAATGTATATATGGTGTTTTTAGACCAAGAATATCATCACCTTTTCTCGAGGGCGGAATGGATCTTTGTTTACATTAAGCGACCTAGCAACCAAATAGTGATCAACGAATATGCATTATGCATGTAAAGTCTCTTTAAACATTTTTCTGTGTATGCCGATTGCTGCACAAGGATTCCATTGTTAAGGAGATCTCTTCATGAGTCTCAATGAATCGCCAACATAAAGAATAAAAACAAAGACAAATCTAGAGCTAAACCTCTTAATAAAATGCTCTGGAAATTAAATCATTCTTATAGCCTTCCGCTAATAAGTATTCAATGGGGCGAATATACCAAATGTGCCCAAAATGTTTTAATCCATAAAAAGATATATTCAATATAATTGAATAATGTTCTCGAGAACTTGAATTAACTGCTTCTAGAAGTCTAAATCCTTTTAGAAGCTTCATGTAAATGTTGTTATCAAGAGGCTCATACAAATAAGATGTAACAACATCCATTAGGCGGAAACTAAGTTATTTCATTTATTGCCAGACTATCTAAAAGTAACTGCATTCACCACCGAGAAATATATTTTTCTCATAATCGATTTTCATGTCTTTGTGAGAATCTTTGTGCAACCAAACAAACTTATATCTTATGATTTCTCCTTTTGATTTCTCTTTCTCACAAAGGCGCATTAATATCCACGAGCTTTACACATTTCAATATACGGGCTATAGGCCCAAATACTTCTCTTTTCTAAAGAGATATTAGTTTCGC
The DNA here is from genome assembly GCA_030270665.1 of Hibiscus trionum. NCBI lineage: Eukaryota > Viridiplantae > Streptophyta > Magnoliopsida > Malvales > Malvaceae > Hibiscus > Hibiscus trionum. The sequence goes on along the minus strand of BSYR01000026.1, from coordinate 51,082,249 downwards.
CTCAATTGCCTCTTTTCATATTGGCCAATCATTTCTTTGTTTACATTGTTCAATTGACAATGATTTATGATCCACATCATCAAATAAAATCTCTAGTGCTATATTGCATGAAAATGTATTATCGACGTCGATTTGATTTCAGTTCCACTTATTACCAGACATGACATAATCTATTGAGATATCTTTATTATCAGGTACCTGAGTCATGTTAATGCCTCTATTGGAGACCTTCTAATCTTTTCTTGAGATTTTCATAATTCATTGATTCCTCGATCAGACCTTCATAACTATAGCTCCTTTTCTCTTTTTTTCGAGGATTTTTATCTTTGGAGCCTACTTGTCTACCACGCTACAGGCGTAAGTTAGACTCATTAGCAACTAGAATTTGTCCTTCCAGGACATCAAATTTAAATGGAGCATTCATAGCTGGTATATGTGACTTAGTCACTCTATTAGAGTCAGCAAAATCATCTGACAATTGATTTGCTAAATGAATTATCCTTTGAACTTATAGTTCACATTGTTGAGTACGTGGATCAAACTAAGATAATAATAATTCATTCCAATTTATTTCTTTTCCCAGTTATTTTATTTTCTCCCCCTAACGTTGGGAAAACTGACACATTAAAATGATAGTCAGTAAATAGAGTTGTAAATAAATTCCCTATGAGAAGCTCAAGATATTTAATTATCAAGGGAAATTTAAATCTGACATATATTCTCAACCTCCTTTAAAAACCCATCTTTGTGCGTTGTGGTGGAGCAATTAGAACATATACCGCACACTAAAAAATCTAAGATGAGAAATATTTGGTTCCTAACCAAAAACCATTTATAATGGGGAGAACTTATTATAATTTGTTGGCTTGATGCGAATTAGTGATAATACATATAAAATGACATGTCATCAGCATTATCAAGACCAATTGTCTTTATAAGGTAATCTGAAAATGTGCTCATAGTTTTATCAACTGAGCAAGTAGCCTCGCAAATACCAAATTGCAGATTAGTAACAAGGATACATATGACCATCTAGTCGATGCATCAATTAAAATCGTAAAATATGTAGATGGACTGTAAGAAAGGTGTATGGGCCTACATATATCACCTTTGTATCCGTTCCAGAAAAAAAATTAATAGATTTGCAATCTATCATAGCTGATGATGATTGAATAATCGGTTTGCTTTGATAGCAAGTATCACATGAAAACATTACTTTGAAGAAAATTTCAACTCTTCAATAAATTACCACATGAAAGTGTCAACAAATTTTCGCATCATAATTGAACCGGGATGGTCTAACCGGTCATTGCCAAATAATAAAATTATCAGTAAACTTCTGATTCACAATAGCATGAGCTTCAATTTGTACTAATTCTATTGTAGTACACTATGGATGACAGTGCATATAACTTTTTCAAGTTTTTATTATTGCCTTGATTTATACTCATAATATTGAGATAGTCAACATCCCATTGATTAATGGTCTCAATATGATATCCATTACCGTGAATATCTTTAAAATTAAATAAGTCTCTTTATGACTTTGACGAGTATAACGCACTGTGAATATAGAATAAAGTTCCATTTGACAATAACATATTTGCTCAACCAGAGCCTTTTGTGATATTAGTACTTCCGGATATAGTACTCACATTATTCCCTTGCATTTTAATCGAGAAATGCATAATTATGCACATTTCAAAATGTGCTTTGTTTTATTTACTTCGGGTAATGAAAATATGTACTTTGTATCATTCACTTCGAGGAATGAAAAATATAAAATATAGCACATCATATCAAGTCGATTATCTATCAGAGATAAACTTTCAAGTGCTCTTCCGAAGCATTGATATTTTAGTACTTTGAGAAATATTACTCATATTTCCCCTTGCATTTAAATGGAAAAAATATTTCTTATGCTTAAGTACAATATGAGTACTTGCATTATCTGCTAGGCATAAATAGCCACAATTCTAGGCATAAATAGCCACAATTCATTGTATATTTTATTCCGGAAGTAATCATATTCTTCAAATAATAAATTAACATAAAGCGTAAATAAATAATATGTGAAATAAATAAACATAATGCAAACTAACATAAATAAGTAATAGATAAAACGAATTAACATAAAAAAAAAATCAATTATTCCTTTTAGAGGTTATAAGGGAAATAAAATAAATGGTAAATTAATCCCTTCAAGGGTTATGAGAAAATTAACAATATCCAATTGAGTTGGACCAATAACGCCATAATTATTTTCGCCATAAACAAATTTTGTTTATATTTTATTTCATTTATCATTCATGATTATGGATAAAGTCCATAATACTTTGGCGTTTGACAAGAACGAAACCAATGGTTTATAACATCACATTGGTAAAAGAATTTCACTTCCTTAGAATGATCTTTATCACTCTTGTCATCCTTATAACTTTGCTACCAGCGGGTAGAAGTATTCTTAAAACGACTATATTTTTTTCATGTGTATATTCATAGCCTCGACCACGACCACAACTTTTAATGTGGTTTTTTTTTTATTCCTTCCATAATATAATCTCACATTCACTTCAGGGAATGGAGTAGAGCCAGTGAGCCTTTGAAACCTTCTTCACATATCCTTATCACAGAGAACAAAGATTTAGTCCTCGTACGCGGCATTGTTAAACCTGTCCACAAGGTCCTTTAAAAACCTCCTTTGAGACCAGTAGCCTCGCAGAACGGGATGTCCAGCCAATATACTTGGATTATATCGAAATTATGTCTCTAATTGAATAATGATTTACCATGTTTGCATTCACTTCAGGGAATGAAACAGTTCCAATAATCGCATGGAATAAACATCATGCTTGCATTCACTTCAGGGAATGCCCCATCATTGATAATCGCATGGAATAAACATCATGCTTGCATTCACTTCAGGGAATGCCCCATCATTGATAATCGCATGGAATAAACATCATGCTTTGCATTCACTTCAGGGAATGCCTCCCATAAAACTTTTTGGATCAAGACGAATTTTCGTAACTTGAAATTGGGAGAAGTCTATGGTCGAGTTTTTCGACGAAGAAGAAATATTACTTTCGAGTAAATATAGGCTTTATAATAATCTTCTTGTAAATTCAAAATCATCATGATTTATCGCACTTTAAAATAATAATATAAAGAATAAAAATAAAAATAAAATTTACCGATATTGATTTTTCTCTCGTGGACAATGGAGACATAGCATATGACCGAGATAGCTTCTCATAGTCCCTTTATATCGCATCTCTTTCCAAGTCATTTAAGCATATCATGTAAAACTCAAAACATGGTTAAAAATAGTAACTTTTACCAAATAAAATAACATAAATAATAATATGAAAAATATCAAATATAATTATATAAATAAAAGTATGAATAAGCATACCGCTAATTAACCCTTTTAGGAACAAGAGAAAACACATGTAATTTACACCAAACGCAACCTCTTCGTCTCTTTCGATCCATCTTTTGGTTTGTGAGAAGCCACAAATTTGTCTCTTTTCAATGTTCGAATAAAATCAAACATACTTCCAAACTTTTCAAAAAAAAAGTTAAAATATAAAGAAAAAGACAATCGGTAATTTTAAAAAAATGAAGAGAGAAAAAAAAAACTTATCTTTGGTTTATCCTAGAATCGAATTCTTTCCAATAACTTCTTTTAGATTCAAACAATGAAGACCTCAGTTGATTAGAGTCGTGCTGATAACGTGTTGTGAATAAAATAAAGAAGAACAAGAATAAGAACAAGAAGAACAAAGAGATGAGAAAGAGGGAGATTTGTATTATTCTCAAAATATAGAATTGTGTACAATGCCTTCAATGAATCATCTATTTATAGGCATAAGAAGTATATAATACATTAAACTCTAATTAATAGAGATAATATTCCTAATAATAAATAAATCAAACTCCTTAGATAAAGTTCTAACCATGATAGACATCCACATAGATAAATATTCGTAACAGTAATTATATTTTGCCAGTGAACCACGTATAAAGAATTTAAAACCTTATAATTACTACTATAGTGATTACATTTTTATATAATTATATTGTAGATTTGTAGTATCCAAATTCCAACTATTGTTATGGGAACACGTATAGACTTAAAATTGAATGTCTTGAAATTTTCATTATTTTTTAAATCATCGATATTCAATATATTAATTTTAAATCAATTACTACAAATATCTATTATAGATGATATAAATCGTGAAGTGATTGTAAATTGTAATAATTTATTTTTATTAATTAAAAAATATTATACTTTAATATCAAGATTCGAACACATACAAAATAAGACAATATGAGTATCTTTAGCTATTAATCTAATTAATGAATCTCTGTAATAATTTGCTTTATAAAATAGAAATGAAACCAAATCATAGGCATGGTAAGAGGCGGTCTCAGGATCGGCGAGAAAGAACCGACACATTAACATGGCGGGTATTATTCTTATATTGTGGTGGATGAACCAGCCCACCGAAAGGCGAGGGCAGCAGGTTCTGAGATCTAATTTCAGCATACTTTTTCAATCAATTCGATTCATTTCCTACTCAGAAGATTCTCAACTTTTCTTCTTTTTTTTTTTCTCTCACAAAGCTACATTGAATGTTAGGGATGGACGAAACATTTTATGTTAGAAAGATAAATTTATAAAATTTAAAGGATTAACTCAAAATTTTAAGGGGTGAAAACAGATTTTTAATAAAAAAATATAAAAAAATTTAAATTATATACGATTTTCAAATTTTTATAGGAACAATAGCCACTTCTAACCTCTTGATCCATCCCTGATTTGAGGTGAGTTAGAATCAAATTAAAAAATGAAGGGTGGCTTGGAAAAGTCAGTGTCAAACCAACCGTTACGTCCATCTTCTGATTAATTAATTAATTAGTAAAACTTTTTTCTATGTATATACTAGAATTTGATTTATTGATCGATTAATTCTAATTAAACATTATAAAAGTTTATTATGAGACGATCATTTCAATTAAACTTACTTTTTTGATATCATCATAATTAAAGTTTTTAATTTTATTTAAGAGACCTAATATATTATTCTGTTAGATTAACCGGTAATTTGTCTCTTAAATTTTATATTATATGCAAAAACTGAAAAATAAAACGTGTTAGGCAGGCTGTTTGATTTTAGAATGGTGGCAACTCTTGGTTCTTTAGTCCAATTAATAATTTATTAACCGATTATTCTTCTTACTTGAATTCTTAATTCAATCATGTGGGAAAGCACACTTTATCGAAAGTTCTTTGATTCCCTCCATCAACTCTTCTAACGAATTCCTGTGTTTTCCTTTATTATTATATAAGTTTAATACTTTTTCTTAGGGTTTGTTTAGAGTTCATGCCACAATAATTTTTTATAACCTCGCTTAAGTAACAACTAATTGATCTAGTAGGATGAGACATTATATCCCTTAAGTAAGAGTAGAGATTTGAATTATGACGTTGTAAATGAAGAAAATCAGGTTAGGCGTCGCCCCATGATGAACCTCTGCAAAACTCGATCTAGATTAGTCGACCAATGGGTTAGAAACCAGTGGTTAAACCAAAAAGAAAACTTATGCATTTTTTTGAAGGCTTAATGGCACAAATGGCCCATAAAGTACACACTTTATACCGAGTTGGCCCTAAAGAATTTTTCGGGACGTTTTGCCCCTTAAACTTTAAATCGTGACTTCAATTATCCCTACTATTAATACTCGTTAAAAATAATTTCATGGACCAATAAGAATGCGCCATGTGTCACTAATAAACAAAAAAAAAATCAGCTAACTTTAATAAAAGGGGTAAATTTTAAGCTAAGTTTGTCAAATTTTTATTTTTGTTCAATTTAGTCCTAAAAATCTTTAGTTAACCGGAAATTGACCATAATTTCTTTCTAATTTTTATAATTTAGTCATTTATTTTTAGGGTAAATCACATAAATGACCATTATACTATGAGTTTGGATTCTATTTGACCACTATACTTCTAATTGAAGCAATTAGACCACCATATTATTAAAATGGGCTCAATGTGACAACCTTCCATTAAAACCTAACAGAAGGAGTGACGTGGCAGTTAGTAAATTTTTTGATAATTACGCATTTAGTCCTTGTTACTTATACACTCTATCAATTTAGTCTTAATTTTAATTTAATAAAATAAATTATTTATTTAATTAAGGTAGTGACCCCGGTGAATCAGTAAATACTTCCGCTACGAAAAAGAGTTGTGATAAGAAACGCTCAATTTTTCGCGCTCTTGCTACGATTAAGCGATCCTTTTCGGACAATTCGTCCAACCCAAGGATAGCTATAATGTCCTGAAGTACTACATAGGGTGAGTTCCAAACTCTACTTGGACCTTGAGACAAGATTCATAACCACAAATCACACTTGGAATCAAGTGAGCTTTATGTAACCTGCAATGCATGAGAATGAATGCATTATGCTTATATAGCCTAAGTGAGGTAGTAAACACAGATAGATAAAGCATTTTATACATGAACTTCAATGGAACACACATCCAGCTACACAATCATATATATAACATTTGTTATTTGACTTAATTTAACTCATAAGTCTTATTATGTACAATAGCTTATTCAAGCATCAATACAAAATAAGTCGATCTTATGAAAGATCAACTTGGCACACTGAAGTCTTCCTTAGACTTGGTGTTGAGTGGATCGAATGATCGATATAAACCAAGAGGGGGTGAATTGGATTTTTAGACTTTTTGGTAGTGGAATTGACAAATAAAAATGATAGACAAGGGAATTTAGAGTGGTTCAAGTTCTAATCGAACTCTACATCCACTACCTTAGCTTCACTAAGGATTTTCAACAATTCCACTAATTGCTCTTCCTCTTTTCTAGGCTAAGGAGGTAACCGTTACAATACCGGTCAAATTTTCTACCCAAAATTTGACCCAATCCTCACACAAGAGTTACAAAGAAGTTGATGGCTAAACAAGTATCTCTCAATACACAAAGTAGCCCAATTACAAGCACTCAACCCAATTTGAAATGATGAGAATGGAAATTATAATCTCACAATTGGGGTTTACAAGAAATAATGGGATTTAGGCTCAATTGCTTGAATTTGATGTTTGGATGTTTGCTTTAAGATCAATAGTTATTGCTGAAGCTTTTAGAGGCCCCTTTTATACCTTCTCATTGAATTCTAGCCGTTGTGGTTGTTGCATTCATCAATAGAGCCGTTGGGGATGTTATCTTCCCTCCATAAATGAAGTCTGCAACCACTCGTCTCGAAACGCCCAAATCCTGTTTCGAAACATACCAAAAAAGAAAGAGCCATTGGGTGCATTAAAGAGACCGTACCGAAACGGTCACGGACATTTCGATATGCTAAGAGCTCGTTTTGAAATGAGTTTCAAAACACTTTGCCACTGTCAAGGCCTGTATCGAAACGGTTAGGAAGCGTTCGGTACGCCTTATCAACAAGTATGAAATTAGTTAAAATCAGTTAAAAACTTCAACGATCATATTTTTGAAATCAGGTTTGAATGTCGTTTCAAAACGTTTGAGGTTGTTTCGATACTATCGTATCGAAATGGGTCAAATCGTCTCGATGTTCACAGATTAAAAATCGTTTCGAAACACAAGTTCACAGTTTCAAAAGTGTTCCGGAACGCCTAAGACCGTTCCGAAACGGTGACTCGAAAATCACTATTTTGGCTTCAATAACACTTAGAAAAGTTTTGACAAATTGAGTTTTTAACTTAACCATTTTCCTTTAAACATATAGAGAGGTTTGACAATCTCCCCATTTTTGATATAACAAAACCAAAGTTAGAATTTTTAAGAGTTTTGAAAATCTTGAATACATTCTAACTCCCCCTCAATTTAAGATGGGTTTTAAAGTTTTAAAAAGATTTAAATCCAAGTTTTAAAACTCAAAAACACTTAAAACGAATTTTGGCTCTTAGATTACTTCTCCCCCTTTTTGTTAGATCAAAAATAATAAACAAGGCTCAAAGAGAAGAAACAAGATTAAAAGCAATAAGCAAAAAGCAATAAGCAACATAATGTAGATTCATAGAATTCAAATATCCAAAACATAAAACTTAAACAATAAAGTTCAAAGCTTAATCCCAAACAAAGTAATCAAAGCATAGGTTCATAAAACATAAAGGAAATAAAGATGCAAACTTAGTCCTAATACGACAAGCTAATATGATATGACATGAAAATCCTAAGCCTCGTCGTCGTCACCATCACCATCCGAGGAATCATCATCGTTCCTAGCTTGAGAGCGACCAAAATCCATCCATTGACCATAGAAGGTAGAGAATGACAAGTCTATAGATTGATGTTGATTCTCAAGGGAGGTGAGACGATCCTCTACGGAATGCAATCGAGTATTTATAGCACCAAGACCCGACTCCATTATGTTAAACCGCTCAGTGAGAAAAGCCATAAGACCTTCATTGTTAGGACCTGGAGCTTGTGGATGAGGTTCAACTTGAGGTGGAGGGGCATCCCTATTAACTCGTACCCATTGGCCATTGTTGGTGTAATGGAATCCGGACTTGTGGAGAGAAGCTTCACCAATCTTTTGCTTGCGGGGTTCCGGAGAGTCATAAGTGCAATCAAGTTTGAGCACGCCAAAGATATGGCTCAAAACAGTCCCAAATGTGAAGGATTTGAAAGCATCGGTTTCACGAAGCTTCACATTGTTGACCATTTCGGCAAACATAATCTTAACAAGATTTGGGCGCTCTCCACGACGAAAACATTCAAGCCAAAAATAATCTACTTGACGAACGTGAGAGAATTTACCTCCGGAGGGGCGAATAAACCACGAGATCATCAAGTCGAGGAACCTATCATGAGCATCCAAGGCAAGCACGGAACCGGAGTGAGAACCAAAATGAGTCTCATTCTCGATGCCTTCGTTCTTAAGACCAACAGTAGTCTCTAAATAAGGGATGTCGATGACAATCTTCTTCCCCAAGATAAGAGGCTCAATGCCAACAACTTCGGAGTTGTCTTCGTTATTAATAAGTTGGGCATTCGAGTAGAAGATGAGAACCATGTGTTTGTAGCAAATATCTGGGATACTCAAGAAACTAATAAAGCCCCATTCTTGTAAAGGGTGGAGATAACGGAAGTGAAAGTGCTCGGAGTCAAGAAACGAGATGTCAACAACACACTCACGACGAACGGCAATCTCCTTGACATAAGTGAAACGCTCCTTCATCGCGGTAGTTCTGAGACTCTTGAGAAAAAGTTGGGTAAGGTTGGGACGGATAGCGGCTTAGATTGAAGCTTCACCCGATTAAGGTGCCTTACGTTTCTTGTTAGTGGGATCCATTGAAAAATCCTAAAAACATAAAGCAAGCAATTTTTAACAAAAATTGAAGTGAATGCATGAAAATCCTTAATTCAATCCATTGGCAAATCCCACTTAGGTTTTTAAAAAAATTTTAAGAACATAGATACAAATTTTTTTAAAGAGAAAACAATTAAAACAAAAAATATGAATAAAAAAGAATATATTCGAATAAAAAATTTTAAGATTTTGAAATTTTTTTACAAGATTTAGGAAACCCAAGTAGTAAAACACATAATCTATACAAAATTAAAATTTTCTAACCTAGGATTCGAATAAAAATTAAAGGAAAAAGGAAAAGATGAAAATATACCTTAGATTGAGATTTTGGATGAATAGATGGAAAAACTTGCACAAGATTGTTGATGCTTGCTTAGACTTGAGTTTTTGTGTAAAAGCCCTCAAGATTTGGTGAAAAACAATGAGGTTTAGAGGGTTTTTATAGGAAAAATTGATCTAGGGTTTTTAGGGTTTTGAAGAAATTTTAATTAAAGTGAAACTTTAACATTAAAAGCCCTCTTTAAAGTTGTCCGCAAACCCATTTCGGAACAGGTTTCGACTGTTCTGAAACGCGGGCACTGAAACGTTGACTGACGTTTCAAGTCCAGCTGACCGTTCCGATACGGCTTTGACCGTATCGAATCCCACGTTGACTCGTATCGAAACACGTTTCGATACACCCCTTGGCAGTAGTAAAAACGTTTCGAAACCATGTGAAGGCATTTCGAAACACCCTTCTCTCAAATGGATTTTTAAGGTACCCGTATCGAAACAGTTGGACCCGTTTCGATACACCTAGGCCTGGAAGTGCAGATGAGGCTCTAAAATTGCAGAAAACTGGATTTTACGAAGTCCTAATTTGCATGAATGACATGAATGAGCAAGAAAGACATGTATAAACAAAAACATACTCCCCCTAACTATTAACATGGATGGAATTAGGAGTAAAAACACAAAAAACATGACATTTTCAAGAGATCAAGCAATTTAAGCACAAAAAGGGTCCTAAAAGGTCAATATAGGCTAGTTAGACCTAACTCTCTCCTAAGGGACCAAAAATTCTCTTTATTTAAAGGCTTTGTAAAGATGTACGCTAGTTGGTTTAAGGTGTCAACATACTCTATAACAACATCTTCCTTAAGGACATGATCTCTGATGAAATGATGCATTATTTCTATATGTTTGGTTCTAGAGTGTTGGATGAGATTTTTTGTCAAGCATATGTCACTAATGTTATCACACTTAAGAGGTATGGTTTCAACTTTAATACCATAATCTAAGAGTTGTTGCTTCATCCAAAGGACTTGAGCACAACAACTCCCTAAGGATATGTACTCGGCTTCGGTGGTAGAAAGAGCTACACTATTTTGTTTCTTAGAGAACCAAGATATGAGCATACTACCTAAGAATTGACAAGTTCCCGAAGTACTTTTCCTCTCGATTTTACATCCCCCATAATCCGCATCCGAATAAGCATAAAGGTTGAAGGTGGAGTCTCTAGGGTACCAAAGACCTAAAGAAGGGGTATCTCTAAGGTACCTAAAGATTCTCTTAACGGCTATAAGGTGAGACTCTCTAGGATTAACTTGAAACCTAGCACACAAGCAAACACTAAACAAGATATCCACTCTACTTGCAGTAAGGTAAAGCAATGATCCAATCATAGAACGGTAAAGCTTAGAGTCAACACACTTACCTCCTTCATCTTTGTCAAGCTTTGTAGATGAGCTCATAGGTGTGGCTTGAGGCTTTGCATTCTCCAAGCCAAACTTCTTGAGCATATCCTTGATGTACTTTGCTTGATTGATGAATGTGTTATCCTTTCTTTGCTTGATTTGGAGTCCCAAAAAGAATGAGAGCTCCCCTATCATGCTCATCTCGAATTCACCTTGCATTAACTTAGCAAACTCCTTGCAATGACACTCATTAGTAGATCCAAAAATGATATCATCAACATAAATGTGTACTATTAATATGTCATTTTTATACATTTTTTATGAAAAGTGTAGTGTCTAGCTTATCTTTTTCAAAACCTTTTTCAATCAAAAAGTTTGAAAGTCTTTTATACCAAACTCTAGGAGCTTGTTTTAAACCATAAAGTGCTTTAGTATGTTTGAAAACATGATTTGGAAATTTTGAGTCTTCAAAACCCGGTGGTTGTTCCACATACACTTCCTCATTTATAAAACCATTTAAAAATGCGCTTTTAACATCCATTTGAAAAAGCTTGAAATCATGATAACATGGATATGCAAGCAACATCCTAATGGCTTCCATTCTAGCTACGGGAGCATAGGTTTCATCAAAATCAATTCCCTCTTCTTGAGTGTAACCGTGTGCTACTAATCTAGCGTTATTTCTCACAATGTTACCACTCTCATCTAGTTTGTTCCTAAAGACCCATTTAGTTCCTATAGTAGATTGATTACTAGGCCTATCAACTAATGTCCAAACATTACTTCTCTCAAATTGATTTAACTCTTCTTGCATAGCCATAATCCAAAAATCATCTTTTAATGCTTCTTTTACATTCTTAGGCTCTATGCATGAGATAAATGCAACATGGTTCATAAGTTTAAGAGAAGATCTAGTGGTTACCCCCTTGGATGGATCACCCAAGATTTCACCACCTTTGACATAGTTGAACTCCCTTGGGTAGCTCACTTCTTTTTCCTCAAGAGCCAAGCCCTTCAAGGCTTCAAGAGGTGGATCTTGTGTATCCTCTTCTTTTTTTGGAATCTCATCCTCCTTTGAAGTTTGTCCTCCATCAAAGGCATTAATGATTCCTACATCATCATCATCACAAGAATCCTTCCTTGGAAGGAGGTTATCATCGAATACAACATGTATAGATTCTTCTACTACTAAAGTTCTCTTGTTAAATACACGATAGGCTTTAGAGGTTAAGGAATATCCTATGAAAATAACTTCATCACTCTTTACATCAAATTTACCTAAGTTGTCTTTTCCATTATTTAAAACAAAACACTTGCAACCAAATGGATGAAAATAGCTAATGTTAGGCTTTTTAGATTTTAAAATCTCATATGGTGTTTTCTTTAAAAGTGGCCTATTCATTACTCGTTTTACAATGTAGCAAGCGGTGTTTGTGGCTTCCGCCCAAAAATATTTAGGTAAATTGTTTTCACAAAGCATGGTTCTAGCCATTTCTTGTAAAGTTCTATTTTTCCTCTCAACTACCCCATTTTGTTGAGGAGTTCGAGGAGCCGAAAATTGTGGCTAATACCATTTTCATTTAAAAACTCTTCAAACCCTAGATTTTGAAACTCGCTTCCATGATCACTTCTTATATGAGAAATTCTAAGTTCAAGATCATTTTGGGTTAATTTTGAAAATATGATGAATTTTTCTAAAGCCTCATCTTTAGTACTTAAAAATAGAACCCAAGTAAATCTAGAAAAATCATCGACAAGCACAAATACATAAGATTTACCACCCAAGCTCATAGTCCTAATAGGCCCAAATAAATCCATATGAATAAGTTGTAAACACCTACTTGTAGAAACAACATTAATGGATTTAAAGGATGACTTATGTTGTTTACCCTTAGAGCATGCATCACAAATTTTATCATTTGAGAACTTAATTTTGGGTAAACCTCTAACTAGATCTAGGGAAACTAATTTTTTTCTAAAACACTAATGCTAGCATGTCCTAGTTTCCTATGCCATAGCCATGCATCATTTTCATTTTGAGCTACTAAACATGCATGGGATGTATGTATGTCATCTAAATGCACCATGTAAATGTTACCTATGCGATGACCTATGAGCATAATATTATTTGATTTAATGTCAACCATTTTGCACCCATTCTTATCAAATAAGACATTAAACCCTTTATCACATAATTGGCTTATGCTTAACAAATTATGTTTAAGACCATCGACATACAAGACATTTTCAATTAGAATGGTAGAGTGATTACATATGGAGCCAATACTGTTGAGTTGATCACACAATTGCAAATGGCCAAGAGGGGGTGAATTGGCGATAAAAATTTTGGTAGGAGGTAAAGGTGAAAAATAAAATGTGACACAAGAAGTTAGAGTGGTTCAAGTTCTCCAAATGAACTCTACATCCACTACCTTAGTTCCCACTAAGGATTTTCAACCAATTCACTACTTGAATTCTTCCCCCTTTCTTGGATGAGGATGTAACCTTACAATTTGATTAAGCTTTCTACCCAAAGCTTAATCCACTCACTTTTACAAAGATATGAATTTGGTAAACTCAAAAAGTTCCTCTCAAAGGATGAATGTTTACCCAAATACAATGAAAGGCACTAGGGTTTGGATTTGATGCTTTGATGTTGCTTGTAGGTTCAATAGTTGTTGCTTGTTCAATTGAGACTTGTTTTTATACCCTTGCACTGAATTCTAGCCGTTTGGGTAGTTGGGATCATCAATAGAGCCGTTGAGAGCATTTTTCCTGCAATAAATGCAGCTCTGCTGCCTACTGTATCGGTACTCGTAGAGAGCATATCGATACTTGCATCAAAGAGGAAAGAGCCGTTGTGACTGAAAATAGAGCGTATCGATACGTATAGAAGGCGTACCGGTACGGTTTTAAAGGGCGTATCGAAACGGAGGGTCGTATCGATACGGTGTTTGCTCACTGGAATTCCAAGTTTGGTTTTCTTAAAGATCGTATCGATACGCATACTTAGCGTATCGGTACGATATAACGATCTTTTAAAAATTGGGAAACCAACCAACTGACAAGTTAACGTTCGAAAATTAAATGCAAAGATTTTGCAAAGATAAACTTATCGTATCGATACGGTTGCAAAGCGTATCGGTACGGTATCATTGAAAAAGTTTCCCAGATGAATGTCGTATCGATACGGGGTAATACCATATCGGTACGCTGAGTCCATTAAAATTCCAGTGGCTAAAACCCGTATCGATACGCCTAAGGGTATCGATACGCCTGGGCGTTTTTGTATAGTTTGGCTTGAAAACTCATAGGAAAAGACTTAGAAAAATTTATCATTTTAAGAACTTGTCTTGAGATATTATTTTGTTTAAAATACTTTTCAATAGTGAGACTTTAAAGAGTACTTAAAAATTTATTGTTTTGCAAATTGGTCCATAAGTTTAGATGTTATATCAAATCAATTTTGGTTTCACAATCTCCCCCTTTTTGATATAACAAAACCACATATAAATTTTTAAGTTTTTGAAACTTTTGAAAAGCTTTCTCTCCCTTAATTTAAGATGGATTTTCAAAAATAAAAAATTGACTCTATAATCCTTCTCCCCCCTTTTGTTAGATCAAATATAAACACAAGGATAATAGCAACAATTAATTCATAAAATTCAAAGCAAACATAATAGTTCAAATAAAACTTCAAAGGAAAAGCAACATAATAATCCAAACTTAGATCCTAAGACATAGATAAAAGGCATAAACTTAGATCCTAAAACAAAGGTGCAATAACAAAAAAGAAAAGACTAAATGCCATGAGATGGTATGCAAAAACTACTCGTCCGCCCCATCATCATCTTCCTCGTCCTCTTCATCTTCATCGTCTTGAGTGGGTCGATTCCTCCGATTTTGGTTAAGCCAAGCACCATGGAAGGCGGTGAGAGAGATATCCATGGAGTTTCGGCGAAGAGCCATGACTTCCATTTTATTCTCCATACCTTTGACGCGATCTTCCAAGGAGGTGAATCTAGTGTCCATAGCGGTAAACCTGGCTTCCATAAAAGTGAACTTCTCATTGAGGAATGTCATTAGGGTGCCCATGGAAGATGATTCAATCGGAGCTCATTGAGAGCTTGAAGAAGCATGAGAAGCATCAACCGGAGCATCTTGTGGAGGAGCTTGAGGGTTACGAACCCATTCATTGTCAATATAAGAGAAACCGACACGAGATAGAGAACGCTCATCTATGGGTAGGCCAAGGGGTTCAGGATAGTCATGGGAACAATCAATATCAAGGGAATGGAAAAGGTAACTCAAAGCCGTAGAGTAGTAAAAAGATTTGACTTGTTCGATGGGACGGTGTTGGACTAGATAGACAAGGTCGGCAAACATAATTTGACAAAGGTTTGGACGTTGACCTTCCCTAAAGCACCTTAGCCAAAAATCATCGACTTGACGAATAGTAGAAAATTTTCCTCCTGATGGACGCAAAAACCAAGAAATAAGAAGATGAAGGATTCGGTCCTGAGCATTTAAGACTTTGACTGAGCCTAAAGGACCGTACCTAAGGACTTCTCATCATCAATACCAATGTTTTCAAAACCAAAAGCCGTACATAAAACATATTGATCAATTTTAATGGTTTTGCCCATAACAAAAGACTCAATAGCAATGACATTCTCTCTAGGTTCATCATAAACACATAAAGCATTTGAAAAGAATATGATGACCAAATTCCTATATAGAATAGGAGGAATGCTTAAAAAAGTTAGAAATTTCCATTGCTTAATTAAAGGGAGGTATTGAAATTTAAAACGGGCAGAGCTTAAAAACGAGACAGACACAACACGTTCTTCCCTAAGGGTCATGCCTTGAAATAGTTTGTAACGAGACATATCGGCATTGTCGGGAAAACTACAACTTCTTAATATGAGGGAGATTAGGTTTAAGGTTACCCTCGTCATCCTCACTAGGATCGGAAGTAGCAAGATAACGTTTAGCTTTCTTTTTTGTCAGTGCCATAACCCTGAAAACACATCAAAACGATTCAAATATGTATGCAATTAACATCTTATTCAAACCAATAAAATCTAATAATTCAAGGTAATTGTAAAGAAAAAAAATTAATTTGAAGAAATATATATACAAATTTGAGAAAGAGTTTAAAAAAGATTAAAAAAATATGAATAGAAGATATATTCGAATGAAAAAATTTTGATTTTGAAAAAAATTGATGAAAAAGTTGAAACCAATCATATAAAAGTATGTTTTGTACAAAAACTAAGTTGAAACAATTATAAAAATCGAACGAAAATAAAAGAGAAAAGTTTTATACCTTGAATTGCTAGATTGGATGAATGTGTTGATGTGAGTGCACTAGATTGTTGACAAAGCTTAGCTTTGATATGGAGATCAAAAACCCTTAAAGAATTTTTAAGTTTGATGGAAAAAATTGAAGGATTGAGGGGATATAGGGTTGCGGCTAGGGTTTTGAAGAGAAAAGAGGGGTTTTTAATTTTAAAGTTTTTTTGAAGATGCAACCCTAAATAGCCTCTCCTTCGAGACCGTATCGGTATGCTTGTATAGCGTATCTATACCCTTTAACCCTAATTTTTTATTTTTCGTTACTACCGTATCGATACGCGGGACCGTATCGGTACGACTTGACTTGGATTAATTCCCTTGACTTAACCGTATCGATACGCGGGGCCGTATCGATACACGTTGAACTTCAAAGATTTCCCAGTGATGAACCTGTATCGATACGCTTCAGCCGTATCAATACGCCTTTACTAGATAAGGCATTTATGACAGATTTAAGTGGAAAAATCCAACTTTAAACGTCCCTAAATGCATATAAATGTCCTATGAACAAGTTTTAATGACTAAACTTAATGCATACTCCCCCTAGCAACATGCATAGAAGCAAAAGGAGTCAAATTAACACAAGCATGAATCACAAACAATTTCAAGCAAATTTTTAACATTTTGGGACCTAGAAGGGGTCAAGAAAGGCTAGTTAAACCTAACTCTCTCCTAATGGTCCAAAAACACTCTTTATCTAAAGGCTTTGTGAATATATCCGCTAATTGGTTCAAGGTGTTAACATATTCTAAAACAACATCATTTTTCAACACATGATCTCTAATGAAATAATGTCTAATTTCTATGTGTTTGGTTCTAGGGTGTTGGATGGGATTCTTAGTGAGACAAATGGCACTAGTGTTGTCACACCTAAGGGGTATAGTTTCTACTTCAACACCATAATCTAAGAGTTGTTGCTTCATCCAAAGGACTTGAGCACAACAACTCCCTAAGGATATGTACTCCGCTTCGGTGGTAGATAAGGCTACGCTATTTTGTTTCTTAGAGAACCAAGATACGAGCATACTACCTAAGAACTGGCATGTCCCGGAAGTACTTTTCCTATCTATCTTACACCCCCCATAATTCGCATCCGAATAAGCATGGAGGCTAAAGGATGAATCTTTGGGATACCAAAGGCCTAAGTTAGGTGTGTCTCTAAGGTATCTAAAAATTCTCTTAATGGAAACTAAGTGTGATTCTCTAGGACTAGCTTGAAACCTAGCACACAAGCAAACACTAAACATGATATCTGGTCTACTTGCGGTAAGGTAAAGCAAAGAACCTATCGTGGATCTATAAAGCTTAGAATCAATACACTTACCTCCTTCATCTTTGTCAAGCTTCATGGAAGAGCTCAAAGGTGTGGCTTGAGGTTTTGCATTCTCCAAGCCGAACTTTTTGAGCATATCGTTCACGTACTTAGCTTGATTTATGAAGGTGCTATCTTTCCTTTGTTTGATTTGGAGTCCCAAAAAGAATGAGAGCTCCCCCATCATGCTCATCTCGAACTCACCTTGCATTAGCTTAGAAAATTCTTTGTAATAACATTCATTAGTAGAACCAAAAATGATATCATCAACATAGATTTGTACTACTAAGATGTCATTATTATATCTTTTTATGAAAAGTGTAGTGTCCACCTTACCTTTTTCAATTAAAAAATTTGAAAGTCTCTCATACCAAGCTCTAGGAGCTTGTTTTAAAACATAAAGAGCTTTAGTTAGTTTGAACACATGGTTTGGAAATTTTGAATCCTCAAAACCCAGTGGTTGTTGAACATACATTTCTTCATTTATAAAACCGTTTAAAAGGGCACTTTCACATCCATTTGAAAAAACTTGAAATCATTATAACATGCAAATGTAAAAGCATCCTAATGGCTTCCATCCTAGCTACGGGTGCATATGTCTCATCAAAATCAATTCCCTCTTCTTGGGTATAGCCTCGAGCAACAAGCCTAGCCTTGTTTCTCACTATATTACCACTTTCATCTAGTTTATTCCTAAACACCCATTTAGTTCCTATAGTAGATTGATTACTAGGCCTTTCAACTAATGTCCAAACTTTACTTCTCTCAAATTGATTTAATTCTTCTTGCATGGCCAAAATCCAAAAATCATCTTTTAAAGCTTCTTTAATATTTTTAGGCTCAATGCATGAAAGAAATGCAACATGGTTCATTAATTTGAGAGAGGATCTAGTAGTTACCCCCTTGGATGGATCACCCAAGATTTCACCACCTTTGACATAGTTGAACTCCCTTGGGTAAGATACCTCCTTTTCCTTAAGAGCCAAGTCCTTCAAGGTTTCAAGAGGTGGATCTTGTGCATCCTCATCTTTAGTTGGAATCTCATCCACCTTTGACATTTGTCCTCCATCAATGGCATCAAAAATTCCTACATCATCATCATCACAAGATTCATTCCTCGGAAGGAGGTTATCATCGAAAACAACATGTATAGACTCTTCAACTACTAGAGTTCTTTTATTAAATACACGATAGGCTTTAGAGTTTAAAGAGTACCCTAAGAAAATAGATTCATCACTTTTAGCATCAAATTTACCTAAGTTTTCTTTACCATTATTCAAGACAAAACACTTGCAACCAAAAGGATGAAAATAGCTAATGTTAGGCTTCTTAGATTTTAAAATCTCATAAGGTGTTTTCTTCAAAATTGGCCTAATCATTACTCGATTTATAATATAGCAAGCGGTATTTGTAGCTTTCGCCCAAAAATATTTAGGTACATTATTTTCGCAAAGCATGGTTCTAGCCATTTCTTCTAAAGTTCGATTTTTCCTCTCAACTACTCCATTTTGTTGAGGAGTGCGAGGTGCGAAAAAAATATGGCTAATCCCATTTTCATTTAAAAACTCTTCAAAACCTAGATTTTGAAATTCGGTTCCATGATCACTTCTAATGTGAGAAATTTTAAGTTCAAGATCATTTTGAGTTATTTTAGAAAATGTGATGAATTTTTCTAAAGCCTCATCTTTTGTACTTAAGAATAGAACCCAAGTAAACTTAGAATAGTCATCTACAAGTACAAAGGCATATGATTTACCACCCAAGCTCATTGTTCTAATAGGCCCAAAAAGATCCATATGAATCAATTGTAAATATCTACTAGTAGAGACATCATTAATGGATTTAAATGAAGTTCTATGTTGTTTACCCTTTGAACATGCATCACAAATTTTATCATTAGAAAACTTAAGTCTGGGTAAACCTCTAACTAGATTAAGGGAAATTAATTTCTCTAAAACACTCATGCTAGCATGTCCTAATTTTCTATGCCAAAGCCATGAGTCATGTTCATCATGTGCAACTAAGCATGTATGAGATGAATGGATGTCATCTAAATGCACCATGTAGATATTGCCTATTCTATGTCCTATAAGCATTAATTGATTTGTTTTAATGTTCACAATTTTACAACCACTTTTATCAAATAAAACATTAAAACCCTTATCACATAATTGACTAATGCTCAATAAGTTATGTTTAAGATCGTTGACATACAAAACATTTTCAATGAAAATAGAAGAATGATTACCAATGGAGCCTATTCCTTCAATGTGGCCTTTGGAGTTATCACCGAAAGTTACCACTCCACCACTTTTTGGCTTTAGTTCCACGAATCTACTCTTGTCACCGGTCATATGTCTTGAGAATCCATTATCAAGGTACCATGAGTTTTGGCTTGAAGCTTTGGCCTTGTAGCAATGCTCCCCCTACAAACAAAGAAATTAGGCCTTGATTTTTGGTACCCAAATCATTTTGGGTCCATGTGTGTTAGCCTTCAAAACTTTGGTTCCCTTAGGAATCCAAGAAGCAATAGCATTCATATTATTAGAAATAATGAGTTTTTTAGGAACCCAAACACTTCTAACCTTTTGACCTCTAGATTACTTATAAAAATTTCTTTGTTTAGGAATAAAAGGTTTTCTTTTTACATATTGGGATTTTGAAGAGTTTCCCTTTTCAAAATGGTTTTTCCCAATAGCAATTGATGTTTTAAGATTATCCACTTCCTTTGTGTGATAATCTTGAAAATCGGAAAGAAGCTTTTCAAGTTCAAGGTTTTTCTTTTTAAGATCATTTGAAAGATTTACTAAATACAAAACCTTCTTTTCCAATTCGGAGTTAGTTCTTGAAAATGTTTCATTTTGATTTTTCAAATCGGAAATGTTTTTCTTGTTTCTCAAAATGGATTCCTTATATTTTCCAACTAACTCATCATAAACCTCTTGCAATTCATCGTAAGCATCTTGAAGCTCATCAAAGGTAAAATCAAAATTAGATGAGTTAGGATTTACCTTTGGTTCATCATCAATGGCTATGAGACAAAGATTGGCCACTTCCTCCTCCTCGGATGACTCCTCGTCACTCCAAGTTGCTACTTGAGCTTTGAGCTTGTTCTTCTTCCCAAAGCTCTTCCTCTTCAATTGAGGACATTCGGAACGGATATGGCCAGATTTTTTGCATTCAAAGCAAGTGATTTGGTCCTTCTTCTCTTCCTTACTCTTGCTCTTGAAGTCTCCTTTTCTAATGAACTTTCTCCCACGATTGGACTTCATAAAGCGAGTGAACCGTTTGGCCAACATGGCCATCTCCTCATCTCCATCTTCGCTAGAATCGCTTTCATGGTATGAAGCTTTAAGAGCGATTCCAATCTTCTTCTTCTCTTCCATTTTCTTTTCTTCTTCTCTTCCCTTCCTCATGATCTTATAGGTGAGTAGAGATCCAACAAGAGCATCAAGCTTGAGAGTCTTCAAATCTCGAGCTTCAATAATAGTCGTTCTCTTGCTATCCCATGATTCCGGAAGAGAGTACAACAATTTCCTCACTAGCTTGTCTTCGGGGATGATCTCACTGAAACCTTTCAATCTGTTGACAATGACCGAGAATCGATCAAACATCTTGGAAACACTCTCATCGGGATCCATCTTGAAATTTTCGTAGCTTAGATTGAGTAGCCCGATTTTTGTTTCCTTGACATTGCTAGTTCCCTCATATGTTGTCTCGAGGGTCTCCCAAACTTCCTTGGCATTCTCAATCGAAGACACCTTAGTGTAACATCCCAATTTTTGGCTTAGAAGTTTTGGGTTTGGACTGGACCGGTCGGGTTGCGGTTTGAATATAAAAGGGTGAATTTAGGAAAGCCTAGTTCGGGTTGCATTAAAAATATGGAAAAATGTCTTAAAATCCTCTTTTATTATATATAAGAGAAAGGTGAAATCAATTTTAGAAAATGAGGTTTGGAAGAGTGACATTTTGGGTTAGTGACCAAAATGTAATTTTTGAAAACTGGGTGACTGTTTTAAAAAGGATTGAAACTTTGAATCTTTAAGGAGCTATTTACCCAATAGGAGTTTCTCCAGATTTTTCTTAAATATTAAAGGATTAATTAATGTTTTAAAAATAAAAGTAAAAGGGAGGGAAAGATATTTTGGCTTTTTCAACTAACTTTTCCCAAATTCCATTTTCCTTTTCTCTCAACTTTCTCTCAACCCAAACACATTTCTCCAGCACATTTTCCCTCTGATTTTGACATCCAAATATGATATTTTAATCCTCTTTTGATCTCTAATCATCTCTTCAACAAAACCTTAGCATTTGCTTATTGGATTTTCAAGATTTTGGTTCCAAAAAGGGAGAAAACTCAAGTTTAGAGGTTGAGTACTTGGATTGCTTACCTTGCTGAGCCTGACTTTGTTTATTGCATTGTGATTGCATTGTTTAGTGAATGGCACCTCGTAGAGAGTTGGGGGTTAATACGCGAGCTATGGCTCGAAATGAGAATGAGGAGAACGCTGAGAATGCGATGGATTTACCTCCTCCACCTGGTGGTGGTGGTGCTGGGGGTGAAGGAGCTGGAGTTGCAGCTGGTGCTGGGGTCGCTGGACCTGAAGCTGGTCAGGGGCAAGCTGTTCCTGACATGACAATGTTGGTTCAAGCTATTGCTGGTGCTTTTCGAGCGGCGGTAGCTGGAGCTCAAGGAGCTGGGCATCAGGGAGATGCTGGTGTCAGACTACCTTTGGAGCGTTTGCGCAGTCTGGGAGGGACTGAGTTCAGGGGTTTGTCTGCTGAAGGTTCTGAGTCTTGGCTGGAAAGTACCAAGAGAATCTTGGGGCAGATGAGTTGCACTGATGTGCAGAAGCTGGGCTGTGTAGTATCCTTGCTACAGGATGATGCGTATACTTGGTGGACAACCTCTATCTCTGGAATGGAGGAAGCTGATGTAACTTGGACGTTCTTTCAGAACGCGTTCAAGAGGAGATACCTGGGTGTGAGATACCTAGATGAAAAGAAGAGGGAATTCATGTCTCTTACCCAAGGGAGCATGTCTGTGGCTGAATACGAGGTTCAGTTTGTTTGACTCAGTCAGTACGCACCTGAGCTTGTTCTGGATGAGCGGGAAAGGTGTGAAAGGTTCCGTTATGGTTTGGTGACGGATGTAAAGACGTATATGCTAGCTGCTGAGTACAATGATTTTGATGTGCTGGTTGGGAGAGCAAAGGACATTGAGATGAATTTGGGTTTATCACCTAAAGGTGCTGGTTCTGGTGCTGGTAAGCGAGTTGCTGAGTATAGTTTCGGTGGTGTACGGAACAAGAAGGGACGTGATCAGAGGTATCAGCCTTCGGCTAAGCGAGGTGGTGGTGCGCCTGCTCATGGAGGCAAGGCAAGAGTTGATCCGAGCGCATGTTGGACATGTGGATCGCGTGGCCACATGAAACGTGATTGTCCTCGAGCTGTGAGGGAGGTGCAAGCTCCTGTTGTGGCAGCTGGTAATTCGTGCTGGAACTGTGGATCTACGGATCACATGAGGAGAGAGTGTCCTATGTTGGCTGGTGGCCAAGGGCGTGCTCCTGTTGTTGCTGCACCACAGAGAGGTCGTGGGCGCGGCCGTGGTAACTTCCAGCGTAGGGAGGATGGTGGACGTAATGTGGCTCATGTTGTAGCTGTTCAGCCAGAGGGTGGTGGCCAGGCTAGAGTGTTTGCTCAGAGGGAGGGGAGGAAAGACGCGGATGTGATTGCAGGTACTTTTACTTTGCAGTCCTTGTCATTACTTTCTTTGATTGATTCTGGATCTACGCACTCATACATTTTGCGTGAGCATGCTGAATTGCTTGGTTTGCCTGTTGAGTCTTTGGATGTTGGTATGCGTGTCACTAGTTCTTTTGGTGAGACTGTTGTGACTCGAAAGCTTTATAGAAGATGTCCTTTGGTTGTGCAAGATCATGTTTTTCATGTTGATCTTATGGAATTGCCTTTCTATGGTTTTGATGTAATCCTTGGTATGGATTGGCTTGCTGAGCATCGTGCTGTAGTGGATTGTGAGAATAAGCGAGTTTCGTTGAAGCTTGCGGATGATTATGAGGTGGTTGTGGTGGGTGAGAATGTGAAGTTTCTTGCCAATGTGGTGTCTACGTTGGAGGCGAGCCGGATGCTGAGGCAAGGTTGTGAAGCTTATCTAGCCTTTGTGATGAATCCTAGCTCTAAGGAGTTGCGTGTGCAAGATATCACGATTGTGCGAGAGTTTCCTGGTGTGTTTCCTGAGGAGTTGCCTGGATTACCTCCTAATCGTGAGGTGGAGTTTGGGATTGAGCTGTATGAGAACACAACTCCTGTGTCCATTACTCCTTATAGAATGGCACCTAAAGAGTTGAAAGAGCTGAAGACGCAATTGCAAGAGTTGCTTGATCGTGGTTTCATTCGGCCGAGTGTGTCACCTTGGGGTGCGCCGGTCTTGTTTGTGAAGAAGAAGGATGGCACTATGAGAATGTGCATTGATTACCGTCAGCTTAATAAGTTGACTATCAAGAATCGGTATCCATTACCGAGAATTGATGATCTTTTTGATCAATTTCGGGGAGCAGCGGTGTTCTCTAAGATTGATTTAAGGTCAGGGTATTACCAGTTGAAGGTGAAGGATGTGGATGTGCCAAAGACAGCTTTCAGGACGAGGTATGGGCATTATGAGTTCCTTGTGATGCCGTTTGGTTTGACAAATGCTCCTGCAGCTTTCATGGACATGATGAATCGTGTGTTTCATGAATACCTGGATAAGTTTGTGGTGGTATTCATTGATGATATCCTCGTGTACTCACGTACTGAGGAGGAGCATGAAGGGCATCTGAGAATTGTGCTGCAAGCTTTGTTGGAGAATCAGCTTTATGCTAAGCTGAGCAAGTGTGAGTTTTGGCTTAGAGAAGTGGTGTTTCTTGGTCATGTGGTTTCTGCTGAAGGGATTCGTGTTGATCCTCAGAAGATTGAGGCGGTGATGAATTTGAAGGTTCATAAGTCTGTTCACGAGGTTCATAGTTTCCTTGGTTTGGCAGGATACTACCGGAGGTTTGTGGATGGGTTTTCGAAGATTGCTACACCTTTGACAAAGTTGTTGCAGAAGGATGTTAAGTATGAGTGGACGGAAGCGAGACAGCAGGCTTTTGAGAAGCTTAAGGCAGCCTTGACACAAGCTCCTATCTTGGTTCAACCTGAATCAGGGAAAGAGTTTGTGGTGTATAGTGATGCGTCCTATGTTGGTTTGGGATGTGTGTTGATGCAGGAGGGTAAGGTGGTGGCTTATGCATCACGGCAGTTGAAGGTGCATGAGCGCAATTATCCTACGCATGACATCGAGTTGGCTGCGGTGGTTTTTGCTTTGAAGATCTGGAGACATTATCTGTATGGTGAGAAGTGTACTGTGTACACGGATCACAAGAGTTTGAAGTATCTGATGTCTCAGAAGGAGTTGAATCTTAGACAGCGGCTTTGGGTGGAGTTGCTCAAGGATTATGATTTGACGATTGAGTATCACCCTGGAAAAGCTAATGTTGTAGCAGATGCCTTGAGTAGGAAGGTAGCTGTTGAGTTGAGGGCTATGTTTGCCAGTTTGAGTATTTCGCGTGATGGTGGTCTTATGGCTGAGTTGCAAGTGAAACCATCTTTGGTGCAGTTGATCAAGGAAAAGCAGTTGTTGGATGATTCCTTGGTACCGCATGTTCAGGATATCGCGGAGGGTAGACCTTCGGATTTCTGTTTTAATGATGATGGAGTGTTGTGTTTTGGGAGTCGGATAGTAGTGCCCAATGATGCTGAGTTGAGGCGTGCTATTCTGACTGAAGGTCATAGTAGTCCTTTTGCTATGCACCCTGGTAGTACTAAGATGTATCGTGATCTTCGTGATGAGTACTATTGGGTGGGTCTAAAGAAGGATGTTGCTGAGTTTGTAAGCAAGTGCATGGTGTGTCAGCGAGTTAAGGCTGAGCATCAGTTTCCATCAGGTTTGTTGCAACCGTTGAGAATTCCTGAGTGGAAGTGGGAAAGGATTACCATGGACTTTGTATCTGGTTTGCCTTTGTCGCCATCGAAGAAGAATTCGGTGTGGGTGATTGTGGATCGCTTGACGAAGTGTGCGCATTTCTTGCCTGTGCATACTACGTATTCTTTGGATAAGCTTGCGGAGCTGTACATTGCTGAGATTGTGCGGCTGCATGGTGTGCCTAATTCGATTGTGTCGGATAGGGATCCGAGGTTTACATCACGTTTCTGGCAGTGTTTGCATCAAGCTTTGGGTACACGGTTGAATTTCAGTACATCTTATCATCCTCAGTCGGATGGTCAGTCCGAGCGTGTTATCCAGGTTTTGGAGGATATGTTGAGGTGCTGCGTGATTGAGTTTCAGGGCTCATGGGAGAAACATTTGCCTTTGGTGGAGTTTGCTTATAACAATAGTTATCAGGCGAGTATTCAAATGGCACCTTATGAGGCTTTGTACGGGAGGAAGTGTAGGACTCCTCTGTGTTGGGCTGAAACGGGTCAGAAGTTGGTTTCGATGCCAGCTATGTTGAAAGGAACCACCGAGAAGGTGAAGCTCATTTGTGAGCGCTTGAAGGCAGCATCTGATCGGCAAAAGTCTTACGCGGATTTGAAGCGTAAGGAGATTGAGTATGCGGTGGGTGACCGTGTATTTTTGAAAGTTTCGCCTTGGAAAAAGGTGATGAGGTTTGGCCGAAAGGGTAAGTTGAGCCCTAGGTACATTGGACCATACGAGGTGGTTGAGCGTGTGGGTCCTGTTGCGTACAGGTTGAGGTTACCACAAGAGTTGGATAAGATCCATGATGTGTTTCATGTTTCTATGCTTCGGAAGTATAGATCGGATCCTTCACATGTGATGCATGTGGAAGAAGTGGAATTGAATCCGGATTTGACCTATGATGAGGAACCAGTGAGGATTCTGGATTCGGATAGTAAGGTTCTTCGTGGCAAGACCATTGAGTTGGTAAAGGTGTTGTGGAGGCATCGTGGTGTTGAGGAAGCCACGTGGGAACGGAAGGATGACATGCTGAAGCAGTTTCCGTACCTTTTTCCTTCAGGTAAATTTCGAGGACGGAATTTCTTAAGGGAGGGAGAGTTGTAATATCCCAATTTTGGGCTTAGAAGTTTTGGGTTTGGACCGGACCGGTCGGGTTGCGGTTCGAATATAAAAGGGTGAATTTAGGAAAGCCTAGTTCGGGTTGCATTAAAAATATGGAAAAATGTCTTAAAATCCTCTTTTATTATATATAAGAGAAAGGTGAAATCAATTTTAGAAAATGAGGTTTGGAAGAGTGACATTTTGGGTTAGTGACCAAAATGTAATTTTTGAAAACTGGGTGACTGTTTTAAAAAGGATTGAAACTTTGAATCTTTAAGGAGCTATTTACCCAATAGGAGTTTCTCCAGATTTTTCTTAAATATTAAAGGATTAATTAATGTTTTAAAAATAAAAGTAAAAGGGAGGGAAAGATATTTTGGCTTTTTCAACTAACTTTTCCCAAATTCCATTTTCCTTTTCTCTCAACTTTCTCTCAACCCAAACACATTTCTCCAGCACATTTTCCCTCTGATTTTGACATCCAAATATGATATTTTAATCCTCTTTTGATCTCTAATCATCTCTTCAACAAAACCTTAGCATTTGCTTATTGGATTTTCAAGATTTTGGTTCCAAAAAGGGAGAAAACTCAAGTTTAGAGGTATAAACGTCCTTCTCCTCTAAATTCTCAGTTCTTTACTGAAATTCCCAAGTTCTCAATCCTTGATTTTTGTTTTATTAAAGGTTTTACAATTGTGTTCTTGATCTTGGCTTTAAAATGCAAGATTTGCTTTAATTTTGATGAAATTCGTATGATCTGATTGGGCACTGTTTTGAGATGTCATTTTGATGTAAAATGAATGTATAATTGATGAGAAATTGAGGTTTAATCAATGCAATCCCGGATAGGTTGATTTTCCTAAGTTTTGCTTGAGTTTTTGGTTGTTTTTGGAGTGATCTTGATGATCTGTTATAGCTGGAGGTATAAGGACGTGGTTAGATCCTTTTTGGATGTTAATTGATGTTTAAGGATGTTTAGAATTGATGGATCTTGGCTGGGTAGTGTTGTGGAGTTGTTTGGATGTGATTTCGGTTGTGTTTGGTAGCCGAAATGTGAGTGTTGATGTGAGCAGCGAGTTTAGATGTCTTGGTTGAGGATATTAATGCATGATGATGCATTAATCTACTGTTTTGATGTGTTTAAAACAGGGGAGACATCTTCGGATCCTTGTGGTGTTGATCCGGAAGCTTGATTGGTGTTTCGGCAAGTGGCGAAACGGAATCGGTGAGTGGATTTTGGTTTTCAGCTTTGAAACCAATGTTTTGAAGGTTTGGGAGCTTAGTTTAAGTCTAAGCAACTTAGCTAAGCTCAAGAGTAAGTTTTCGGAAAAACTCCCTTGTTGATGAACCATGAGTTGGTTGAATGCAATATGATTTGTTTGCATGTTTTAAATTCTGTTTTGAAAGCATGTTTTAGCATGTTTAATTGCTGAGATTATAAGCCATGTGTTGAAGGATGCTCAAGGTAAGAGATCCTTGTTTTTGAACATTGTTAAATGTGGTTTTGATGCTTAATGATGCATGATGTTTATGGCTTTGTTAAATGCTTTAAAATAGTGAAATATTGTTGTTAATGATGCATATTGGCAAGTGATGTTTGTGAATGGTTAAGAACACTATGGTGGTTAAAAGTCCATAGGTGGTTCTTGTGTTAAGAACAACATGGTGGTTAAAAGTCCATGGTTGATTCTTGTTAAGGTCACTAAGGTGGTTAAAAGTCCTTGAGTGAGCCTTGTAAGGTCACAAAGGTGGTTAAAAGTCCTTGTGTGAGCCTTGTGTATTTTAAGAACACCATGGTGGTTAAAAGTCCATGGGTGATTCTTGTTTTAAGGTCGCAAGGTGGTTAAAAGTCCTTGTGTAGACCTTGTGTATTTTAAGAACATCATGGTGGTTAAAAGTCCATGGATGATTCTTGTTAAGGACACAAAGGTGGTTAAAAGTCCTTGTGTGGTCCTTGTGAATTGTAAGATCACAATGGTGTTTAAAAGTCCATGTGTGAGTCTTATGTTGATTGAATTGTGAAATGGAAAGATTATGTTTATCACTTGTAGCCAATATGACATGTTAATAATGTGAAGCATGTATGCTTGTTTAAATGCTTTTGTGCATGGTTTAAGGTTGCTTTGATGTAAGATTTATAAAAGTGTTTATAAATGCATTATTGTGTTGTTTTAAATGAGCATTCCTCACTAAGCTATGTGCTTACGCTCTCTCTTTTCTTAAACCAATAATGCAGAGCATTAAAGTGCATTGAGGGCAGCAAGGAGGTCAAGAAATCCAAGTGGTGAACTAAGCTCATGTATGGTGAAAGTTTCTTAAACACTATTAGCTTTAGGCATTTGGCAATGGGGAACCTATGTTGATGTTTTGGGAGATGTTTTGGACTTCTTATGTTGGTTTTATGTTGTTGATGATGTTGGAACATGTAATTGGCCTTTTGGTATTTGTTTTGGTGATTTGAGGATTGCATGGTTTGCTATATAGGATTCTTGCCTATAGATTTGGGGTTTTTCATGTTTGATGCCATGCTTATGAATTGTTGATGCCAATATATTCCTTATGCATGTAATGTCTTGCTGGTATAATTTGGTTGCCTTTGGAGCATGTTTGATGGGTCAATTGTATGTTAAATCAGCTAAAATTCTGCAATCTGGGCAGCCTGTTTCGGAACAGGTGCTGCCGTTTCGGAACAGAGGGCCTGAAATGGCCTAGGCGTTTCGAAACGGGCAGGGCTGTTCCGAAACAGTTTGGCCACTGCCAGGCCCTGTTGCGCAACGCGTTTCGGATCGGTCCCACGTTTCGGAACGGATCATCCCTGTTCCGAAACACCCGACCGTTGAGCACTGAAATTGTTGGTTAAATGTTTTGAAATCCTTGCGTTTTGGTCCTGAATCTTGTTTATGCAATTGAATGAGTTTGAGATGTCCGTTTGAGCTGAAATTTGACAGAGAAGCATGAAACATGACTAATTTCATAATGGTAACTCAAAAGTTGGTTAAGTCCTTCTAATTTCCAGAATTTACATTTTGGTCCCTAAACTTGTATGTTTTGCAATTAAGTCCCTGAATGTTTTCTGAATGCGCTGATCTTTGAGTATGTCGATTGTATGAACATATCTTGGGTTAATGTGCATTTAGATAAGATTAAAAAGAAAAAAAAGGGTCGTTAATCAAGGTTGACTTTCGGGTTGACTTTGGTTTTCCCCGTGTAAACTTCTTAATTCGGGTTAATCGTCTAGGCCGGGTTAAGGGGGTTACACCTTAGAGTAGATATCCGGACCAAGTGCACAAAAGATGACATGAAGAGATTTATCATTTACTTGCATCCTTCTGCGTTCATCTTCCGTCATTTCGGCTTTCACCTTTGGGACAAGTCTTGCTTCACCATCTTTCTTCATGGGTATGTATGGACCTTCTTCAACCACATCTCACACCATGTAGTCGGTAGACTTGATGAAGAGCCTCATCCTATTCTTCCAATATGGGTAGTTATCCCCATTGAAGAATGGTGGCTTGGTAGTAGATTGGGACTCGTAGAGGTTGGAGTTGGAGGTGGATGCCATTGCTTGACTAGTTGTTGATCAAACTCTCCTAGAATCGACTCAAGAGGGTTGTAATCCTTCCAATGAGTGTAGCTCTGATACCAATTGTTGAGATGATCACACAATTGCAAATGGCCAAGAGGGGGTGAATTGGCGATAAAAATTTTGGTAGGAGATAAAGGTGAAAAATAAAATGTGACACAAGAAGTTAGAGTGGTTCAAGTTCTCCAAATGAACTCTACATCCACTACCTTAGTTCCCACTAAGGATTTTCAACCAATTCACTACTTGAATTCTTCCCCTTTTCTTGGATGAGGAGGTAACCTTACAATTTGATTAAGCTTTCTACCCAAAGATTAATCCACTCACTTTTACAAAGAGATGAATTTGGTAAACTCTAAAAGTTCCTCTCAAAGGATGAATGTTTACCCAAATACAATTTCACACTCCCCAAACTCACAATACAAGATTACAATAAGAACACAAATGTTGGGTACAAGAATTTGACAATGAAAGGCACTAGGGTTTGGATTTGATGCTTTGATGTTGCTTGTAGGTTCAATAGTTGTTGCTTGTTCAATTGCATTGAATTCTAGCCGTTTGGGTAGTTGGGATCATCAATAGAGCAGTTGAGAGCATTTTCTCGCAATAAATGCAGCTCTGCTGCCTACCGTATCGGTACTCGTAGGGAGCGTATCGATACTTGCATCAAAGAGGAAAGAGCCGTTGTGACTGAAAACAGAGCGTATCGATACACATAGAAGG
Organism: Hibiscus trionum; assembly: GCA_030270665.1. Taxonomy (NCBI): domain Eukaryota; kingdom Viridiplantae; phylum Streptophyta; class Magnoliopsida; order Malvales; family Malvaceae; genus Hibiscus; species Hibiscus trionum. The sequence goes on along the minus strand of BSYR01000026.1, from coordinate 51,051,089 downwards.
CGTACCGGTACAGTTTTAATGGGCGTATCGAAACGAAGGGTCGTATCGATACGGTGTTTGCTCACTGGAATCCCAAGTTTAGTTTTCTTAAAGATAGTATCGATACGCATACTTAGCGTATCGGTACGGTATAACAGTCTTTTAAAAATTGGGAAACTAACCAACTTACAAGTTAACGTTCGAAAATTAAATGCAAAGATTTTGCAAAGATAAGCTTATCGTATCGATACGGTTGCAAAGCATATCGGTATGGTATCATTGAAAGACTTACCCAGATGAATGTCGTATCGATACGGGGTAATACCGTATCGGTACGCTGAGTCCATTAAAATTCCAGTGGCTAAAACCCGTATCGATACGCCTAAGGGTATCGATACGCCTGGGCGTTTTTGTATAGTTTGGCTTGAAAACTCATAGGAAAAGACTTAGAAAATTTTATCATTTTAAGAACTTGTCTTGAGATATTATTTTGTTTAAAATATTTGTCAATAGTGAGACTTTAAAGAGTACTTAAAAATTTATTGTTTTGCAAATTGGTCCATAAGTTTAGATGTTATATCAAAATCAATTTTGGTTTCACAAATACCTTTAATGTGGCCTTTGGAGTTGTCACCAAATGTCACCACTCCTCCACGTTTTCGCTTTAAGTCCATGAATCTAATCTTGTCTCCGGTCATATGCCTCGAGCATCCACTATCAAGGTACCATGAATTTTGGCTTTGTGATTTGGCCTTGTAGCAATGCTCCCCCTACAAACAAAGATATTAAACTTTTGTTTTTGGTACCCAAATCATTTTGGGTCCACGAGTGTTAGCTCCCAATAGCTTGGTTCCCTTAGAAATCCAAGGTGACATAACAACAATATTATTAGATTTGAAAAGTTCCTTAGGAACCCATACACTTCTAATTTTTTTAGTTCTATTATGTCTAGGGAAGCTACTTTGTTTGTAGTTATTAGTCTTTCTCCTAGGTTGGTTTGTTTTAGATGATTCACCTTTTTCATGCTTCACATTACCAACATTTTTAAAAGACTCTTAGAGCTTGTTAAGCTCATCTAACACCTTTTGGAGTTCACTATTGCATTGAGAAAGAAGATTATTTAGGTCTACATTTTCATCTTAGAAGAATTTAAGTTCATCTTTCAAACCTAAAATCTTTTTCTCAAATTTTAAGTTAGCTTGAGAAAGTGAGTCATTTTTATCATTTAATTCCGAAATAATTTTCTTATTCCTAATGACCGACTCTTTGTATTTCTCAACTAACTCATCATAAACCTCTTGCAATTCATCATATGCATCATTTAATTCATCAAATGTAAAGTCAAAAGATGGTGAGTTAGAGGTTACCATGGAGGAATCCTCCTCAAGTGCCATGAGGAAAAGGTTGGCCACATCTTATTCGTCATCCTCGGATGACTCCTCATCACTCCAAGTGTAACCCCCTTAACCCGGCCCAGACAGTTGACCCGAATTAAGAAGGTCACACGGGGAAAACCAAAGTCAACCCGAAAGTCAACCTTGATTAACGACCTTTTTTTTCTTTTTAGTCTTGTCTAGATGCACATTAACCTTAGATATGATCACACAACATCATACTTAAAGATCATAAACATCAGAGATCAAATAGGGACCCAATTGATCAATTTACAACCTTAGGGACTAAATTGTAAATTCTGAAGACTTAAGGACTTAACCAGATTTTAAGTTACCAACTTAAAATTAATCATGTTTCATGCTTCACTGCCAAATTTCAGCTCAAACGGGCATCCCAAACTCATACAATTGCACAAACAAGTTTCAGGACCAAAATGTAAACTTTTCAAAACATTTAACTGCCAATGTCAGCCCCCAACGGTCACCCGTTCCGAAACAGGCAGAGCCCGTTTCGAAACGCGGGGCCGTTCCGCAACGCGTACCGAAACGGGGGTCTGGCAGTAGCCTTTCCGTTTCGGAACGGTCTCTCTCGTTTCGGACGCCTGGGCTGGTTTGGGGCACCCGTTCCGAAACGGTATGGACTGTTCCGAAACACCCTGCACAGAAAGCCACCATATGCATACTTAAACCTGCAATTGATCATCCAATCATGCTCCAAAAGCCACCAAACTTTACCAACATGCAATTCAACATGAAAAAGGCATACTTGCATCAACAATTCAACAAAATATCAACATACATGAAAAGCCCCAATTCAAAGGATATGCTTCCTACACAAGCAACCATTTAAACACAATACTTCCAATTCAATCTCATAAAGGTCAAAACATGTTCCAACAACATCAACAACATAAAACCATACTTGTCCAAACATATACGAATACACAAACATCAACCCGAGAGGTTCTACCCCATTGCCTTTATTAACTATAGCTATTAACCGAGACATACATCTCAAGTGGAGTCCTTCTTGAATCCCTTGCTCCTCGCTGTCCAAACTTCAAGAATCTGCATTGATGGATAAAAAGGAGCGTAAGCACATAATGCTTAGTGAGGAAAGCTCAAAACCAAAACACCATCAATGCAGCGAGCCATAAAACCTCTTTGAAAAGCAATTCGACTTGTTTACCAAGCAAAGTTTGAAAACTCCTTTCAACATCACGCTTAAAACCATGCATTGCACATACATGAAAACCAACCCTTAGTTTAGCAAACTAAGAAAACCATTTTCAAAGCACAACTTGCAAAACCAACCATTTAACCATCCCATGCATAAACACCATATGCAAAGTTAAATACAAACCTTGGAAAACCATTCCAAGCAAGAAACCCTTTAAAACCATTTACTCAATCAATCCAACACATGCACTAAACAAAGGCAACATATGAACCACAACATCATCTTCACATGCCTTTCAAAACAAGTCTCAACAAGACTCCAATGCATTAAGGAGATTTCATGCACATATACATCATTTACCAAATGATAATCAACACTTGCTCAACTTAACAAGTAAACATGCATTCACAAGCATTTAACACTTATCATGCAACCATGCATCTTTTCAAGCATCTCATGCTTCTTTATAATCAAGAACATCATATTGGCTTTCAAGTGATCAACCACATCCACTTTTCAACTCAACATCCAATCGGATACGCGGATCCCAAGCGTTGTCCCCCACGCTTCATACACACTACCAATCCAAGGTCTCCAAATGGACTTTTAAACACCATTTGACCTCACCATCCTAAGGTTCCCATGTATGGACTTTTAAACACCATACAACCTTAGCTTTCCCGAGGTTCCCATGTATGGACTCTCAAACACCATACAACCTCAACTTTTCCCAAGGTTCCCATGTATGGACTTTAAACACCATAAAACCTTGACTTGCACAAGGTTCCCATGTATGGACTTTTAAACACCATACAACCTTGACTTGCATTCACCGATTGATAGTTGTACAACATCACTAACGAGATCCGGGACACCCTACACAAGATCCACACATGGACTTAACACCGCCATTGTGATCTCAACAAGCACAAGGTTCCCATATATGGACTTTTAACCACCATATAACCTTTGCTTAACCAAGGTCCTCGAATGGGCATTCATCCTCCATTATGACCTTAACCATCTCGTTAGGATACTTGAAGGGAGTTTACCGGTTCACACTTAACCACTCCACCTCCAAGGCGACTTTATTCACGGTGCACCCAATCCTATAGCCGGCTAACTATATCCGATCAACGAACCAAGAACCACTTACATCACTTGCCAATATAACCATCTTACCACATTAGTCCAATGATTCACATGCATAACCAATATGCAAAACCATTACCACATTAGTCCAATGATTCACATGCATAACTAATATGCAAAAACCATCATTTACTACCATCAATCCACTGTTTTAAAGCATTACACAAAGCCATTGAACATCTTGCAACACCATGCATCAAAACTACATTTTCAATGTATAAAACCAAGGATCTCTTACCTTGAGCATCCTTCACATATGGCTTTCAAAACCAGCATTAAACCATGCTAAAATATGCTTTCAAAACAGAATTAAACCATGCAAAACACATGCATTGGAACCATTAAACACAATTGCTTTTAAAGCCAAATCACAACACAATTCAAGAGCGAAAATCCATTTACTTACTCTTGAGCTTAGCAAAGTTGTTTAGACTTAAACTAAGCTCCCAAAACCTTCAAACCTTGGTTTAAAAGCTGAAAACCCAACTTCACTCACCGATACACAAAACAAGGCTAGCCAACAAGCCTTCCAAGCATCCGAAACCTTCCTCACCACCTCAAATGCTCACGGATCTTCCTCCCCTGTTTCAAGCACATAACAACAGAAGATTAATGCATCATTATGCATTAAAAACACCAGCAACACAACCAAACTCGCTGCTCATCACAAAACCAACAATTCGGCTACCAAACACAACCGAAACCACCTCCAAACACTACCAAAACTTAACCCAGCCAAGATCCATCACTTCTAACCATTTTTAAACATCCATTAACATCCAAAATGATCACAAACACGTCCTTATACCTCCAGGTATAACAGATCACCAAAAACACTCCAAAAACAACCAAAAACTCAAGCTAAACTTAGGAAATTCAACCTATCCGGGATTGCATTAATTAAACCTCAACTTCTAATCAATTTAGCATTCATTTAACATCATTTTGACACTTCAAAACACTGCCCAAACAGATCACACGAAAATTCCACCAAAATCAAGCAAATCTTGCATTTTAAGCCAAAAATCAAGATCACATCCATAAAACCTTTACCAAATCATAAATCAAGGATTGAGAACTTGGGAATTTCAGTAAAGAATTGATAGTTTAGAGGAGAAGGACGTTCTTACCTCCAAACTTGAGTTTCTCCCTTTTTGGAACCAAAAAGCTTGATGAAACAACTTGCAAATTGAGAGGTTTTATTGATGTGATGATTAAGAATCAAAAGAGAGTTGAAAAGGAAGATTTGAGTGACAAAATCAGAGGAGAAAATCTGGAAAATGTGTTTGGGTTGAGAGAAAATGAGAGAAAAGGAAAATTGAGAGAAAATGGAAAGTTAGTTATGAAATAGTCAAAATGATTTCCCTCCACTTTTCATAAACTTTAAAATCAGAATAAAACCTTAAAATATCTTAGAAAAATCTGGAGAAACTCTTTTTGGAATAATAGCTCCTTAAAGATTCAAAGTTTCAATCCTTTATAAAACTGTCACCGAACTTTCAAAAATTACATTTTGGTCACTAGCCAAAATGTCACCCTTCCAAACCTCATTTTCCAAAATTGATTTCACAGTTCACTTATATATATTAAAAGATGATTTTAGGACATTTTTCCATATTTTTAATGCAACCCGAACTAGGCTTTCCTAAATTCACTCTCATATATTCGATCAGCACTTTGACCGAACCGGTCAACGCCCAAAACTTCTGAGCCCAAAACCGGGGCGTTACAACTCTCCCCCCCCCCTTAGGAAATTTCGTCCTCGAAATTTTAACCGGCGAAAAGAGAACAACAACCTTCTCAAATCACACAAGGCAACACTAAGCCCCAATCAACACTGAACACTTTCCACACAAAACTCCACCAAACCCAACACCACCACATGCTGTTCACAAATCCAGAACACTCAAAGATAGCCACAACTTGAACTTCTACACTTCCAGACTGTACACAGCCTCCAACTTCAACCATGAAGAACTTCAACTTTCACAGCCCACACCACTGTAACTCACAACTCCCAAGACTTGTTTACACAGTGACAACAACCAATACAATTCAGCCACTATGCAAACTTCTCTGCTTCCAAAACTCTTGCAACTCTCAAACCTCTTCCAAGAATCTTCCCAACAAGCAAAAATTCTTAAGCATCAACTGCTTACTTAGACTCTTCAACATAAGCTGTCATTCCTTCACATCTGCCGCTATCATTACCATAACGACTCACCAGGTCTACTCACCCACAATCCAAAATTTACATCACAACTCCAACTTAACCCCGTCAGCCGTTTCACACACCACCAGCTGACTACAAAAGAAGTTCACATACTCACAACCAGCCAACCACTTCTCACAAGAATCCTTTCAAGCAACACTGGCCTTCGATCTTTCATTGCTTAACCACCACAAGCTTGACCACAACACTTGCCTTGCCAGAACATCGCCCAACCTAAACATGCATAACAACTCCTCAACTCCTCAAAGGTTGCTAAGAACCAACACCTACCAACACAACCCTTTCACAACGACTTAAACGCTAAGCTACCTCGGCACTTGGAAACACAACCACCAAACTGCGACATCACCTAGCACCAAGGAACTACCACTTCCACTTAGCTATTCAAACCACTTGACCGATCCTACTTCAACCGGTACTCCTCACCACCAAACCACTAAACTCTTTAAGCATCAAGCACTATCCTTCTACCAACATGCTATACCACCCTCACCAATACTAACAACTAGCTTAATATTACTTCTAACCTTCACTCAGCACCAAAACAACCTCTAAAAACCCATCATCCAATCCAACCCAACCACAACACTAACAGATTCGATTAATTATTAGCGAGTGTGAACGTTGTATGCATGATTACCAACATGCCCTATCATGTCTGATGTACATGTATGCAAAACCTCTAATGTCATGCCACATGTATGCATGGACCAGCACATATATAATATAGCATATAACAATGATTTTAACTGTGCATGAATGCCAGTTCACACCCTCCAATAACATCCTCAGAATCCATCTAAGAACAACCTCCTACCTCACCTCTAACTTATCTAACTCCATCATACCATCAACCATTAACCACAAGATACTCACTAAAGCCCTCTTCACACCAAAGATGCTTCCACAACTACAACTATTACCCCAACATGCTAGCAACAAGACTAAACTTACCACGCAAGGAAAACCAACAGAAACCAAACCAAGGTAACTAGAGCAAAGATTACTTAGCAAGGTTACCTGAAAACACAACACCACCCTGAAGCTTCACCAGACGAGCTCTCTTCCTCGCGGAACCATCAACCTCCTGCCGCACCGCTGCAGCACCAGCTAACACACTAGGGTCACCACCAACCTCTAGCGGCAAGGAACCTTGGCTGTTCCGAGCCAACATCAAACAATCACGCCTCATGTGACCAACAGACCCACATTTCCAGCAATTCTCATTTCCCAAACTCTTCACAACCTTCTGCTCTTTCTGCCACCTCTGAACCTTGCCTCGGCCGTGCCCACAACCTTTCAGAGACCCTTTGGCTATTACCAAAGCTGACTTTACCCCAAGGGGACAATCACGCTTAACATGCATTTTAGAACCACAATTCCAACAAGCACTCGTGCCCCAACAACCTCCAACATGGCGCCTTTCACAACGGTCACACACAGGTAGCTGAACTTCCACTCCTTGCTCAAGCAACACTTGCTTCACCACTGTACTATCTTCACATTGCTTAACCCTTGGAAACTTCTCTCCAAGATAACTTTCACAAAAGGCAGATACAAAGAAATCCCAATCAATATCATGGATATGTGACGCCACCGCCACAGATGTCCACCAGGCACATGCATCCTCCAACATCAGAGAAACAACACTCCCCAGCTTACAAGCAAGATCACAGCCTTCCTGATCCAAGATCAGAACCACACTGGCCAACCAGGCCTCAAACATCTCCGGTGTAGAACCATGATATTACACAGCACCCAAATCCAACAATCGCTGTTTCGGCAAACCCACACATCCCACAGCCAGCACATCCACTGACTTTACTTTTACCACAACCTGAGACATTCCCAACACCTCCTGAACAACAGGTGATGAACTCTTCATCACAGAACCAGCTTCTTTCCCTTGCCTTACCACCTCAACTCCAAGCACAGAAGACTGAGACAAAACACCTCTACAGAAAGGTGAATTCCATGCCTTGACAACCTGCCCTAAGGCAGCAACCATCTCACCCAACTGCCATTCTTTCATCGACTTTGCCATACTACTAACAACAACAACATTCACAACAAAACAAACAAACCAGTTAGACCAGCTTAAAGCAAGGATTCAAACTCCAACTCCAAAATAACACAATAGCTATAATAATAAGGCAATGGGTATCCCGAATCCTCCCCTTTACATGACATAACAGGCATCACAAACATGGATAACACAACATCAAGCATATCAAAAAACATACTTTGATCATGCTTACATCAAACAGCATTCACTTACAACAACATATTATCAACATAACTTACTCACAGCACTTTCATCGTGCATAACACCAGCTCACAACATCAGCACATATCCACATAAGCTCAACCAAGATTCATAACCATAAAGCATGCTTGAAAACATCAACAACTTGCTCAGAAACATGTGTTTCAACCAACATTCAACCAACTTTCATCCACGCAACAAGGTAAACATCAACACGCATCACAACAACTTACCGTTTTCCCCAAGCATTCGCAACTCAGCTCTGATACCACCAAATGTAACCCCCTTAACCCGGCCCAGACGGTTGACCCGAATTAAGAAGGTCACACGGGGAAAACCAAAGTCAACCTGAAAGTCAACCTTGATTAACGACCCTTTTTTTTTCTTTTTAGTCTTGTCTAGATGCACATTAACCTTAGATATGATCACACAACATCATACTTAAAGATCATAAACATCAGAGATCAAACAGGGACCCAATTGATCAATTTACAACCTTAGGGACCAAATTGTAAATTCTGAAGACTTAAGGACTTAACCAGATTTTAAGTTACCAACTTAAAATTAATCATGTTTCATGCTTCACTGCCAAATTTCAGCTCAAACGGGCATCCCAAACTCATACAATTGCACAAACAAGTTTCAGGACCAAAATGTAAACTTTTCAAAACATTTAACTGCCAATGTCAGCCCCCAACGGTCACCCGTTCCGAAACAGGCAGAGCCCGTTTCGAAACGCGGGGCCGTTCCGCAACGCGTACCGAAACGGGGGTCTGGCAGTAGCCTTTCCGTTTCGGAACGGTCTCTCCCGTTTCGGACGCCTGGGCTGGTTTGGGGCACCCGTTCCGAAACAGTATGGACTGTTCCGAAACACCCTGCACAGAAAGCCACCATATGCAAACTTAAACCTGCAATTGATCATCCAATCATGCTCCAAAAGCCACCAAACTTTACCAACATGCATTTCAACATGTAAAAGGCATACTTGCATCAACAATTCAACAAAATATCAACATACATGAAAAGCCCCAATTCAAAGGATATGCTTCCTACACAAGCAACCATTTAAACACCATACTTCCAATTCAATCTCATAAAGGTCAAAACATGTTCCAACAACATCAACAACATAAAACCATACTTGTCCAAACATATACGAATACACAAACATCAACCCGAGAGGTTCTACCCCATTGCCTTTATTAACTATAGCTATTAACCGAGACATACATCTCAAGTGGAGTCCTTCTTGAATCCCTTGCTCCTCGCTGTCCAAACTTCAAGAATCTGCATTGATGGATAAAAAGGAGCGTAAGCACATAATGCTTAGTGAGGAAAGCTCAAAACCAAAACACCATCAATGCAGCGAGCCATAAAACGTCTTTGAAAAGCAATTCGACTTGTTTACCAAGCAAAGTTTGAAAACTCCTTTCAACATCACGCTTAAAACCATGCATTGCACATACATGAAAACCAACCCTTAGTTTAGCAAACTAAGAAAACCATTTTCAAAGCACAACTTGCAAAACCAACCATTTAACCATCCCATGCATAAACACCATATGCAAAGTTAAATACAAACCTTGGAAAACCATTCCAAGCAAGAAACCCTTTAAAACCATTTACTCAATCAATCCAACACATGCACTAAACAAAGGCAACATATGAACCACAACATCATCTTCACATGCCTTTCAAAACAAGTATCAACAAGACTCCAATGCATTAAGGAGATTTCATGCACATATACATCATTTACCAAATGATAATCAACACTTGCTCAACTTAACAAGTAAACATGCATTCACAAGCATTTAACACTTATCATGCAACCATGCATCTTTTCAAGCATCTCATGCTTCTTTATAATCAAGAACATCATATTGGCTTTCAAGTGATCAACCACATCCACTTTTCAACTCAACATCCAATCGGATACGCGGATCCCAAGCGTTGTCCCCCACGCTTCATACACACTACCAATCCAAGGTCTCCAAATGGACTTTTAAACACCATTTGACCTCACCATCCTAAGGTTCCCATGTATGGACTTTTAAACACCATACAACCTTAGCTTTCCCGAGGTTCCCATGTATGGACTCTCAAACACCATACAACCTCAACTTTTCCCAAGGTTCCCATGTATGGACTTTCAAACACCATACAACCTTGACTTGCACAAGGTTCCCATGTATGGACTTTTAAACACCATACAACCTTGACTTGCATTCACCGATTGATAGTTGTACAACATCACTAACGAGATCCGGGACACCCTACACAAGATCCACACATGGACTTAACACCGCCATTGTGATCTTAACAAGCACAAGGTTCCCATATATGGACTTTTAACCACCATATAACCTTTGCTTAACCAAGGTCCTCGAATGGGCATTCATTCTCCATTATGACCTTAACCATCTCGTTAGGATACTTGAAGGGAGTTTACCGGTTCACACTTAACCACTCCACCTCCAAGGCGACTTTATTCACGGTGCACCCAATCCTATAGCCGGCTAACTATATCCGATCAACGAACCAAGAACCACTTACATCACTTGCCAATATAACCATCTTACCACATTAGTCCAATGATTCACATGCATAACCAATATGCAAAACCATTACCACATTAGTCCAATGATTCACATGCATAACTAATATGCAAAAACCATCATTTACAACCATCAATCCACTGTTTTAAAGCATTACACAAAGCCATTGAACATCTTGCAACACCATGCATCAAAACTACATTTTCAATGTATAAAACCAAGGATCTCTTACCTTGAGCATCCTTCACATATGGCTTTCAAAACCAGCATTAAACCATGCTAAAATATGCTTTCAAAACAGAATTAAACCATGCAAAACACATGCATTGGAACCATTAAACACAATTGCTTTTAAAGCCAAATCACAACACAATTCAAGAGCGAAAATCCATTTACTTACTCTTGAGCTTAGCAAAGTTGTTTAGACTTAAACTAAGCTCCCAAAACCTTCAAACCTTGGTTTAAAAGCTGAAAACCCAACTTCACTCACCGATACACAAAACAAGGCTAGCCAACAAGCCTTCCAAGCATCCGAAACCTTCCTCACCACCTCAAATGCTCACGGATCTTCCTCCCCTGTTTCAAGCACATAACAACAGAAGATTAATGCATCATTATGTATTAAAAACACCAGCAACACAACCAAACTCGCTGCTCATCACAAAACCAACAATTCGGCTACCAAACACAACCGAAACCACCTCCAAACACTACCAAAACTTAACCCAGCCAAGATCCATCACTTCTAACCATTTTTAAACATCCATTAACATCCAAAATGATCACAAACACGTCCTTATACCTCCAGGTATAACATATCACCAAAAACACTCCAAAAACAACCAAAAACTCAAGCTAAACTTAGGAAATTCAACCTATCCGGGATTGCATTAATTAAACCTCAACTTCTAATCAATTTAGCATTCATTTAACATCATTTTGACACTTCAAAACACTGCCCAAACAGATCACACGAAAATTCCACCAAAATCAAGCAAATCTTGCATTTTAAGCCAAAAATCAAGATCACATCCATAAAACCTTTACCAAATCATAAATCAAGGATTGAGAACTTGGGAATTTCAGTAAAGAACTGATAGTTTAGAGGAGAAGGATGTTCTTACCTCCAAACTTGAGTTTCTCCCTTTTTGGAACCAAAAAGCTTGATGAAACAACTTGCAAATTGAGAGATTTTATTGATGTGATGATTAAGAATCAAAAGAGAGTTGAAAAGGAAGATTTGAGTGACAAAATCAGAGGAGAAAATCTGGAGAAATGTGTTTGGGTTGAGAGAAAATGAGAGAAAAGGAAAATTGAGAGAAAATGGAAAGTTAGTTATGAAATAGTCAAAATGATTTCCCTCCACTTTTCATAAACTTTAAAATCAGAATAAAACCTTAAAATATCTTAGAAAAATCTGGAGAAACTCTTTTTGGAATAATAGCTCCTTAAAGATTCAAAGTTTCAATCCTTTATAAAACTGTCACCGAACTTTCAAAAATTACATTTTGGTCACTAGCCAAAATGTCACCCTTCCAAACCTCATTTTCCAAAATTGATTTCACAGTTCACTTATATATATTAAAATATGATTTTAGGACATTTTTCCATATTTTTAATGCAACCCGAACTAGGCTTTCCTAAATTCACTCTCATATATTCGATCAGCACTTTGACCGAACCGGTCAACGCCCAAAACTTCTGAGCCCAAAACCGGGGCGTTACACCAAGTAGCAAGCTTGGCTTTGAGTTTCTTCTTCTTCTCAAAGCCCTTCTTCTTGAGTTGAGGGCACTCCGAACGAATGTGACCGAGCTTTTTGCACTCGAAGTAAATGATTTGATCCCTCTCTTCTTCTTTGTTTTCACCCTTGAAGTCCATCTTTCTTTGAATCTTCCTTCCTCGGTTGGACCTCATGAATCGTGAGAATCTTTTGACTATCATAGCCAATTCTTCTAAATCATCCTCCTCACTAGAAGTGCTTTCCTCATGTAATGAAGCTTTGAGAGCCATTCCCATTTTCTTCTTCTTTTCTACCTCTAGGTTCTCCAACTCTTTTCTCTTCCTTCTTCTTTTCTTCTTCCCTTCCTTGCTTCATTATTTCATGAGTAAGAAGAGAACCCACAAGCTCATCAAGTTTTAGAGTCTTCAAGTTTTTTTGCCTCGATGATGGCGGTTCTCTTCCCATCCCAAGATTCGGGAAGTGAGTAGAGTAGCTTCCGGACAAGTTTGTCTTCTGGGATTGTCTCTCTAAAGCCCTTAAGCCCGTTGACGATGGTGGAGAAGCGATCGAACATCTTGGACACCGTTTCGTCGGGCTCCATCTTGAAATTCTCATAACTAGATTGAGAATTTCAATCTTGGTCTCCTTCACATCATTGGTTCCTTCATAGGTGGTCTCTAGAGTATCCCACACTTCCTTGGCACTTTCAATAAAGGAGACTTTGGAGTAGATATCGGGACCGAAAGAACAAAAGAGCATGTGAAGAGCTTTGTCATTTATTTGGATCCTCTTCCTCTCATCTTCACTCATCTCGATCTTCTTCTTTAGAACCAACTTTCCTTCATCATCTCTCTTCAATGGAATGTAGGGACCATCTTCAATGACATCCCAAACCAAGTAATCGTTGGACTTGATGAAGAGGCGCATCCGGTTCTTCCAAAATGGATAGTTGTCACCATTGAAGAAGGGCGGTTTTGTAGTCGATTGAGACTCGTACATGCTAGATCCGGAGGTAGATGTCATAGCTTGATTTTTGGATGATCACACTCTTCCTAGGAACTCCTCTTGTGGTTGTTAATCCTTCAAAGAGGTAGGCTCTGATACCAATTGTTGAGTGGACCGAATGATCGATATAAACCAAGAGGGGTGAATTGGATTTTTAGACTTTTTGGTAGTGGAATTGACAAATAAAAATGATAAACAAGGGAATTTAGAGTGGTTCAAGTTCCAATCGAACTCTACATCCACTACCTTAGCTTCACTAAGGATTTTCAACAATTTCACTAATTGCTCTTCCCCTTTTCTAGGCTAAGGAGGTAACCGTTACAATACCGGTCAAATTTTCTACCCAAAATTTGACTCAATCCTCACACAAGAGTTACAAAGAAGTTGATGGCTAAACAAGTATCTCCCAATACACAAAGTAGCCCAATTACAAGCACTCAACCCAATTTGAAAGGATAAGAATGGAAATTACAATCTCACAATTGGGGTTTATAAGAAATAATGGGATTTAGGCTCAATTACTTGAATTTGATGTTTGGATGTTTGCTTTAAGATCAATAGTTGTTGCTGAAGCTTTTAGAGGTCCCTTTTATACCTCCTCATTGAATTCTAGCCGTTGTGGTTGTTGCATTCATCAATAGAGTCGTTGGGGATGTTATCTTCCCTCCATAAATGAAGTCTGCAACCACCCGTTTCGAAACGCCCGATCCTGTTTCGAAACAGACCAAAAAAAAGTCGTTGGGGTGCATTAAAGAGACCGTACTGAAACGGTCATGAACGTTTCGATACGCTAAGAGCCCGTTTCGAAAGGAGTTTCGAAACACTTTGCCACTATCAAGACCTATATCGAAACGGCTAGGAAGCGTTTCGATACGCCTTATCAACAAGTATGAAATTAGTTAAAATCAGTTAAAAACTTCAACGGTCATATTTTTGAAATCAGGTTTGAATGCCATTTCGAAACGTTTGAGGTCGTTTCGATACTATCGTATCGAAACGGGTCAAATCGTCTCGATGTTCTTAAGCCGTTTCGAAACAAAGGTTCACAGTTTCAAAACCGTTTCGATACACGTTTCGAAACACATGTTTACAGATTCAAAACCGTTTTGATACACGTTTCGAAACACAAGTTCACAGTTTCAAAAGTGTTCCGGAACGCCTAAGACCGTTCCGAAACGGTGACTCGAAAATCACTGTTTTGGCTTCAAGAACACTTAGAAAAGTTTTGACAAATTGAGTTTTTAACTTAACCATTTTCCTTTAAACATATAGAGAGGTTTGAGGACTTAAAAATTCATTTTCTCATTTTCAATTTAGTCCATAAATTCTTTAGTTATATCAAAATCAATTTATCAGTTTCACACTTGGCAAAATATTCCTTAATTTTCAATTCTTTAATAAATCTTATTATAGCTTCCAGAGCTTTCGGAGTTTATCATGGCTTTTAGAGCTTTTCAGAGTCTTTAATTCCAGGCTCACCAAGAGTTTATCAATTTCCAGGCTCACCAAGAGCTATCACAATAAATACTTGAGCATAACTCTTTTGAATTCTTTGCTTAATATATATCAATTCATATCTTTTACAGGTTTGCCTTGGACTACTCTTGGCGATGAAGAACATGAATACAAGCGATACTTAGCTCAGAGCACATAGCAAAGGATAATATCGAAACATATCAATGGGGCGTCCCCCGAGCAATAGCTTGAACAAGAGTACCAAAAGTACTGTACTAGAAGATCATTTGATCTTAATAACAAGATACCGTACTCCAGTATAACAGGAATCAACCAATAGATCCAAGGTTTTTCATTGACCAAGCAACTTAGATATCTTATCATAGTGTATCTTATCGGTCAAGTAGTCTTACTCGTTGCTTTCCTTCAATATCTTATTGCATAAGTTAAACTTTCTTACTTCTTAAGCCTTTAATATTCAAGGTATTTAACATTAGCTTTCAATCTTTTATAATGATCTTATTATTGTTTTGTTTTCAGTAAACAGGTTCAAGCTTTAACAAGTATTTTATTAATCTCAATATTAGGGACATTCCATAATCAATTATTCAAGTATAGCAAAGCATTTAACACATTTTAAATGCAACATTATTCAAGTCCAAACATGAATGGCATGCTATGAATGTATGCTCATCCTCAATTAGCTCTATTTGAGCCTTATTACACAATGTACATGCAATGCAATTCATTCACAACCAATCAATACATAATTTTAACAAATTAAACATTGGGATAACTACGCGTTACCCGAGACTCATGTGAACTAACTCACCTTTTATCCCAACTTTATGGGATACATGAATTCCACAATCTAACTTCTTTTCACACCAATCCACCTCCTAGCCTTCCTTAATCACAAATGCACCTCAAACAAGAGTAACAAACCATTAAAATCTATCTAAATTCAATCAATACTTCAACAATCAATATGATCCACAAAACAGTTCATGCACTCTAAATCTTCATTCTAATCTGTTCATATTGGAACAATTAAGATAAAACAGTTCAATAGAGATATAAAACAATCCAACAACCATCCATTTTAAAGGTAAATCAGTCCTTAACTTGCATAATAACCCAATCCTCTAATTCAAACATATTTATTTACTCAAAACAGGACATTCATAAGCACTTATTCACCCATTCATTCAAAACAGCCCCCTTCATAAGACTATGTTCATAATATCAGTCCTAAAATCATTTCTATTAGGTTATTTATTGACCAAGTTTGTTAGCAATTCAAGCTAATATATATACACCCTTTTTATTTCAATTCCAAAGGACTACAAGATAAATCTCAAACAATATATTTTCTTCAACAAATCCTTAAACTCTTTTATTAACCACTTAAAGACCCTAGATTCAATATTGTTACCACAATTGACACCTATAGTTAACATTTAAGGGCTATCCACAACCATTCAAAATAGAGTATACATATATGGCCTTCACTTGCTTCGGTTTTACACTAATTTATATACTATGACCTCAATTCATATTAAGCATGCTTAATACACCAAAACAAGGCAGTGATTAATCATCTATTTAATTTCATTCAAGTGTTTTAACCTTGCTTAAAAACAGTCCTTAATTTAATTAAAACATTTCTGTGTTTTTCAAGTACTCCAATATTGTTTTAACTATATCAAAACAGTTCCAATAAAGCTTCTTAACATAGTTATCCTCATTCAATTCATCCCAACAATTAACATATATGTACACAAACATCTCAATTAAGCTTGAGAATGAGTTGAAATGCACCAAATTTAAGCTTCCTGTCTCTAGAATTTAATCTCGGCTATCAAAGAAGGAAGAGAGGGCAGAAGAAAGATGATACTGAATGGTCTTTTCTCTCAACAAAACTCTACAATTCAATCGGTTCTCTCTTCAACAAAGGAGAACATGACTCCTTTGGTTGCCTTAGCCGAGAGAAGCATGAAGGGACTTGTGGGCATGCCCTTGATCTTTTAATTATTTAGCATGCACGACTATTCTATTGCTACATATTAAATTTGACCCCTTTTAAAAGTGGTCACCTAATAATTGTTTCCTTCATTTTAGATCACAACAATTCTATCTCACCATTAAAGGCCCTATAATAAAATTGTTCATCTAATTTACTCAGGTTCAATTTAATCCAACTCACACAATAAATTTAATTATTTTTTTCGATTCAATAAGGATTGAATTACTAGTTCAATAAAACATACTATTAGGCCGAAATTTGGGATGTTACATTGGTAATGGTATAGACGTGTATAAAAGAAAAGGAAAGGTTCTTGGCAATGCCATACAGTTGTAGGAAATGACAAATGACATCAAAAATTCATGGGAATCATCAAAGAAAAGTTGTATGAAATGGGCCAACACTAGCCGGTTAAGCCTTCCATTTTCGCTATAAGATAGAATAAGTTGGAAAGTTCAACTAAAATTTTAAGTTTTCAATTATCAACTACATGTCCGTTTAACGATATGAAGTGACATATTTTTCAAGTCAAATAAGAAGTTTTTATCATAACGTTGTGAATGTAGTAAATGATGTTAAGAACAGGAACTCGACCTTAAATTTTGAGGGAGCTAACAATAAAATTTTAAAAACATAGTAATAAAAATTTTAGAGCCATTAACTTACCTTTTTAATTTTTGGGGGAACCATTATATATAGAGCGTAACTATTTGATTCACTGTCAGTGAATTTTTTCCACAAGCGGGCTTCTAAAAACTATAAAATCTATTCCAGACCTTAAAACCCAACCACAAATACTAAACCCTAACATATTAAGCCTTAAAAACTAGGCACTTGTGAAAAACAAGTTTTTCAATACTAGTGCATAGAATATTTTCTTTTATATATATATATAAAGAGAGTTTTTTTTTTTAATAATTGAAGGACCATTAAATAAAATTTTGGAAGAGTCAATGTTCCCTTAGCTTCATAAAGGATCTATCTCTAGTTGAGAGAATTGTTCTTTGATGAGTCTCTACATTATTTGATTTAATTTAATTGATCAATAAATTGAATATCGATGATTATAAAAAAAAATCCATCAAAAGTATTGTCCAATTGAGAAAACTTGGGAAATGAAAGACAAAAAAAAATGTAAAAGATATTTTAATAGTAGAAGTTGGCCTTGGCCCTTAAGAAAAAAAAGGCCTAAATTAAGTGGGGAAGGTCTCTTCCTCGTGATTTACTAATAGCCTACACCTTGTGCAACGACTTTAATCAAGAGATTTGTTGTGTTTCCACACAAATGGCCCCATGGTCTCCACTATAATAATGGTTTGGGTTTGAAAATTGAAAACTTTGGAATTTTAAAATTGAACACAAACTTAATCCTTAAGGTTGCTAGGGTTTAATTACCAATTAATACTTCGACCCTCTATATTAGAATACTCAAGTTGTTGACAAAAGCATTGTTGGTTTAATTTTAGGAGTTTTCTTTTTAAATATAAAAAACATTTGATATGAATTCAAGGAATCATCTAGAAAAACTAACGGGTTGGTCTAAGTGGTAACCAGCTTGGTATCGCTTAAGCAGGTCAAGAGTTTGAGGTCTTGTATATGTAAAAAATTCTCGCTAAAAGACTCACCCACCAAAGTTATGTGTGCGACGTAGAGTCGGTCTAAATTAGTTAGGCCAAAACCCTAAAAAAATCAGGATGACAACAAACAAAATCAAAATAACTGACTTCATAAAACTTTATATATGCATTCAATAAATTTTAAACATTAGATTATCATATTAATTCTTTTATTTTTTTGGGTACGATTCATATTTTTTTGATGTAGTACATGTCCATTTTATGGTTCAAGTTTGAGATTTGTGACTCTATTTATTTATTTAAAAAACTAATGGTGTCTTCAAGGTTCAAACTCGAGTACTTTACTTGAGAAAGCAATGTACCTTACCGTTGCATTCAACCCTTGTTGATATCATTTTTTATGAGATTACTACCTATTTAGTACCCCACCTATTCCCGCATTCCTACTTTAGAACTCCACCTATTTTTTTTGACAAAATAATACCTACATTTCGTTTTCAAAATGGTACCCCAGCCGTTAAAAATAAACGGAAAAGCTTATGTTGATTTTTTATTATTTTTTTCAATTTCTCTCTCCTAGTCAGCATATTATATATTATTTTTTAATAATTTTATTATTTTTTAATAATATATAAGATGTTGACTAGGAGAGAGAAATTGAAAAAAAAATAAAAATAAAAATTTACATAAGCTTTTCCGTTTATTTTTAACGGCTGGGGTACCATTTTGAAAACAAAACATAACGTTAGGCATTATTTTGTCAAAAAAATAGGTGGGGTATTAAAGTAGGAATACGAAAATAGATGAGTACTAAATAGGTAGTTATCCTTTTTTTTATTAATACATCAATCTCCATAATTCATATCTTGCTTCTAGTTACTCGTACTGTTTTGTATAGTGAATAAAATGATTAATAATAACATTATAATATTTTTAGCATTATGTAAATGAATTAAATTAATTAGTCAGTATAAAGAATTTATGCACTAAAAGCTGGGGAAATGAAAATTATAGCGATTTCTGGTAAAACATATAAGAGGTACTTAGAATTTTAATAGGTTGAGTAATTAAAATATTTATTCATTTTACCTTTTATGAGTTCGAATCTTAATATTTACATTTGGAATATTTATTTTCGTTCTATTGCATAAAAACAATCTAATTTGATTTATTTTTCTTTTGTATCTTAAATGTAATTATGATTAATAAAATGAAGAATGCCTCGTCTTTTTTGGGTTTTCGCTGCACCCCATTTCTCCTCTACAGAGCCCAATAAGTTTTTTTTTTAACTTTATTTAGCGGTCGATGGTACTAATTTTGATGTTGATCGTCAATTGTCAATTTTTTTTAGTTTTTAATAAGGATAATTTTATCTTAATGACACATTTTTTATGCCTATGTGGCACGTTTATCTCTGCTTTTTAACACATTTTTTATTTTTTTCAGTCGTTTAATAGTTCTTTTATTTTATGCTTTCTCATGGCTGAATTTGACGATGTCACGACTTATTAAGATGACACTTATTTGTAATCATGCAGATCTTTTCTGTTCTAGACCCTTGGATTGAATTTGAATATGTACTTTGCGTTTGCGGATAGTTTTTCATGACGCTCGGCTCTAATTTGTAGTTCTCGGTGGTCTTTCAATAGATTAATCCCCTTTTGTGGTTCGTTTGCAGATGCAGCCAGATTTGTTCGTATCTTTTTTTTTTGCTCGAGTCTTTTAGTTAGGCTTTTGACCTTTTTTCATGTACGGTCCTTATATGATCTAAAGTAGCTAGTTTCTTGTATCAATGTTTTAAGAAAATGTCCAAATTATTGGTTCAGTTTAAGATACTAATTATAAACTTTTATTGTATTTTTAAATATTTTTTAATAAAATTAACTACTTCTATTATAAACAAACTAATTTGATTTAAAAAAATCGATTCCAAACTTTTAGGATCACTTTAATTTTTGACAGACAATTAGTTAATTCAATCAAACTTATCATAACCGCATTATTGCAAATAAATCTGGTAATATTATATTATTAAATTAAGAAAAATTCTAAAACGCTCGACGAGCACCGCTAACGATAGCACTGCTGAGCACTACTAAATTAATTTATAAAGATTAAAATTCTGAAGGACTCAACGCATATTTTTAAATTATTTAAAAATTTAAAGGTAAATTATTTAAAATAAAATATTAATTACATTATTTTCCATATATAATATTTTTTAACTTTTTTTAAAAAATAATTGGATCGAATACCAACTTTGGTCAATTTAAAAAACCATAAACCTAAAACTCTAAACCTTAAATTCAAATATTTATGATTTTGGGTTTTGGGTTTCGGTTTTATGGTTTAGTGTTTTGGTTTTAGATTTTAAGTTTCAGTTTTATGGTTTATGGGATTATGGTTTAGGGTTTTGAGTTTAAGGTTTAAGATTTTTATTTTTTAAATTGACTAAGGTTAGTATTTGATCTAATTATTTAAAAAAATAAATGAAATTATATATATGGAAAATAATTTAATTAATATTTTATTTTAAATAACTTGCTTTTAAATTTTTAAATAATTTATAATTATACGTTGAGTCCTTTAGGTTTTTAATTTTTATAAATTAATTTAATGGTGCTCAGCGGTCCTCATCGTTAGTGATGCTCAGCGGTGCTCGTCGAGCATGGTAGACTCATCTTTAAATTAATTAATTTATAAATTTTGTGATTCATTGTATTTAAGTTTTTTAGACTTTTAATTTAATTATAATTTATAAGATAATATCTTAGTCATATTTTAAATTTTGCTAAACTCAGGTGCACTTTCAAATTATGTTGTTTGAGCTCGAATTACTTAAGAGAAATAAGGTCATAAAGTATTAGTGAGACCACCAATGAAAGGAGCCAAGAGGCTCTCTCAAATTTTTTTAGTATAATTTCATTTGAGGTCCTTTTAGTTTAAATAATAGTAAAATAATATTTATCTCTTTTAGTGTTTGATTCTAACTCTGCCCTTGATCACTCAATCGGATAATAAAATTATTTATGTGAAATTATAACAAAAAATAATTTTATTTATATGATTCCGTTGGCCCCAAGGGTGGAAGCCAACCGTTTTGATGTATTCTGCTTGCTAAACGATGTGTTCTGTGGGCCAAAAGTCAACATTTGTTTCTGACCCCTTTAAGGACAAGGTTGGCTTATAGATACCCGAATTTATTATGTCGCCTTCATATTGGACTACTTCTCTTTGCTTTTGCATATATTATTAGAATATTTTAACACCTAAAAATTTATTGTATTAAATTAATTGAGTTTAATTTGGTTGATACATCGTTGTTGTAATATGTAAAAAGAAGTGAGTTTGAGCATGCTTAAACATTTTATAAGGAGTTTATTTAGTATAAACACTATATCAAATTATATGTTTAAAAATTAAAATAAATGTCTTACTTTTTATATGAAATCAGAATATTGTTATGTTGTGTTTGAATGAGAATTTTAAAATTGGCGTAATGCCAAAAAATACTTATGACGTTTGACTAAATAGTCAATTTGGCTCATATTTTTTTGAAGTAATTTAGCCCTCAACATTTTATTCTGGATCAAAATGGTCCCTCTGTGAATGAAAATTATTAGTCATCTGACGATAAACAACTTGAAATGACTTGACAGAATGACAACTTAGAAGAAAAAATACTTTATACTTTATACAATATTATAAGATTATTTTTTTACTGATGTGTCATTCTGTAAAGTCAGCATATTTGCCAATATGACACTGTTATCACGACATGCACTGCCATGTAGGTTTGACACGTCATTTCAAGTCATTTACTGTTAGTTGACTAACGTTTTTCATCTGCATAGGGGCCATTTTGACCCAAAATGAAACGTTAAGGGTTAAATTGCTTCAAAAAAATATGGGCCAAAATGATTATTCAGTCAAACATTAAGGACATTTTGATATTTTTGCCTTTACAATTTTACATATCTTTAAAATATTTTAAAATAAAGTATTTTAAAACGTAAGGATTTATAATTATTTTGTTTAGACAAATAGTTTTTTTTGATTAAAAAGGGGGAAACCATGGTTGGCCTCGTTAAAAACCTCCCTAACCTAAATGGAGGAAAAGAGTACCAACCATAGCATTACAGAAAAGCGGGAACGCCCCGGCAAATAACACAAAAAAACTAAGGCATAGGACAAACTAAATCCTCATGCAACAAAACAAATACCGCATCTGGTGGACTATCGTAATATCTCACACTATACCCATCCCAAGGGCCCAACTTAGCGAGCGCATCGGCTACACAATTAGCAACCCGCGATACATGCCGGATCTCATACTCGGACATCCTCGCCAACAAGCGATGGATCGCACCCACCAAAGAACGAGGGCCAACACTTATCGCTTCTCTTCGAATCATCTTGACCGCCTCAACGCAATCAGTTTCGACAATCACCAACCCCACATTATACTTAAGCGCACACACCAACCCTTCATGTATCGCCCAAAGCTCCGCCTCGAGAACATTACACTGCCCTATCATCTTCGTAAACCCGCTAATCCACCTCCCCATATGGTCACGTAAAACCCCTCTGCATGAAGCACGTCCAGTGCTTCGATCATATGCCCCATCGGTATTGATTTTACACCACCCATCGGGTGGTAAACACCATCTATTTCGAGCAGCAGCATCACGCCTCCCAGCAACAGCATCCCTATGGCGCGCCACAGGTAGCTGCCGTGCCCACGCTCTCTCCGCCTCACGCACCATGCGTCGGCCTTTAGCCAAAATTTCATCGACATTAGGCCATATCCCACTGAAAATCAGCTTGTTCCGTGTCAGCCAAATCAGCCATATCAAGCTACCAAATAACAGACCCCAATTCTCCATACCATTGTCGAAGACCATGCCCGGCTTCAAGTTGCCAATAATCCATTGCTCTATCGATGAGGAAAAGAACCACCCTCGGTTAGCCAATGGAACCAGACGCATCCAAAGGTCCATCACAACAGAGCAACTACGAAATAAGTGATCAAGTGTTTCCGCCCCATGTCCGCACGCCAAGCAATCTGTCGTGTCCGCAAGGTGCCGCCGAACGCGTTCGCTATTGGTTAGCACCCGACCTTTCCACACAAGCCATAAAAACAAGTGAATCCGCTGCGGCCCCATGAAAGATTTCAAATGCTTCCAAATATGACACTCATCACCCACATCATCCGAACGAAGCATTGTATAAGCGGACCTTACCGAAAAATTCAGTGTCGTACTCCATCGCCAACCAACTTCATCCTCAACGTCCGCCACATTAGGAGGCTTAACAGCAGCGATGGCGTCCATGATGTCCCTCGGCACCATGCGCGCAAGACGCCCAAGATCTCACTGCTCTCCTGTCGTGGTCATGTGCGCCAATGGAACAAAGCACAGCTGCTGGTCGAGAGGAATAGCAGCTATATTCGCTAACGGACCAGCATCTCGGAGCCATCGATCGCGCCAAAAATCAATGCACTCGCCGTTACCCACCTTCCACATTAGTCCATCGCGAACATCCGGCCAAACCGATACCAAACTCCGCCATAAATGAGAAGCGCCACACCTAGCCAAGGTATCCGGAATAAGAGTGTTGCACTTATACTTCGCACGGAGGAAGCGGACCCAAAGTTGCGTATGCTTAGCAACTAAATTAAACGCAACTTTCATAAGGAACGCGTCATTTTGAGCACATAACCGTTTAAATCCCAAGCCTTCAAAAGGTAACGGCTTACACAAATCATCCCAACTTAGCAAGTGCACACGTTTCCTATCCTCACCGTGACCCCACACAAAATTCCGGATTAAACGCTCGATTTCCTCACATATTCCCACCGGCAACTTCGTTGTTTGCATAGCATAGTACGGTAGAGTAGACAAGACCGCTTTAGCAAGCGTAACACGGCCCGTAAATGAAAGGTATCTCGCTTTCCATCCTGACAAGCGATCGCGCACTTTTTGAATCAAATAATCATATGTCGACCGAGTAACCCGACTATGTAGAATAGGCACTCCAAGATAACGTCCAAGATCCGACACTTCCGAGAAGCCAACCACTGCACTTAACTCTCTTCGCATATCAACACCCACATTCTTACTAAAAAAGATATTAGATTTCTGAACACTCACCTTCACCCCTGAATATCTACAGAAATCAATAAGCACTTCCTGAATCACATCTAGCTGCTTTGCCGATGCCTCTGCGAAGAGTACCATGTCATCAGTAAACATCAAATGAGAAATTACTGGACTGTTCTTAGCTGTACAAAAGCCTTTCCACATCCCCGATCTCACTCGCAGATTAATCGCCTGACTAAGACGTTCCATACATAAAACAAACAGATACGGTGAGATAGGGTCCCCTTGCCGGATACCCCTCGTAGGCGTAAACTCCTCCGTAACTGACCCATTCCACACAATCTGCG
Organism: Hibiscus trionum; assembly: GCA_030270665.1. Lineage (NCBI taxonomy): Eukaryota > Viridiplantae > Streptophyta > Magnoliopsida > Malvales > Malvaceae > Hibiscus > Hibiscus trionum. The sequence continues at coordinate 51,026,095 of BSYR01000026.1, read as the reverse complement.
TCGAAGCGCTAGACACACAACCAAGAATAATATTACGAATACCCGATGGAATCCCGATATCCTGTAATGTATCATCAATGAAACTCCACTCCAACCTGTCATACGCCTTCTCCAGATCAATCTTTAAAGCCATCCAACCCCGTTTCCCTGCCTTACGTTTCATTGAATGCACTATCTCCTGGGCAATGATAATATTGTCCGAAATCGCACGGCCAGGCACAAAGCTAGTTTGGCTCTCCGAGACCCAATATGAGAGGAAAGGTTTTATTCGGTTAACCACAACCTTGGTTATAATCTTATACATAACCGTGCATAGGCTAATCGGTCTAAACTGACTCATCGATTCTGGCGAAGCAACTTTGGGTATCAACACCAAAAGAGTTTTATTAAGAGAAGCAGGGATCGGTTCACCACTAAAAATCCGTCGTACACACTAACAAACACTGGGTCCCACTATATCCCAATTTTTCTGATAAAAACCTGCCTGCAAACCATCCACACCCGGTGCTTTCCACGGCCCCATATCAAATAACGCAACCCTAATTTCCTCATCCACCAGCGGTGCCGCCATAGCACGCCACGCATGATCGGACATGGGCAGAAAAACACCCCTAACCGAATATCGCCCTTTGCATCTTGTATCAGCTGTGAAGAGATTACTATAAAAATCAATCGCATGTTGATGCAGAACTCCCTGATCAGAACTCCAACTACCATCACTGAGCTTGAGGGCCACAATTGCGTTAGCACGTCGACGCGCCATAGTCGAAGCATGAAAATATCGGGTATTTCTGTCCCCCGATAAAATCCACTGACTTCGCCACTTTTGATACCACAAAGACTCTTCCTCCTCCAAGATTACGTCTAACTACTCACGCAGCTTATATCTCAACTCAACCAAATAGTCAGATGCATGCCTCCTTAACGCTCTATCGATACCTCTGATACGGGCTAGCAAACGCTTTTTCTTACGGCCGATATGCCCAAAGTCCTCCTCGTTCCAATGTTTAACCTCAGCCTGGAACCTATGAATATTATCCCATATCGGATCATTAGTATCCCAAACAGATTCCAACAAAGGTCTGAAGTTCGGATGCTCCTGCCAAGCCGCCAGAAACCGGAAAGGGCGCGAACCCCCTCATCCCGGGAACTGCCCGGAAGCACAAGCAAAGGGCAATGATCACTCCCCACACGGTCCAGGTGAACCACCAAAGACACAGGAAACTCCTCAAACCAAGCCATATTAGCCAAACATCGATCAATACGCTGGAACAGATCACCCTTAGACCAAGTAAACTCATCCCCCTTATAATCCATTTCAATTAGAATCGCCGAAGTAATGAAATCCCGAAACAAAGAACTAACGCCTAGCGCAGCACTCGAACCCCTCCATCGCTCCTCCTTACGGACTATAGCATTAAAATCTCCTCCCAAGATCCACAGATAATCATCCCCGGGATTTAAACAAGATAACTTATCCCACAAGTGCCGGCGAACACTCACATTAGGACTTGCATAAACCGCAGTAAAGAAAAACCATTTGGTACCATTCTCCTTCCTAAACTTCCCATGCACAAACTGATTAGAAATAGAAAGAAACTCTACATCAGAACCATCGCGCCATAAAATCCAAATACCCACACTAAAGCCACGAGCTTCCACACGAAACGAATTAGGAAAACCAAACCTCTGCACCACTCTATCCGCTTCCGCAAAACTCACTCTCGGTTCAAATAAAGCAACCACCTGTGGATTGTTAGTTCTCACAAAATTCTTAAAGTGACGGCGAAATTCAGCACTCGCCGCACCCTGAGTATTCCAGAACATTAGGCTATCCATCAAAACAGCAAAAAAGAAAGGAAAACTTACTAAGCAGAATGATAGTTCTCCTTCCCAACACTCGATGCCGCAGTCGAATCCACACACACAGTAGTTTTCTGGACGTCAATCTTCTGCATAAGTTGAGCACTATTTCCAGCACTCGGCTCCTGGATGTTATCCAACTTTGCCGAAAGTAACTGTACCCATTCTGTTAAAACCGGACGAGGCGGCACTCGCGACTCCGTCTTTTTCGAAACCTTCAAGCTTTTCTTATTCACCGCTTTTATACCCGCTCCTCCCTTTCCCGGACTAATACCATGTCGCAATCGTGCCGTGGATTTAAAATCATCACGCCCTTCACTGATAGAAATAGCACGATGGGCTCCTACAGCAATCCCCGACGAATGCACAACCGTGCTAGGCTCAGCACTTCCGACTGACGGGACGACTTGCATCGCGCAACTCGTGGGTTCCTCTAAACCCTTCCGCACCACCATCTCATCCACTGGCCTTGACGGACCCTTCATCGATGATGCATCGACAACCCCTTCGCGAGCCACTTCTTTTCCTTTGCTGCTCGAACCAACCGTACTTCGCACTCTCGGCGCATCCACGTCCAATATACCCCCACTGGTTATATCAACAGCTGTACTAGACGATGCAACCGCCAAGTTCTTCCCCTGCTGTGCCCGTTTCACCACTGTCGGCCTGCCCATTGCCGGTCCCCGTGGCTTCTCGGCACCCGCCATGTCTCCCATACGCATACCATCCTCATCCGTTAAACCCTGCAAGGCCTGGAACCGTGAACCACTATTCCCTTCACGAGAGCTCTTGGCTTTCGGTCCACTAAGCTTGGGACTACGCCGGCGATACCTATCAACCACCATCCACGGCCCAAAGAGGGTATCCTTAGTCACCACCTCCTCAGACCTTTCCAATGGAACATGTTTAACCTGTTGGTTCCCCTCCGTAATGCCCTCGTCCGTGGCATGCAAGCCACACATATCCTGAGCATGCCCATACCGCCCGCATTTAAAGCAAATTAAATTAAGACCCTCATATTCCAATTTTTGGACAAAGCCGTCGATACCAATACAAGACAACAAGAGCTTACTAAGATCAACCGCCACCGCTAACCGTACAAACCGTCCACGCTCGCCCATCGATGTGCTGTAATCAATCTTAATAACCCGACCAATAACATCAGCAATCCTCCGGAAAAGAGCCTTCGAGTAATACCGGTACGGCAAACCCGGTAAACGAATCCATACCACAACTTGGGAAGGGTGTTTTTCTGCTGTCGAGAAATTCCGCGACCATGGTTGTACAGTTAGATAACAGCCAAACATAGTCCATGGTCCGCCCGTCAGCACTTTCAAATAATCTTCATCCGATTCAAATTTGACTAAGAAATAATTATTAGCCAAGTCGATAACCTGGAAATCCTTTTCTGTTTTCCACAGCACATGCACACGATTAACCTGAGTCCTATAACCAATCGAACGGCCAAGAGGGCGAACAATAATAGCGCGTTTCATACTGTCATCAATCCTTGAATGAACACGTTCCGAGAAGGTAATTTTAGGGAAAATACCACTTCGATCGATCACAAAATCGGTATCCAAAACCTCCAAACCTTCATCCATGTCCCCCTCGGTCGCCTGACCGCCGGCCACGGCTCCCACCAGAGTTGCTGCATATGACTGGCAGGGACCATGTTCAACCTCTTCCTGGACGTCTATCGCCACCGCCTCCACGCCGTCGTGCGCCACAGCCCCATCAGCGGGATCAGACGGTAAGTCCGCTGCACCCACTTGCTCCCTATCAGATTGTTTTTCCATCGTTACACCATCCCCTCGTCCCTGCACCGGCACCTGCCCAATCCCATCCGCCGTCTCTTGTGGCTGCCCGCCGGGATCCGCCGGCGGCTGCCCATGCTTCTCCGAGATTTTTGGAGGATAATTGAAGTTCATACTAGGGTTTCCGGCTTAAATTTTAAATAAAAAAATTTGTTTAGACAAATAGTTATGTTAGAAAAAAAGTTATTGTAATTTTATGTTTAGAAAGTAATTATAGAATAAAATTAAGTTTATTAAAAATAAATACTATAAAAATGTAATATGAATATCATTAGATTCGTATAAATATATAATTAGTTTTAATAATATAAACTATAAAAATATACATTAGAATTAAATTTCCTATAATTTACTATGATTGATTTTGCTAGCAAGCATTCGAAGAACACTTCTTAAGATTATCGTATTACTATAATGATACATTGAAACAATAAATTCCTTCAGGTTTTCATTGCCATATATGCATTTACATACATACCATTCCCTCCTACGTTAGAAATGCGTTAATCCAAGAATTAAAATAAATAGTAAAATATAAACCTTCTAGTAGACATAAAGTTATTGTAATTTTAAAATTGAATATAAAATAGATAAAAAAATATCTGAAATAAAAATTGAATATAAACAATATTTGTTATGAATATTTATCTATGTGGATGTCTATCATGATTAGAATTTTATCTAAGGAGTTTGATTTATTTATTATTAGGAATATTATCTCTATTAATTAGAGTTTAATGTATTATGTACTTCTTATGCCTATAAATAGATGATTCATTAAAGGCATTGTACACAATTCTATTTTTGAGAATAATACAAATCTTCCTCTTTCTCTCATCTCTTTGTTCTTCTATTCTTGTTCTTTGTTCTTATTATTGTTCTTTACTATTTTATTCACAACACGTTATCAGCACGACTCTAATCAATTGAGGTCTTCATTGTTTGAATCCAAAAGAAGTTATTGGAAAGAATTCGATTCTAGGATAAACCAAAGATAAGTTTTTTTTCCTCTCTTCATTTTTTTTAAATTACCGATTGTCTATTTCTTTATATTTTAACTTTTTTTTTGAAAAGTTTGGAAGTTTGTTTGATTTTATTCGAACATTGGAAAGAGACAAATTTGTGGCTTCTCACAAACCAAAAGACAGATCGAAAGAGACGAAGAGGTTGCGTTTGATGTAAATTACGCGTGTTTTCTCTTGTTCCTAAAAGGGTTAATTAGCGGTATGCTTATTCATACTTTTACTTATATGATTATATTTGATATTTTTCATATTATTATTTATGTTATTTTATTTGGTAAAAGTTACTATTTTTAACCTTGTTTTGAGTTTTACATGATATGCTTAAATGACTTGGAAAGAGATGTGATATAAAGGGACTATGAGAAGCTATCTCGGTCATATGTTATGTCTCCATTGTCCACGAGAGAAAAATCAATATCGGTAAATTTTAATTTTAATTTTATTTTTATTCTTTATATTATTATTTTAAAGTGCGATAAATCATGATGATTTTGAATTTACAAGAAGATTATTATAAAGTCTATATTTACTCGAAAGTAATATTTCTTCTTCGTCGAAAAACTCGACCATAGATTTCTCCCAATTTCAAGTTACGAAAATTCGTCTTGATCCAAAAAGTTTTATGGGAGGCATTCCCTGAAGTGAAATGCAAAGCATGATGTTTATTTCATGTGATTATCAATGATGGGGCATTCCCTGAAGTGAATGCAAACATGATGTTTATTCCATGCGATTATCAATGATGGGGCATTCCCTGAAGTGAATGCAAGCATGATGTTTATTCCATGCGATTATTGGAACTGTTTCATTCCCTGAAGTGAATGCAAACATGGTAAATTATTATTCAATTAAAGACATAATTTCGATATAATCCAAGTATATTGGCTGCACATCCCGTTCTGCGAGGCTACTGGTCTCAAAGGAGGTTTTTAAAGAATCTTGTGGACAGGTTTAACAATGCCGCGTACGAGGATTAAATCTTTGTTCTCTGTGATAAGGATATGTGAAAAAAAGTTTCAAAGGCTCACTGGCTCTACTCCATTCCCTGAAGTGATTGTGAGATTATATTATGGAAGGAATAAAAAACCACATTAAAAGTTGTGGTCGTGGTTGAGGCTATGAATATACACATGAAAAATATAGTCATTTTAAGAATACTTCTACCCGCTGGTAGCGAAATTATAAGGATGACAAGAGTGATAAAGATCATTCTAAGGAAGTGAAATCCTTTTACCAATGTGATGTTATAAACCATTGGTTTCGTACTTGTCAAATGTCAAAGTATTATGAACTTTATCCATAATCATGAATGATAAATGAAATAAAATATAAACAAAATTTGTTTATGGCGAAAATAATTATGGCGTTATTGGTCCAACTCAATTGGATATTGTTAATTTTCTCATAACCCTTGAAGGGAATAATTTACCATTTATTTTATTTCCCTTATAACCTCTAACAGGAATAATTGATTTTTTTTATATTTTTTATGTTAATTCGTTTTATTTATTATTTATTTATGTTAGTTTGCTTTATGTTTATTTATTTCGATATTATTTATTTACGCTTTATGTTAATTTATTATTTGAAGAATATAATTACTTCCGGAATAAAATATACAATGAGTTGTGGCTATTTATGCCTAGAATTATGGCTATTTATGCCTAGCAGATAATGCAAGTACTCATATTGTACTTAAGCATAAGAAATATTTTTCCCATTTAAATGCAAGGGGAAATATGAGTAATATTTCTCAAAGTACTAAAATATCAATGCTTCGGAAGAGTACTTGAAAGTTTATCTCTGATAGATAATCGACTTGATATGATTTGCTATATTTTATATTTTTCATTCCTCGAAGTGAATGATACAAAGTACATATTTTCATTACCCGAAGTAAATGAAATAAAGCACATTTTGAAAGGTGCATAATTATGCATTTCTCGGTTAAAATGCAAGGGAATAATGTGAGTACTATATCCGGAAATACTAATATCACAAAAGGCTATGGTTGAGCAAATATGTTATTGTCAAATGGAACTTTATTCCATATTCACAGTGCGTTATACTTGTCAAAATCATAAAGAGACTTATTTAATTTTAAAGATATTCATGGTAATGGATATCATATTGAGACCATTAGTCGATGGGATGTTGACTATCTCAATATTATGAGTATAAATCAAGGCAATAATAAAAACTTGAAAAAGTTATATGCACTGTCGTCCATAGTGTACTACAATAGAATTAGCACAAATTGAAGCTCATGCTATTGTGAATCAAAAGTTTACTGATAATTTTATTATTTGGCAATGACCGGTTAGACCATCCCGGTTCAATTATGATGCGAAAATTTGTTGACACTTTCATGTGGTAATTTATTGAAGAGTTGAAATTTTCTTCAAAGTAATGTTTTCATGTGATACTTGCTATCAAAGCAAACCGATTATTCAATCATCATCAGCTATGATAGATTGCGAATCTATTAATTTTTTTTCTAGAACGGATACAAAGGTGATATATGTGGGCCCATACACCTTTCTTACAGTCCATCTAGATATTTTACGATTTTAATTGATGCATCAACTAGATGGTCATATGTATCCTTGTTACTAATCCGCAACTTGGTATTTGCGAGGCTACTTGCTCAGTTGATAAAACTATGAGCACATTTTCATATTACTTTATAAAGACAATTGGTCTTGATAATGCTGATGACATGTCATTTTATATGTATTATCACTAATTCGCATCAAGCCAACAAATTATAATAAGTTCTCCCCATTATAAATGGTTTTTGGTCAGGAACCAAATATTTCTCATCTTAGATTATTTTTAGTGTGCGGTATATGTTCTGATTGCTCAACCACAACGCACAAAGATGAGTTCTTAAAGAAGGTTGGGAATATATGTCAGATTCAAATTTCCCTTGATAATTAAATATCTTGAGCTTCTCATAGGGAATTTATTTACAACTCGATTTACTGACACTATCATTTTAATGTGTCAGTTTTCCCAACGTTATGGGGAGAAAATAAAATAGCTGGGAAAAGAAATAAATTGGAATGAATTATCATTATCTTAGTTTGATCCACGTACTCAACAATGTGAACTATAAGTTCAAAGGATAATTCATTTAGCAAATCAATTGTCAGATGATTTTGCTGACCCTAATAGAGTGACTAAGTCACATATACCAGCTATGAATGCTTCGTTTAAATTTAATGTCCCGGAAGGACAAATTCTAGTTGCTAATGAGTCTAACTTACGCCTGTAGAGTGGTAGACAAGTAGGTTCCAAAGATAAAAATCCTCAAAAAACAAGGAAGGGAGCTATAGTTATGACTGTCTGATCAAGGAATCAATGAATTATGAAAATCTCAAGAAGAGATTAAAAGGTCTCCAATAGAGGCATTAACATGACTCAGGTACCTGATAATAAAGAGATCTCAATAGATTATGTCATGTCTGGTAATAAATAGAACTGAAATCAAATCGACGTCGATAATACATTTGCATGCAATATAGCACTAAAGATTTTATTTGATGATGTGGATCATGAATCATTGTCAATTGGACAATGTAAACAAAGAAATGATTGGCCAATATGGAAAGAGGAAATTGAGGCGAAACTAAGATCTCTTTCGAAAAGAGAAATATTTGGGCCTATAGCCTGTATATTGAAATGTGTAAAGCTCGTGGATATTAATGAGCCTTTGTGAGAAAGAGAAATCAAAAGGAGAAATCACGAGATATAAGCTCGTTTGGTTGCAAAGATTCTCACAAAGACATGAAATTGATTATAAGGAAAATATATTTCTCGGTGGTGGATGCAGTTACTTTTAGATAGTCTGACAATAAATGAAATAACTCAGTTTCCGCCTAATGGATGTTATTACATCTTATTTGTATGAGCCTCTTGATAACAACATTTACATGAAGCTTCTAGAAGGATTTAGACTGTCATAAGCAGTTAATTCAAGTTCTCGAGAACATTATTCAATTATATTAAATATATCTTTTTATGGATTAAAATATTTTGGACACATTTGGTATAATCGCCCCATTGAATACTTATTAGCGGAAGGCTATAAGAATGATTTAATTTCCAGAGCATTTTATTAAGAGGTTTAGCTCTAGATTTGTCTTTGTTTTTATTATGTATGTTGGCGATTCATTGAGACTCATGAAGAGATCTCCTTAATAATGGAATCTTTGTGCAGCAATCGGCAAACATAGAAAAATGTTTAAAGAGACTTTACATGCATAATGCATATTTGTTGACCACTATTTGGTTGCTAGGTCTCTTAATGTAAACAAAGATCCATTCCGCCCTCGAGAAAAAGGTGATGATATTCTTGGTCTAAAAGCACCATATATACATTAATTGATCTGGAAGCATCGTATCTTGGTTGGTCTAGAAATATTATCTAAGTGCTACGAGACCATTGCCTTTAAATAATTGCTATGCATGAGGCAAAGCCGAAATATGTGTTTGGCTAAACATATCCAGAAGATATGTGAATTGCTTTCACAAGATAAGATGCAAGCTATTTTATGTAGAGATAATGCAGAATTTATATCTCAAGGTGGATACATCAAATGTGATAAAACGAAACATATCTCTTTAAAGTTTCGTCCCTCATGATCTTCAGAAGAATAGTATTTGATGGATCATTTCAAGCAATAATTTGGAAGATTTATCCACTAGTGCATACTCTATTTCAACATTTGAAGATTATATTCAAGATTGAATTATGAAGATTCAAAGATCTTATGTGATATTTTTATGAGGGGGAGTAAATACGTGTTGCACTCTTTTTCCCTTAACCAAGGTTTTGTCCCAATGAGTTTTCCTGGTAAGGTTTTTAATGAGGCAACATGTTATGCGTATTAAAGATGTGTGTACTCTTTTCCTTCACTAATGATTTTTTTCCCACTGGGTTTTTATCTTAGTAAGGTTTTAACGAGGCACATTATCTTCATAGACATCCAAGGGGGAGTGTTATGAATATTTATCTTTGTGCATGTCTATCATGATTAGAACTTTATCTAAGGAGTTTGATTTATTTATTATTAGGGATATTATCTCTATTAATTAGAGTTTAATGTATTATGTACTTCTTATACCTATAAATAGAAGATTCATTGAAGGCATTGTACACAATTCTATTTTTGAGAATAATACAAATCTTCATCTTTCTCTCATCTCTTTGTTCTTCTATTCTTGTTCTTTGTTCTTATTATTGTTCTTTATTATTTTATTCACAACAATATTAAAATTATTTACTTGTAGTAAATATAAAGCCATTAGGAGGAAACAAGTTAAGGCATGTAGCTACATAGTATCTTTAGGACAGATTTTCGGTCACTCTTGTAGTGCTTGAGAACGCCGGTCGTCTGTCATTCAGAATATAACTAAATGATCAACTACTGTAGCACGTCTGAAGAGATATGAATTGTAACCTTGACTTCTTCTATCACTGAAAACTAAGTTGAAAATAAAGAGACTAGTTTTCATTTGTGTTTTAACCTAGTAGGTTTAACACGATATTTATATTGTTTCACATAGTGAAATATTAAAAAAAAATTGACCTAACGGAACATTTAATATTTGAGAATCAATTACCCTTTAAAAAAACAACTTTCAAAATTATTGTATGAATTAAAGGAACCCTTTAATATCTATCCTTTTAATTCTAAAATAAAATTTAGAGAAGTTATACTTTATGTGAGGAAAAACTATTTAAAATTTGGGTCAAAAAATACGCAGACCCACAAAGGTCTGACCAGTTTGAACATTCGCGTTATCCACATCTGTTGCAAATTTACTAATAAATAATCGATTCCACGGTTTCCCTCAACAACGGTTGCATCAATTTCTCATTCAAAGCTCTAAAAATATCGATTTTATTTAATATTCTATATACATACATGTTATTCTAAGAATGAAAAAAAAACACCAAGGGGAAAGATTCTTGCAATGAAACCCACTATATATATATATATCATTAGGAAACTGCAACACCAAATTTATCTGTGTTCCCATTCAATAAGCAAAACTTGGAAGGCTTAGGCTGGAAATTTCTCCTCCTTTGCATGTCATGGCTTGATGGCTTGATGATTTGGAACAGAAATGCCTTGACGGAATTAGCTTTGGTAACCATGGTTGTTTGCCAATGAGTCGGTGGCACTCGAACCGCCTTGGTCCGACCGGGCGACCTGTTGAAATTCCTATGCAGGCTACACCTAAAGGACCCCGGGTGTGAGGTAGCGGCGCATAGGCATCTACGGGGTTGTGACTTGGAGTTTGATGATGCAGGCTTTGAGGCCATGGATGGGGAGGTTGGTTCAAACAAACTTTGAGCAATCCGGGGGAAAAGGGATATTAATGTTGATAGTTTCGCTTGTTCCTGTGGGTAACCTTCTCGTTGTTAGAGAATATTGTGGTTTTATAGCTTTTTGAGAAATCTTGTATGTATGTATTTCATTAACAACATGATTTTTACTCGTAATTTGGGTGAATTAGTGATGACTCGTGTCATAGCTTAAAGAGACGTGAGTCATTAATCTCATATAAGAAAAAAAAATCTTAAAGCATAAAAATTATAATACAACATATTCAATCATACATATTTTTTAAAAGATGGTAATGATTACGTGACCCATGCATGTGGATTGGGTTTGGCTTCTACTTGATGTTGTTACATTGACCTCAACAATATCGAGAGTTGAGCCTATTCAAACCTTTAAATAGAGAGTAAAGTCTTTTTGTATTATTTTTCATTTATAAGAATTAAATTCAAAATTTTATTTAAAGAATTATCCTTTTAGTTGTAATTCTTTTATAATAATATTTGTTCATATTTTTTTAACCCTTTAAAAAAATACGGCTAAACATTGACATTTGAGGTCGAACTCTAACAAGAGCGGTTATGGGTTCCTTTCTTTTAGTTGTAACTTGTAACCATGCCCTCTCAAGCTGCCCAATTCTCATTTAGATATTGAGAGCCCATAGAGCAATGAACTGTATGACCGATGAAGGCTCTTTTCTGGGTAATTGAATTTGATCGAATAATAGGATTATTCCTTGAACATTTCATTTTTTATATTTTGGACATCAACAATTCCCTTCTTCTTTTTTTCTTGAAATCTCGCATTTATTTTCAAGGCAACAAAATATGGATTTTTAATGGAATTGTAGTATGTATACCTAAGCATGATTAAAACCATAAGATTTTATAATTATCGATTGATTTAGTAAATGGGGTGGTGGTTATTTTAAATAAAGTTCTTTCTATGTTTTTTTTTGATAATTTTTTGTTGTATTATCCAAAGTAACAACAATTGTTGTTACAAGAAAACATATAAATAGTTCTATAGGTGCAGGGGCGGAACTAAAAATTTATAAAGGGGGGACCAAAATGAAATTTAAAAAAATTAAAAATTTATGAAGGAGACCAAAATGAAATTAAAAATTTTGGCGGGGGGCAAACTAAAAATTAGCAAATTTTAAAGGGATTATAGAGGTAATTTTACCTTTTTTCTAAAAAAAATTTATCTTATTCCTAATGAAAAAAAAAATTGGGGGGGACCATACCCCCTTAAACCCCCCCTAAGGTCCGCCCCTGTATAGGTGATTAAATATCTCATTTCGAGTATAACTGTACAATAAACATATCTTTTTTATCTATGTTTTTTTTTTTCTTAACAGACGAATTCGAAATATCTCTTGTACAATATCAATAATATATGTGACATTCTGAGCAGTTTAAACAAAAACACTACAAACAGTCTTTCTAAGTTTTTCATTCGTAAGAATTAAACTTAAAATCTTATTTAAAAGATTAGACTTTTAGTTGTAATTTAAATATACTAAAACGACACTTAAATTACAAAAAGAAAAAGGAAATTCCTACTAGTGGCATTGACATTTGAGCTGGAACTCTAACGAGGGCGGTTACGGGTTCCTTTCTTTCAGTTGTAATCATGCCCTCTGAAGCTGCCCAATTTGATCGAATTAAAGGATTGTGCCTTGAACATTTCACTTTTATTATTAAGGCCAAAAAAAATGGATTCGGTCGTGGATGGCCCATTTATTTCTGTGCCAAGGAATGTTACAGCAGTTGGCAGCTATGCAACGACCAGCCCAAGAAATGAGGAGCCACGTAGAAGCAGCAGGGAGAAAAGGGCACCCAAGAATTTAACCAACTTTGTCCGTTTTTAAATAAGAGTTATAAATAATGGTGTGAGTTGTATGAGAAAGGCATGAAAAATCTCTGGAAAACTTTCCAAACTTCTAATCTGAATCTTCTTTTCTTCCTCACCCCGTCTAAACTTCTATTTTCCCAAACAAGAACACAACATTTGGTGCTTTCATTGCTCTTACCACCATGGTAAATCATTCGGACTCCATTAAAGCTCTCCAGGATACTTCCAGCCGCCATGACCAGACGTTGACTTCTCTTCAGGCTTTCGCAAACGACCAGAAGCTTTGGAACGCCTCCACCCAAACTACGTTGAGCGAGATGGCCCAGAACTTGCAAACCATCTCCGAGCACTTGGGAATTTCTGCCGCATTACCTGGGGGTGGTGACGTGACCAGCGATAGTGCAGTCGAGTTACCATTGTTTACGGGTAAAGATCCGGAAGAATGGCTTGTTGCGGCGTATAATTTTTCCGATTTCTACGGTACGGCTGATCACCACCGTGTCACCATGGCTTCATTCCGTATGGATGGCATGGCACGCAAATGGTTTCGTTTGATGCAACGCCAACGATAGCTTATTGGTTGGAATCATTTGGCGGATGTAATCCACAAGCGTTTCGCGGTGATGGAGATTGAATCGTCGGAAGGTAAACTTTCCAAGCTTGTACAGACATTGTCGGTTGCTGATTACCGTCCCAATTTAAGGATTTGGCTCTGCGAACCTCCAACTTCTCCGATGAGTTTTTAACTCAGTGTTTTGTCTCAGGTCTTCGGGCTGATATCAAAAATAAGGTTTTGAGCTACCGTTCCTCGTCCATGATTGAGGTTTCTGCGTTGGCGCGCTTCCATGAAGCTAAGATTACTGAGAAACGACAGTTTAGTCGCAGTTCGAGGTTTTCGTTTGCCACCAATATTGCCTTCTCCCACTGCAACCCCCTAGGTCCTCAAATTCAACCTGGCCATCCCCCTCCACTGGATCTTCCGTCCAGGTCTGCTTCTGCTCTTCAACCTCGTCGGATCTCCTCCGCGGAAGCGCAAGCACGACGCGGACGATGGCTTTGCTACTATTGTGATGAGAAATACCTTCACAGTTACAAGTGTAAACAACCACAATTGTTTCTGCTCGATGATGATGCTCCCGATGACAGTCCATATCTGGTGCTTCATTCGCCTCCATCTGATACACAACATGTTTTGGACAACAACTAGGAACAGGAACAATCCTTAGTTTCCTTAGTTTCCTTTAATGCACTAGCTGGTTATTCCCACCCTAATATCATTCGCGTTATATGCAAGGTCCATGGGCAGTTGGTTCGGATTTTGATCAACGAAGGCAACACACACAATTTCGTCCAATCTCGGGTGGCCAAGCACCTTGGTTTACACGTCACTGCTTCTTCTAACTTTCATGTGATGGTAGGCAATGAGGACAAGCTTCTGAACGAGGGTTGTGTGCGCAGCTTGCTGGTTCATGTTCAAGGTTCCGACGTGCGTACTGATTTTTATGTGCTGCCTTTGGAGGGGACTGAGATGGTCTTGGGTGTCGCTTGGTTGGCAACACTCGGTCCAATAACGATGGATTTTTCTCACCTGCAATTTTAGTTTTCTCAGGACAATCGCATCCATCGTTGGCAAGGAATTTCTGATTCAAATCCTCAGCTGGTTCAGTTTCATTCTCTCTGCCGTCTTGCTACTACTCATGTCGTGGCTGGGTGTTATTTCTTGCAATGTCAATCGCAGGTGGACACAGGCTCATTGGTTGTTTCACCCGATTTGGAGGCAATTCTCACAGAATTCTCAGAAGTTTTCGAACCTCCCCAAGGCCTACCACATGTTCAAGACAATGACCATACAATTCCTTTATAGCCTCATGCCTCGCCTATCAACGTCCGCCCTTACCGTTACCCATATTTTCAGAAATCTGAGGTTGAACGACAGGTTCAACATATGTTGGATCACAACTTAATTTGCCGAAGCACAAGCTCGTTCTCTTCCCCGGTCTTGCTTGTTAAAAAAGGATGGCACGTGGCGTTTTTGTGTGGATTATCATGCCTTGAATGTCGTTACCGTGCGGGAAAAGTTTCCTATTCCCACGGCCGAGGAGTTGTTTGATGAATTAGGCACGTCTACATTCTTTTCTAAGCTCGATCTTCTTGTCGGGTATCATCAAATTCCAGTGAAGGAGAGTGATGTTCATAAGACGGCATTTCAAACACATGATGGTCATTACGAGTTTCTAGTCATGCCCTTCGGTTTGACTAACGCTCCTTTACTTTTCAAGCTACCATGAATGAGATTTTTCGGCCATTTTTGCGTAAATTCGTGTTGATTTTTTTTTGATGACATTCTTGTGTATAGTGTATCTTGGCAGACCATATGGACCATGTACGTCAAGTATTGCATTGTTTAAAACAGCACGGTTTTGTGGCGAAACGAAGCAAATGTTCCTTTGGGCAAACGAAGATCGATTATCTTGGTCATGTCATATCGGGGCAAGGTTTAGCTGTGGATCCCGTGAAGGTCGAAGCTATTACCAATTGGCCAATTCCTACAAGTCTTAAGGAGGTTCGCGGCTTCTTGGGTATTGCAAGTTATTATCGTAAGTTTATTCGGGGTTTCGCTTCAATTGCTTCTCCCATCTCAAATTTGCTCCGTAAAGAGCTCCAATTTGAATGGACACCCACTGCTCAAGAAGCTATGGATCAACTCAAGCTTTACCTGTCTTCAGCCTCGGTCCTTGGACTACCATATTTCTCTAAGGATTTTTAGGTGGAAACTGATGCCTCGAGTACAGGCATTGGTGTTGTGTTGACTCAATCCGGACGTCCGTTGGCTTACTTTAGCCAAAAGCTATGACCCCGCATGTAACATGCTTCAACATACACGAGGGAGATGTATGCCATTACGCAAGCCGTTGCAAAATGGCACCAATATCCTGTGGGTCGTAAATTTGTTATCCTCACGGATCAACGTTCGCTACACGAGCTCACACAACAAGTAATTCAAACTCTGGAGCAACAACAGTGGCTTTCTAAGTTGATTGGTTATTATTTCGAGATTCATTATCGACCGGGAAAGTTGAACAATGTGGCTGATGCCCTATCTCGGGAACCTACTGCTACTCTCTTCGCTTTTTCTAGTCCTCTTATGGGTATTTTGGAGGCCCTTCATGCTACGTCGACGGCTGATCGTCAGTTTCAACAGCTTCGAGATAACATTCGGTCTGACCTTCTTGCTTATTCCAGTATGATATCCATAATGGATTGATTTTGCTGCGCAACAGGATCATGGTACCCGCAGAGACTGCGCTTCGCTCACTATTGCTGCATGAATTTCATAATTCTATTGTAGGGGGCCATGCAAGAGTGACGCGCACATTTCATCGTTTGGCAGTAAATTTTTACTGGTCCGGAATGTGCAAGGATGATCGTTGATATGTTGCGGACTGCCAAGTATGTCAGCGCATGAAGAGCGATAGTTTGACACTGACTGGCTTGCTTCAACCCCTCCCCATTCCTACTCAAGTGTTCGAGGAAATTTCTCTTGATTTTATTGTGGGCTTACCTAAATCGAATGGTAAAGAAGCTATACTCGTGGTTGTTGACCGCCTAACTAAGTATGGTCATTTTTCAGCCTTCCTCGTCATTTTGACAGCGTTGTTGTGGTTCACATTTTGGTCCAAGGGGTGATCAAGCTTCGTGGGATTCCTCGTAGCATTGTTAGCGATCGTGATCGATTATTTTTTAGTGATGTATGGATGGAGCTGGTTCGATTACAGGGGACGGAGTTATGTTTTAGTTTAGCATATCACCCACAGTCGGACGGCCAAACCGAAGCCTTGAATTGTTGTCTCGAAATGTACTTACGTTGCATGACCGGTGATGATCCGAGCAAGTGGGAACAGTATCTTGCGTGGGCAGAATATTCGTACAGCACATCCTTTCAATCCTCAGTCGAGATGACTCCCTTTCGTGCATTGTATGGTCGCGACCCGCCTACTATCTTGACTTTCTTGGAAGGTAGCTCTAGTAACACCCAATTGGCTCAGCAACTATTGGAGATAGATGAGTTACTTCGAGTGTTGAAGATCAACTTGCAGCGAGCACAGCAACATATGAAGCTCCAAGCTGACAAACATCACCGAGAATTGACTTTGTCCGAGGGTAGCTGGGCTTTTGTCCGTTTACAACCTTATCGACAGGTCTCTTTGCGTCTTCAAAGGCATCAAAAGTTGGGACCTC
This sequence comes from Hibiscus trionum, assembly GCA_030270665.1. Lineage (NCBI taxonomy): Eukaryota > Viridiplantae > Streptophyta > Magnoliopsida > Malvales > Malvaceae > Hibiscus > Hibiscus trionum. The sequence goes on along the minus strand of BSYR01000026.1, from coordinate 51,008,941 downwards.
GATATTTCGGTCCTTATCGTGTTCTCCAACGCATAGGCCATGTTGCTTACAAGCTTGACTTACCTGCCTCGTCACGTATTCATATGGTGTTTCATATCTCCCAACTCAAGCCTTGCCATGGCCAACCACAACAACAGATCACACCTCTGCCTTTGCTGCGTGAGAATGTTACTTCGCCTTCCACTACTATCGACCTTGAGGACAAGGTTCATCTTCCAGGAGGGGGTACTATCATGGATGGCCCATTTGTTTCTACGCCAAGGAATGTTACAGCAGTTGGCAGCTATGCAACGACCAGCCCAGAAAATGAGGAGCCACGTAAAAGCAGCAGGGAGAAAAGGGCACCCAAGAATTTAACCGACTTTGTCCGTTTCTAAATGAGAGTTATAAATAATGTTGTGAGTTGTATGAGAAAGGCATGAAAAATCTCTGGAAAACTTTCCAAACTTCTAATCTAAATCTTCTTTTCTTCCTCACCCCGTCTAAACTTCTATTTTCCCAAACAAGAACATAACAGATTCTTTTAATGGAATTGTGGTATGTATACTTGAGCATGATTTAAAATTATGGATTTTATATTAATAATCAATTGATCAAATGGATGAGAAATTAGTTCTTTTAAATAAGGTTTAAAGTTCGAATTCTGATATTATGAATTAAATAAATTGAGTTTCGAGAATCACTCCCACGATGGATATTTATAGTATTCAATCAGAATTAGCCCGTCAATGAATTGAATATCAAATTTATAAAATGTAAATTCTATAGGTAACAAACTTCAAGTTTTTTTAAGAATGTGGATTCGTTAAAAACTCGGCCTTTATTGCAACAATCAATTTGGAAATAATTAAAATGAACTACAAGTTGTATAATCCTAATGCAAGTTTTAAAAAATCTGATGACCAAAGTGAAAATGTCTCAAAAGTTCATGAACTACCTATATAATTTATCCATAATTTAATTTATTAATAATAAAAAATTGGATTATGTAATACGATTAAATTAAAGATTTATGATTTATGTGAAAATTAATATAGATTATAAATTACCCGGAACCAACAAGTGGTCCCAGTAGAACAGTGGATGATGTAAATCCTAGGAGACTCGAGTTTAATTATTTTGTCTGTAAGGTAATGTATATTTTAAAAAATAAATTAACTATGAATTTACCTTCTCACTGTTGTAAGGGCTACGAGGACGAGAATGAAATATGGTGAGGATTAGATGTATAAAGACGATTAAAGCAAAAGGATGAAACGGATAAACTCACCCTAGATTGAGAGAATTAAAAAATTTGGGGATTTGTTTTATTTCATGGTAAATGGGCAGAAAATAAAATCCACGTGAGTGTGGACTTTAACCAAACACAACTATTTATATTATTTGAGCCCAACTGCCTAATAGAGTCAGTTATGGGCCAACTCCCTAACAGACTTAGTTACAAGGCTAACTGACTTAGTTACAAGATCAACTGTACCAAACTATTCTAGAGTTTGTTGTACAAAATCTTCTGGAGTACTCTGGCCTGAACCTTAGGCTGAGTTATACTGATCGCTTACTCTAACATCCACTCCACTTTTTTCTTCTTCCAATTCACAAGATGACACTACAATTAACTTCCTCCTGAACAGAGCAAATTAATGCGCATGCAGTGGTTTAGTCAAAATATCAGTAACTTGAGAGTTTGCGTGTATATAACTAACTTGGAAGGCTCCATTAAATACTCTTTTTCCAACAAAGCCCAGATCCAAATCAATATGCTTTGTTTTAGCATGAATGATCGTATTAGTTGCCATGGCAATGGTATTAATATTGTTGTATTAAACTTTCAGTAGATCACTAACTCAACACCCATATCACATAACACATTCCGAACCCATATGAGTTCAAATGTTGCATCAGCCAAACTTCGGTACTTTGCTTCGGCAGTTCACCGAGATACAGATATATGCTTTTTCGAATTCCATGATAGAAAATGACTGCCAAAAAAGACACAATAACCAGAGATAGATCGTATATCGTCTTTATCACTACTCCAGTCAGCATCTGAAAAAGCAATTATAGCATGCGCAACCCTTCTTTGAGGTGAGAAATAAACCCCATAAGCAAGAGTACCTTTAAGATATCTCAAAACTTGTTTCACTTCACTCCAATGAACAACCGTAGGGTGCTACATATACTAAGCAATTTTATTTACAGCAAACGAAATATTCGGGCGTGTATGACTGATGTATAGTAAAGCACCAACAACACTGTGAAACTTGGTCACATCTTAAAAAGCCTCGCCATCATGCTTGCAAAGCTTAGGTGAAACAAACATGGGTGTATCCATAGGTTTAACATCAAACATTTGAGTTCGATGAAGAAGGTCTGTTATATGCTTTTTTGTAACACCCTAAAATTTTTCCCAATTTAAAAACCCTAAAATTTTAAATTTCTAATCAGACAATTTTAATTTTTGGAAAATTTTAATTTCTGAACTTATTACTAAATTATGAGAAACTTTGATTTCATGATTAAAATCATAATATTTAAAAGTTTAAAGATTTATTTGAAATTTTCTAAAACTTCAAAGGTATTATACAACAAATAGATATTTTTATTTTTAGAACAATTTTTATTCAATATGAATTAGAAAACCATATTTTCTTTGACTTCTTCTTTTATTTTATTTATTTTTATAATATATATATATATATATATATATATATATATTTCCCCCAAAAATCCTTCTTTCCCAATTGTTAACTCACACAAAACCCTATGTTGCTCTTTTCCCATCAACACTGCCGCTGGAGGCTTTGGACGCATATGTCCTAGGCGGTTAATGCTTCCAGCCGTACATAGGGGTCTCTAGACTACTGTCGTTTGTCACCGCCTCATCGCCATTTCTTCTTCCTATTAAATCCCCAACGAAATTCAACAAGATAAAATCCACGTTTTCTTTACTTCTTCCTGATTACGAGTCTCTCATTTGTGCGTTGAACGACTTATCTCCTTCTCCTCCTCCTATTCAGATTGTACATTCTCAATCTATGAAGGTAGCACATACTGATACAACTGAAATTTAACGCCCCGGTTTTGGGCTTAGGTGTTTTGGTAAGTCAGTTTCGGCCGATGGGACTGTTGTCGGTTGTATGAAACATTTAAAATGTGATTTAGGAAAATCAAGGTTCGGGATGGGATAAATATATGATAAAAATTCCTAAAATCCTCTAAAATGAGGTTTGTCAAATTAATTTTACAAAACGGGTTTTCTAAAGTGTACATTTTGGGTAATGACCAAAATGTAAAGATTTAAAAGTTGGAAAAATGTGTTTTTCAAGAAGAGTCAAAAATCTTAAAATCTTTAGGGAGCTACTTGGCAATTATGTCTTTTCCCTAATTTGGCATGTGTTTTAAATGTTTATTAAATAATTAAAAAGGTTTTATTTAATTAATTAAAGAAAGTTAGTTAATCGATTAATGAAATTTTTGACGAGCTTTTCATTTCTCACTTTCACTTCAGCCAAACACTCTCCATTTTCTCTCAATTTTCCAGAAATCCTTTTCTCTCAAAACCTCTCTTGATTCCTATCTTTTCTTTAATGATTTCTTCCATATTCCTTCAAGTTTCTTCAAGCTAATCTTGCCAAATTAGAGGAGAAGCAAGGATTGGAGGTAATTTTCATGTTATCCCTTTAATCTAAGTTCTTTAATGAAATTCCAAAGATATTTGACTATTTAAAACTGATTTTGATTGAGGTTTTGTTGTTATATTGTTAAACTCTTGAAATCTTGATTGAAAAATAGGTTTTAAGGTGTCTGGAGTTTGATTTAAATGGCTGGTTTGAGTTTGTTTCTAAATGAGTTTTGAAAGGTTTTTGGTGTTGAAGTGGAGTCTTAATCATATAGATTCCGAATTCCTTGAGATCCTTAGTTTTTGAAGTGCTTTTGGGTGAGTTTTTGAAGTGTTCTTGAGTAATTTGAGTTGCTGAAGGTATAAGGATGGTTTTAGGTTGTTTTTGGATGTTGATTAATGCCCAAAATGTGTTGGATGAGTTGGGTAATGGTTGGGATGAGGTTAGAGGTCAATCGATTGAGTTTTCGGTTGTTTCGGATGGGTGTTTTGGTGCTTTAGAGCAAGGCTACGGGATTTCTTGTGTGTGCTGATGCATTTTAATGCATTGAACCTCTACTTTGATGTGTTGAATACAGGAGATAGTAATCTGAAAACAAACAAAGTATTTTTAGAGGCTTCGAAAGATCAGTAGTCGCGTCGGCAAGCGTGGTTTCGCAAGTCGGTGAGTGGAATTTGGTTTTCCAGTGTGGAAACGTTTTAGAAAAGGTTTTGGGAACTTAATAAGAGCTTGAAACGCTTTATTAAGTTTGGAAGTAAGTAAATCGAAATTCTCCCTCGGTTGTGCTAGTTTTGAGCCTTTGGTTGCACTTGATTTTAATTGCATTAACCTACTGTTTTAAAGCATGTTTTGAATGTATAAAATGTGTATGATGATGCCATGTGGTTTAAGGATGCACTAGGTAAGTGATCCTTGTATGCATGTGTTGATGCATGAGATTTGAAGCATGGTTTAATGCTTGATTTATGGCTTATCATGAACGCTTTGTAGAAACAGTGAGTTATGCATGAGTTATGGGTTATATTGGCAAGTGATGTTGAATAAAATATTTTATAAATGAAATCAGATATAGTTAGCCGACTATAGGATTGAGTGCACTATAAACAAGTCGCCTTGGATGTTGAGGGGTTGTGATTGTACCGAATACTCCATCCAAGTACCCTAACGATTGAGGATTGTTTAAGGTTGCAACGGTTGAGGGTAGCTCCCGGGTGCGAACCTTGTGTTTGTCCCGTCTCTCGTTAGTGGATTATACATCTACCGATGAGTGGTGTTGAGGGGTTGTGATTGTACTGAATACTCCACCACTGGTGTCACAACGATGGAGGGTCGCTCTCGTGTGTGAGCCTTGTAATGTCGGTAGAGTGTATGAAGGGTGTGGGACAACCCTTGGTAATTCGTGTATCCGATATATGTTTTTGAGATTGTTGTTTATCACTTGTGAGCCAATATAATAAAATGAATTATGGTGGAAAATGATGTTAATGCATATTTTGAAAGATGCATGTTTTGGTTTAAGCTTAGCATAATGGTGTTTGTGCTTGGAAAGCTTGGAATATGAGTAGCAATGGTTTAATTGCTGAATTTATATGATACAATGAGATTGATGAAAAAGTGCATGTTTTGTCAAGAACGGCTTAATGGTTTCGAAAGAATGAAAAATGGTTTTGAGCATTGATGATGTATGTGGTTTTGAGCAATCCTCGCTAAGCTTGTACGCTTATGCTCTCTTTAATCATCAATGCAGATAATTAGGCTTTAAAGGCAGCATCTTCGAGGAATCACACCAAGACATTTTTCTAAAAGTATGTCGTGCTTTTGAACTAGTGTAATAAGGGCAATGGGGATGTGCAATTCTTTGAATGTTGTTGGTTTGGTATTTTTTGGTTTTGTGCAAGTTTGAGATGCATATTTGGACTTGTAAATAGCCTTTGTGTTTGGTTTTATGCTTGCATTTGGATTTTAGCCTTTTGGTGCTTTTAACTTCTAGGAAGCATGCCTTTAGTTCCGTAGCTTATGAGAACGATGTTATGATGTTTCTTATGCTTCGTATATGTGGTCTTTGATGTGTATTTAAGTTTCCAATATGTTGGAGCATGTGTCGGGATGGTTTCGGAGGGCATAAAGTGATTTAAACTAGCTTTTTAGAACATTGCAGGCCCAAGTGTTTCGAAACACCCTTGCCTGTTTCGAAACGGTGGCCTGAGTTGGCCTTGGTGTTTCGGAACAATGAGGCCTGTTTCGAAACATTTTGCCTCTGTGAACCATCATACCGAAACGTGTCATGAGGGGTTTCGAAACAAACCCGCGTATCGGAACGGTTAGTTGGGTTCCAAAACGCATGTTTTGATACGGGGCATTCTGTTCCGAAACGTTTGATCGTTGAACCTGTTTTTGAATTGCTCTAAGTTTTTGTTTCTTACATTTTGGTCCTTATTTGCCTTGTATGCAATCGGATGAGTTCTTAATGTCATTCTGAGCTGAGGTTTCATCGAGAAGCATGTAATAAACCTAATTAAAGGTTGGTAACTTGAATTTGGAAAAGTTCTTATAATTTACCAAATTTACAAAATGGTCCCTAAATCTTAATAGGCTCTAATTAGTTGGCGACTGCGTTGATGTTTCATCCGTTGCTTGTGTACGAACACATAGAAACCTAAGTTGCATCAAGACAAGATAAAAAGAGAAAAAAAAGGTCGTTTATCGAGGTAAACCTTCTTGGTTTACTTCAATACTCCCCGTGTGATCCGTTCGGTTCGGTCTATCGGCCAGGCCGGGCCGAGGGGGTTACATGAAACTAGTGTTTCTAATCGTGGGAAGCACATTATTTAGTAGGTTGAGTTTGCTTTGGCTAAGGTGTATTTCTTCCAGTGCTATAAATAAATGATTTTTCTGTGTGTTTTTTACTGTGCTACATATGTTTTATACCTTGTGTGATTATTTATATGCATTATGGCTTGTATGGTTGACATCACGAGCTTACGATTTCAGAATATGTTTTAATTATGATTTATGGAACATTTTTTATGAAATATCGGATTTATGGAACTTTGATTTACAGATTTATGGACCATGATTTATGAAGTATGATTATGGAATATCGGGTATGCAACTTTGTTTACGAAACTTGAGTTTTAAACATCATATATGTATGAGCATGGGTTGGGATTGTATGGTGGAAGCAGTGGTTTTACCACGCATCGATTGGTGACGATGTAGTGAGGAGTTTTGGGGAACTTACCTCTTCTCTTGGCGGTTGTAGTTGGGTGCATTACACTACGCTTGTTTTCTTGCACTTTAGAGACATACTAAGCTCTTTAGCTTACGCCCCCATAGTTTCCTCTTACAAATATCTTTGGACTTTAGGTGACGTGGTACTTGGAGGATCTCACCTTGTATCCGGTTATTTTATTATTCAGTACGAAACTATTTTTAGTTATTCAGATTATTATCTATTATTTTGAGATATTGATGTAATTTCATTCTTGGGGACTACTTATGTTTTTCGGATTATTTTAGCATTCTTTTACTATGATTTTATTTTAGAGATTTTATTTAAACATTCGAATATTAACTATGACATTTATGTTTATTTATTATAAGATATTTATTATATTATCGTTATATATATATATATATATATATATATATTCTTTTTAAATTAAAGTATAATTTTCAAAAATTGGTTTTCTTGAGTGTTAAGTTTTTAATCGTAACTTCCTAGATTCAGCCTATTTCTTCTAGGTCGGGTTTAGGGGGTTACACTTTTTCTAATTCAAGAAGAACCCAACACCTAGAATCGAGGTTGACATGCCCAAGATATAATCCAAATGACCAAGATCTTTCAATGAAAACTGCTTGTGTAGTTGTTGTTTAACTTGAGCTATGTGCGTCTCAAAGTTTCCTGCCAACGGGATGTCATCCAGATAGACTACGACATAAGTGATCACACTCTCTACTCTATAAACAAATAGAGATGTATCAGCACGGGAGCAATTAAACTGCAGCGTGAGAAGAAAATTCTTCAACTTAAGAAACCAACTTCGTAGAGCCTGTCGCAAGTCGTACAGTGCTTTAACTAACTTGCACACGAGAGGAGCTTCATCATTATTCTTTAGCTCAAACTCGGGTGGATGTTGCATATAAACTTCCTTGAGAAGATCACCATTCACAAACGTGTTGTTAACATCCACTTGATGTATGACCCACTGATTTGTGACAGCCAACGATATCAAAACATTAATGTTTGATGATTTGACTATCGAACTAAATGTGTCAGTAAAGTCATGTCCAGGAACTTGAGAGAACCCTTTTTCTACCAGCTGAGCTTTATATCGATTCACTGAGCCATCAGCATTGGGCTTTATTTTGAAAAGCCACTTGCATCCAACGACTTTCCTCTCGACCGACAGCTCAACTAATTCCCACGTACCGTTGGGAAACAATGCTGAATACTCATCCATAACAGCACTCTTCCAGTCAATATTTTACATGGCTTCATGAATATTCTGTGGCACATCATCACAGTCAGCTAGGTAAACTTTGGGTTCGAATATCCCAAGTTTACTGCATGTGACCATAGAGTGGGTATTCTCAGTTCTTCTTGTACCAGTAACAACATTAGAGGGCGTGTTTCTAGATTCAAAATGACTTGATATAGAGTAAGCATCCTTTACAGTTTGCGGAGCCACTTCTTCAATCTCATCTTCATTAGAACTATGATGAGTGTTTCGAACACTATCAGTATCACTTGACTGAAGGAACAACAAAGCACTTTACAAACTACCACTAGACACGTCTATAGACATGGGTGTTATTGTAGAAGGTACTTCTGCAACCTCTTCATGAATGTGGCCTACTATAGGCTCAAATGGCAATTGTGGAACCTCTTGAGCCAACGACTGCTAGCCATGAGATGCAATAACAACAGGAACTGGACTCGATACAACATGTTGCTGAAGTGTTGAGGAGAAAGGTGAATTACTAGAATGAATCATTGCAAAAGGGAAAAGACACTCATCAAACTTCATATGTCGAGTAATAAATATTCTTCCTCAAGCATCTAAACATTGGTACCCACGGTGCTTGGGTGAGTTGATGATTGTCGAATAGTGATGCACTTTAGAGCAAGTATACTCGTCGAATCAAGTAATAAAAAGATGAGTAGAGTGTTAAACCCATGAGGATTGAATCAATAATTATGAAATTTTTGAACTTAGGAATGTGTTTGTAAGTAATGGTGATTGTTGATTTACTTAAAACTAAAACAATTAAACTAAGGATAGCTATGATTAAGACGAACAGCTACGACAAATAACAAATAATTATGGAAGTTGGGATTATTGCTAAGGATATATGCTTTAATACTTATTACAATGCTATAGCGAGTGGAAATACATGTCTGTATAAACCATTAAGATCTTTATCTACTCGACATGATTTTCTAATGAACTTTTGACTCTCTCGATGCCTAGAAGTTAATACTATTAAAGATAAGGTAATACATGTCTGCGTGAACCCTAACAACTCTATTATTTATTTAAGAACTCCCTTTAGTCGTTGAAATCTTAAACTTATGTCTAAGTCGGATTAGGACTAAGTTAACATCTTAGCCCCACTGTTCACGTTTGTATAACCTAACTCTCTAGATATTAAGTCATAGATCAATAGTTAAAACACCTCTTTCGATAGCTCTTACAATAACTACGCATGAAGAATAATGAACATGATAGTTAAAAGGCCTCTCTCGATAGCCCAACTAAAGTATTTAGCTCATGCCTGAGCCTAAAACCTCCATAACAACAATTATTAAGTACGGCAGTTTATCAAGCAAGGAAAAGAAAAGAGTCGAGCGTCCTCGACAAACTCCCTCCGTGCCTTCCAACTGTTGTTGTATGTCTCCTACTTCGTCGGCCTCTCTCGATGGCATCTGTTGTGAGGAGAGTTCACTAGCTTCCACCTTGGTGGTTCTCCACAAGCTTTAGACTAGGACTGTTGTCTATAATCGCGCTCCCTTTGAAGTAGCATCCAAGTCTCTCTTATATAGGTGGTGAAACTAGGGTTTAAGAACCCTAAAGTGCACATAGCTTAATTAAAAAAAGCCATTGATATCCCACTATATTTAATGTTCCGTATTTAGGAGAAAGTCAATATGGGAAAAAGTAGATTCATCTCTAACTCTTTATGCCTCGTCAGCTCCAGCCATGCGATCTGCTACTTTTTTACTCTAGCACTCTTCCAGCATCGTGCACATGCACCACAAAGCACCATCTTTCTCGTAAAAAGCACCAATATATATGACATTAAAGCACAAATAGTGTAACTCCCATCTACATGCAAATTATATGCAATCTAACCTAAATGCAAACTATATGAGCTTAAAAACATGCAAAAGACAAGTAAAAAGGCATACAAAATAGTTCATTTACACACTCGTCAAATAGCCCCAAACTTCAACTATTGCTTGTCCTCAAGCGATGCAAAATGGAAATAAGAAAAAAAAAGTAGAAAATAAAAACAATAAACAACCCATAAGTCCTAAGGTTCCTCTAAGCTATGATTACAGAGTTTCCAGGTCATGTTGCAGTAGTGATTCATTGCTCAACTATATTGATGAGATGCAATGCATTAGAGCTACAGTTATATTTTGAAGATCAAATCTATTGTAGGTGTAGTGTGTGCTAAGTTGCATGCATTCATTGCTTAATAGCCTTAGAGAAACTTAAAGGTTGCTTTCTTTTGTTGCCTTGGCATATTGTTTTTCTCTTTTTTCAACACATTGTTTTACTCCCTTTTATTTTTCAATTCAGAAACTATATCCTTGGGGATTCAACTTATCACACTTACTCTTCAGTACCTGAAGATGGAGTGGAACCAACAGCCCATCCCCGAGCCCTACGAGCAGTGTCATTCTGTGAAGACTTTCATTCACTCTTTGCCAGTATTATCATTCCTACCAGGGAAAGTTAAATGGAGCAAACACAACTCACCTAGTGTACCAAGATAGCAAGATGCATAAAAGAGTGTCCCTCAACAGTTTTGTTTATATTATCAATTGATTTTATTGATTTTTTAGGGAGTTTTTAAGCCTTTCTTTTGTTATATTGAGCATTCAGTTCATTCACTTTGATTCAAACTTTGGCATCAGAAAGTCGACCTATAAGTCCTAAGGGCTATAGTAGATTCATCATTAAGTTCAAAACATAAAGCTCTGAACACATTGTAAAGCATCAACATAGATTCATCATAGGAAGTCATGATCAACGCATGAGTAGTTTCAGAATCAAATTAATCATAGAAAGGGAACCTATAAGACATATTAGGCTATTTACAGGTTCTAATTTTTTTAAATTTTTTATATTTTACCTAAACTTAACCTAATATGTACATGGGTATGTACTTCCCCAAACTTGAGAAGAGCATTGTCCCCAATACAAAAAAAAAACAAAAAGCAAAAAAGAAAAACAAATCAAGGAAAAGCAAAACTAAACTAAAGATATGCAGATGCAATATCGAGAACTAAACTATACTAAAAATGAAAGAAAAAGAAAAACTAACCCAGGGAGTTACTAAAGTGGTGCGGCGCGGCACGTTTGGCTCTTTGTACATCCTCCGGTGCATTGAGCGGAGGGAACATGTGCAAGTGGTACCTGATTATTTGTAGAGGATGGAAAGGCATCCTGTTTTAGAGGAGAAATGGTGGATGCTGAGGAATCTGAGGAGGTAGATAACGGGGGTCGTCGCCCCAAGTGTGCTTGTAGTTCCTCAATAAGCTCAAGGACTCGACCAACGGTGACTTTGATCCGAGTCCTGGGAGTGGTAGCAGATGGAGTTGGAGTCGGTGATATCTTGACAGTGGAAAGAATGACCTAGCCCACTAGCTGTTGCACTTCAATAGAATCATCGCTAACCAAGTGTACTAGGCTAGCGAGAGTTGATATGTTAGGGTGAATGGGGGCCTTGTCCTTAGCTGTAGCCATCGTCCGTTTAGCATGTCAGTAGGGAGCAGGCGCAAAAGTGGTTTCCTTCCTCTTTCTCATTCTAGTAGAAGCGGCTGGAGGGTTGAGGGGGAACTTCATCATCATCTTCTTCTTCTTCTTCTTCTTCTCTGTCCTCGTCCTCGTCCTTCTCTTCGTCTTCTTCTCTGGTCGGTGAATTAATAGGTGGTTCGGCAAAGTAATGTTTTGGGAACATTAGGAAAGCATCAATAGACCCCATGGACAATCGATTCAGTACAACTTTGTAGACAGAAAATTATATCTAGTGTATTCGAAGAATGACTTGAAGAACTTCGTCATTACGTTAAGAAAAGTATTCAGCGGTGATTTCGTAGCCATGGTGCTTAATGGTGTCGTGCTAGCCACAAGCCCCTTAAGTCGTGGTATCTCCTTCGGGAGTGTCCTAGTGTGGGCCTCGATTACCAAGTCGTCGGGGTTAGTCCGAACATGTGCCTTCTCACACAATGCAGTAATTAGGCTTAGGAAAAGCAAAGGACTCTATTAGCCTGAAGACGTTGCCCTGCTTACAATAGAATTGTATGTCATTCTCCCGACATCAATTTGCCCACAAGTCATTATAGAGTGTAAAAGATGCAACATATCGACGGGGATTGTATAGTGGTGTCATATGGGTCCCATTTACGTGTTCATGAAATGGATCTAATATTTAGGGTCTGGCTTCAAGTCGACTAGTTTCACAATCTTGTGGTTGGTTGACTTCCATGTCCATGCAGTCTCTGGAATGCACAAGTTGTTTAGAACCTCATCATGGGTGGCGTTCGTCTTCGTTGACGCAAAGTCCTTGTGGTCATCCTCTGCATTATCTAGGTCAATAAGTTATTGATTGTCTCGACAGAGAAGCTTACCATTTTGAAACGAACGAATGTGGTGGTGTCGTCGGCTTTGGTGATGGGCGTATAAAACTCGCGCACCCAAGAAACATTGATCCATCCAGGTTGTCAGACAAACTCTTCCCGGACACAAGTTTCAATTACGAAGCGAATGTTGTCTTCGAACTGGAGCTTGTGTGTGCCGATGAACTCCAGGCCTTCTTCCGGTATTATTTGTCGATTTTGGAAGTTCTTGTACCACTCCTCCATCTTCGACTTGTAAAAGATCTGGTGATGATCAACTTCCCTTCTAGCCGGCGTGGTATGATGTGACGTCGAAGTGGAGGATTTTCGGGACGGTATTGTTCTAGTCAATTTTTGGGGTGACTGGAGATGCACTGGCACGGCGGGTGATTCTTGTTTTTTCCATGTGAAAGAAAAGAAGAGTTTTAGGGTTTTGGGTAAATGTCAAGAACGCTAGAAGAAAGGGAAACACAATTTTCTCTAGTGTATGAGGGGTGCAAAGTTTTTGAATGGCTTGGTTAAGGAGGGAAATAGGGTTTTAATTGTGTGGGATTGATGGAAAGACGTGTGACAGTAGGTTAATAGTGTGTGGGTAAAGTAGGGAAGAGAAAACTGGTGTATTGATTATGGGGGAAAGTTAAGGTTTTAGAAGCCAATATTTTGTTTCCCTTTTTGCCGAGAGATAGCCCGGTCTACCAAGAAATCCTTATGCATAATCTCATAGTGGGCCCAACGCTCATTCCTTGTGTAAGAACTTCTTGATAACTACCAAAATAAATAAACCATATAAAATCAAACCTAATCCTAATAGGAAGCAAAAAGAACTAAATTATAGAAGTGAAAATTGTTGAAATATAAAATGTGCAGGAAAGTAAATACAGAAAAGAAAAAAAAGGGATAGAAATTGGATGTGTTAAGCACCTCGTAATGGGACGGGGTGTTTATCACTGTGGACTGGTGCTCCCTAGAAAACTGTCAACCATTGCAATACCTCGATGAGCTTGCCTAAGCAGTGATCCTGGAATGGCGCTGGGTAGAGTTCCCATGAAGTGTCTAAGATAAAGCATATATGCCCATCATGCCATTTGATAATCTATGTGTCATCCACAGCCTTCATAGTCGGATGGAGTTTCTATCGTGGTGTCATTGAGCTGGTATGGTTGTCTGCAAGTAAAACCTCTTACATGCACAAAGTGGGACTTGCGTACTTCAAGTCAGCAATATTCCAACCAAGAGCTTTCTTATGTTTAGAAAAGACATTTAGTAGTTTAGCTACTTGGTCATGGTTTAAGCAAGCAGATAGAAAAATCGACAGTGTGTCATTTCCCCCGAAAAATGCATACTTTAATTGTAGGGGAAGAGGGTTAAGTTCAAGTATCGGTGAATGCTCAAGTGATGGTTTAGAAGATTTGAACATAGCATAATCGAAAGGTTCAAAAGTCATACCTGGTCTGTTAAGCACAATATTGGATTTTTCAATCTCATCCTTGCCTGCTTATTCAGCTTCTTGCATGGCCTCATCAAAGTTAGCTTGCTCCACAGTAGTAAACACATTGCCGCAACACATCTCGTGCTAACTTTCTTCAACCAATCCTTCCTCAGTGTCTACAAGCTGGCATTCTTCATAGTCATCCACGTACTTGAGTGTGTTGAAGACATTAAATGTGATCTTTTGGCCGTTCATCTTCATTGTGAATTCACCTTTTTCACAATCTATCACAATGCGTCTAGTGTCTAGGAGTGGTCTCCTTAGAATAATGAGAGTATTCTCATCAGCTTCGCAATCTAGGATGATGAAGTCTGTTGGGAAGACAAACCTATCTACCTTTACTAGAACATCTACAATTCTGCCCTTAGGTCGGATTTGAGATCGATCGGCCAACTGAATGATCACCGATGTGGGCATTTCTTTTCCTATCCCTAGTCGTTTGAACATGGATTTTGGCATCAAGTTAATACTTGCACCGAGATCACATAAAGCACGGCTAGAATAGTCATTGCTTATGGAGCATAGAATGGTAAAACTACTAGGATCCTTCATCTTGGGTGGCAAATCACTCAACACAACTACACACTCACCCGTAGTAGTAACAGTTTCAACTTCACCTACCATCATTTTCTTTTTCATGATCACTTTTAGAAACTTTGCATAGATCGACAACTAATCAATGACCTCCAAGAGTAGGACATTGATGTACAATTGTTTGAGCATATCCATAAACTTCTGGTACTGGACATCTTGCTTCTGAGCTTTCAATCGCTATGGGAATGATGGTGGTCTGGGCTCATCGTATGGTTTATTGGATGCATGGGCATCTTTTGTCTTGTCTTCCTTGCCGTTAGTAGCAAGGTTACTCACTTTATCAGACACATGAGATAGTTCCTTAGGTGTAAGAGCATCAGTGTATGGCTTGCTTGAGGTGGAATCTACTGGAGAGCCTCCCCAAACTTGGCTTTTGTACTCAAATGCGTGCCACTACTGTAACACCTTGGTTTTGGTTCTAGAAGTTTGAGAAATAGAATAGACGGTTCGAGGAACCATGTAAGAGATTCGAATATAATTTCGGGATTTAAAATTTTTATGTGAGATAAAAATATGAGAAAATGTTTAAAAATCATTATTAATTATATATATGATTTTGGTAAAATCAATTTAAAAAAAGACTTTGGAAGCGGGAAATTTTTAGTTAGTGACCAAAACGTGATTTTTACAAAGCTATTTTAGTGACTGTTTTGTAAAGGGATTGAAACATTGAATCTTTAAGGAGCTATTTGACCTACTTGTTTTTATCAGACTTCCTCTTAACTATGATCATTTTAAAGGGTTTTAATTAATGATTGAAAAGGATTTAATAAAGGGAGAGTTGGTTATTTCATTAAAAATCATTTTACGTCATTTTCTCTCATTCTATTTTTTCTCAAAGTTTTCCCTAAGCCAAACACTCTCCATTTCCAAGAAACTTGAGGTAAATCTCTTGATTTACTAAACTTTTGATTTCTAAAGGATTCTTTAATCTTGATTTGTAAAACCTTATTGTTTTTCCTTTCTTTTTCAAGAAAACACATCCAATTGAGAGAGATTTCATCCATTGGAGGTAAGGTTCGTTCTTCTCCTCTAATGATCAGTTCTTTACTGAAATTCCATAGTTATCAATTCTTTACATGTGTTTTATAAGTTGCTTTGATGAGTTAATCATGGAAATTTTGTTAAATTGAGGATTATAGGTTGAAATCTTATGATTTTTGGATTGAATATGATTTAGAGGGTTTCTAATTGATTTTGATAATGATTTGAATGTTTAATGATGTTGAGATTAAAGTTTTAACATTAGAATCCCGAAACTATATGGATCTCTAGTTTCTAGGTTGTTAGATTTTGGGGTTTTATGATGTTAATGTGGTTTTGGTGTTGCTAGAGGTATAAGGATACAAATAGATTGTTTTTGGATGTTATTTGATGATTAAAATTGGATGGAAGTGTTAGGTTTTGGCTGGGTTGAGTTTATAGAGTAATCGGAGGTGTTTTCAGTTTTTTCGAATAGGTGTTTTGGTGTTTTTGGGCAGTGTAACGTGATGGCTTTGATTGCTGGTGGTTTTAATGCATTGAGATGCATTAATCCTCTGTTTTGGGTGGTATAAATAGGGGAGATCGTATCGAAAACAATTTGTGAAGTTTCGGAGGCTCCAGAAGCTTGATTACGCTTCGGCAAAGCGAGTGTGGCATTGTCGGTATGTGGAATTGGTTTTAAAAGCCTTTCAAAGACTTGAAAGCAAGGTTTGGGGTTTAGGTTGAGTTTGAAACACTAACCTAAGCCCAGAAGTAAGTTTGAGATGTTTCGCTCTCGTTTCTCAAGTTTTAACCCATTGATTTTATGATCATGTTAATGTTTTGAAGATATAATTAAACCTACTGTTTTATGAATGTTTTGAGAGATGATATGATGATTTACATGATCCTATGAGATAGATTTGTTATTTCAAAGAGATAAAACTTATTGAGAAAATGATATACATTGTTTATGCTTTTGAAATAGGATGAGGAATGATTTATATGATGCATTGAAAAACTGTAGGTAATGATGTTTAAAATGAGTATATTGGCATGAGATGAGATTATTGTTACTGGATAAAATTGGTCGACCAATAGGATGAGAAGTGCACTATAATATACAAAATTCGTACGTGCTCTTTGGTTCGGGCAATGGGGGTAGTGTCATCTCGTTCCAAAGTGAGAGTGTGGTGATGAGAGATTTCACCACGGTAGGTCTTGATGATGTGAGATCCCATCAAGCTTTGCGGCGATGAGAGATGCCGCCATGAGAGTCTGGTGATATAAGATTCCACCGGGGTAGGACTTGACGATTCTATCAAGCTATCCGTATATCCGAGTAATGTTGCTAAAATTCCAATATATGAGATTCACATGTACCTTGTTTATAAATGATTTAATGAAATGAGATTGAATATGAGATCATGTTTTGAGATATGCTTTATGAGATTTAAGCATGTAAGACTTTGCCTTGAGACTTTGCATTTTTGAAGAATGCATGAGATAGATGGTACATGTGGTTTAAATTAGGGTTGGGCGTTCGATCGAGTCGAGCCAAAAAATTTCGAGTTATTCGAGTTTACAAGTCCTATTTTACGATTCAAACTATTTCAATTTTTTTCGAGTCGAGTTTATAAAATTCGAGTCGAGTCGAATCAAGTCGAGTTTCGAGTTTCTGTACAAATTTAATTGTACATATATATTTCTTCGTATATATATTTCTATATGCATATACGTAGCGGTGCATGTATATATTTCTATATGCATATATTTAGGGCTAGACGTTGCACATATTGATTCCAATTTCAACGGCTTTCTATATGCATATATAATATACATATATATTTCTTCACATTTTCACATGTGATATACGTAACATATTAGACATAATTGATAGAATCGACTCAAACTTGAAAATTGATCAACTAATTAATAAAAATTTCAAGTTATTCGAATTTCCATTTCATAACTCAAACTTTATTTGAAATTTTTCTGAGTTGAGTCGAGTTTATGAAATTACGTGTCGAGTCAAAACGAGTAGAGTCAAAATGAGTCGGTTTTTTTTGCCTCGAGTCGAATAATTTGGTTTTTTCGAGTCGAGTTTTGCCCACCCCTAGTTTAAATGTTGTGGTTTTTGCTTTGAAAATGATTTCAAGCATGAGATAGAAAGAGCATGATGAGATAGAGATTTCTAAATGAGAAATGATTTTAAAATGCATTGTTGTTGTTGGATTGTTTTGAGCATCCCTCACTAAGCATTTGTGCTTAAGCTCTCTTTTTCCAACAATGCAGAGAAATAGCATATTTTGGTAGCAAAGAGTCAAGAAGAATTCCTAGGAGTGAGACTTAGCTCAAGTATGGTTTTATGTTCACTTATTAGTAATAATAATTGGCAATGGGAGGATGCCTTAATGTTTTGGGAGATTGTGTTGTGAAACTCCCTGTTTTGTGGAAAGTTTCTTTTGCCTTTAATGACTTGTAAATGGCCTTTACTTGCTGGTTTATGCCTTTGTTTGTGTTTTGACACTTGAGTGGTTATTTTGCATAGGTTGCATGCCTATAGATTCCTTTTTTACATATTGACATGTTATGATGTTGATTCTGCCATGTATGATTGTGGTTAGATGATTAAATATGTTGTATGCATGTTGGAAGCATGTCGGAATGGTTTTGTATGGATTAAAGAGTGAAAACCCAGCAAAAAGTGTCATTACAGGCCCAGGTGTTTAGATGCACTCGAGTCTGTACCAAAACAGTGAGCTTGAAATGGCTTAAGGGTATCGAAACGAGGAAAGGCTATTTGGGTACGCTTTGTTACTAGAATTGCATGTTTCGAAACACCCTTGAGGCTCTTTCGATATGGGACCAAGTTTCGAGTCACTTGACCCTGTTTTGAGAGAGATGTTTTGATACAGGGTAACATGTACCGAAACGGCAAGCTGTTAAGTTAGTTATTGGAATCTTCTGAAGTTCTGTTTCTTTACGTTATAGTCCCTGATTGTTGTGGATGCAATTAAATGAGCTTGGATGATTGTTTTTAGTTGAGATTTGACTAAGAGGCATGTAATGTGACTAATTAAAGGTTGGTAACTTAAAAAGTAAAGAAGTCCCTGTAATTCGGTAAATTTATAAAATGGTCCCTAAAATGTGTTTATATGCAACTAAGTCCCTAAACGTTATCTGATTGAGTTACAAATCGTTCCGCTACGATGATGATCATATAGGATGATAATGAGCATCTAGACAAGATAAAATGAAGAAAATAGGGTCGTTTATTGAGGTAAACTTCTCGGTTTACTTCAATATTCCCCGTGTGATCCGTTCGGTTCGGTCTTTCACCCAACCGGGTCGAGGTGGTTACATTTGGTGGTATCAGAGACAGGTTACGAAATAATTTGGAGGTAAGATTGATGTGATATTGTTATTTGGTTGATTTCTTGATAAATGCTATGTACGGTGATTGGTTATGTCATGTTTTGACCATTGTTTGATTTGGGTGAGATGCACAGTGTTTGATAACATGAATTACGATTGTTATATGTTGTTGGGGGAGCGGTTAAGGGTACCCATTTCCATATTATTAATAATGCAAAGAGAATTTTGGTTTTGAATAGTAAAACTTGAGCACCTTGGATTCTTGCTTTGGCTAACCTGATTGATTTTATTGATGCATTCATTTTAGCTATACCATTTTGATAATGGGACCGAGACGAGAGCTTAGAGCCAATGTGCGTAATGTGGTTGAGGATGAGATTAATGAGAATTTTAAGAATTTACCGCCTCCTCCTCCTCCTCCTAGTGGTGATGGAGCAAGAGCGGGAGCTGGCGTTGCAGGTGTTAGACCTCAGGCAGTGCAAGGGCAAGCTGCTGCAGATATGACACTGTTGATTCAGGCTATAGTTGGGCCTTTTCGGGCAGTGATAGCAGGTATGCATGTAGTCGCACCTCAGCCTAGTGCTAATGCTGGTTTACCTTTTGAGTGTTTACGCAGTTTGGGTGGAACTAAGTTCCGAGGTCTACCTCCTGAGGGTTCTGAGGCTTGTTTTGAGAGCACCCGATGGATTCTTGGTCATATGAGTTGCAATGATGTGCAAAAGTTGGGTTTTGTTGTATCTTTGCTTCAGGGAGATGCTTATACGTGGTGGATGACCATCACTGCGGGTGTGGAGCCTGCCGATGTTACTTGGGAGTTCTTTGTAAATGCTTTCAAGAGTAAGTATTTGGGTGTTCGCTATCTTAATGAGAAGAAGCGAGAGTTTATGTCTTTAGTGCAAGGAAACATGATCGTTTCCGAATATGAGGTTCAGTTTGTTAAGTTGAGCCAGTGTGCTCCTAAGCTGGTTCTCGATGAACAAAAGAGATGTGATCGTTTTCACTATGGGCTTGTGAAAGATGTGAAGACATACATGATGGCTTCGGAGTAGACCGACTTTGATGTCTTAGTCACTCGAGCTAAGGACATCGAGCAGAATTTGGGTTTGGTTGCTCGTTTGGGTGGTTCTAGTTCTAGAAAGAGGTCGACTGAGTTTGATGTTGGTAAGGATCGTTACAAGAAGCATAATGATCAAAGGTATCAACCGGATCCAAGGCGTGGTGGTGGTAACCCTAGTCATGTTCATCAAGGCCAGAATGCTTTTGTTCGTACTCCAGAGTATAATCGGTGCAATAGAAGGCACACGAAAGAGTGTTGGGGTAATCTGGGTACGTGTTGGAATTGTGGATCATGAGGACATAAGAAGCGTGATTGTCCACAACCGGTTAGAGATAGACAAGCTCTGATGCGAGTTGTTGAGCCACAAAGAGGTCGTAGGCGCGGTCGTGGTAATTTTCAGTGTAAAGGGGATGGACAGAGGAATGTTGCTCATGTTGTTGCTGTACAGCCTGAGGGAGGTGGACAAGCTAGGGTGTATGCACACCGAGAGGGAAGGAATGACACAGATGTGATCGCAGGTACCTTTACTTTGCAATCCTTGTCTTTACTTTCTTTGATTGATTTTGGTTCTACTCATACATACATTTTGCGTGAACATGCACAAGTGCTTGGTTTGCCTGTTGAGTTGTTAGATGTTGGTATATGTGTAACTAGTTCTTTTGGTAAAACAATTGTTTCAAGGAAGTTGTATAGAAGATGTCTGTTCAAGGTCATGTGTTTGAGGTTGATTTTGAGACCAAGTGAGTTTCATTGAAACTTGTCGATGATTATGAGGTGGTGATCGTAGGTGAGAATGTGAAGTTCTTATCTAATGTGGTTTCGGCTCTTAAAGCGAGTCGGTTGATGCGTTTGGGATGTGAAGCTTTCTTGGCTTATATGATGAATCCAAGTACAAAAGAGGTGCGAGTGCAGGACATACGTACAATATGTGAGTTTTCGGGTGTATTTCCGGAAGATTTGCATGGTTTGCCACCGAATAGAGAGGTTGAGTTTGGCATTGAGTTGTATGAAAATACAACTCCAGTGTCTATTGCTCCTATCGAATGGCACCTAAGGAGTTGAAAGAATTGAAGATGCAACTTTAGTAGTTGCTTGATCGAGGTTTCATTAGGCCTAGTGTTTCACCTTGGGTGCATCGGTCTTGTTTGTGAAGAAGAAAGATGGCACGATGCGAATGTGTATAGATTATCTTCAATTGAACAAGTTGACAATCAAGAACAAGTATCCTTTTCCAAGGATTCATAATCTTTTTGATCAGTTTTGAGGTGCTTCGGTGTTTTCCAAGATTGATCTAAGATCCGGATATTACCAGTTGAAGGTAAAGGATGTGGATGTGCCTAAGACTGCTTTTTGCACAAGGTACGGGCATTATGAATTCTCGGTGATGCCTTTCGGTTTGACTAATGCCTCTGCTGCATTTATAGATATGATGAATCATGTGTTTCATGAGTTTTTGGATAGGTTTTTTGTTCTGTTTATCAATGATATTCTCGTGTACTCTCATACCGAGGAGGATCATGATAAGCATTTGCTGATTGTGTTGCAAGTTTTGTTGGAAAATTAGCTTTATGCCAAGTTGAGCAAGTGTGAGTTTTGGCTTAAGGAAGTTGTTTTCCTTGGTCATGTAGTGCCGGTCGAAGGGATTCGGGTCAATCCTCAAAAGTATGAAGCGGTGATGAATTGGAAGTCGCCTAAGTTGGGTCGATCCTATGTTGGTTTGGGATGTGTGTTGATGCAAGAAGGTAGAGTGGTAGCTTATGCATCTCGGCAGTTGAAAGTGCATGAGCGTAATTACCCTACGCATGGCATCGAGTTGGCTGCGATAGTGTTTGCTTTGAAAATCTAGGGGCACTACATTTATGGTGAAAAGTGTACGATGTACACGGACCACAAAAGTTTAAAGTACTTGATGTCCCAAAAAGAGTTGAATCTTAGGCAATGAAGGTGGCTAAAGTTGCTTAAAGATTACGATTTAACGACTGAGTACCATCCGAGGAAGGCTAATGTTGTAGTCGATGCCTTGAGTAAGAAGGTGGCTGTAGAGTTAAGGGTGATGGTTGCTCGGTTGAGTATATCGCGAGATGTTGGTTTAGTGGCTGAGTTACAAGTGAAACCCTCGTTGGTAGAGTTGATTAAGGAGAAGCAGTTATTGGATGATTCGTTGGTACCGCATGTTCTGGACATTGCGGAAGGAAATCCAACGAACTTTTGTTTCAATGATGATGGTGTTTTGAGTTTTAAGAGTCGAATAGTTGTGTCAAAGGATATTGAGCTTAGGCGCACTATCTTAACTGAGGCTCGTAGTAGTCTTTTTTCTATGCAACCTGGTAGTACAAAGATGTACCTTGGTTTGAAGGATGAGTATTATTGGGTTGGCTTGAAGAAGGACATGGCTGATTTTGTTAGTAAGTGCATGGTTTGTCAACGGGTTAAAGCTGAGCATTAGTTTCCTTCTAGATTGTTGCAACCATTGAAGATTCCGAAATGGAAATGGGAGAGAATCACCATGGATTTCGTGACGGGTTGCCTTTGACACTGTCCAATAAGAATTCCATTTGGGTGATTGTTGATCGTTTTACGAAGTGTGCACATTTTCTGGCGGTGCATACTACGTATAAGTTAGACAAGTTGGCGGATTTGTACATCTCTGAGATTGTGAGGTTGCATGGGGTACCTAAGTCCATTGTTTCGGATCGTGATCCACGTTTCACAATGAGGTTTTGGGAGTGTCTTCATCAAGCGTTGAGTACGCGTTTGAATTTCAGTACTTCATATCATCCGCAGACGGATAGACAGTCTGAACGAGTTATCCAAGTGTTGGAGGATATGTTGAGATGTTGCATCATTTATTTCCAAGGTTCTTGGGAGAAACATTTGCCTTTAGTGGAGTTTGCTTACAATAATAGTTATCAGGCGAGCATTCAAATGGCTCCTTATGAGGCCTTATACGGAAGCAGGGAAGAAGTTGGTTTCTTTGCCTAATGTGCTTAAGGGCACTACGGAGAAAGTGAAGCTTATTAGTGAGAGGTTGAAAGCAGCTTCGGATCGGCAAAAGTCTTATGTAGATTTGAAGCATAAGGAGATTGAGTATGTTGTAGGTGATAAGGTGTTTCTAAAGGTTTCACCTTGGAAGAAGGTGATGAGATTTGGCCGGAAGGGCAAGTTGAGTCCGAGGTTTATTGGACTGTATAAGGTGCTTGAACGTGTTGGACATGTTGCTTATAGGTTGATGTTGCCTCCCGAGTTGGAGAAGATACATGATGCTTTCCATGTATCCATGCTTCGGAGATATAGATCAGATCTGTCTCATGTTATGCCTGTTGAGAAGATTGAGTTGAATCCAAATTTTTCCTATGATGAAGAACCAGTTGAGATCTTAGATTCAGACAGTAAGGTTCTTCGTGGTAAGACCATTGAGTTGGTCAAGGTCTTGTGGAGACATCTTGGTGTTGAGGAAGCCGTGAGGGAAAGGAAGGATGACAAGAAGAAGCAGTTTCCTTATCTTTTCCATCAGGTAAAATTTTGAGGATGAAATTTCTTGAGTGGGGGAGAGTTGTAACGCCCCTGTTTTGGGTCTAGAAGTTTGAGGAATAGAATAGACGGTTCGGGGAACTAGGTAAGAGATTCAAATATAATTTTGGGATTTAATATTTTTATGTGAGATAAAAATATGAGAAAATGCTTAAAAATCATTATTAATTATATATATGATCTTGGTAAACTCAATTTTAAGAAAAAGACTTTGGAAGTTGGACATTTTGAGTTAGTGACCAAAACGCGATTTTTACCAAGATATTTTACTGACTGTTTTGTAAATGGGTTGAAACTAAATCTGTAACACTAAAAAAAATATTATAATAATAAAATATCCTACCTACTCCCATTATTTCCCCCCAATAATTATCCCCCAATTATTTCCCCTTTACTTTTTCCCACGGCAGAAACCCCCCTTCAATTATTGAGTTTATTTTCTTTTCTTTCAACACCAAACCAACCGGCCACCCTCCCTGATCTACACCACCGCCGGACGGTGTGCGACACCGCCAGTACCGACGGTTTCGTCGTCGCAGCCCGAGCTCAACCGTGCCGGTCACTCGCGGCCGTTGTGCGCCGCTTTTCGTGGAGAACGACTCAAAGTTTCTGCAGAAACCATGGTTCACTGTCCCGATCTAGGCCACCGTCGACTCGTGGCGTGCACCGCCACCATCACCATGCGCGCCGCCTGACTCTGAACCACCAGCCATCTCTCACGCGTGCAACCGAGCCGCCATTCACCGGCAAAATCTCGGTTGAAGTTCGGCCAAACCCTAAACTGTCGAAATAGATTCTTGCTTTTTCCGACCTAGGTTGCCGGCCGTTTAGGAAACGGGCACCAGATCCGGACTCCTGACGCGGCGGGGAGCAAAACCCCTAAGGTTTCGAGTTCAACCGACGTCGGGAGAGCCTTCGTCGGTGATACGCATTTTCCGGCAAGAATTTTAATATCGGGGTAAGTTTCGAGTATATTTTCAGGTTAAATCATTAAAAACTCAGCTTGGATGAGTTTATAAACTCGTAATGTTCATTTTTCTGGCAGAAGCGACGTGAAAGTAATTTTCCGGCGAAAATTCCGGTGACCATCCAGTGATATTAAGGTGAGAGCCGGTCTGAGTAAACCGAACCGGTCTAAACCAGTTGAACCGGTCAGCCCAGTTGACCCGACCTGACCGACCGACCCGACCCGTTGACCGACCCGACCCGACCCATTGACCGATCCGACCCGACCCGACCCATTGACCGATCTGACCCAACCTGTTGACCCGACCCAGTCAACCAGTGACATTAGCATGACGTCAGTATAATGTCAGCGTTGACTTTGACTGCTGACGTCAGCGTTGACCGTTGACTTTGACCAAAAAAGTCAAATTTTCCGAAAACTCCTATTTTATGTTTTTCGACGTCCTGAGTCCGTTTTTGAAGCCCGTTTTGCAAAATTTTGACCCGAAGGCCTCCGAATCTGACCTTGAACCCGAAAGTGTTAAATTTTGTTAAGAGCTCTACGGATAAGAACTGAAATGTTAATTTGTGTATTTGAAGGTATGCAAATATCTTGGTATTCGAAATGTCATGGGATATCCAGTCCGGATTCGAATGCGATCGAACGTAGTATCATGAGTCAACCGGTATAACTCGAAATTAAGGTAATACACTACTACCTCTTGTATGCTTTGAGATCATGTTGGTATTTGTTAGTGCATGCATGAAAATGATAAGAAGTGTTATTAGCCCTACTTAAGTCAAACTAAATATGAAATTGAGTATGGTAATTTAGATAAGACCGAAATGCTCGAACGAGGAAGCTAATAAATCTGAAGTATCTGAAGTTCATTAAGTAATTAATGAGACAGCTAATCTCCAATTCTGAGCATTAGTGTGAAATGTTTAAATGCGAAAGATACATGGACATGAGATTACGAAAATGCCCTCAAGGTCTGTGAATGACTAAAATACCATTGAAATCCGAAGCGATCTAGAAATCTACGTTAAATATGGTAAAACAATATGATTCATCTGAAAACCTCGAACTACTTGGAAAGCTATGGAAAGGTGTTAGGTCTTCTTGGATTTGGAATGAATCTTCGACTATATATTTAGGGGAATATATATATATATATATATATATATATATATATATGTATGTATATATATATATACCCTGAATTAAGCGAGTGGCTCAAAATACAGAATAGATCGAAATGACTAAAAGTATTGAATATACCGATATAGTTAAAATAGTCGGAAGGATGATATTGACTAAAAAGAGTTGAAGTATCCTCGGACACCGAGGTCTACAAATGAACTGGAAGGATGGATAAACCCTTGAGTTCTGAAATGAATGAAGTGGTTGGAGGTACCAAAATTTCTTGAATGGCTGAAACACCCACGAGAACTTAAATGATTGAAAATACTATAAATGGTTCATTTGATAGGAATGATGGCTAACTCGATCTTCAGAATGACTGAAATACCCCGTTGACTGAATAAATAAATTGCCGTTGATGAAATTCTAGAAATTTTCCAATAAAGCTGAAAATGACCGAAATGCCCTTATGGGTTGAAGCATGACCCATGTACGTCAATCACTCCTGATATTAATGTAAGGATGGAAGTTTCTCCGCACAAAAATACAAGTTGACTACTCCGAGGCAAATCTTGTGGTGAAATATGGAAGCAACCGTTCAAATATACGATACAGTGAGAAGGGTTGGTTAGTACTGCAAGGTTGGAATATGTTAGTTCGAATGGTTATGGAGGCTCAATAAACCTCTGGAAATCTTAATTGCTATAAATCATAAATTCCTCATGATCGAGCTAAGTTACAAAATCACCCCTGTTATATAAATGACCAAAATGCCCTCGTTGGCCAAAGTAATCAAAATAGCCCCGAACGTATCTGATATAGTGAAAGGTCTTGACGTAGAAATCTCTAAATGCCTGGTTGGGTACCTGATGAGCAAATATAATTTTTGAGCTATCGTTTACGCCTTGTTGGTATGAATTACCAAAAATGCACGTGTATGATAAAATGACTAAAATGCCTCTGGTAGGCTGAAATGGCTAAATCACTCATGATATGTCTAAACTCTTAAGATCTTGATGTATCATCCCCTGATTATCTGGTTTTAACCGTTAGTACAAACCCCTCTTTTAATAGAGGTCCCGTTTCAAAGATCCGTTCAATTGTCAAAAGTTAATGTGTTCTCTTCCGTAAATGTCAAGTATCTCCAAGTAGTAAATTGTTCCACCTAGTGTGTTCCATGTGTGCCACGCGCCTGTTTTGCATACTGTTTTACATGTTATGATACCGATCACGTGCACTTGATTGACATATGTGAACTCACATGACATATTTTATAAATAAGCATGACCGTACTGTATTTCTGATATATGCATATGCACCAGATACGACAAGCATGCTATATGGATAATGTATTACTAAAAATACCGTTATTGATTAATGAACTATTGATGATATGATTCACTGGGGTAATTGGGACATGATATGAAGCTACCTACGGCTCAGCCCTGATCCAGCTGGTAAGACCGTCCCGTTTACGGATCCTAGGCTTCGGTCAGGTCCGCCCGTTTACGGATCTTAGGCTTCGGCCAGGTCCGCCCGTTTACGGATTCTAGGCTTCGGCCAGGTCCGCCCGTTTTCGGTTCCTATGCTTCGGCAAGGGCCGCCCGTATTCTAAGGTATTCCTTAGGATGGTACCCTCGCCCAATGGGCTCGGGTTAATGCATGTACCTGATACCGCACTGGGGAAAACTAAATACTGGAGTATGGTTGGAGGGTAAATAAAGAATTGAAAATGTATTTTACTGCTACTTGAAACATATGTATATGATATAAAAAGGTTTACTGCATTGTTACATTTCATGCATTAACGTTGCACTGTTGGAACACACTAGACATCAAACTCTCTGATTCCTACTTCGTATGTTACCAGCCTATATAATTCCCGTCTGATTCTCGATGATTGAATAAAGAACAAATATCGTTGTTCACAAGGATAATGTTACCCTGAAATATCGAAAAAGAAATGGAGGTTGTTACTGCGCGGAACATCATGAAAATGTTATGCCTACCATATATCTGCATGAGCTTATAGCATCTTCTGGTAGTTTTGTATTACTGAGTTTTTCCAAGCTCACGTTGTTTTTACCATCACAGGTTAAAAGAATATATCATGAGAAAATGGTTGACAGCAGTGTTCGGAGTTCTCTCGGTGTTGCTTTTGGAGTACGGTACTATATAGTTAGTGGGCATGTATGTCATGTACTGTTTAACGACAATGTCTGTAAACTATTTTATGAAGTTTTCATTATGTGTTTAAATGACAACCCGAAATGATATTTTAAACAGAAGTGGGTTTTACAACTTAATAAGTGTTTTAAAAATGTTTTATGAGTATTTTTATCGTGGGTCGCTCTTGTGACCCTAATGTGACTTCCTAGGATCCGTTGTAACGCATAGGCGGGTCTAGGGGGTTACATTTAGTGGTATCAGAGCTTAGAGTTGCGTCATTCTGGGTAGATCGGCCGATCGTCTGTCATAAGATGTCTGGTTTGTGCATGCCCCTAGATTATAACCGTACTCCTCGGTGCCGAAACTCCGATGTTGAATCCTTTCCTGTAATAAGTACATCTAACCCTTCTGTCCATAATAGCTTGATCTGTACTGGGAAGGAATATCGGTAATGTTTGTCTACGAATTGGATTAAATTGATGGATTTGAATCTGGATAGAGAAATTGAGATGGTTTATGCATGTGAAATAGAAGATCTGAAACAGATTAAGAATAAATGTTTGATCAAACGAGGAAACTGATATAAGATTATAGGAAAGGTATCTCGATGATAATGATTGTGGTTGAAAATATTCTAATGAGATTTTGATAAAAGTATTACGAATTTAAAAGAAAGGTGCCTGCGAGATTGGTGAATGTATAGATTATGCGGTGACTCTATTATGCACGAAGTAAATGATTATCGGAGTAATACGTTGAAGGTAAGTGACATAGGTTTAAAACCTTGGTTATGTTTGAACGGTTAGAAGAAAGATATTTTTTTGAAAAAAAATGGCAAGGTGTAATGTCGATTTAAATATGATGTTTACATCCTGATTCTAGAGGAAATACTTCAGGGTCATGAGATTGACTTCTGCAATAGTTGAGACGATCCTGACCCAGACTGAGACCATGTATAATAAAAGTTACGAAGACAAGTGTTTGCTTGACTCTGTATGAACTTATGCATGCATTCATATACCATATTCTAAAATGTTGGTCAGAGGCGAATAGCAAGATGGTTTTGAGCTCAAGTTAATCAGAGTGACTAAGGATGCTACAAGATGGGTCTGTGATCATTTGAGAGAGAGAGAGAGTCCCGAGAAACAAGTATGTTCGGATAAAATTGTTTTGGTACATGAAAAGATGAAAGAGCAGCTTTTGCATCTCTCTGACTCAGATAAATTTCGAGGACGAAATTTCTTTTAAGGGGGAGAGAATTGTAACACTAAAAAAAATATTATAATAATAAAATATCCTACCTACTCCCATTATTTCCCCCCAATAATTATCCCCCAATTATTTCCCCTTTACTTTTTCCCACAGCAGAAACCCCCCTTCAATTATTGAGTTTATTTTCTTTTCTTTCAACACCAAACCAACCGGCCACCCTCCCTGATCTACACCACCGCCGGACGGTGTGCGACACCGCCAGTACCGACGGTTTCGTCGTCGCAGCCTGAGCTCAACCGTGCCGGTCACTCGCGGCCGTTGTGCGCCGCTTGTCGTGGAGAACGACTCAAAGTTTCTGCAGAAACCATGGTTCACTGTCCCGATCTAGGCCACCGTCGACTCGTGGCGTGCACCGCCACCATCACCATGCGCGCCGCCTGACTCTGAACCACCAGCCATCTCTCACGCGCGCAACCGAGCCGCCATTCACCGGCAAAATCTCGGTTGAAGTTCGGCCAAACCCTAAACTGTCGAAATAGATTCTTGCTTTTTCCGACCTAGGTTGCCGACCGTTTAGGAAACGGGCACCAGATCCGGACTCCTGACGCGGCGGGGAGCAAAACCCCTAAGGTTTCGAGTTCAACCGACGTCGGGAGAGCCTTCGTCGGTGATACGCATTTTCCGGCAAGAATTTTAATATCGGGGTAAGTTTCGAGTATATTTTCAGGTTAAATCATTAAAAACTCAGCTTGGATGAGTTTATAAACTCGTAATGTTCATTTTTCTGGCAGAAGCGACGTGAAAGTAATTTTCCGGCGAAAATTCCGGTGACCATCCAGTGATATTAAGGTGAGAGCCGGTCTGAGTAAACCGAACCGGTCTAAACCAGTTGAACCGGTCAGCCCAGTTGACCCGACCTGACCGACCGACCCGACCCGTTAATCGACCCGACCCGACCCATTGACCGATCCGACCCGACCCGACCCATTGACCGATCCGACCCAACCCGTTGACCCAACCCAGTCAACCAGTGACATCAGCATGACGTTAGTATAATGTCAGCGTTGACTTTGACTGCTGACGTCAGCGTTGACCGTTGACCGTCAGCGTTGACCGTTGACTTTGACCAAAAAAGTCAAATTTTCCGAAAACTCCTATTTTATGTTTTTCGACGTCCTGAGTCCGTTTTTGAAGCCCGTTTTGCAAAATTTTGACCCGAAGGCCTCCGAATCTGACCTTCAACCCGAAAGTGTTAAATTTTGTTAAGAGCTCTACGGATAAGAACTGAAATGTTAATTTGTGTATTTGAAGGTATGCAAGTATCTTGGTATTCGAAATGTCATGGGATATCCAGTCCGGATTCGAATGCGATCGAACGTAGTATCATGAGTCAACCGGTATAACTCGAAATTAAGGTAATACACTACTACCTCTTGTATGCTTTGAGATCATGTTGGTATTTGTTAGTGCATGCATGAAAATGATAAGAAGTGTTGTTAGCCCTACTTAAGTCAAACTAAATATGAAATTGAGTATGGTAATTTAGATAAGACCGAAATGCTCGAACGAGGAAGCTAATAAATCTGAAGTATCTGAAGTTCATTAAGTAATTAATGAGACAGCTAATCTCCAATTCTGAGCATTAGTGTGAAATGTTTAAATGCGAAAGATACATGGACATGAGATTACGAAAATGCCCTCAAGGTCTGTGAATGACTAAAATACCATTGAAATCCGAAGCGATCTAGAAATCTACGTTAAATATGGTAAAACAATATGATTCATCTGAAAACCTCGAACTACTTGGAAAGCTATGGAAAGGTGTTAGGTCTTCTTGGATTTGGAATGAATCTTCGACTATATATTTAGGGGAATATATATATATATATACCCTGAATTAAGCGAGTGGCTCAAAATACAGAATAGATCGAAATGACTAAAAGTATTGAATATACCGATATGGTTAAAATAGTCGGAAGGATGATATTGACTAAAAAGAGTTGAAGTATCCTCGGACACCGAGGTCTACAAATGAACTGGAAGGATGGATAAACCCTTGAGTTCTGAAATGAATGAAGTGGTTGGAGGTACCAAAATTTCTTGAATGGCTGAAACACCCACGAGAACTTAAATGATTGAAAATACTATAAATGGTTCATTTGATAGGAATGATGGCTAACTCGATCTTCAGAATGACTGAAATACCCCGTTGACTGAATAAATAAATTGCTGTTGATGAAATTTTAGAAATTTGCCAATAAAGCTGAAAATGACCGAAATGCCCTTATGGGTTGAAGCATGACCCATGTACGTCAATCACTCCTGATATTAATGTAAGGATGGAAGTTTCTCCGCACAAAAATACAAGTTGACTACTCCGAGGCAAATCTTGTGGTGAAATATGGAAGCAACCGTTCAAATATACGATACAGTGAGAAGGGTTGGTTAGTACTGCAAGGTTGGAATATGTTAGTTCGAATGGTTATGGAGGCTCAATAAACCTCTGGAAATCTTAATTGCTATAAATCATAAATTCCTCATGATCGAGCTAAGTTACAAAATCACCCCTGTTATATAAATGACCAAAATGCCCTCGTTGGCCAAAGTAATCAAAATAGCCCCGAACGTATCTGATATAGTGAAAGGTCTTGACGTAGAAATCTCTAAATGCCTGGTTGGGTACCTGATGAGCAAATATAATTTTTGAGCTATCGTTTACGCCTTGTTGGTATGAATTACCAAAAATGCACGTGTATGATAAAATGACTAAAATGCCTCTGGTAGGCTGAAATGGCTAAATCACTCATGATATGTCTAAACTCTTAAGATCTTGATGTATCATCCCCTGATTATCTGGTTTTAACCGTTAGTACAAACCCCTCTTTTAATAGAGGTCCCGTTTCAAAGATCCGTTCAATTGTCAAAAGTTAATGTGTTCTCTTCCATAAATGTCAAGTATCTCCAAGTAGTAAATTGTTCCACCTAGTGTGTTCCATGTCTGCCACGCGCCTGTTTTGCATACTGTTTTACATGTTATGATACCGATCACGTGCACTTGATTGACATATGTGAACTCACATGACATGTTTTATAAATAAGCATGACCGTACTGTATTTCTGATATATGCATATGCACCAGATACGACAAGCATGCTATATGGATAATGTATTACTAAAAATACCGTTATTGATTAATGAACTATTGATGATATGATTCACTGGGGTAATTGGGACATGATATGAAGCTACCTACGGCTCAGCCCTGATCCAGCTGGTAAGACCGTCCCGTTTACGGATCCTAGGCTTCGGCCAGGTCCGCCCGTTTACGGATCTTAGGCTTCGGCCAGGTCCGCCCGTTTACGGATTCTAGGCTTCGGCCAGGTCCGCCCGTTTTCGGTTCCTATGCTTCGGCAAGGGCCGCCCGTATTCTAAGGTATTCCTTAGGATGGTACCCTCGCCCAATGGGCTCGGGTTAATGCATGTACCTGATACCGCACTGGGGAAAACTAAATACTGGAGTATGGTTGGAGGGTAAATAAAGAATTGAAAATGTATTTTACTGCTACTTGAAACATATGTATATGATATAAAAAGGTTTACTGCATTGTTACATTTCATGCATTAACGTTGCACTGTTGGAACACACTAGACATCAAACTCTCTGATTCCTACTTCGTATGTTACCAGCCTATATAATTCCCGTCTGATTCTCGATGATTGAATAAAGAACAAATACCGTTGTTCACAAGGATAATGTTACCCTAAAATATCGAAAAAGAAATGGAGGTTGTTACTGCGCGGAACATCATGAAAATGTCATGCCTACCATATATCTGCATGAGCTTATAGCATCTTCTGGTAGTTTTGTATTACTGAGCTTTTCCAAGCTCACGTTGTTTTTACCATCACAGGTTAAAAGAATATATCATGAGAAAATGGTTGACAGCAGTGTTCGGAGTTCTCTCGGCGTTGCTTTTGGAGTACGGTATTGTATAGTTAGTGGGCATGTATGTCATGTACTGTTTAACGACAATGTCTGTAAACTATTTTATGAAGTTTTCATTATGTGTTTAAATGACAACCCGAAATGATATTTTAAACAGAAGTGGGTTTTACAACTTAATAAGTGTTTTAAAAATGTTTTATGAGTATTTTTACCGTGGGTCGCTCTTGTGACCCTAATGTGACTTCCTAGGATCCGTTGTAACGCATAGGCGGGTCTAGGGGGTTACAAAATCTTTAAGGAGCTTTTTGACCTACTTGTTTTTATCAGACTTTTCTCTCAATTAGGATCATTTTAAAGGGATTTAATTAATGATTGAAAAAGATTTAATAAAGGGGGAGTTGGTTATTTCATTAAAAATCATTTTACGTCATTTTCTCTCATTCAATTTTCTCTCAAAGTTTTCCCTCAGCCAAACACTCTCCATTTCCAAGAAACTTGGGGTAAAGCTCTTGATTTACAAAACTTTTTATTTCTAAAGGATTCTTTAATCTTGATTTGTAAAACCTTATTGTTTTTCCTTTGTTTTTCGAGAAAAACACATCCAATTGAGAGAGATTTCATCCATTAGAGGTAAGATTCGTTCTTCTACTCTAATGATCAGTTCTTTACTGAAATTCTCAAGTTATCAATCATTTACATGTGTTTTCTAAGTTGCTTTGATGAGTTAATAATGGAAATTTTGTTAAATTGAGGATTATTGGTTGAAATCTTATGATTTTTAGTTGAATTTGATTTGGAGGGTTTCTAATTGATTTTGGTAATGATTTGAATGTTTAATGATGTTGAGATTAAAGTTTTAACATTATAATCTCGAAACTATATGGATCTCTAGTTGCTAGGTTGTTAGATTTTGGGTTTTTGTGATGTTAATATGGTTTTGGTGTTGCTGGAGGTATAAGGATGCAAATAGATTGTTTTTTGATTTTATTTGATGATTAAAATTGGATGGAAGTGTTAGGTTTTGGATGGGTTGAGTTTGTAGAGTAATCGGGGGTGTTTTCGGTTATTTCGGATAGGCGTTTTGGTATTTTTGGGCAGAGTAGCATGATGGCTTTGATTGTTGGTGGTTTTAATACATCGGTTTACTTCAATATTCCTCGTCTGATCCGTTCGGTTTGTTCTTTCACCCAGACCGGGTCGAGGGGGTTACAACTACATAGAGTGATGGAAATGCATTGCTCTACATTAAAGGCCTTAGTGACTTCAGTATCACTAGGTAATCCGCCTGGTGGTTGCACTTTCAACATCTGGGAAAATTGCCCAGCTTGTATCTCCAAAGAACGTATAAAAGCGGTGTTGTTTTGCATGATCGATTGTTGGTTTTGCAACATGGCAGCCTTCATTGTGAGCATGTCACTTTTATGTCAAAAATACAATTTGAACTTGATCAAACATTTTTTAAATTGTTTAACTTAATTCATATATTATATACTCTTTCAAAAGTCATCAAAAAGTCAATTTTATATGTTTCCAAGAGGAGGTTTCGAAACCCTTAGGTGGTTTCAAAACCACTAAGGCAGTAAGGCCTAGAAACCATATTTTGGTTACAGGTTTCGAAACCTGCATGCTGGTTTTGAAACCAGGGCATGTAATGGCTATATTTCCCTTTTGAATTACCCCCATGTTTCGAAACCATTGCAGGTGAGCATTTAATGCTCGATTTTAATGGCTTCCAACGTCTCCTAACAGTTAGAAAAGTTTAAGAGCATATAAAAGGGGCCTCCAAACAGTAATGAAACAACAAGAAAGCCTATCCAATTATTCAAGCAATCAAAATCCAATGTGTGCTCAATTTTCCATCTTTCTTGTAAACACTAGTGTTGTTCTTCATTGTAATTCATTTGCTAGTGTTTCTTGGGTGTGTGAGAGAGCTTAAACTTTTCAAACACCTTCCTTGTGAGGATTTTCTAATTTACTTATTTGTACTTGTTTTTTGGGAAAGGATTCAATAGACTTTGGGGTCTAAGTCTATTGAATTGTGTAAGGTTACTCCTTATCCTAAAGGAAAAACAAAGTAGAGGATTTGTAGAAAATCCTTAGTGTGGTCACTAAGGTAGTGGATATAAACTCCATTGATTCTTGGAAGATCATCATGGATGGTTACACTACTCCAACCACCGAGATGAGGACTTGGAGCAATGATGAGAACAAGAAATTTTCTACAAATGTCAAGGCGATGCATCTCATATTTTGTGCTATTGGCCAGAAGGAATATGGAAGGGTGTCATCATGTTTCAATGCCAAAGATATTTGGGACAAACTTGAAGTGACACATGAAGGAACAAACTAAGTGAAGGAGACCAATATTGGGCTCCTCAACCTCAACTATAAAAACTTCAAGATAGACCTCGAAGAAGACATCATATCCATGTCTGATCGATACTTTGTTTTCATGAATGGATTAAAGGGTTATGGAAAGGTGATCCCGGAAGACAAGCTTGTGAGAAAGATGACCTACTCTCTCCCCGAATCATGTGAATTGAAGAAGACGACAATTATAGAAGCAAAGGACCTCAAGACTCTCAAATTGGATGAGCTCATTGGTTCCTTGCTTACACATAAGATGATGTCAAAAGGTAAGGAAGAAAAGAAGAAATTTGGAGTTGCTCTCAAATCAACAAAAGAAGAGAGTGATTGTAATGGAGAAGATGAAGATAAGGAGATGGCTATATTTGCCAAGAGATTCAAAAGATTCATGAGGTCCAACAAAGGAAGAAGATTCCAATGAGAAGAGGCTTCAAGAATGAATTCAAAGACAAAGATACCATTATTTTCTATGAGTGCAAAAATTCGGGACATGTCAAGTTCGATTGTCCCCAATTGAAGAAAAAAAGCTTTGCGAAAAAGAAGCACAAGGCTCATATAGCTACTTGGAGTGATGAAGATTCATCCAATGAGGACGAGAATGAAGTAGCCAACTTGTGTCTCGTAGCAATATAGGATGCCTCTATGGTAACCTCTAATTCATCTATTCCAATTGATTATACTTTGGATGAATTTGAAGAGGCGTATGATGAATTAGCTTTGGAATTTGAGGAGTCAATTTTGAAAAATAGAAAAATCATTTCAAAATTGAAAATGAAAATGACTCTCTTTCCAAATCTAATAAGAAGCTTGAAAGTAAAGTTGAGGAAATGCGAGTTAAAATGAAAGAATTTGAAAAGAAAAATCAAGACTTGCACAATTTACTTTCAAGGGTCCATGATGATCATTAAAAGGAACTTGATGATCTTAAAGCTTCTTTTGACAAAGTTGGGACAAAATGTTTTGAAAAAAGTGAAAATTCAAAACCCAACTATGTTAGAAAGAACTTTAATAGATATAGACATGGTAGTCCCCCAAAGATCATATAATAGAAAGATAGTCAAAAGCATTTGGTTTCCTAAAGGACTCATAGCTAACAAAGAATATGATCTTTTGTCTAAATGGATTCCAAAAGGGACTAGAATTTTAGGAACTAATTCTCATGGACCCAAAAGAATTTTGGTACCAAAATATGTATAGTTCCTTATTGTAGGTGTGTTGGAGTCATGGTGAGCAAAGTGAAGAAATTTGAAAGCTTTAAGACACACTAGAAGGAAGGAAGGACACTTGAAGAGGATAAGGCCTAATCAACCTATCTTAGCTCAAGTGGTAACATTTTATTTTACATGCAATCTTTTCTCATTCATGTTGTTTTATATGTGTTTATATGTTTTAAAGCATGTTTGAGGGTCCTCATTTATTGTTTTAGTGCTATTAGAAAGGGAAAGATTTTGTTGCATGAATTGCTTATTTTTGGCTTTATATGCCTAATTATATGCCTTTTGGCCTTAAAATTAGCAATATGTATTTTAGTCAATGATTTCATGATTTGTGTGCTTACATGTTTTTCTTGACTTAAAATTGTTTGTTGTTCATGTTTGAGTGACCTTAGTTAAGTTAGTCACTCTTAGCTAAATATGAACCTTTTAGGATCCAACTCTTAGCATAAATGCTCTAAATTTAAAATCTTTGTCTATGGCTAATGCTTGTTTAAATGTCTTACATCTTTGAACTTAGTTCAAAAGGTCTTTAATGACTATAATAATATTAAAGTATGTTAGAATGCATTTCCAGGTTAAATCAAAGCTTGAAATTGACTTTTTTGTCAATTCAGGACCAAAAGTTTCGAAACCTTTGTAAAGGTTTCAAAACCTTCAGGGCAATCTAGATTAGGACCCTTACTGGAAAAACTATTTCGAAACTTTTCCTAAACAATCTCGAAACCAGGGGCATAAAAGTCTCGAAACATTGAATAAGGTTTCAAAATCTTTATTAAAAATAGGCCAATCTCAGTCGTGTTTTTAGCAAAAAAACCCTTTTTTATAAACCCTAACCCTTAATTTTTTTCATTCCAAACAGCCACAACTCTAAACCCACTCAAAATTCTCTCAAATCTTTGCTTTGTTGTGCGAATTTCTTCAAGATTTCATATTTTCACTTCATCTTCACCAATCCTCCAAGGTATTTCCATCTAAAATCCATCATCTCAACTCGTTAATCAAAGATACAACAAGGATCTCATCATCTTTTCTTCAACAACTCATCTTTGGCTCTTGATTTTGTCCATTGGGTGCTTAACATTCAAACTTTTGGTAAGGTTTCAAAACCCTAACTTTTTCTATTCGAAATTGTTGTTGTTTATTTGATTTGAATGTTGATTCTCTTGATTGAAATCAATAATAATCATGTTCACTCTTAATTATTAATTCTTTTAAGCATGATTTTAACAAAACCCATTGTTTTTCAACAAATTATTTCATGACTTTGGGTATTTCGAAAATCTTTCAAATTTGAAGAATTTGTGCATTAAAATGATGGATTGGGATTGATTTATATGCTATTTATTGTGATTTTTGCAGGAGGTTTCACTCAATCATTCTCAAACCCATTCTAAAAAAATTTAAACCTTTTCCCACCAAGTGCTTGTCAAAATTCCCCAACCAACTTTTTCAAGCCAAAACTCTTCATTTTGTTTGAATCATGCCTTCTAGAACCAAACGTGCTCATCTTGAAAAAGGTCAAAATTCTCATCAATCTCAACATCAACTTCAAAACCCAAATTTCTTGAAACTTTGTTTTGAAGATGATGAAAAACTTGATCGTTTTCATCAAATTTATGAAGCCAAAGATATTAGAGCCGAAAGAAATATAGATTTAAACTTTTTAACCTCTGAGCTCTATGAGTTTGAATTCTTTCCTTTATTTGTCGAATGGGGTTGGATGAATTTTCTTGATATTAAACCTTGTGTTTTTCATAACCTTGTTAAAGCATTTTATGCAAATGCTACTCTTTTCCATGACAATAATTCAAAGGTTATTGCGATTGAATCATACCTTATGGGAACTGAATTTTCACTCACTCCGGCAAGTATTGTCGAACATCTAGGTGTCCCTAATAGTGGTGCTTCCAATGAATCCGAGAGTGTCCCTATCAAGTTTGATGATGATAGTCCTACTCATATTCACATCTATGATAGGCTTCTTCATCTTTTCACCACTTGTTTCATTCGTCCCTTCGGTGGAAGATGCACTCACATGCGTCATACCGACTATTGGTGGTTGCACTAACTTCGTACCGGTAACCGTCACAATATTGCCCAGATCATCTTCACTTCTCTAGTTAAAATTATTAGCAACCCTTTCTAGCTTTTCTCTCAATTATGGATGTCTTTTAAGCCACATCTTTGAGAAGCTAAACATTGATAACTCCTTTGATCCCGCCATTCGTCTCAAGAGCAAGATTGATAAGACTACGACTAAGAAGACCGGATGGTCCACCGACCATGTCCATTGATTCCATGTATGTGGTCATGGTCACTCGTTTCGACAACATTGATGCATTTCTTCGTAGCTCTCATGAGAAGACTACCCGGCTTTCTTCGTAGCTTAGATGGTCGTCTGACATCTTTGGAGCATGATATGCATGATGTTCATGGTCATATTTTCCCACCTTCATCGTCTCATAATGCACCGGATGCTTGAACTTTTCATGCATTATAGTATGATTTTATGTTATGGTATTTTGGATTTATTTTGATTTAGGTTTTTGGATTATGCTTTTAGACTTGTTATGCCTTTGTTGGATGTTTATTATGCCTATGGTTTTATGATGGATTCTATGCTAGATTTTATATTTGGATTTTTATGTTGGATTTCTTATGATGGATTATATGTTATTTTGGATATTATGGTTTATCTTTTCATTCATTTTTGGATAATGCCCTATTACTCTAATGATGTTTGCTCATTTTTGAAGCATTTTGTTCTTTTTTCTATAACAAAAAGGGGAGAAAAACTTGTGTGATAAAAATTGAAAAATTATTTTCCAATTAGTCTTCAAAAACAAATTTGTCTTTAGAACTTAAATTTCAAAAGATTTCATAAAGACATTTACTAAGGGGGAGCCCAAGTGGGAAATTTAAAAGTTTGACAAATTTTCGAAAATATTTTTTTATCATGAGTTTTGCTATATCAAAAAGGGGGAGATTGCTGAACTTATTTTGATTTTTGATATAATTAAAAGGACTAAGTTGCAAAAAATTGTAAACTTAATATATTCAATTCAAATTTGTCAAAAATACAATTTTAACTTGAACAAACATTTTCTAAATTGTTTGACTTAATACATATATTATATACTCTTTCAAAAGTCATCAAAAAGTCAATTTTATGTGTTTCCAAGAGGAGTGGTTTCGAAACCACTAAGGTAGCAAGGCCTAGAAACCATATTTTGGTTACAGGTTTCAAAATCTACATGATGGTTTCAAAACCAGGGCATGTAACGGCCATATTTCCCTTTTGAATTTCCCCTAGGTCTCGAAACCTCTATGCAGGGGGAGCATTTAATGTTCAGTTTTAATGGCTTCCAACAGCTCCAAAGTCCCTCCAATGTCTCCTAACAGTTAGAAAAGTTCAAGAGCATATAAATGGGGTCTCCAAACAGTAACAAAGCAACAAGAAAGCCTATCCAATTATTCAAGTAATTAAAATCAAATTTGTGCTCAATTTTCCATCTTTCTTGTACACTAGTGTTGTTCTTCATTGTAATTCATTTGCTAGTGTTTCTAAAGTGTGTGAGAGAGCTTAAACTTTGCAAACACCTTCCTTGTGATTATTTTCTATTTTGTTTATTTGTACTTGTTTTTGGGAAGGGAATCAATAGACTTTGGGTATAATTCTTTTGAATTATGTAAGGTTACTCCTTATCCTAAAGGAAAGACAAATTAGTGGATTTGTGGAAAATCCTTAGTGTGATCACTAAGGTAGTGGATGTAGACTCCATTGAGGGAGTTGAACCACTATAAATCCCCTTGCAATTTTCTATCTTTGTAATTAATTTCCACCATTCTTAAAATTATAATTCACCCCCTCTTGGCTTTATTCGATCATTTGCTACACTCATTAATTTCCATAAAATTTTGATAAGAATTATCAAAAGAATTAGAGTTGGAGTAAGAAGCTCCCTGGTTCTGCCTCTGAGTCTTTTGTTGGAATCCAGGAAGTTCGTTGTGGCATTCTGTTGTTCTCCTGAATTGTCTTTATTTCCTCTCCAACCGAAATTTGGATGTTGACACCACCTTGGGTTGTAGGTGTTGGAGTAGGGACTATTGTTGCGGTTGGTGTTCCCTACGTAGCATCCGGATTCTTGTTGCTGAGGGCACTCACTTGACTGATGTTCCCCATCATAGTGCTCACAAGTGTATTGTAGCACCTTGGCCTCTCATACGTTGGATGGTCCTTGCATGTTCTTGAGCTGGTTGGTGATGGTGGAGAGCTGAGCTGTTATGGTTTGGGAATCATCCAGCTGGAGTTTTCTAGAGGCTTTAGGACTTGACCTCAATCTCCCTCTTGGTAATTGGTAGTCAGTGTTGGCTATCTGGTCAATTATTTTAAAAGCCTCGTCAGGTTCTCTATCGCGTAAAGTACCATTAGCTGACGAGTCGATCATTATTCTTGTAGGTGCACTGACGCCATTATAGAACGTAATGACATGTAGTCAATCATGGAATCCAAGGATCGAGCACCTACATAGCATGTCTTTGTATCTATCTCAAGCTTCATACATGGATTCATCATCATATTGTTGGAATGAGATAATGTTGCTTCGCTTTTGATTGTGTACGTTCGGTGGATCATATCAGTGCATAAACTTGTT
This sequence comes from Hibiscus trionum, assembly GCA_030270665.1. Taxonomy (NCBI): domain Eukaryota; kingdom Viridiplantae; phylum Streptophyta; class Magnoliopsida; order Malvales; family Malvaceae; genus Hibiscus; species Hibiscus trionum. The sequence goes on along the minus strand of BSYR01000026.1, from coordinate 50,967,803 downwards.
GCACAAGTCATCCTAGGATGTAATGGATCCTACAAAACAAGTTTTTAACCATGCTCTGACTCGATCTCGCAAAGAGTGGGGAAAAAACTTGAGTCGCAAAGCGTCGGCGGGAATCTCTGGTTGTCAAAAATAGTCACAAACTTCTAAGAAAGCTTGAATGTGCTCTCGAGCATCCTCCCTTGTGGATCCTCCAAATTGTCCAATGGAATTGAGCTTGTTGAATGTAACAAGCTTTAGCTCAAAGTGAGTTGTCCCTAGATCAGTCACAACAATCGATGGATTGAGATTGTTGATAACTGGCTCAATGATCGCTCTAATGGGCCTTTGGGGTCTGGCAGGTGGTGGATCATCATGTCATTCTTGGCCATTATTTCTCACCGCTTCAACAACTCCTTGTCCATCGACTGGTGTATACTTGGGTTACGCACGATCTTAGGGTCGTTCAATTCGTTGTCGTTCACCATATTCTTTTTCTCTCGGTGTAGAGTCCTCAAAGTTCTTTTAATCTCTAGATTTAATGGAAGAATAGGTTGTGTGTTGGACCTTCTGGTCATGCACTAGAATGTACCTAAAAAAGAAAAACAAAAACAAAAATTAAATGCAAATAAAATAAAGTCCTAAGCGCAATTACAACGTAATTATCAATTACCAATCCCCTGGCAACGACGCCAAAAACTTGATGCTTTTCGAATAATGATGCACTTTAGAGCAAGTATACTCGTCAAATCAAGTAATAAAGTTATGAGTAGAGTGTCGAACGCACGAGGATTAGATCAATAATTATGAAGTTTTTTAACTTAGGAATGTGTTTGCAAGTAATGGTGATTGTTGATTTTCTTAAAACTAAAACAATTAAACTAAGGACAACTATGATTAAGACAAACAGTTGTGGCAAATAACAGATAATTATAGAAGTTGGGATTATTGCTAAGGATATATGCTTGAATACTTATTACAATGTTATAGCGACTGGCAATACATGTTTGCGTAAACCATTAAGATCTATATCTACTCGACATGATTTTATAATGAACTTCTAACTCTCTCGATGCCTATAAGTTAATAATATTGAAGCTAAGGTAATACATGTCTGCGCCCTAACAACTCTATTATTTGTTTAAGAACTCCCTTTAGTCGTTGAAACCTTAAACTTATGTTTAAGTCAGATTAAGACTAAGATAACAGTTTAGCCCCCACTATTCAAGTTTGTAAACCTAACTCTCTTGATATTAAGTCACAGATCAATAGTTAAAAAGCCTCTCTTAATAGCTCTTACAATAACTATGCATGAAGAACAATAAACAAAATAGATAAAGGGAAAACAACTATAGCATTATAATAAAGTAATCAAAACATAAAATCATGGGATGCAATAATCCCAACTAAAGATTTAGCTCATGCCTGAGCCTAAAACATCCATAACAAAAAGTATTAAGTGCGGTAGTTTATCAAGCAAGGAAAAGAAAAGAGTCGAGCGTCCTCGACAAACTCCCTCTACGTCGTCCAATTGTTGTTGCAGGTCTCGTACTCAGTTGGCCTCTCTCGATGGCGTCTGTTGTGAGGAGAGTTTACTAGCTTCCACCCTAGTGGTTCTCCGCAAGCTTCAGACTATGATTGTTGTCTATAATCGCGCTCCCTTTAAAGTAGCGTACAAGTGTCTCTTATATAGGTACTGAAACTAGGGTTTAAGAACCCTAAAGTGCGTGCAGCTTCATTAAAGAAAGCCATTAATTCTTGCTGTAGAACTAATGTTTTGATATAATAATTGAAAAATGTTTTGGACTAATTTAAAAAGTATTTAAAACAATTTCTAAAGTCCAAATAACTTGAAACTATGTTTAGGGACATTTTCAAAGGTTTTCACATGTTTTTCAAAGTCAAATTTCACAAAACCTTCCAGGCGTTTCGAAACACCTTAGGATGTTTCGATACGGTGTATTCCAGTAGCTAAAACGTTTCGATACTGGTATCAAAACGGGCTTTCCCTGGATGAGGATTTTTCCCAGCGTTTCGAAACGGGCTCTGCCATTTCGATACGCCTACGTGGCATCGACCACAACGGTCATAAACCCCAACGGCTATTTCCCAACTAAAATTTAAATGCAGGGCGTTTCGATACGGGTCTATACGTTTCGATATGTGTTCCGAAACGGCCAAGGGCATTCCGAAACGGGTGCTTTGTCAGACTGCAACGGCTCTTTCTACTTAAAGGGTGTTTCGAAACGGGTTCGAGCGTTTCGAAACGATGAGCTGCAGAACTGCATTTATGGTGGGAATTAAAGTCCTCAACGGCTCCAATTCAATCCCAACGACTAGTAACAGCTACAAACTCATCAAGGAGTATTAAAGGGGCCTCCAAGCATCAAGTAAAGGCTAATGCTCATATTGCCAATCAACAAATGATCAAGAATTGTCTTAGAGCTTAAATTGTCATTTATTGTATAGACAAACACTAGTGAGCCGAAATTGTCAAATTTGCTCAAGTGTTTTAGGTTTTGGGTGAGTGCTAAATTGTGCAAACAAATACCTATTAGAGGGATTCAAGTTTGATTTATTTATCTCTTTGTAAAAGAGGGTTTGATCAAGGCTTTGGGTAGCAAGCTTGATCGGTGTAAAGGGTTTCCTCTTAAGCCTAGAAAAGGGGACGAATCAATAGTGGATTGATTGGAAATCCTTAGTGGGGAGCTAAGGTAGTGGATGTAGACCTTGGTTAGAAGGTTGAACCACTATAGATAATTGTGTCACTTATCATTTTAGCTTCCACAACCCTTCCACCCAAAAATCCACCTCTCCACCACTTGGTGAGCCTTATCGGTTGAACGAATCGAGCTCTTCACAACTCAACAATTGGTATCAGAGCTTGGCTCAATCGAAGGGGATTCACATCTTATTGAGAAGATCCGGCAAGCTCGATCACTAGTTCATCAACCGGCTCAAATGGCACAATCAATCGACAAACCGCCTTTCTTTGACGGAACCCACTATTCCCATTGGAAGACAAAGATGAAGTTCTTCATCAAGTCTAGAGACTACAAGCTATGGGATATAGTTGAAGATGGTCCGTTCGTGCCTCAAAGAAGCAAAGCGGAGTGGAGTGTCGACGATCGCAAGAAGATGGAGCTTAATTGCAAAGCCTTGCACATCTTGTTTTGTGCTTTTGGCCCAACCATCTATGAGAAGATGTCTTCTTGTGAGAGTGCCAAGGAGACCAAGATTGGGCTCCTAACCTTAGAGTATGAGAACTTCAAAATGGATCCGGAAGAGAACATCGAGAAGATGTTTGATAGGTTCTCCACTATCACCAATGGTCTCAAAGGCTATGGAGAAGCCATCCCGGAGGAAAAGCTTGTTCGAAAGCTCATCTACTCACTTCCCGAGTCTTGGGACTCAAAGAGAACCGCCATCATCGAAGCAAAGAATTTGAAGCTTGATGAACTCATGGGGTCACCCCTTACTCATCAAATCATGAAGAAGAATAAAGAAGATGAGAAGAAGAGGGAAGAAATTAGAGCTATGGGAGAGAAGAAAATCAAAGGGCTAGGCATCAACGCAAGTGTCGTGGCTCTCAAATCCTCCACTTGCCATCATGTCTACTCAAGTGAAGAGGAGGATGGAGATGAAGAGATAGTTCATCTCTTCAAGAAGTGTGCCCCGTTCATGAAGAAAGCTTTGAGGGAGCTTGAACGTGATTCCAAGAAAATGGAGAGGGCAAGCACTTCAAGCCATAAGAAGAAGGCATATGTGGCTACTTGGAGTGATGAGGACTCCACCGACGATGAACAAGCCAACCTTTGCCTTATGGCCATTGAAGAAGATTCAAGGGTAACTTCTAATTCATCTACTTCATGTTCTTACTCTTTTGATGAATTACAAGATGTCTATGATGATTTGGTTTTAGAGTTTAAAAATCACATTTTGAAAAACAATAAATTGATTTCAAAGTTGAAAAATCAAAATGATTTGATTTCTAAAACCAAACTTGAACTTGAAGCAAAACTTGAAGAGTTTGAATTAAAATGTTTTGATTTACAAAATTTGCTTCAAAAAGTTCAAGAAGAAAAGGATTTGATTTCCAAAGAGCTTGAAAAGAAAAACAATTTTGGAAAATCAAATTTTTATGTAAGACAATCTAGTGCCCCTATATTTGTAAAAGGAAAATGTTTTAGAAGTGTTTGGGTCCCAAAAGGACTAATCACTTCAAGTAAAAAGGATGACATTGAAAAATGGATTCCTAAGGGGACTAAAATTTGTGCTACTAACGTTTATGGATCCAAAGCAATTTGGATACCAAAAATCACTTGATTGACTTTTGTTAGGTGTGATGGAGATGTTCAACAAGTCAAACATTGAGGGGGAGCTCCATGCACACAAGGAAGAACACTTGAAGAAGGAAGGCTTCACATCCTCCCTAGGGTTCAAGTGTTGGTAAAAGTCTAGTTGCTCTTTGTTTTTCATTTGATTTATTTTTATTTATGTCAACTAGATGATCATAAATGTTGGACTAACATTTTTAATGATGCTTTGAGTAAGGGGGAGCCATTTTAAAACCAAATTCTTATTTTTGTCAAATTTTTACCTCTATTGTTATTTTTGAACTTAATGTTTTAAATTCTTTTTGATATAACAAAAAGGGGGGAAATGGTTTGAAAAATTGAATTTTCAAATGAATAAGGGGGAGCTTTATTTGATTTCATATCTTTAATCTCTTATTCACATTTTTAAAGTTAAAGGGGGAGAATCCAAAACAATTTTTCAAGTTAGTTTTATTATATCAAAAGGAGGGAGATTGTAGAACTAATGTTTTGATATAATAATTGAAAAATGTTTTGGACTGATTTAAAAAGTATTTAAAACAATTTCCAAAGTCCAAATAACTTGAAACTATGTTTAGGGACATTTTCAAAGGTTTTCACATGTTTTTCAAAGTCAAATTTCACAAAACCTTCGAGGCGTTTCGAAACACCTTAGGGCGTTTCGATACGGTGTATTCCAGTAGCTAAAACATTTCGATACTGGTATCGAAACGGGCTTTCCCATGATGAGGATTTTGCCCAGCGTTTCGAAACGGGCTCTGCCGTTTCGATACGCCCACGTGGCATCGACCACAACGGTCATAAACCCCAACGGCTATTTCCCAACTAACATTTAAATGCAGGGCGTTTCGATACGGGTCTAGGCGTTTCGATACGTGTTCCGAAACGGCCAGGGGCGTTCCGAAACGGGTGCTTTGTCAGACTGCAACGGCTCTTTCTACTTAAAGGGTGTTTCGAAACGGGTTCGAGCGTTTCGAAATGATGAGCTGCAGAACTGCATTTATGGTAGGAATTAAAGTCCTCAACGGCTCCAATTCAATCCCAACGGCTAGTAACGGCTACAAACTCATCAAGGAGTATTAAAGGGACCTCCAAGCATCAAGTAAAGGCTAATGCTCATATTGCCAATCAACAAATGATCAAGAATTGTCTTAGAGATTAAATTGTCATTTATTGTATAGACAAACACTAGTGAGCCGAAATTGTCAAATTTGCTCAAGTGTTTTAGGTTTTGGGTGAGTGCTAAATTGTGCAAACAAATACCTATTAGAGTGATTCAAGTTTGCTTTATTTATCTCTTTGTAAAAGAGGGTTTGATCAAAGCTTTGGGTAGAAAGCTTGATCGGTGTAAAGGGTTTCCTCCTAAGCCTAGAAAAGGGGACGAATCAATAGTGGATTGATTGGAAATCCTTAGTGGGGAGCTAAGGTAGTGGATGTAGACCTTGGTTAGAAGGTTGAACCACTATAAATCATTGTGTCACTTATCATTTTAGCTTCCACAACCCTTCCACCCAAAAATCCACCTCTCCACCACTTGGTGAGCCTTATCGGTTGAACGAATCGAGCTCCTCACAACTCAACACTTGTTATATTTAATGTTTCATATCTGGGAGAAACTCCACGTGGGAAAAAGTATATTCATCTCCAACTCTTTATGCCTCGTTAGCTCCAGCCATGCGATATGTTACTCTTCTGCTCCAGCACACCTCCAGCAACTACCAGCATCATGTACATGCACCACAAAGCACCACCTTTCCCGTAAAAAGCACCAATATATATGACATTAAAACACAGGCGGTGTAACTCCCTATCTACATGCAAAGTATATACAATCTAACCTAAATGCAAACTATATGAGCTTAAAAACATGCAAAAGATAAGTAAAAAGGGCATACAAAATATGTCATTTACACACTCGTCATGAGTAACCCAAGAAAATGCAGTATCGAGACCAAAAGTCTAGCGTATGCTTGTTATATGGATGCAAATATGGGTAACAAGCACAACCAAACACTCGAAGAAACTCATAATCTGGACGTTTCCCAGTCAATTGTTCATAAGGAGAAATATTGACAATAGCTCGTGATGGCATACGATTGATTATGTATGTTGCACTTAACACGGAATAGGCCTAATACTTGAGTGGTAAAGAAGCTTGTGCAAGCAAACATAGAGAAGCCTCAACAAGTTGTCGATGTTTATGGTCCATCACACCATTCTGTTGTGAGGTGTAGGGGCAAGTAACTCATTTTTGATTCCCCGATGTACTCAATTTTTTAGTCAAGGAATGAAATTCTCCACCCCATCAGATTGCACAGTGTTACCTTCTCAAAAGTATTGTTTTTCATGTCTATTTTGATATGCTTTTGCTTGTTTTTAGTTACATTTAGTTGCATTAGGTTATTAGAATCATGTATTTGCATAACGAGTTTAGTTTTCTGTCTATGCCAGGGTGAAGGGTTGTTTTATGGTTATTTTGTAGGTCTGGCATAGGATTTGGCGCAGGGAAGCAACACAGTTAGGAACGCAATTAGGAATGCCAAGGTGAATGCCAAGTGTTGTTGGCACAGAAGAACCAGACTGTGCCAAGCACTTGTTGGCAGAGAAGTGCACTTGATGCCATGCCAAGAGGTTGTTAAACCCCGAAAAAAAATAGGAAAGGATCAGGCTCCTAAAAGATCGCTAATGGACCAATCTTCAAAAAATAACGGATAAGGTGGTGCCAAGAGATGTTGGAAAAGTTGTGCCAACCTTGGGTGCCAAGGCAACATCGGCATGATGACATCAGCCCTAGCCTGATAAGATATCACATTGAGCAGATAAGCTATCAAAATGACCGGATAGAGATCTATCTCCTATCCTTTGATCATTTCAAATTCAAATGCAAAGGCTTATCCCATCCTTTCCTTTACACGCCTATATAAAGACAAATCGATCAAGCATTGAGGGAGATCGTGGTGGAGAGCAAAGAGTGATCAGAGTGAAGCGTTGGAGTGACCGCCGAGTGATGGTTGGCTGCACCGGAGAAGGGAGGTTCAACTTCTTGGCATAGAGCCTAGCGTGGAGGGTTACATCGAGAGACCCCTCGGCCTATTCTCTTGGTTTAAGTTGTTTATGCTTTATTTAGTGATGATGTATTTGAAAATGATTATTGGTTTCTTTGTTAACCCCCTCACCATGAACTAATTTTCACAGTTGGTGGGGGATGATTTGGATTGAATATTGGCTTTATGTCTTAGTTCCTTTATAATAATTCTATTTTTGGCAAAGTTTTTCTATTTGGCATACTCTAATTTTTCTTAAACACTCTGCCAAGCGAGAGCTGGCACAGTATGCCTATTGCCTCCCAATATCTTAATAGACTTGGGTTGGTGACGATTAAGTTGTTGAATACTTGGGAGAGAAGCTTCAAGAGAAGTCGTTAAAGTAGATGAACTTACTTTATAAGTGAAATATACTCCCTCGTAGTATAGATTGGTTTTAATCAAATTGGTTTAAGAAAAACATACACTATAGAGATATAGGATTTTTACTTGACCAATTTAAGGCAATGACCATCGAGAGAGGCTTTGCTAATGTTGAATTTTCTCGGCAAACAATGCTAAGTAAATTTTTCAAATGAAGGCTGGCATGAGCCATGTTGAATCCAGGCATTCCCTGCCAACAGTCACCAGTCATTTAGAAACACCTTCCTTGCCAACATTTTACTTCATTATTTTCTTTTCTTTTAAGTAGTTTTAAAACAACCTTCAAAACAAATAATATTTTCTTCCAAAGCAAGTAAAAATTGAGCAATCGAATTCAAGTCAATCTCTGTGGGATCGATAACTCAACTAACCAAGTTGTATTACTTGCAGACCGTGTATACTTGCACGCAAAAGACTCTTGTTATAACTTGCCCAATACATATCATTTATACCTTTTGCCAGCATTCGTTTTACATATCTTTTAGAGAGTCTACAAGTTTTTGGTGTCGTTGCCAGGGATAGCAACAGATTTGATTGTCTTTAAAATTTTACTTGTTTTGTTTTTGTTTTATTTCATTTTTGTTTTCATTAGTGCGTGACCAAGAACCGTGCTGAGAAGGGCGTTTGGCCATTAGACCCTAAGATTGAACGCACTTTGCGCAAATTGAAAAAGAAAATTCGAGAGATGAATCACAGAAATCCAGGAAACGGAGGAGCAAATGTGTTAAAAACAATCAGAATCCACCAGAAAATAATAACCATGCAGCTCCTAATGTCGAAGAAGAAAGACCAATCCGAGAACATTTAGCACCTGACATTGCAAATTTAATGTCAAGACTTGTTGGAACTGATGCCAATGAGCCAAGTTTTGAACTTAAACATGTAATGATCCAAACTCTTATGAATGTAGGTCAATTTGATGGAGCACTTATTGGAGACCCGAGGCAACATCTCAAGCAATTCATGGAGATGTGTCAACTATTTTAGCAAACTGAAGTATCTGGAGATACCGTGAAGCTGAGGTTATTTACTTTTTCTTTAAAAGACAGAGCCAAGGCATGGCTTAATTCTCTGCCACCAGGTTCAGTTACTTCCTGGGCAGGCCTATGCCAGAAGTTCTTGACACGATTTCAGCCACCAACACTCACTGCCAAGTTGTGTGGTGAGATCATTACATTCAAGCAGGCTGAGGATGAAACTCTCTACGAAGCATGGGAAAGATTTAAGGATCTGTTGAGAAGGTGTCCAATGCATGGATTCCCAAATTGGGCCCAAATACAAACCTTTTACAACGGACTGAATCCATAAACAAGGACAGTTGTTGATGCTTCAGCAATTGGCTCGTTGCTAGACAAGATATACACAGAAGTCGTTGATATCCTTGAAATGATAGCGATCACTGACTTATAATATGGATGAACTCGCTAGCATTCATGCCGAAATTTCCAACCTCGCTAGCATGGTGAGAACGTTGCAAAAGAATAATGAGGCCCAAGAAGTCAAAGAACTAGATCCGTTTTGCACCATTTGTTAAGAGAGCCACCATGTGGATGAATGCCCAGTCAACCCTGAGTCGGTAAATTTTGTAGGTAATGCTGGTCGTTTTTATAATGTTAATTACAATGCTTACAACGCAGGTTGGAGACAAGACCCTAACTTAGCTTGGGGGAATCAAGGAGGCAACCAATACAATGCCCCGCGCCAAAACACTGAAAGGTGGAATAACAATGTCATGCCAGCATTCCATCATAATGTCATGCCACATAAAGCTCAACACAATTTCCAACAAGGACAAGGACTCAACCAATGAGGCACTTTCACAGAGTATATGGAAAGGAATGATGTCACAGTCCAGAGTTTGACAGCATCGATGAGAAACTTGGAAATACAAATTGGGCAGCTTGCTAATGCACTTAGCAATCGACCCCAAGGTGCTTTGCCAAGTGACACTAAAGATGCTCAGCAGAAAGGAAATGAGCAATGCAAGGCAATAACTCTTCAGAGTGGTAAGCAGTGCGAAGCTGAGATGGCTGCCAATAGTCAGTTATTAGCCAAGATGCTAAGCATGTGCCAGCAGACAAGCCCATGGAAGAAGAGAAGAAGGAAAACAAAGCAGATAATGCCAGTGGTTATGCCCACAATGATGCCAACGCTCATGACAGTACCAGTGCTCAACATGATGCTAGTTCTAGTGCCAACGATGATGTTAACAATGATGACAAGCAGACTGAGGCCAAAAAGCATACTGATGTCGAAGTGGATGTCAGCACTACAGTGGCAAAGCCGACAGTGCCAGCATATGTGTATCCACCACCACTATTTCCAGCAAGACTTCAAAAGCACAAGAAGGACCAACAATTTAAGCACTTCTTGGAAGTGCTTAAACAATTGTAAATTAACATTCCATTGGTAGATGCCCTTGAGCAAATTCCCAACTATGTAAAATTCATGAAGGACATCTTGTGCAAAAAGAGGAAGTTGGGAGAATTTGAAATTGTTGCTCTTACTGAAGGATGCAGTGCCATGATCCTAAACCGATTGCCACCAAAGCTGAAAGATCCAGGGAGTTTTACTATCCCTTGTACAATTGGCAATAAATTCATGGGTAAGACATTGTGTGATTTAGGAGCTAGTATCAATTTGATGCCACTATTTGTTTTCAGGAAGCTTGGCATAGAAGCAAGACCTACTACAGTGACACTTCAGTTGGCAGATCGATCTTATGCATATCCCAAGGGTAAGATCGAGGATGTGTTGGTAAAGGTAGACAAATTTATATTTCCAGTTGATTTTATCATTTTGGATTATGAAGTTGATACTAATGTGCCGATTATTTTGGGTAGGCCATTCCTTGCCACGGGTAGGGCTTTTATTGATGTTCATAAAGGGGAACTAACCATACGAATGAATGATCAACATGTTACTTTTAACGTGTTTCAATCTTTGAAATGTGCAGATGAACCGAATGAATGTCAAGCCGAGGAGATGATGGAGGCCATTTATACGTTAGAGATAGAACAGTTGTGCCATGATGCAGAATTTGATGATGGCATAGCTGAACTATTTGAGGAACTTGAGGAATCAGCCTTGGAGGCTGAAGATGTGAGTTACTTTGAGCCACTCCAGTTGGCCGATAGAGAGATAAGAAATCGAAACCATCAATTGAGGAACCACCAGAGTTGGAGCTTAAGCCATTGCCAGAACACTTGAAGTATGCTTATCTAGTGAGCACTCAACTTTGCCAGTGATTATTGCCTCTGATCTCACTAATGATCAGAAGGTAAGATTGCTGGTAATATTAAGGGGTTATAAGCAAGCTCTGGGTTGGACCCTTGCAGACATCCAAGGTATTAGCCCAACCATTTGCATGCACAAGATTATTCTAGAGTAATACAATGGGAGGACTATTGAAGGATAGAGATGGCTAAACACGAGCATGAAAGAGGTTGTTAAGAAAGAGATAATAAAATGGCTTGATGTCAGTATTATTTATCTCATTTCCGATAGCTCTTGGGTTAGCCCGGTGCAGTGCGTGACAAAGAAAGGTGGCATGATTGTGGTGCAGAATAGTGAAGCTCAATTAATTCCCTCTAGAACCATTACTGAATTGAGAGTGTGCATGGATTACAGAAGGTTAAACAATGCTACAAGGAAGGACCATTTTCCATTGCCTTTCATTGACCAGAAGTTAGACAGGTTGGTAGGTGAAGTTTTTTACTGTTTTTTGGATGGTTATTCGGGTTATAATCAAGTTGTCATCGCCCTTGATGATCAAGAGAAGACCAAGTTCACGTGTCCATTTGGGACATTTGCCTTTAGAAGGATGTCATTCGGTCTATGTAATGCGCCAGCAACATTCCAACGTTGCATGATAGCCATTTTTTCTGATATGATCGAACATAACATGGAAGTATTCATGGATGATTTCTCAGTGTTTGGTACAACATTTGAGGAATGCATTCATAGCTTGGAGCAAGTCTTGAGGAGATGCATTGAGACAAACCTGGTGTTGAACTGGGAAAATGCCACTTCATGGTGAAGGAGGGCATTGCTCTCGATCACAAGGTAACCAAGAGAGGACTAGAAGTTGATCCAGCAAAAGTGGAGGTAATCAAGCAATTTCCCCCTCCAACGAGTGTTAAAGGTATAAGGAGGTTTTTAGGTCATGACGGTTTTTATCGGCGGCTTATTAAAGATTTTTCAAAAATCTCTAAACCCTTATGCTTGTTGTTAGAAAAAATATGTCGCTTTTGCATTTGACGATTCTTGTTTGAGAGCATTTTAGGAACTAAAAGAGAAACTAATCAATGCCACTATAGTCATAGCACCAGATTGGAATGAGCTCTTTGAGCTCATATGTGATGCCAACGCCTATGTCGTTGGAGCAGTTCTAGGACAACGGCATGGAAAGGTTTTCCATGACATCTACTATGCCAGAAGAACCTTGAATGACACACAACTAAATTACTCTACAACCAAGAAAGAGTTTCTTGCGGTTGTATTTGCGTTTGATAAATTTAGATCTTATCTAATCGGTAACAAGGTTGTGGTTTATACAGATCACTCAGCATTGAAGTATCTCTTGGCAAAGAATGATGCCAAGCCCAGACTAATCTGATGGATGCTCTTACTTCAAGAATTCGACTTAGAGATCATAGACAAGAAAGGTAGTGAAAACTTAGTAGCTGACCACCTCTCTCGTTTGGAGCATCACATTGAGGATGGTAAGACCACTATCATTAGAGATGATTTTCTTGACGAGTACTTGCTTGAAGTGAATGTCATGCCATGGTACGCTGACATAGTTAACTACCTGGTAAGAAACATTCTACCACCAGACTTGACATACAATGCCAAGAAAAGATTTCTACGAGAAGTAAGGCAATACTATTGGGGTGAGATAATATTGTTCAAGCAGTGTGCCGACCAAGTGATTCGTCGGTGTGTGCCAGATGATAAGCAACAAAACATATTGCATCTATGCCATGTCGCATCATATAAAGGTCACTTTGCTGGGATGAAGACTACTGCCAAGGTGATGTAGTCGGGATTCATTTGGCCCACGCTATACAAGGATGCCCACGAGTATGCCAAGGCATGTGATCGATGCCAACAGACATGAAATATCTCTGGCAGACACCAATTGCCACTCTAGAACATTATGCTAGTGGATTTATTTGATGTATGAGGGATAGATTTCATGGGTCCTTTTCCCCCATCATTTGGTAACATATATATTCTTGTAGTTGCTGACTATGTATCAAAGTGGATAGAGGTTGTTGTTCTGCCAATAAATGATGCCAAGGTTGTTGCTAAGTTCTTGCACAAACACATTTTACTCGATTTGGTGCCCTTAGAGTGATCATTCATGAAGAGGGTGCCCATTTTAAATATAATCTAATCTCTAAAGCTTTGTGCATGTATGGAATTTAGCAGAGAATTGCCACGACATATCATCCTCAAACGAACGGGAAAGCCGAGATATCAAACAAAAAGATTAAGAACATTCTGGAGAAAACTGTAAATCCAACAAGGAAAGAGTGGTTTTTATGACTAGATGAGTCCTTGTGGGCTTACAAAACTGTATTTAAAACTCTTTTGGGTATTTTGTCGTTTAGACTTGTTTTTGGCCAACCATGTCATCTGTTAGTGGAGCTTGAACATAAGGCCTATTGGGCCATTAGGAAACTTGATATGGCATGAAGAGTTGCTGGAGAAAAGAGGTTGCTTGACCTCAATTAGTTAGAGGAATTTAGGATGCAGGCCTATGAGAATGCTAGGATATACAAGAAGAAGGCAAAACGTTGGCATGATAGTAGAATCATGCCAAGGCAGTTTGCAATAGGCCAGCTTGTGCTTTTATTTAACTCTTGACTAAAACTTTTTCCAGGAAAACTCAAATCAAGGTGCATGAGTCCGTATGAAGTTGTTAAACCTTACGCCCATGAGGTTATGGACATTAAAAACTTACGAACATGAGAAGTTTTTAAGGTGAACGGCCAACGATTAAAGCATTACTTGGACATTAAGCAAAGCAATGTCAGTGAGGTGATCCTCTTGGCAGAATTAGAATGAGATGGCCACAAGTTTGAAATTCTTTGTAAATATTAAGATAGTTGTTTTTATTTTAGGATTCAAATTTTGTTTTTCTTTTTGTTATTTTTCAGTTTTACTCTTTTGAAGTGTTGAAAAATTTTCCTTTGAGTGTGTACAAAATTTCTGCTAGGGACATTTCCAGGAATAATGCCAAGAGTGCTGCCATGCAATATGCCAATGCAGCTTGGCATGCGTCGATTTTCGTGTTGAAGAAGAAAGAAGAGAAAAAACCCTAGCTTTATTAAGATGAGAGGGGAAAATCTTTGAAATTGTCCATAGCCGCCCAATTTAAAGTGAGATTTAAATTCATCATAATTATCCTATCGCTTCAAATTCTTCCTTATCCTTATCACTTATCACTTTACCTTCTCACTTTTAAATTTTCCCGATTAAAACTCTTAACCTTCCATCATTATCACCAACTTTTCGGCTACCATCATTAAAACTCTTTCCAACACTCCATATTTTTACTTTCTTTACCCTAGCCGATTTCCCAAGAACCATAAACTCTCTCATTTTTTCTTTTCTCAAGCAAGATTCAAGAAACCTTTCAAGTTTTCTTCTTCATTACCAAATTCAAACTCTTCTTCTTTTCCATGGCGTCTTCATCTCTTCCCTTCAAACGATTCTTCAATGAAGATATTCAAAAGAAATTTGAGACAAGCTTTGCCTCAAGATCCTTTGTGTACGAGAAACACTTTGACTTCCAAACCGACACCACCGTTGGATTCCCACCAGAATTCATAGCCATTGTCGAGAAGCATGGTTGAAGTTCTTTTTGCCAACAAAAAGGGGAGATCTATGCCACTATCGTGCGAGAGTTTTATGCTCATCTTACAAAAGATTCTCCATTCTTGATTATTAGAGGTAAATGTGTGTGTTTTGATGAAGGGAATGTGAACTCACTTTTTGCTTTGAATGGTATAGAAGATAAGCACTTCGATTATGATGCATCAATGACTGCTGTCAAACACAAGAAACTGTTGGCAGACTTGTGTGAGCCTGGCACAAATTGGACAGTTTCATCGACGGGCCACCAGACGGTGAAGAGGTTGGCTTTGAAGCCACCAATTCGAGGTTGGAACCATTTTATTAAGGCAAATTTGTTGCCTACATATCACAACGAGGCCGTCTCGGAGGACCGGCTGATTTTGCTACATTCCATCATCAAAGGACGCAAGATCAACATTGGCAAAATCATTGTCGACGAGGCTTATAAATGTGTTGAGAAGGGTAAGGGTAGTTTATTTTTCTCTTTGTTAATTTCTAACATTTTTTTGCGCCATGAAGTGCCTAGGATGGATGAGGATATCGGCCAAACAATCAAGGGAACCATCATCACTGCCATGATTTGGAAAAAAAACTCACAGATGTTGAGCCAAAGGAGAAAGGCAAAGGGAAGGCCAAGGCAGCCACGCCAAAGCCCAAGCCAAAGCCACAGGCAGAATTGAGCAGTGTGCTAGAGATCATGCCAGCAAATTTGTTGGCAGTGTTGTCCCAAGTATACGCCCGCCATGAGATTATTCTCCAAAAAAAAAGGATGTTATAATCAGGGAAAGGGATGCTGAAGATCTGAGGAGCTTAACGTTAAGATGAGGCATTACACAAAGGAAAGGGATGTTATAGTTAGGGAAGTGCTTGTTAAGCTTTCCCCTGAAGATGTGCCAGCATTCCCAGTTTTCCCTGTCGAGTCTTCTGCCAAGGATGATGCCATGCCAACTGATCCTGCCAGCCCAACAATGACAGCCAGTCCAACGATGCCACTCAGTTCTGTCAATCCAACCAGTCCAGTTAGTCCTGCCAGTTCATAATCAAAGGCCCCAACTCTTGTGTCCCCGATGCATGTAGACTCTGCCAGCACCGATTCATCATCAGAGCTAGAGGAAGTCCCTGCCAAAACACTCAAAGCTAAGCCAATTACACCGCCAGCTGCCCCTGCTAAGAAGGAGGAGGACATTGGAGCCTCCACCGCTACCTCCAAGCACGGTTGGAAAGGAAAGAACAGAATGGCCCCTGAACGTGGGAGCCTAACCATGAGGAAAACCCGTGCCAGAAAAGAAGAAGAAGCCCGTGCCAAACGGGAGGAAGCCTCGTCTGAAGGGGAGTCCTCTTCTTCTTAAACTCCTTGCATTTCATTCTATTGCATCTTTATGTTCATGCATTTTTATTTTTCTATTTTTCTTATAAATATGTGTTGTTTCATGCATTGAGGACAATGCACATCTTAGGTTTGGGGGTGTGCATTTTCTCACATTATTCCATGTCATGCATTTCACGTTTAAATTTTTTGTTTTCCATGTGGTTCATGTAGATTAGTTGCATACGGAACCATAAAAAAGTGAAAGAAAATTTTGTCTCGGCCGAAATTTGAAGCTTGTTAACAATTAATTAGGCAAGCTTATTTTGATCTTAGTTGTCTGTCCAATGATCAATTTTAATCTTCAGTTTGCCATGCCAATAGATTGTATGCCAAATTTGCTTGCTAATTGATCTCTAGTTTAGGAAATTGATTTACACTTAACAAATGGTATGTATCTAGTTCCCTAGTAAACTTAGACTATTTGAAACCATGCTCAGATTTACTTCATTCTTATTTCTAAGAAAGTAAGTCTAGCAATTTCGACTGAACATATCGACAAAAAAAACATAATACGAAAAACCAGCAGACTTTACAAATGCAGGCCCCATACACATCCATATTTACCATCTCAAAAGGAACAATGTATTAAGTTGTGGAGTGCTGAAATGGCAAAGCATGAACTTTACCCATTTGACATGCTTCACAAACATTCTTCTTGTCAAACAATAACTCTTAATTCAACGCAGCTTTTAGAACTTCTAGAGACGGATGCCCGAGCTTCTTATGTCAAATCCGATAGGGTGAACTCTTTTTATTTACGATAGTATGTGAACAGTAGATTGCTAAACCGCTGCTCTCACAGAAAAATTATACAATACATCTTCTTGACTCCCTTGCAACATGACCTCCCCTGTTCTTTCATCCTTTACATAACAGCCATCAAAGTGAAACTCAAAAAATACATTATTATCATATGTAAACTTAGATACTGACAACAGACTTTAGAAATTCGAGGGACATGAAACAGTCGATTAACTATTAACTTTAGACTAGATGCATTTATTCTAGCAGACTTACAGTTGGTTACATGGTGCATCGCACGTGAGTATAGGGGTGAGCGTTCGATCGAGTCGAAAAATTTTGAGTTATTCGAGTTGACGCGTCATATTTTCCAACTTAAAATTTATTTGAATTTTTTTATTCGAGTTGAGTTTATGAAATTCAAGTCGAGTCGATTTTTTGATTTCCTATACAAATTTAATTGCAATTATTTATGATATATATATTAGGAAAATTGAGGGACTCGACTTAAACTTAAAAATAACCCACTAATTATTAAAAATTTCAAGTTATTCGAGTTATTTGAATTTCTATTTTACAACTCAAACTTTATTTGAAAATTTTCTGAGTCGAATCGAATTTATAGAATTTCGAGTCGAGTCAAATTGAAAATTTTGATTTTTTCGAGTCAGGAAACCACCTGACCAAATTGAAGCATGCCTCAGCCACAACAAAGAGTTAATCTGAGCTGATTCCACTGGTTGATTACTTTCAGATGGAGCTGCATCATCAGCAACAAATGGGTCATAATAAGGTTCAAACGAGTCATATAGTGACACACATTTGTCTGTGGAGTAACTGCTTTGAAGTTCTCATCAAATCTATGCCAGCACGTATCCACCATATATATGTTTTGTTTTTTCGCATAACTGGCATTGAGACCTTGATCTGCCGCGAGAACGTCCTCCTCGATTAAAGCCAGCTCTCATGCCTCTTCCTAGACCTTGATTGGAGAAAGGCCTAGAATATTCAGCTCTGTCAAAGGAGTCTGATTGCTGAAACTATGACAGATTGATCCCAACAGGTGCTTCTGCAGGCAGAAACTACACCATCTAGAGAGAATGACTCTCGGTCAACTTGTTGCCCTCACGTATTCGGAGGTCTCTTTTATTGTACGAGATAAAATTAAGCAGCTAAGGGTAGACCATAAAAGAGATATGTATTATGCTTAGAGAAAATGAACAAGGACACCAAAGTCACCCCTTCAAACACTAATTAATCTTGTGTTGTGCATGGCTATATATAATATACTGCATTGCACAAGATTCGAGCCTACCGATAACAAACATAATGTACAAAATTCTGTAATGTATTATACTCATGTTCATTAGGGTTACAGTCCTACCGGCCCTTGTATCGGCCTTCGGATCTAGCATCATACTGTTTGGTGTAAACACGGTGCCTTCTCTCTCTTGCATAGATAACCCAGAAGATCAATGACAGCATCACAGCAGCCGATACCATCACTAATCCGATGTAGATCCATTGACTATAGCGACGCAGACCAGGACAATGTTCATGACTGATATCCGTGAATGCATCGCGCACGAAAGTGCAGTCTTGCAAGTTAACCAGGAACGGACCATAGCGATACAGACCATAACTGACATTCACCGCTGCCGACATCTGAGTGTAAAATTGAGGGGTCAACCGCCCAGGTGTAGAACAAATCCCAGAGGATGAAACCTGACATATATAGTTCTTCCAAACCTGTTCGACACATTCAGGCAATCATGAGTTTGGGATAGGCAGAAACCAGAAGCCATTCGATGCCAACTTTATGTATAGAAATGCTATCCTTATTACCTCAGAGGAATTGTGCAAACTCGCTTCACCAACCGCACACTGGCGACTTGTGAGATTAGAATAAAATGGATTGCAGAGAGCTGGCAATAATGGACCAGATTGATTGTAATATAATGGTGCCAATTGTGGTGGGAAATTTCGGTTGAAAACATTAGTGATGACGCCATTCACGACGTTTACAAGTTGATAGGTGACGTTCTTGGTTCGCAACAAGGTCTCTTGGGCCGTTGCATTGTCCACGCATGGCAGAATGTCATCCAATGCTGTATGGGCAGTGGGATTCTGGACCCATTGATCCATCGCAACACACGCATCTCCTGCAACACTGCACCAGGCAAAACAATTTTTAATTTAGAGTGCATATCATATTGAAGAAAATATAACAAGAGTCTTGTGCACATGTATCAAGCTAGAAATTAAATCTTAAGCTTATCCTCAATAACATGTAGTAAACCATAATATGCGTGTCAACAGGTTCGCAACGAGAAACCCGACTTCCAGTAAGAGGAAAATAAAACAAAGACGACAGAAACTTATCTTTCAAACAAATCCTAGAATAACTTGAGACATCAAGAAAGAAGTCTAAAAGTATAGCAAGAGCAAATAATCAAGTAAACACGTATAGAAAGGAAGTCGAAGCATACGACAATATCGAAAGGAAATTTGATCCTAAACATTTAGTTTTAGAAATTTGAATGTGGCATCATAAACTAGAATAAGAAAAGCTTTACCAACAATAGGGCTAAAACAAGTTTATAAACCAAAGAAAACTACTAACACGGAAGCAAGTTCGGCCAAAAACCAGAAAAACAATATGAGTTCTTTACAGGGAACAAGGGAAATTGAGTGGAACATACTTGTGGAGGAGGTGAAATATCCCACATAAAATAAATGTACCAGTAACAAGGATCCACCCGACGATCACTAGCCTGCATTCATTAATTGAAGAAGCCATTGATAAGGGAAGTGTGAGTTAGTAACATAGGAACCTTCCAAAGTTATACCCTTTACCAGATCTAAAATACATTAATGATACTTCACTTACGTGTAAACCAGGCACTGCAATCCAAGAATGGAAAACACTGCAGCCAGTTATCAAAATGATAGCATTAAGTTTAGATGGTATTGATATAATCGAATCACTTAGAATCTCGGAGCAGTGATCAGAACAAGAATGTAACTTACGGAATCCAATAAATGCCAGAAAGAGCATCACAGCAGCAAGAATGATAAGAGCCAATCTCCTGCAGCATTTACGATGAGATCAATTTGATGATCAGCTCCAAGATTATTCGAATTTCATCACAAAAGCTTCAACTTACATTCTGTCCAAGCCATGTTGAATTTTTTCTTTATTATCGGCCGTTTGAAGGGAAAGAGTTGAAGCTGAAGAGTTTATCTTCTTTTGGATATCATCGATGCTTCTTTGGACATCTGCGGGCAAAATAGCTGCATCCACGCTAATTTTCTTAGCTGCAGAAAGATAATCTGACACATTCCTGAGGTTCTCGGCAGTAAGGTCTGCCTTACTAACAGCATAATCCAGTGTGTCTATAGTACTGCCATGGAATTTTCCCTGACCAGTATACAGCACAACACACCCGACACTGCAATACAACGTTACAATTCGAGTTAGTAATTATATAGTTATTTGGAACATACACATCTTTTAGAAATTTAGAATGAGAGACAGAGTCGAGTTACATTGCAGCAATGGTGAAGAGTATGAGGGAAATAAGGGATAGCGCATAAGCCGTCCGAGAGTAGCCATAAGAATTTAGTTGACAACAGCAATGACGGATACATATGACGAACAAACATAGTGCGAATATCACAAACCAGACCCCGGCAACGACAAAGAAAGGAGCCGCCGTAAAGCCAACAGACTGCATTGACAGAGATTAGAGCCTATAAGTTAAGAACATATGACAACTTGAAAACAAAGTAGTCAATTGAGATTAGATTATCAAACTAAGAAAACAGAGTTAAAAATCAAAGATTGGGAAAACCGAAAACCCCCCAAGGGAATAACAGGATTAGACTCAAAACATCAAAAGTAATCTAAAGTCTAAACCAATTACAAGACATAAAAAAAAGTATGAGACTTCTGAGAAAAAATCATAAAACACAAACAAGAAATCAGAAAAAATAGTGAAAATTAAGAAATTACAGCCCAATAGTGTTGATTGCTGATGTTCCAGCCACCAGTGTACTTGTTAAAATCATTAAGAGGGTCTCTCCTATAAGTCCTCTTTTGTGCCAAAATCAAAGAAGAGTTGTCCCCTTCACTTCCCTCTGCAAGATTCCTCCTTTCCATCTTCCGCCATGGCAACACTTCACTGTGCTCTCTCTCCCCAAACACAAAACTCCTATAATCCCCTGTTAAACAAACGAACAGTAAAACCAACAAAATCCCAGAAATAAAAATCAAAACTTTCTATGGAAAAATGAAAGATCAGTACCTGGAATATCCAGAGTCTGGACATCTGAGGCATTGGAAACTGTTTCATGTCCTAAAAGAAACAAAGAGAAAAGGAAAAGAAGAAACGGTGCATAAGGGTTTGATCTGAAACATAACATTATGTTTTATGTCTTCCCTTTGTGTTTTGTTTCCGGAGAGAGGGAGAGAGAGGGGATGATAAATGAGTGTTAATTGCAATATTAAGAGGTTGATGGAAATCTATTACATGACGCTAACTTTACGATTAGGCTAAAGTAAGATTTTTTTGAAGAAAAAAAAATTCCCCCTATAACTTGGTGGGTCCCTTTGTATAATGTCTGTATATTTTTAGTGCTTTACCAAAATACCCATTACAATATGTATTTTTTACTGAATGATTACATTTTATATTTTCTTAAATCATTTTAAAAATTAGGATGAGTATACCACGCTCGACGAGCACCGATGAGCACTATTAACGATGAGCACCGCTGAGTAATATTAAATTAATTTATAAAGATTAAAAATATAAATGACTCAATGTATAATTATAAATTATTTAAACAAATAATTGTAAATTATTTAAAATATTAATTAAATTATTTTCTACATATATATAATATTTTTAAATTTTTTTTAATAATTGGATCAAATGCCTACCTTAATCAATTTAAAAAATAAAAACCTTAAACCCTAAACCATAAATCTTAAATTGTAAACCTTAAACCCAAAACCATAAACTTGAAACCTCAAACTCTAAACCATAAAACATAAGACTTCAAACCATAAATTATAAATTATAAATCCCAAATCTTAAATTTAAATATTGGGTTAGGTTTATGGTTCAGTGTTTTAGGTTTCAAGTTTAGGGTTTAAGGTTTTGATTTTATGGTTTAGCGGTTAGGGATTAAAGGTTCTTGTTTAGGGTTTTGGGTTTATGGTTTATGGTTTAATGTTTTGGGTTTTAAGTTTAGGATTTTGAGTTTATGGTTTTATGTTTTAGGGTTTTGGTTTTCATATTTAGGGTTTAGAGTTTAGGGTTTTATTTTTTTTAAATTGACTAAGGTTGGTATTTGATCGAATTATTTCAACAAAAAATTTAAAAAATATTATATATATGGAAAATAATTTAATTAATATTTTATTTTAAATAATTTATAATTATATGTTTAAATAATTTATAAATTTTATAAATTAATTTAATGGTGCTTAGAAGTGCTCATCGTTAGTAATGTTCATCGCTAGTGATGCTCATCGGTATTCGTCGAGCGTTGTAGAATTTTCCTAAAAATTACTACTCTCTATATCCACTAAATTTATACAACTTTAACTTTTAAAAGTCAAAATTTTCAAATCTTGACTATGATTATTTTAAGGGTTAAATTTTGATATACAAGTGGTGTAAAAAAATTTACACAACTCTTCTATAAAAATTTAAAACCTAAATTCCGAACCCTAGCACCCTAAAACTTAAACCTCAAATCCTAATCCCTAAACTCTAAATTATAACTATAAACCTTAAATTCTACACCCTATACACTAAACCCCTAGACCCTAAACTATAAAATTGAAAGGCTTGTGTAAACTAAAGTTTACATACAAGCTTGTGTAAACTAAACCTTAAATTCTACACCCTATACACTAAACCCCTAGACCCTAAACTATAAAATTGAAAGGCTTGTGTAAACTAAAGTTTACATACAAGCTTGTGTATCAAAGTATTTTCTTTATTTTAAATATTTTAGTTAATTAAATTTTATGAAATATATATTTTTTAAATTATTCGACTAAAATTTTTAAAACATTTTTTCACTTTTTTATCAATAATAAATATTACGTAATAAATAGTCAAAGTTAAAATTTTGACAAAAAAATTAATAGTGGACAAATTTAGTGAGGCGAGAGAGTAGTAAATTATCAACTAACTAATGGTCTAATAGTATAAAACATTAGATCCCTCAAGTAAAATTAAAGGTACGTATCATGATTTAATATATTTAATTTAATATTAAAAATATTTATTATTTGATCTAAACTAGTTGATTAATAAATTATATACAGACTATTATAAAAAAAAATATTAAACTTGAACGTGAAGCCTGAAGTTGCTAATTTTTTATAAGTTAATGAAAGGTGCTTTATTTTCTAAAGACACGCTTTTATTTGCTTTTTTATGGCAGAGTTGTTGTTTTGCTTTGCTTTGACATTATTTTATTCTTAAGCAAGTTAACAAATTCCATAAAAAAATAAATATGATTATTTAATAATGTTTTGTAGTTTAAATTTTTATGTATTAAATTTTAGGTTATTATTATATACAAAAACGGTTTAAAATAAAATTTGTATATTTTTACTCAATTGAATTTCAAATTCTAAACTCTAAACTTAAATTTTAAATATAAAAATAATATTAAAAAATATGATTGTATAAAATAAATTTTATACAATCTGTATATTAAATAATTTCTTTGAACTTATATTTTGGATTATTTGATTCGTAGAAAATAATTATATAATGTTTATATTTATGAGTTCCTTACATTTATCTGACATTAAAAAAATATGAAAATTCAAACTTAATAATTATTTACCTAGATGATTTGGATTCGAACAATTTAATCTACAGTTGTACATGAATTTATTTAGATTTAAAATCGAACACAAATGTTATCTTTCACTCAAATGGAATGATAACATCTAATTAATTAGTAAAGCCAACGACTTATTTGGCTAATATTCATTATAATTACGAAGATATTGTTATGTTGACAAATTTGAATTTTACCGATTTCCCTTTTAGAAAATAAAGAATCTAATTCATGTATTTTTTTTAATTAAACAAACAAATAATGTTCCTTATTTTGAAGTATTGACTCTCTTCCTTGGACAATCAATGCTACCAACTCTCTCATAAACAAAGCATGCCCTAGACTAGTAGACTTCCTTCAATTGGTTATAAAATGCTTTTTAACTTTTAGGTTGAGTTTAATTCGAATAATATCATCATTAATACAATAATCAGAAGGTCGTGAGATCAAATATAATATTATTTATATATTTAAAAGAAATAAAATAATTTTAATAAAAATGTTCTCACAAAAGAAATTACCACCTCTTTCATGAAATATAACGAATTAAAAATAAGATAAAAACTAAAAAAATGTTAATAATAACTAGATTAATAATATATATATATATAGGGTTAGGATCAAGTTACACTATGTAAAACTCAACTAGTTTTACACTAATTTATGGCCATTAGATTGGTTAAATGAATGGATGAGATTAACTCCTTACTTTTTTTCCCAAGTGATAATCTTTCCATATCCTACTTTTAATCTCATCCATTCATTTCACTCATCCAATGGCTATGGATTAATGTAAAACTAGTTGAGTTTTACATAGTGTAACTTGATCCCATCCCATATATATATCAGTTTAACTATATCAGTTTCTTATAATATTTCAAAGATTAAAATTTAGTACTCGTATTTTATTTAACAACCTTACGTTTATGTACTATTTTTAAATTTAAAAAATTTGGTCCTTACCTTAATTTCTTTTCAATTTACCATTAATTCTGGACAGAAATCTATATAAAAAAGGGGGGAAAAAGCTAAAATTTGAAGTCCCGCACATATGCAATTTTTGTCAATTTTCCCATTATTTTTAAATATAAACAAAAAATTATCATTCATTGAACAATAAAGTTCTTCAATCATCTAGGTTCACAATTTTATAGTGACCAAATTTCTAAAAATTGTAAACGTATATGTTTAAAAAAGTTCTTGTCTTTTTTATAGCTTATATGTAATTAACAATGAATTTCAATAAAGGTTAGTAAAGAGACTAAGATTTTCAAATCATAAATTATGCATGAACTCAATGTTGTAAATTAAAGAATGAGACTAAAATTTAAATTTTAAAATGATACAAGGACCTTTTTGGAATTGCATAAATTAGTAAAAGATTAGTGATTTCTTAAGTAATTTATTTATGTTTGATTATGGATAGTGTGATTTGAAAAGTATCCATTTTAAAATTTTAAATATATATATACATGTGACACATGTCATGATTTTAATTATGTTTGTGAAAAAATAACAGTGAACCAAATAATAATTATTTTATAAATATTTAAATATTTTTATGAATTATCATTTAATACATTGTCGCTAGATAGATAATCTTGTGCTCATCCACTTGTGTTCTGGTGGCAAAGGTTGATGTTCATCATCCCATGAGACCTGAGTTCGAGCACCAGTAATGCATGATGTGTGTCTTGTCTTTGAAAAGACTAAGAAAATTAAACCCCATGCATCACACGCGAACAACATTTTTAGTGATCGAGTGTAATATTATTTACTTTTGAGATTTTTAAATATATTTAAAAAACACTTAATAATATTTAAATACTGCTTATGAAATTATATCTTCACTGACAATATATTAAATAATAACTATTTTTAATTACTCTATCTATAATATATATAAAAACATGAGTGAGAAGAAAGTTTTGAACCTACTAAAATTAATAGAAGTACCAAAATAAAATTTCCACTATAAACAAGGACAAAACATTATTATTACTAATTAAAACATTCTACAATCTTAAGCATGTGTTCATTAATTCTATTAAAACTTTAATTTAAGTTGAGATTCACTTATTGATCGAGTGGTCAATGATGCTCATGTTGTCTCATTTTTATGGGTTTAAATCTTAAAATTTATTTTAAAAATGTAATTATATCTACTTAATAAAAAAAATTAATTGGGTTTTGGTTCTTTTGCTAAATGGTGGCAGGATGTGAGAATCCTTTTCCATGATGACGACTCTTTCGCAAGTACAAGCTTGTTTGCTTGGACTGTTTTGGGAATTTGAAAAGTTTGTTATACTTGAATTTTTGAAAGAATTTCAAAAAGTGCTATCCATATTTAGAACGGAATCCTCAAGGATTTTACGAAGTTCTAACAACAAAGTTAATTGTGATGCATCTTTCTCAATAGCATGAAATATGTTGGTATTGCAATTGTAGCCCGAAACTGTTATGGGGCGGTTCTCGATGGAATCAACGCACAAGTTCATACACCTAGTATAGTTGTGGTTGAATGTCTTGCGTTAAAACTTGGTTCATCTCTCATTGCAGAAAATAACTAGCAACAAGTTCTTATTGAGTTCGACTCTAAAAATGCTATTGAAATGATCAAAGGTCAAACACCTGATGCATGGGAAGCAAAAACTATCGTTTCTGACATTCACAAATCGACTGTATCTTTTTCTTTTATTAATTTTTTATGTTAACCGAATGAGTAACTAAGTCATTGACTGAATTGCTCGAGCTATCTTTAAAGGTTGTTGTTCGCCGCAATGAATGTGGTATATCCCTGCTAATTTGTATCCTCTGCTATAAGAAATTCTATGATATGAATTTTTAAGTTAAAAAAAAAACTTTTAATTTAAGCTAGGTGCACCCCCAATATATATTTTAAGCTTAAGAAAGTACACTTAACACTTTTTTTCATAATATTTATTAAAATGATTTAAAACACTAATATTCTGTATTTTATTAGTTTATATTGAAATGGATGTTAACTACAAATTTAAAGCTGCTCTATATCAAAAATGAAAAATCAAATTCAACTATTAAAGTAGAAAAAAACTTTTAACACCTCGTCTAAACCATCGATTATAAAAACATAGACATATTTATATATAGAACAAACCAACAAATAAAAAAAAGGGCCACAAAGATACCACAAACTTTTTGTCAGTTTTATTTTATTCCATTCTTCATCAATTGGACCACCATGGATTTTGGGCACACGGCTCTTAAACGAAACGTGTTTAGCTGTCCCGAAAATACATTTATTATTTTGATGTTCATGCATAAAAAATAAATTATTAATTTTTTAATAAAAAGCCACTAATCTTGTTAAAGGAAAAAATTTTAAAATTACAATAAAAATTTATAACTATTATCGTAATTTTTTTTGAATGAAGTGCCGGTATTTTATTAGAAATAAAAAAAATAAGGCAGGATAGCTGTCTCGCAATAAAGTTAACTAAATGAAAAGTAAGCTAAAGAGACACATCGAAGTCTCTGGAAAAACCAAACCGGCACACTACCCACCCCCATTCAACAAAGAAATTCCCAATTCATACACAAAGGGGTGCAGCAAAATTCTGATCGATCCTCTAGTCCACCGAGCCTAATTTCGAAGGAGAGCCCGACGTTCCTCTTCCACCACGCCCGCAATCGACGATGGATCCTCCACCCAAAAGCGGTCATGCAGATCCCATGTCGAATCCGCAGCCAACAAATGTGTTGCTCGATTATTTGCCCTAGAAACATGGTCAAACCGTGCTGCATGTAACGATCGGCTCCTCTGTTTCGCGTCCCACACCATTGAGCTTATCGCTGACATATCCGGCACCGGAGAAACCATCTTCTTTATCACCGTCAGCGAATCCCGTTCGAAGATGACTCGAGATAGACCCAAGTCAAGCACGAAGACTACCGCATGAATCAACGCCGTCGCTTCAGCTGCAAACGCCGACTGGATCCGATAAGTTTTCCGACGACATGCTCCTAGAACCTGCCCATTTGAGTTGCGTACCACCACTCCTGACCAAGCTTGTTTTGTATTAATTGAAAATTTGGCATCGAAATTGGCCTTGACAAATGGGTCCTGCGGTGGAGACCAACCCTGTGGCAGAGGCGGAGGCAAAGCGCGGAGGCGGGCCGGTAAAATCCTCAACTCATCTAATTAGGACTTTCCATGCGTAGCAATATCCTGTGGTCTCTGATCCAATCTTTCATGTACAAATTTATTACGTGAATACCATAGTGCCCACAAAGCAATTATAATTTCTGAATGTTTCGTGCTCGTATTATTATCAAACATCCACGAAAGCCATTCTTTATAGCCCAACTGTGTTTCTCCAGTAGTCCAAAAATAGCCTAGGGCGTTCCATACTTGTCGAGCTTTCGGGCAATCCCGCAATACATGTAGAATATCTTCAGGGGCATTCGAGCAAACAGGACATATAGAATCAGACAGAAGCCGTCGATAGAGCATATTAGCCTTCGTAGGAGCATAATTCCTAATAAATTTCCAATTTTGTAATTTAATTTTAGAGGGGCAGTCCACTAACCAAAGTTGACGATAGAGGTTTTTATCCTGCTGTGTCGTAGTCGAAGACCCTAATAAAGTTTGATAACCACTCCTGACTGAGTAGACTCCAGATTGCTCTTCGTTCCACACTCGACAATCATCCTGATAGAAACTCGACAGAGGTATAGAGAGAATCAGATCCACCTCTTCTGGAGAAAAAATCTCTCGTATCAAGTTCTCATTCCATTTTCCTACTGTAGGTAGAATAAGATCAGCCACCAGCAATGCATCAGTACGTTGCTCGAATAGTACTTGTCGAAGAGGGGAGCAAGGAAGCCAGTAATCATTCCATATGTTGATGGTTGTCCCCGCCCCAACCTTCCAACATAAGCCCTGTTCCAACAGCCTGCGTGCACTCCATACGCTCTTCCAGATATACGATGGTTGCGAGCCAAGATTCGAAGTAAGAAACGTGGATCCCGAATAGTATTTAGCCCGATAAACTTTAGCCACCAACGATGTAGGCTGGATCATTAATCGCCAGGCCTGTTTTGCTAGGAGGGCCACATTGAACTTCAGTAAATCACGAAACCCAAGCCCATCATCCTCCTTCAGCTGGAACAAATCGGCCCAACCACACCAATGGATACCCTTTTTGTCCTGGCTCTTTTGCCACCAATATCTAGCCATAATAGCCTCCAGGGACTTGCATAATACTTTAAGTAGCAAAAATACACTCATAGCATAAACCGATATTGCCTGTAATACGAATTTAATGAACACCTCTTTACCACCTTGTGATAAAGGTCGAAGACTCCAAGAGTTAACCTTTCCTTTCATCTTCTCTCCCAGCCCACTAAAGGCAAGCCGCTTGTTTCGGCCCACTAAAGGTGGTAGGCCCAAATACTTTTCCATACTCGACACATTCTCCACCCCCATCATCTGCTTAATCAACAAACGAGTATGATCCACTGTGTTGGACGAAAAAAACAGGCCCGACTTATCAAAATTAATAAGCTGACCCGATTTCTCAGCATAAGTCTGGAGAATATCCTTAATATGCTGAGCACAAGTTGATGAAGCCTTACCAAAGAGGAGGCAATCGTCGGCAAACAACATATGTGTTACCGATGGTGCATATCTGTTCAATCGAAATCCTGTAAGATTACCAGCCAAAAGAGCCTTCCGGATCAACGCTGACAAGCCTTCAGTGCAAAATAAAAATATATAGGGGCTTAAGGGGTCCCCTTGCCTCAAGCCTCTGGTAGGCAAAAAAGATTCACCTACCACTCCGTTGATAACCACCGAATAAGTTACAGAAGAGAGACACCGTTGAATAATTAAAAGCCACTCCTCCGCAAATCCCATTTTCCTCATAACTGCCAGTACAAAGTCCCACTCCACACGATCATATGCCTTACTCATATCAAGCTTCAAGGAAAAATAACCTTTCGAGCCCGTACGAGTTCGAGTGTATGAGTGCAATATCTCATAGGCAATCATCACGTTGTCTGTAATTGCACGCCCTGGGATGAAGGCACTCTGGCTCTCATCAATACTAACATTCAAGAACCTCTGTAACCGATTCGCTAACACCTTCGATGCAATTTTAAAAAGCATATTGCACAAACTAATTGGGCGGTAGTGCGTCATATTAGATGGATTACTAACCTTCGGGATAAGCACAACATGAGTCTGATTAATCGGTTGCATATCATAGACACCATTTAATAATCCAATGCAAAAATCAGCGACCTCACGTCCAACGATATGCCAAAAACGTTGGTAAAAGACAGCACCCAATCCATCCGCCACTGCCACTTTAAGAGGACCCATCGACTGGAGAGCATCATAAACCTCTTTTCGGTTAAAAGGGGCCAGCAGTATATCATTATCATCCATCGAGATACATGGCTCAATCCCCGAGAGAATCGGCTCAAAATTTTCCGGTTGAATAGTTGAAAAAATGTTCATGAAATAATCCCTGGCAATTGTATGAATTTCCAACTCCGTCTCCGCACGAACACCTTGCTCGGATTCCAGAAATAAAACTCTATTACGTCTTTTCCGTTCTGATGCAAAACGGTGAAAGAAAGCCGAGTTCTGGTCACCATGGCGTAGCCAATTGGCACGGGCACGTTGTTCCCAGTACAATTCAGATCTGTCAAGTTCTAAATTAAGCGCAAGCTTTGTCTCCAAAATCTCCTCTAACGCCTCGTCTGTTGGTTGTTGATTAGCCAGTATATCCAACTGCTTCTTAAGCATGGCAGTAGTTACCTTCCGAGAGCAACGAAGTTTACGAAACCAATTGTCTAAGCCTCTATTAACAGCATCAAGTCGTTGCGAAACCGAACCTGTTGACTCACCCCATAACTTAAACACCTCCTGCTCACAACTATCATCAACCAACCAGGCCGCTTCAAATTTGAAATGAAAATGCCGCAGACCTCCAGGATCACTACCCGTGTTTAACAACAGAGGACAGTGGTCCGACAGTGAGACCACCAAATGATGTAAAGAAAATATAGGGAAAAGATCCCACCAGGTCCCATTAGCCACTCCACGGTCTAATCGCTCTCTAATATTTGTGGTTGAGAATTTACCTTTCTCCCATGTGTACCACCGGCCAGTATATCCAAGGTCCATCAAACCGCAATCATCAAGAGCAGCCTGAAAAGCATCCATTTGTCTCTGACCACGAATCCTGCCCCCTTCTTCTCACTAGTATAAAGTATTTCGTTAAAATCACCCATTACCACCCATGGAATTTCCGGACTATCATCCAAATGACGAAGTAAAGCCCAAGATTCACTCCGAAATTGTTCCTCCGGTGCGCCATAAAAACCAGTAAACCGCCAACACTTATCATCCGAGTCTCTTGAAATTATAGCATCAATGTGTCGATCCGAAAATGACCTCAAAGTAACATCACAATTTGTTTTCCAAACGAGACAAAGTCCCCCACTTCGTCCCCTAGAACTAACCTTCACACCATACTGAAAGGCCCACCTACGACGAACATTAAGCATTTTCGCTGCCTGCAACTTAGTCTCCATGAGAAAGATAACAGACGGATTCACGTCTCGCAAAGTTGCTTGGAGACGCGTCCTTGCCCGAGGCTTGCCCAAGCCCCGGACGTTCCAGCTAAGGAGCTTCATTGTTCCCGGCTGACCTGCTTATCCAGGCCTGCCGATATCGAAGTATTAGGCTCATTGGAATCCTTGTGATTGGAAACCGCCGGGAGTGTGCGATGGCGTTTGAGACCATCCGACGTAGTGACTGGTTGACCCTCTTCCCCCATATCCATAGTTGTGTCAAGACTAGAGGATAAAGGCCCAAAGGCCCACCCCAATTGTGGGCCACGACCCTGGGTCGGAGTAAACACCAACTTACCCTTGGATTGACTTTCCTTAGAACCCGGATTCTGATTACTCTAAACTTTCGAATTAATCGGGGTGGTTGATTCTCAATCCCCTGATTTACGCTGGGCATATTCCACTACTGAGAAGAGCGGCCACCGCCCTCCTCCCTTAGCCAAGGGCTAGCCTGTATATTCCTCCGATATATCGGCGCCTTCAACGAAGCATCCCACAGAAAGGAAGCCTCCGACTGATCCTGAAGCACTCGGAGGGGGCAAAAACCTTTCTCGTGTCCCAGACGACCACACCTGTAGCAGAACAACCTCAATTTTTCATACTGGAATGAGACAAATCCACTCTGCCCATTCGGTAAAAGAAGTTTCTTTCGTCTCTTGAGGGGGTTGAGAACCGATAAGCAAACCCGGATACACATAGATCCCCGAATCCCTAGTGTAAGGGCCTTGGAATCGTACTCCAGAAAAACACCAATAAAGTTACCCAATTGCTTAGCCACCGTCTCCTTCACAAACCCCGGGGGCAGATCATTCACAAGTACCCAAAAATTAACCTTCTCAAGCGGTACACCCATCGGATCATCGCCATCCTTTAGTTTGTACAAAACCAGCAAATGGGAATTGAAATACCATGGCCCATCCTGCTCTATCCGCTTCACATCAACCACATGAAACAATCGAAACAGATACCGACCAGACCCCAGATCCGAGATCGCAATTCCTCCGATTGGATGCCAAACATTAGCCAGTGTGTTTCTCATTGATTGAAAATTAATCATGTTTGAAGTCTGAAACGAACCCACAAAACAGTGGGCAAATGAGATCTGATTCTCAACCGGATCCGGATCAGGGGCGACGACAATCACCTCTTCCTCATCTAACGAGAGATCCGCCAAACCATCTACCACCTCCGCCATAATCAAATGAAGCGCAAATCTCGACACAGAAACACCACAGAGACTAGGAAACAAGAAGAAATAACTGGCAGAACCAGAGGGAAAAGAATAAAAATCTGGCAGAACCAGAGGAATATTGAGGCTTTAGAAAGATTTTGATCTATTTTCCTATTATCGTAATTAAATACATAATTTATACATTTTTTTCTATAATATTGACACAAAAAACTAGCCACTTCAAATCATATAAGGACCATACATGGAAAAGGTTCAAAACTCATTTAAAAGACTCGAACAAAATATAGATACGAATAAATTTGACTGCATCGGCAAACGAACCACAAAGGGGATTAAGCTATTGAAAAATCACCAGAACCGCAAACCAAAGTCAAGTATCGTGAGAAACTATCCAGGAGCGCAAACTGTGTATCCAAATTCAATACGAGGGTCCAAAGTAGGGAAGATCAACAAGATTACAAATAAGCGTCATCTTGATCAGTCGTGATGCCGTTAAATCTAGTCCTAAAATATAAAATAAAAAATGGTCAAACGATCGAGGAAGAAGAGGAAAAACATGTCAAAATATAGAGATAAACGTGCCACAAATATATAAAAAATGTACCACAAACATAAAGTTATTTTTACTAAAAATAAAAAAATTCGACGATAGACAATTCACATTAAAATCAGTACCATCGTCAACTAAACAAAATTAAAAATAAAGTCTTGTCGCTCTATAGAAGAAGAAATGGGTTACGGCAAACCCCCCTAATAAACTATTAATTAAAAATTTATTTATAATTAATAGAATATATAACTGATCATATTTTATTAAATTTAGTATTACTTGAATCGATTTTCTCTGAAGCGGTTACCAAACTTTTTCAAATTCTTCTTCTTCTTCATCGTTTTTCTTTACCGGCGGCGGCCTTTGGCCGTTTTGCTGGATCTGTACATAAATAAAATTCATCTTTCCGATGAATGTTTCCTTTTATTCAAGTTTTTTTCTTGTTTTTCATCTACTTTGTCGAATTCTTATTCAAATCTGCTTTTATGGCAGTTCTTTTGTCTGCTTGGTGGCAGTTCTTTCGTCTGCTTTTTAGCAGTTTTTGTCTGTCTTCATGACAGTAGTCTGTCTTTTGACAGTTACGCGTTCGAGTGACGAGTATCAACGAGCGCTTTTCAACGAAGGAGGCCGTTATATACATGTTATGATTCCCTTTGGTGGTTGTGCCGACATGCCAAGATCAAGTAGCGGAAGAATTTTTGCTATATTCATAGAGCACTCAAGGCAAAGTATAGTTTTTCTGGATTTTTATTTCAAAAGATTTCTTCTGACAGTGTTAGGTTTGATATGTTCAACGTCTTTCACACCTTTTATATTTTTTGTTGTTTTGTTCAACACTGTATTTCAATTGTAAAAGGTGTGAATCCTTTGTATTCCTTTCGCTGTTAAATATAATCCAGATTCAAAAAAAATATTACTTGAATCGATACTTTAAATATTTAAAAAAATAATATTTCTGTTATTTTCGAACTTATCAATCATTCCGAAACGTGTAAACCATTCCCAATTCCCACATATTCCGGTGGGTCATTTAAGATTTTGTTTTTAAATTTACAAAGTTAAGGATATTCTTCATTGATGTGAGAGCTGATATGAACAGCTTTACACTTGTGGGTTCATTCTTGGAGTTTTGAAGGTCCACATTTTAATAATTATTTTTTTGAGACACCTCAATCTCATCATGTAATCAAAGAAGTCATTCTTCAAACCTTTAAACCATCCGTCGTTTGGTCATTAAACTATTACTTTGTATAAAATCATTATTAATGTTATGTTTTTTATTGATGTTATTTTTTATTTTGGTCATTAATCTATTTTTTTATTTTGGTCACTAAATTATTTATATTTTTTATTTTTTTTTGAGTTTTATAAGACGGGTTATCAAAATAAAAAAAAAACTCTAACATTAGTAATTATTTTACCAAAAATAATAGTTTGATGACCAAAACAAGAAAGCGAGAATAGTTTAGTGACCAATGGTGATGTTTACCCTAAATTTTAAACAATACATTTTTTCTTCATATTTTTTATAATTATTTACATTCAATTCATTAGTCAACAAATTCAGATTGAAAATTATAAAAATTTATTACATAAATAAAATTATCAATTTAATCATTTATACTCACTATCATAATTTAAATCTCTTATTTAAAAAAATTATCTTCTCGTTTAGTTAAACCAATCGATATTAATTAATTTTTAGCACATAAATCTTTGATGGTGAATCAACAAGGTTTTGCTTCTGAAGTGGCAATTGAGAAGATAAATCATTAATTCATGACCAAAATAATGACCGATTGACCACCCTTTCCTTTTAACTTTGTAGTCAAAATTATAACATCATGATCCCTTTGAAGAAACTACAAATTAAAACATATATACAAATGAGGTAATCCATATGTAATCTCGCCTGTCATCTTTACTACTATCTCATGAACATTAGTAGGTTAGAGTTTTTAACCAAAAATAAATTACAAAATTACATAATTTGGCTAGAAATAAATTAGTAGTAACTGTAATTTTTAATTAATATAAAATATTGTTGATCGGCGATCAAGGAGACCTATCACTTATACGAAAATAGAGACATGGCACATAAGACTTGCCATATTTGTGTCCAATTCTTGTTATAGAGGAGAGATATAATCTTGTTTGACAATTAACAGATGATTGATAGTGAATTATATTAATTGATAGCTGATTGCATTAATTGATTATATTTCGTAAAGAGAGATTCGAGTCAAAATTAAAGGTTTGAGCTAAAATTAGAAGTTTGACCGGTCAAATCCGCTAATTTAGATGTTTGGTAAAGACCAGATTGTAATAGCATATTAAGGTGAAATCTCTAATTTTAGAAAAGTTGCTAATAGGAGTTTTTTGAAATTAGAGGTTCTGACATAAGAGTTATAAATACCCTTTTACCCATAACAATTATCAAAAGTCTCCAATTAACCTAAATTTAACCATTTCTATTTTAATTCTTCAACCTCACATATTTATATTGTGACATTTGTAAACTAATACTTTTTATTTTTTTATTATCACACGTTTATATTTGTATTTAAATTTAATAATTAATTAAATTGTATTAAAAATAATTATATAAATAATGAGTTAATATATAGATCCTTCAGATATTCTTAGTAATGTTATATTAAAAAAATTTATAATCTAATTAATATACAAACTATTGTTAACTAATAAACTATTTAAACAAAATTATTCAAACAAGTATCGAATATAGTCATGTCCTTATATGTCATTTTGCTTCTTTAAATAATCAAACAACTATCAGTTAATTTTACCAAACACTTTTATACAATTAGCTAATACAATTCGCTAGTCAAATAAGCTAATGCAATCCGCTATCAGCTAATGTAATCCACTATCTGCTATCCGCTAATTGCTAAACATGGCATATATAAAAATGTTTGGTAAAATTAACCGACAATTTATAATTGTTTGATTTTTTTGAATAGATAATTGTTTGATTATTTGCACAAACAAAATGATATATAAAGACATGATTATATTAAATAATTGTTTGATTATTAGTTATCAATATTTTATATCTATTAATATTAATTAGATTATAAAATTAATTTTTAATGTAACATTATTAAGCATATTTGAATATTATATATATATACATATACTTCTTATTTATAAAATTATTTTTAATATAATTTATTAATTATTAAATTTAGATGTATATATTAATTTCTCATTTATTAAATTATCTTTTTAATTTTTTTTAAAATAAATATTATTAAAAACTCCATAGACTGATGACTCGTTAAAAAATCTCCCTAACCTAAGGTAGAGGAAAAGGAGTACAACTGAGTCAATGGGTGATGGGAGTTACACATAACTTACAAGCACACGATTTACAAGTTCATACAACCAAGAGTTACGATACAAACCAAACAAAATAACTTCTTTGGTTCTGCATAAGACAAAACCAAAGCTTATATCTATTATGTTGCTCAAATCCTAATTCGCCAGAAGCTTCATCAAACCATAGTTAT
The DNA here is from genome assembly GCA_030270665.1 of Hibiscus trionum. Classification (NCBI taxonomy): domain Eukaryota; kingdom Viridiplantae; phylum Streptophyta; class Magnoliopsida; order Malvales; family Malvaceae; genus Hibiscus; species Hibiscus trionum. The sequence goes on along the minus strand of BSYR01000026.1, from coordinate 50,931,278 downwards.
TCAAAGGTAAGTTACTTAGAGAAATTTTTGGTAATTGTCAAGGCTAAAAGAGTCTTTACAACTCTTATATCCAATCCTCTAACTTAAAAAGATTCATTTTATGAGCCTTTTTAATTTGAGAGTTTTCACCCCAATCCCCTCTTAAAATTCTTTATTTACCAAACATTCAAATTAGTAGATTTGACTGATAAAACCTCTAATTTTGAATCAAATATTTGTTTACCAAACATGACCATAAACTACTTACGCAATCTAAAATTTTAAAAGTTTTATACTAATTTTAAATTATTGGATGAGTGTAAAGTGATATACGAGATTTTTAAAAAGAAAAAAGATAGCTATATAATTTGAACCTTCACTTTACATTGTATAAGTTAATCATACCCCCCTCTCTCTTTTGAAAGAGAGACCTATGCCTGCAGAATCCCTAGTCTTAGGGTCATCGATTCCCAAGCACGCTAACAAACGTGATTACTGTCCCATCAACCGAACCTACTCTCGTCAACCTATCAATAACCATCATAACCCCGAGCCTAGCATAGTAAAGGTGTCAGTGGCATATATACGCATAGACATGAAAATAGAAGAGGGGTCTCTCTCTTTCTTTATCTCCCTCTCTCTTCCTCTACATATACTTCCCACCCTGACCACCAACTGAGACTTCAAATGAGGAGGAGTTACCCTAATGCTTTGAATTAATCAGTCGTGTGTCGAGCAAAGACTTCTCAAAAATTCTGAAAAAGAGTGAGAATATTTCATGTTTAGTCTTAAGGAGATCATCTCATGCCCTTGGAGAATCAGTCGTAAGTGGGGCAGAGACATCTCAACACTCTTGAAAAAAACATGCATAAACTGAGTGGAGGCATCTCGGTGCTCTTGGAGCATCAGACCTAAGTAGTGTGGATGCATCTCATACCCTTGAAGTAATAGTCGTGAGTGGGGTTGGGGCATCTCAACACTCATGGAGAAACCACCGCCAATGAGTGGAGCCATCTCGACACTCTTGTAGGAATGAGCATGAAGTGAGTGGAGGCATCTCCTAGGTCTTGGAGCATCACTCCTAAGTAACGTGGAGGCATCTCGTCATCAGAGGCAACCATGTGTTTGTAGTATCAACATGCCCTAATTATAATGAAACACAAGCATTTCAACGTCTTTGGAGAAACACAATGTCGTCGACATTGAATGGACAGAGGCACCCTCGTTCTTCATAAATCCACAATGGCCAATGACAATTAAGAGAAGAAATTGAAGGCATCTGTATGTTCGTAGCATCCACATGCCCTGATTGGTATGAAAACACAAACATCTCAAAGTCTATTGTAGAACCGCAATGTCGTTCTCATTAAATGGACGAAGGTATCTCATTATCGCTCAATACATTTAGGGGAAGTGTTATTAATTCAGGGGGTTGGTTTTATGTAGGGTATCCAGTTGTATTGGAGGTGAGCCGATTCGGATGCTCATTTCTTAGAGGGTTACTCTTCGGATGTGGACATTTTGCCGCATATGTGGATGTGTACTGAATGGAATGGAATGCTATGGATTGCCGCAAATGGTTGTGGTATCAGAGTTGGGGTGGACATTCATTCATCCATACATTCATCTATTCTACCGTTCAACCATTCAAGACAAGAATAGGGTAATCGCTTAAGAATTCTAGACGTAAGTTAACATTCACAACAGTTTAAGCACTTGTCCGGGAGGTACCGATTCTCCGAGGTGCTTTATGTACCAATGGGTAGCCCATGTACCTTATACTTTTGTAGCGGAGATCATTTATAAAAAAATTGTTGAGGAGAAATCATTTGTAAAAAAGCATTTGGGAGAGTTCCAATAATGCTAATTCCATTTCATAGTCTGGGAGTATTTACGGAGGATGGTGTCGTTGCATGTAGATCTTGAAATAGGTGGCACGTAGTATTCCTCCCTAAGACACTTAAATAGACATGTTAGATGTCTTTAATAGTGTGTTCGAACTTATAACACTTTTCGGAGGATAAGTGAATGGTCCGAGGAAGCCGGTTGCTCCAGAGACACGAAGGCTACATGTCAGATGTCGTTATTAATGTCCGAACTTACAGTGCCTTTGTGGAGAATGGTGCATGTTTGGAGGAAGGTGAACGATTCAGGAGTGCGAAGACTATAATTCTCCTTCTTGAAGTACTCAAGTAAATGTGTCAAGTACCTTTGACAATTTCATAGACTTACAGCGCTTGTCCGAAGAATGCTGTAATATTTGGAGGAAGGCGATTGTTCTGGTGGTGCGAATGCTGTTATATACCTTCTTGAAATACACAAGAGAAGTTGTCAGATATCTTTAACGAGTTTTTAAACTTACAATGCTTTTACGGTGGATGGTGCCAATGTCGGTGGTGAATGCGCTTTATTGTCACTTAGAGATTGACCTTGACACACTTTGAGGATGTCGACGGTTGAACTTCTTTCTCGTCGTTACTAGCTAGAGAAACTAGGCGGGCGACATCACACAGTCCTTGTCTGCTTCCTTTTCTTCTCAGGAATTCTTCGAATATGATGGTGGTATTCTCACTGTTTTCGTCGATCTTCACACTGACGTCATCAATCATAAAGATCAAGTGCGAGGAAAACTTGGGTCAAGCCTCTCAACTGATTCTGATTGTTGGGCGTTCTCTACGCTCACCACACCAAATGTTGATGTCTAAAAGTTCCAGACACCGAATATGGATAGGGGTGTGCAAAACTCGACTCAACTCAGAAAAACAAAATTATTTGACTCGACACGAAAAAACTGACTTATTTTGACTCGACTCGTAATTTCATAAACTCAACTAAAAAAAAATTCAAATAAAGTTTGAGTTATAAAATGAAAATTTGAATAACTCGATTTTTTTAGTAATTAGTTCATCAATTTTTAAGTTTGAGTCAAGTCTGTTAATTCTGACTAATATATTATTAGGGGTGTAAACGAACCGAGCTTGAACGAACAAGGGTATGTCCGTGTTTGTATATTTATTTTTAAAGGTGTCCGAACTCGGTTCGTGTTCGTTTAAATTTTGTAATGGTATGTTCAAGCTCGATTCGTTTATTTTTTTGTGCGTTCGGGCTCAATTCATTTAACGTTTCCGAAAATGTTCATTTAATGTTCACGAACATGTTCGTTTAAATGTTCACCAATTTGTTCGTTTAACTTTCACGAATGTGTTCGTTTAGTGTTCACGAATATGATTGTTTATATATGTTCGTCAACTTTTCCGTTTAGCGTTCGTCAACTTGTCCATTTAGCGTTCGCGAACTTGTTTGTTTAGCATTCGCGAACATGTTCGTTTAGCGTTCGCGAACATGTTCGTTTATGACTTCTAGAATTTTAAGTAAACAAATAGAAATTAAATAAAATAAAACGAACATAAACTTCACCATTAACTTATATAACGTACCACAACAACAAAATAAAAGCATAAAAATTCAAATTCTTTGAAACATCAACAAGTATTTTCATCCTAAAACATCCACAAAAAACAACAAAAAATAAAAGAAACATCCACAAACATTTTCATCCAAGAATATGTAGAAGAATCATAGCCGATTTCTTTTTCTTTGCTTTGGGTCTTTGTTCCTTAGGCTCTCGCTCCTCCGTTTTCCTAAGAAATTGAGTAAAAACTATTAATTTTGACTCTTCATTTTCTTGAAACACTCGTGTCGTGAAATAACCCTCAATGATTAAATAAAAAAATAAAAAATGTATCGAACACAAATCAATAACATAGTGTACGACATTAATAAAATATCATAACCAGCTCAACTTGAATGAAAAAAATTATGCAGAGGATAATACAATGGAAAAATAGTGCTAGAAAAAAAAATCAAGCTAATATAAAATTCTATAGAATGATAGGATAAAAGGGCTAAGGGACATGCCAAAAATTACATTGATGAATTTTGGTTATCTCACCTTCAACTTCAAACATTTAATCTTAAACACTTGGGCAAATGAATCCATGTCTAAAGAATATGATTGAAAATTGAATAGTTGATCACTAAGTTATGGTCAATCTAGTGGTGGAAAAACATATAGGATTAGTTTCTAATAAAAGCAGTGATTTATTTTCCATTAGATTTGCAAACTCAAACATAACCACTCTTTTCATTCAACCTTATAAAAAGATTTTATACGCCCTTAATCACGATCAGTTTTATTGGACTATCAAGAGTTAGTAGCAATCACAACCAGAAAAAGATCCATTCATGCACACAAATTATGCTCTATACTTCTGATATGCAAATTAGATTCACAGTGGTCCTGTTTACTTTCACATGCCACTAAAAGATACAGTAAAATAAGAGATAAAAAAACTCAGTTTTTCTCACAAAGATTACTAGCAATCACATAATCAAGAATTCTAGACTTCATTAGGATTTAATTACAGCCAAACAAGCCTTGAATGAAAAAGCATTTTTAGAAAAGAAAGCTAGTTGTAATAAAGAAAACAAGTGTCTAACATTATTTTATTTTTTTAGGAACTGTTAAAAGCTAACAAATAGAATAAATTTAAAATAAATGAAGTAACCTACTAGAAACATAGAAAAGACTCTCTCTGCACACCTTGCAAAAATGTTGCAAAACATAAGTACATTTAAAATTCTTCAAATTCTAACTTCAAAGTAAAGAAATCTCTTTAATTTCTTCATCGCTCTACAAAAAAATTTAAAATTTAAAATTAAATAAAATAAAATTTTAGATATTAAATAAATAAAACAAATACTTAAAAATTACTCACTTTAACTTCCTTTTTCAACCCATAAAAGTTTCGATACCAATCAGAACCACAAAGTAACATTTGCATCGTATCAATTCCTAAAGATGAACGATATGCATCAATCACCCTACCACCATTACTAAAAGCAGATTCTAAAGCCATTGTAGTGATAGGAATAGACAAGATTTCACAAGCCATTTTGAATAAAATTTGAAACTTGAGGTTATTAACTTTCCACCACTCTAAGACATCAAAATCACCATAATTTTCCTTACAAATGAAAACTCCTTCTTCCAAGTACATATTTAGTTCAGACTTAATATTGTCAATTGTGTCAACACTCTTAATATATCTCTTAAACTTGGACCTTCCAATCATAGTTTTTCCCTTGCTTATTCTACTAGTGGTAAAGGCATTGGTGACAACATTTTCTTGCACATCATTGTCTGTCATTGTACCAACATTAGTTGTTGTATATTCATCCACATATTCATTATAAAGCTCATATAGACAATCACGTACAATGCAGATTTGTCTAACAACTTCCTCTTCAGAATAAATAACATGAAAACTGAAGTCAATTAGTTTCGTTTTATTCTGAGGATCTAGTATGACAACAATAGAAATAAGCAAATTGCATTCACCCCAATATTTATTAATTTTTTTTTACATTTTATCGACTATTTGACTCATCCAAAGTTTTTCACTCAAAGAATTTTCTATCAACAGCTCTTTGATACTCTAAAGTTCAGGAAGGAATAAATTTGAAGTTGGAAGAACCTAATATTTATTAAAGAAAAATATTAAATCAAGTAACATAAATAAAAATTAAGAAATAATGAAAAAAGTTAGATATATTGAAATTGTTCACATGAGATAATGTTGGTAACTTAATTAAAAAGTGCCAAGAAAGAACAACAACCCTCACCCAATCTTCATCACTTGGCAAATACTTATAACTTGCATCTCGTTGAGCATACCGCGAGAACACGCCCTTAAACTCCAATGCACATGACAACATAGCATATGTTGCATTCCATCGTGTACAACAATCTAAAATCAACCTCTTATTTGGAAACTGAAGTTGTTTAACAATATCACTGAACATAGTCAAACGTATAGTGGATGTTGTGATGCACTTCACACTTTCCCTTACATTGCCAATCACATATTCAATTTCGAAAAGAACATCATGCACCAATAGGTTCAAGATATGGACACAACATCTAACATGAAACAAGTTCCCATTCAAAAGAAGCCTTTTATTAAATGAAAGGTTATCTTTCAACATTCTTACAGCCGTATCATTGTAAGAAGCATTGTCCACAAAAATTGAACACACTTTTACTTCAATACCCCAGTCTTGTAAGCATTTGTATAATGCGTCATATGCAACAACTTCACTATGCGAAGGAGGCACATCAACAAAGTTCAAAATTCTTTTTTTGTAGATTTCAATATGAGTCCACAAAATGAGCCGTTAAGACCAGGTATTGAATCTTTTGATCAGACTTCCACATATCAATTGTAATGTTAATCATATTCACTGTCTTCAACAACCCATTTAACCTCTTCTTCTTAACCTCATAACTTGTCCATCAATCGGTTTTGGCTGTCGTACGAGAAATCTTTGTATAGAGTGGACTTGCAGTTTTTCAACAAAGTGAATAGCTCATATTCAGTAAATGCAAAAGGTAATTCATGAACCATTATCATATGAGAAACAACTTTCCTGATCTTCGCTTGGTCATATTTCCAAGTCTGGATACCACTCGCACTGTCAGATCTAGGTGATTGTGGAGGTAAAAAAAAAATTATATTGTCCCTTTAAAGTTATTTGACGTCTCACACAACCATCTAAGTGCCTTTTATATTGTGTACTTGAACCTTCCTTGTTCTTCGCAAGTTTGATCTTACAGTGATTACACTGTAGTTTTTCAGTACCATCAGCAAGATTAATTAGTCAGTTCCTGCCAAACAATTGATGTCTTCTTTCTATTTCTCCTCGTATAAGTGTCAGCTTCAGTATCATCCAAACACTCGGGATCCTCAGGGGTTGGTCTTTCATGAGTTGTATCTCGAACGTTAGAAGTTTCATTTCCTTTTCCTTCAATGACATCCATCGGTGATGAAGAACCAATACACGAATGATGATCTTGTTCCGAATTATATGACATACCTAAAAATTTAAAATCAAATCATTATTAATGAATAACATCAAATATGATAAACAAGTTATGTAGAAACAATAATACACATTGCTTAAACAAGATAAAAGAGAATAATATACCACAAATAAAGTTATGAAAATGCCACCCCGATCTCTTTGCAGCCTCCCCAAACACAATTTTGGAGAGACCATCAGAAAGAGTCGGATCTTATAGGAGGATATACATAGTACTAAAAATTACAAAAAAAACTCTTTCGCATACCTTTGATAAATTTATCAAGAGTTGCAACAAAATTTTTACTTGAAGATGAAACTATGTTGAATCCAAAATGAAATTAAGCTGCAACAAAATACAAATCCGAATACATCATTAATCTCCTACAACAAACTGAGTACATTAGTTTATACAGACTCCTAGTCTGCATAGGACTAATAGAAAATTTTACACTACAAATAAGGAACAAACCAATGCAACTTACAACAAAACCTAATAAGACATGAAAACCAAATTATGATCCTAAACTCTATTGTAAACGTAAAATACCAAAAATAACTCTAAAACTATAAATTACTCCAATTCAACTCCATATATATATAACAAAGAAACAAATTTAAATCTTAGGTTCATTAATTCCTCAAAGTGAACTAGATAGGAAGTCCATGTTACTTAAACTTATATAAAGTATTCAAGGTGATATGGTAAATCATTTCGAAGTGGTAATGGGAAGTTAATTCTGTCACAAGAAAAAGAGAACCAATATATAACAAAGCAACAAATTAAACTCATATGCATTCAATATAACAAATAACAGGATATATCCTTTGAAAATAAAAGGAAAACAACCAAGAGGCTTATACCATTTGAGAATCCAAAGACGTGTGATGGGAAGTTAATTCTGTCACAAGCAGAAGGAAAACCATATTTCTTTACTTTTGAGGAAAAGTGAGGTAGGTAATTTATTTGCAGATGTCATATTTCTTTACTTTTGAGAACCATATTTCTTTATTAGAGCTTGTCCATTTCATCCAGGCAAGTCATAAATGACGCCTAATTAAAGGACGACTAATTAAGCAACTAAAAACACAAGCACTGATTAAAAACATAAATATGAATTTGATAGTGATACTCACCCAACACATACGAACGGAAGAGACTGCCAGAGAAAATGAAAGGGCGACGACACAAAGATTCGAATGGTTGGTGGCAGCGAACATAGATGGTGACGGCGAACAGTGACGCAGGGGAGAACCGAAAGGCCGGTGGCCAGAGGTTGATAAGAAGAAAGGGTGAGGAGACGAGTGTTTATTTTCAGAGGGGTGCGACTATAGAAATTAGGGAAAAGGGTGATTAGGGGTTATAATATGGTTTATATACTTTGAACTTTATAAACGAGCTAATAAACGAACATAAATGAGCTTATAAACGAACATAAACGAGCCTTTAAACGAACATAAACGAGTCTATAAACGAGCTTATAAACGAACATAAATGAGTTTGTTCGTGAACATAAACGAGTCGAACACACATATGTTCGTGTTCGTTCGTTTATTAAACGAACATAAAATTTTTGTTCATACTCGTTTATTTAGCTTAATAAACAAACATAAATGAACGTTATATGAACGGTTCATGAACAGTTCGTCGAACGCTCTGTTCATTTACACCCATCTATATTATGTATATCACATGTGAAAATATGAAGAAACACACATATATATCGTATATGGGTACAGGAAGTCATTTAAATTGAAATCAATATGTATTATAACATTATAAATAATTAAATTAAATTCGTACAGAAACTCAAAAACTCGATTCGACTCGACTCGAATTTTATAAACTCGACTCGGTTCAAAAAAAATTTAAAAAAAGTTTGAATCGTAAAATAGATCTTGCAAACTCGAATAACTCGACATTTTTACTCGATTTGGCTTGACTTGATCGAACGCCATCCCTAAACATGGAGGTGGAGATGAGGACCAAGGTGGTGATGTGACGGTCGATGGTGGTTCACCCAATCTAATTTTGGACCGAGAGCTGCAAATGGTGGTCGGAGTGGGGAATATATGGAGAGGAAGAGATGGGGGAGAAAGAGAGAGATCCCTTTTTCCATTTCTGTAAAACCTATGTTTGATTTTGATATAACTAAGTATGTTAAGGACTAAATTGAAAACTTGAAATAGATTTCTAAGTCCCTTTAATGATTTATAAATCACCAACACTTTAAACAGATTTGAAAAACTCAAAACTCCAAATATTTTCTAAGTGTTCCAAGGCTAAAGTATTGAAAAACATCCAGGTGTATCGATATGCCTCCAGCCGTATCGATACCTTTTTTACAAAGTTGGCTACTGGAAAGACGCGTTTCGTTACGCTCTTAACCGTATCGAAACATCGTATCGAAATAGATTCCATCTGTATCGATACGCCCCTCTGTAAAAACTGAAGGAGTTTGAATGGTGTACCGATACGACTTAACTCGTATCGATACGATTTTAACTGAATTTTTAAATTCAAAGTATTTTAAATGTTTTCGACCGTTGGTGTCAGTTGTTAGGTAACTAACATTTAAAGTGACAGTTGCCCCGTATCGATACGGTGTTATCCGTATCGAAACGGAAACTTCTAGTGAGCTAAGTTGAGAAAAAGGTATCGATACAGTCTCTTCCGTATCGAAACAGTCCTTGTCCCGTACCGATATGCTTACACGTGTTTCGATATGCCCTCTTTATTATGTGCAACGACTCTTTCTATTTTGAGACAGGTATCGATACGGGTCTTCGTGTACCGATACGGATAGCTGCAAAAGTGCATTTATGGTGGAAAGAGAGGGTCCCAATGGCTATAATCAATACCCTAACCACTCAAACGGCTAGAATTGATAGAGAATGTATAAATTGAAGTTCATTGAAGACCAGCAACAACCATTGCATAAAAGATAAATATCCAAGCAAAAATCCAAGCTCAAGTGTGCTTATTTTCCAAATTATTGTAAATCCCAAATTGAGTTGTATTCATTTCCTATTCTATCTTCTAATTTGGGTTGGGTGTTGAACTTCAAGGGGTAATATTGTATTTGAGAGATATCTTTCTTGCCCAATTTCTTCTTTGTTTATTTGTGAGGATTTGGTCAAATTTTGGGTAGAAAATTTAACCGGTTGTGTAAAGGTTACCTCCTAAGCCTTGAAAAGGGGAAGAACAAATTAGTGAATTGTTGGAAATCCTTAGTGGTAGCTAAGGTAGTGGATGTAGAGTTCATTTGGAACTTGAACCACTCTAAAATCCTTTGTTCTTCTTTTTTAACTATCCTTTCACTCCAACAAATTTTAAAATCCCAATTCACCCCCTCTTGGTCTTGATCAATCCATCGATTCACTCAATAATAGGTATCAGAGCCTACCTCTTTGAAGGATTAACAACCACAAGAGGAGTTCCTAGGAAGAGTGAGATCATCCAAAAATCAAGCCATGACATCTACCTCCGAATCTAGCATGTACGAGTCTCAATCCACTACAAAACTGCCATTCTTCAATGGTGACAACTATCCATTTTAGAAGAACCGGATGCGCCTCTTCATCAAGTCCAACGATTACTTGGTTTGGTATGTCATTGAAGATGGTCCCTACATTCCATTGAAGAGAGAAGATGAAGGAAAGTTGGTTCTAAAGAAGAAGATCGAGATGAGTGAAGATGAGAGGAAGAAGATCCAAATAAATGACAAAGCTCTTCACATGCTCTTTTGTTCTTTTAGTCCCGACATCTACTCCAAAGTCTCCTCTATTGAAAGTGCCAAGGAAGTGTGGGATACTCTAGAGACCACCTATGAAGGAACCAATTATGTAAAGGAGACCAAGAGTGGAATTCTCAATCTTAGTTATGAGAATTTCAAGATGGAGCACGACGAAACAGTGTCCAAGATGTTCGATCGCTTCTCAACCATTGTCAACGGGCTTAAGGGCTTTGGAGAGACTATCTCAAAAGACAAACTTGTCTGGAAGCTACTCTACTCACTTCCCGAATCTTGGGATGGGAAGAGAACCGCCATTATCGAGGCCAAAAACTTGAAGACTCTAAAACTTGATGAGCTAGTGAGTTCTCTCCTTACTCATGAAATAATGAAGCAAGGAAGGGAAGATGAAAAGAAGAAGGATGAGAAAAGAGTGGAGAAGCTAGAGGTAGAAAAGAAGAAGAAAATGGGAGTGGCTCTCAAAGCTTCATTACTTGAGGAGAGCACTTCTAATGAGGAGGATGATTTAGAAGAATTGACTATGAAAGCCAAAAGATTATCACGATTCATGAGGTCCAACCGAGGAAGGAAGATTCGAAGAAAGATGGACTTCAAGGGTAAAAACAAAGAAGAAGAGAAGGATCAAATCATTTGCTTCGAGTGCAAAAAGCCCGGTCACATTCGTTCGGAGTGCCCTCAACTCAAGAAGAAGGGCTTTGAGAAGAAGAAGAAGCTCAAACCCAAGCTTGCCACTTGGAGTGATGAGGAGTCATCCGAGGATGACGAACAAGAAGTGGCCAACCTTTGCCTCATGGCACCTGAGGAGGATTCCTCCATGGTAACCTCTAAATCATCATCTTTTGACTTTACATTTGATGAATTGAATGATGCATATGATGAGTTGCAAGAGGTTTATGATGAGTTAGTTGAGAAGTACAAAGAGTCAGTCATTAGAAATAAGAAAATTATTTCGGAATTAAATGATAAAAATGACTCACTTTCTCAAGCTAACTTAAAATTTGAGAAAAAGATTTTAGGTTTAAAAGATGAACTTAAATTCTTTCATGATGAAAATGTAGACCTAAATAATCTTCTTTCTCAATGCAATAATGAACACCAAAAGGTGTTAGATGAGCTTACCAAGCTCAAAGAGTCTTTTAAAAATGTTGGTAATGTGAAGCATGAAAAAGGTGAATCATCTAAAACAAACCAACCTAGGAGAAAGACTAATAACTACAAACAAAGTAGCTTCCCTAGACATAATAGAACTAAAAAGATTAGGAGTGTATGGGTTCCTAAGGAACTTGTCAAATCTAATAATATTGTTGCTATGTCACCTTGGATTCCTAAGGGAACCAAGCTATTGGGAGCTAACACTCGTGGACCCAAAATGATTTGGGTACCAAAAACAAAAGTTTAATATCTTTGTTTGTAGGGGGAGCATTGCTACAAGGCCAAAGCACAAAGTCAAAATTCATGGTACCTTGATAGTGGATGCTCGAGGCATATGACCGGAGACAAGAGTAGATTCATGGACCTAAAGCCAAAAAATGGAGGAGTGGTGACATTTGGTGACAACTCCAAAGGCCACATTAAAGGTATTGGCTCCATAGGTAATCACTCTACCATTCTTATTGAAAATGTCTTGTATGTCGATGGTCTTAAACATAATTTGTTGAGCATAAGCCAATTATGTGATAAAGGATTTAATGTCTTATTTGATAAAAGTGGGTGCAAAATTGTTGACATTAAATTAAATAATATTATGCTCATAGGTCATCTGTAACCCCCTCGTCCCGGCCTGGCCGGATGGCTGGTCCGAGTGGACCACACGGGGAAAACCGAGTGAAAACCCCCTAAGGAATTCCCTCTCGGTTAGCAACCCTATTTTTTTTCATTTTAAATCTTGCCTAGATGAGTATTTAATCCTATGTGATCATACAGCGGAACAACATTCATGAGGCAAACAACCGAACTCAGCCCAACATCTTACAGCCCAATTTTAAACATATACTGCAGGCGGTATCGATACCCTTAAGGGGTGTATCGATACCCCCATTGACTAGGTCAACTGGTCAAAGTCAACCCGTAGAGACCGTATCGATACACCCAAGGAGTGTATCGATACCCTCTCCAACGGTTGACTTCCCACTGTCAACGCTAAGATGACGGTATCGATACGCCAGAGGCCCGTATCGATACCAAAATGGACAGTAGCTCCAATGACCAAAATGGTATCGATATGCCCCCTCGTGTATCGATACACGAGGCCTGAAACAAGAAGGCAGTATCGATACCGGACCAGTCGTATCGATACCCCTGCACAGCAAAACCTCCAAACTCAACTAAAACAAACAAGACTCGGACCTAGATGCAATTTAGGACTTCCCTAGACCCAAACAAGCACTCACACAACATTTACCTACCACTATATAGCCATACAAGCACCCAACATGTATAAACAACAAGGAACTCATGCAAAGGACTCAAGATGGCATTTAAGCATTCAAAGTTCATACTTCAACATCCAAACATATAGGCAACTTCAAAGGCACATGGCCAACATTCAAGATAAGCAATTTAGGCATGAATTACAATTCAACATGGCAACACAAGCCATACAAAAGCGATATAACAAGGAGTCTAAGCAAGCTCATAAACAACTAACAACCATTCAACAAAATAACACATGCCAATGAGTCATACAAGCTCATACACAACCCATGCCACATTGCTAACTAATACAAAATCACCACCATACTTGAGTCACAACTTGGAAAGCCCTTCTTGCCTTGCCTCGAGCTAACGCCACGCTAACGATCTGCATTGTTGAACATTGAGAGCGTAAGCTATAGGCTTAGTGAGGGTGCTCTAAAACGAAAAACATCAACAATGCAGGGTTCAAGCATGTAAATCCTAATCTCGCATACATCAAACATTGACATGTAACCAAGTAGACCTAGCTAGTCTTTCAAGTGGCATAGTATGGCATCTTACTTCATACTAAGCATCAAGCATCAGTAATCAACAATCATAAATCAACATCACATATCACAATATATGAACAAGTTAATTGGCCACTTTAAATTACCCCGATTGTGCGGATTTAAACCTCAACAACACTTTACCTCGGTGGGATTACACTCATCACCGGACCTTGCATGTGCAGGATTCCACTCATCGCCACATGCCCTACGGATGGGATTCCACTCATCATCCCGTAGAAATATATAAAAGCTTCCGGTGGAATATTACATCACCGTACTCCTCCTTGATGACTTAACGCCATCAAGGCCACGTACGTTTTGACTCAATTTGTGTGCACACTAATCCTAATGATCGATCATTTACAACCGGTAATTTATTTAGTGCCAATTTTCATAATCACCACATATATCATCAACCACATTCCATGCTCACTATCCATATACAATTCATGATGTACATGCATCAATTAACCACAAACCATAAGAGCATAGATAGGCAAAATACACAATGGCATGTAATGAAGTCAAAGGCTAGAATCAACAACTTGAAATAAGGAAATGGCCTACCAAGCACATTTCGCACACACACACTCGAACCAAACTTTAAAACAAGTTGAAACCACTCACCGCCCTTCCTTAGCAATTCGAACCAATCCTCCTACGAACCCAGATTCAGTCCCAAAGCCTCCTCAACGTTTCCTCTTGCTTTGTAAAACACCTTGGATTGAAGAAGAAAATGAATGGAATAGTGACTTGATATTTGAGAGGTTTTCAAAGAGGGGAGGGGGAGGCTTCATGTGGGTTATGGGGAAAAAGATGACAATATGGAAAGTTGTCATCCCTTTTCAAATAATTTGGGTAAATTACAATATGAGTCCTCCTCTTTTTACTAAAGTTCAATTAGGTCACTATTTAGGTTGAATTGATTAAATTAAGTTTTATTGACTCGAGTTATAAACCCGGTTAACTCCTAGGCCCAAAACACGGGCGTTACAACTCTCTCCCACTTAAGGAATTTCGTCCCCGAAATTACCTGACTGAAAGAGATACGAAAACTGCTTTTCCATATCATCCTTCCTCTCCCAAGTGGCCTCGTCCACACCTCTACGTTGCCACCGCACCTTCACTAACTCAATCGATCTACCCCTCAACACCTTACTGTCAGAAGCTAAGATCTCAACGGGCTCTTCTTCATAAGTCAAATCCGGATTCAATTCAATCTCTTATACGGGCATAACATGTGACGGATCAGACCTATACTTACGAAGCATCGAAACATGGAACACATCGTGAATCTTCTCTAGCTCGGATGGCAAACACAACTGATAAGCAACCGGACCAACCCTCTTCACAATCTCATACGGTCCTATGTACCTCGGACTCAACTTCCCTTTTCGGCCAAATCTCATCACCTTTTTCCACAGAGACACCTTCAAGAATACCTTCTCACCCACTGAGAAATCAACTTCCTTCCTCTTCAAATCGGCATAGGACTTCTGCCTATCCGAAGCAGCCTTCAAACGATCACAAATCAACTTTACCTTGTCGGTTGTCCCCTTGAGCAAATCCGGCATAGGTAACAGTTTCTGTCCTACCTCGGCCCAACATACTGGAGTTCTACACTTTCGGCCATACAAGGCCTCATACGGAGCCATCTGGATGCTCGACTGAAAACTGTTATTGTACGCAAACTCTACTAGAGGCAAATGCTTCTCCCAAGTACCCTGAAAGTCAATGATGCAACAACGTAACATATCCTCTAAGATCTGAATAACTCTCTCTGATTGACCATCTGACTGAGGATGATAAGAAGTGCTGAAGTTCAAATGGGTACCCAAAGCTGTATGCAGACACTCCCAAAATCTAGAAGTAAACCGCGGATCTCTATCCGATACAATGGACTTCGGTACACCATGTAGCCTCACAATCTCACCAATGTACAAGTCGGCTAATCTATCTAAAGTGTAGGTAGTGTTGACCGCCAAGAAGTGAGCACACTTCGTAAAGCGATCCACTATCACCCAAACTGAGTTCTTCTTCGTAGGAGTCAAAGGCAAACCCGAAACAAAATCCATGGTGATGTTCTCCCACTTCCATTCCGGAATTCTCAACGGCTGTAACAAACCTGAGGGAACCTGATGTTCCGCCTTCACTCTCTGACACACTAAGCACTTACTCACAAAGTCAGCTACATCTCTTTTCAAGCCAACCCAAAAGTACTCATTCTTCAAGTCACGGTACATCTTCGTACTTCCAGGATGCATAGCAAATGGACTACTGTGAGCTTCAGTCAAGATCGTACGTCTCAAATCACTGTCTTCTGGCACAACTATTCTATCGTTGAAACACAAAACCCCATCGGAACTAAAGCTGTAGTCTGAAGATCTACCCTCGGCTATATCTTGCACGTGAGGGGCCAAAGATCTATCTAGAAGCTGTTTCTCTCGAATTAACTGACCTAGAGTAGGTCTAACCTGAAGCTCGGCTACCAAGCCACCATCTCTGGACAAACTCAATCTAGCAAACATAGCTCTCAAGTCTACGGCCACCTTCCTACTCAATGCATCGGCCACTACATTGGCCTTACCCGGATGGTACTCAATAGTAAGATCGTAGTCTTTTAGCAGCTCTAACCACCTACGCTGTCTGAGATTCAAATCTCGCTGAGTCATAATGTACTTCAAACTCTTGTGGTCGGTGTATACTGTGCATTTCTCACCATACAAATAATGCCTCCAAATCTTCAGAGCAAACACAACTGCAGCTAACTCTATGTCATGGGTCGGATAGTTGCGCTCATGGGTCTTCAACTGTCTTGAGGCATAAGCCACCACTCTCTTGTCTTGCATCAGAACACATCCTAACCCTACATAAGAGGCATCACTGTAGACTACATAGTCCTTCCCGGACTCAGGCTGAATCAAAATCGGAGCTTGGGTCAAAGCTTCTTTCAATTTCTCAAAGGCTCTCTGTCTTGCATCTGTCCACTCAAACTGAACACTCTTCTGAAGTAACTGTGTCAATGGAGCAGCTAATTTAGAGAAACCCTCTACAAACCTCCTATAGTATCCGGCTAAGCCTAGAAAGCTACGTACCTCTGTCACAGACTTCGGTTGCTTCCACTCAACAATGGCTTCAATCTTCTTTGGATCAACTCTAATGCCTTCAGCTGACACTACATGTCCTAAGAAGACTACCTCATAGATCCAGAACTCACACTTGCTGAGCTTCGCATACAACTGATGATCTAGCAAAGTCTTCAAGACAAGTCTCAAATGTCGGTCATGGTCTTCTTCAGTTCGAGAGTATACCAATATGTCATCAATAAATACAACCACAAACTGATCTAGATACTGATGAAAAATCCTATTCATCATGTCCATGAAAGCTGTCGGTGCATTAGTCAACCCAAATGGCATGACTAAAAACTCATAGTGACCGTATCTAGTCCTAAAGGCCGTCTTCGGTACATCAACCTCTCTAAACTTTAGCTGGTAGTAACCTGATCTCAAATCAATCTTCGAAAAGACAGATGCTCCTCTCAACTGATCAAACAAGTCATCAATTCTAGGCAACGGATATTTGTTCTTCACTGCCAACTGATTTAATTGTCTGTAATCTATGCACATTCTCATACTTCCATCTTTCTTCTTCACAAACAACACTAGTGCACCCCAAGGTGAAGAACTAGGTCGAATAAAACCTCTATCTGTCAATTCTTGCAACTGAGTCTTCAACTCTTTCAATACTTTCGGTGTCATACGATACGGAGCAATCGAAACAGGAGCTGAACCAGAATAAGTCTCAATGCTGAACTCTACCTCTCTGTCCGGTGGTAACACTGGCAATTCTTCCGGAAACACACTAGGAAAATCACATACTGTCCGGATGTCCTGAGGTCTAACCTCACTCATGTTAGGGTTCATCACATACGCTAAGTATGCTTCACACCCCAACTCAACTAACCTCTTAGCCTCTAACACTGAAACCACATTGGACAAGAACTTCACGTTCTCACCCACCACCACAATCTCATAATCATCTGTGAGCTTCAAAGAAATCCGCTTAGTTTCAAAATCTATCCTAGCTCGATGCTCCGTGAGCCAATCCATACCCAGAATCACATCGAAACCATAGAAAGGAAGTTCCATCATATCCACTGGAAACACATGCCCCTGAATCATCAACGGACACCTTCGGTACATCTTCCTAACTACTACCGTGTCCCCAAAGGAACTAGTAACACTAACTCCTACCTCTAACAATTCACAAGGCAAATTCAAAGACTGTGCATGCTCACTCAATATGTAGGAATGTGTAGACCCAGAGTCAATCAAAGAAAGCAAACCCAAAGACTGTATCGAGAAGTTACCTGCGATCACATCGGTGTCATGCTGCTCCCCGCGCTGAGCGTAAACCCTAGCCTGTCCTCCGCCCTCCGGCTGGACTGCAACTACATGAGCTAAATTTCTCTGACCATCGTTCCTCGGCTGGAAATTACCTCTACCGCGCCCGCGGCCTCTCTGAAAATCGTTGGCTCTAGCAGGAGCCTGAGCTGGTGCCTGTCCCACCTGATGTGGACAGTCACGTCTAATGTGGTCTCTAGCACCACAACTCCAACAAGAGTGATAATTTCCCCAACACTCCCCGGTGTGGTTCCTCCCGCAAGTAGCACATGTGGGCAACTTCCCACCAGCTCTCTGGCCCTAGTGGCCCCTACCGTGGTTACCGCCACCACGCCTATGATCATACTGATGTCTGTTTTCTCGATGCCTCTTGGCATCACCTCTATCAAAGTTGTTGGACCTCTTACCCGAACTAGATCCACCTGACCGCCTGGTCAAACTCAAACTGTGCTCCAAGTCCTTGGCCCTCGAGACCAAGACATCAAAATCAGTGTAATCTGAAGCTAGAGTATAAGTCTTGATCTCCTCACTCAGCCCATATCGGAAGCGGTTACAACGCTCCACCTCAGTAGGTACAAGCTCGGGTGCATACTGACTCAATCTAACAAATCTGATCTCGTAATCGGTCACAGACATACTCCCCTGAAGCAATGCCATAAACTCCCTCTTCCTCTCATCGAGGTATCGCGGACCCAAATACTTCTTCCGGAATGCTGTCTCAAAGAACTTCCAAGTGATCTCGGCCTCATACATCCCTGAAGTAACGGTGACCCACCAGGTGTAGGCATCACCCTGAAGTAGCGACTCAACACATCCCAACTTGCGCTTACCAGTGCACCCCATCTGAGCAAGAATACGGACAGTCATATCAAACCATAACTCTGACCTCTCCGAAGTAGCACCTCTGAACTCTTCGGCCCCAAGGCCCCGAAGTCTCTCTAAAGGTAAACCAGTGCCCTCACCCTGATGATGTGCTGCCTGACCTCCAGCTACTGCAGCCTGAAATGCCCCGGCTATCGCCTGAACCAACAGAGCTAAGTCAATCCCGGCCGGTCCTTGGCCACCCTGGCCACCTTGTGGTCCATCTCCTTCGGCCCCAGCCTCACCTCCCGCTCCCGGTGGAGGAGGTGGTGGTAGAGGTGGCGGAGGAGCTCCAACTCCAACCACAGGCTCTCCCACTTGAGCCTCAACCCTAACTACTGGCTCTACTCCTGGAGCCTTTGTCCGTGGTTCCGGTCGAACCATCCTAGGCCTCCCACGTGGTCTCATGGTTCAACTAGCAAGGTAAAACTACAACAAGAAACAGATAAGGATTACGTTAGTCAAGGCAAGGGTCCAATAGTGCTCAAGTACTCCTCTTTCCAAAAATCTTTTTAATTTAAGTAATAGTAGCAATGGGCGCACACTCTACACCAGACACAACAATTCATGCTTCAAAACATCATACGAACAGTCAAATATTCAGGAATTCATGGCAAGGCATGCATCGAACAACAAAATCATTTAATACATTAAGCTTACCTCACTTACCTGCTCGAGGTCTCGGTAACCTCAGGCTCTGATACCAACAAATGTAACCCCCTCGTCCCGGCCTGGCCGGATGGCCGGTCCGAGTGGGCCACACGGGGAAAACCGAGTGAAAACCCCCTAAGGAATTCCCTCTCGGTTAGCAACCCTATTTTTTTCATTTTAAATCTTGCCTAGATGTGTATTTAATCCTATGTGATCATACAGCGGAACAACATTCATGAGGCAAACAACCGAACTCAGCCCAACATCTTACAGCCCAATTTTAAACTTATACTGCAGGCGGTATCGATACCCTTAAGGGGTGTATCGATACCCCCTTGACTAGGTCAACTGGTCAAAGTCAACCCGTAGAGACCGTATCGATACACCCAAGGAGTGTATCGATACCCTCTCCAATGGTTGACTTCCCACGGTCAACGCTAAGATGACGGTATCGATACGCCAGAGGCCCGTATCGATACCAAAATGGACAGTAGCTCCAGTGACCAAAATGGTATCGATACGCCCCCTCGTGTATCGATACACGAGGCATGAAACAAGAAGGCGGTATCGATACCGGACCAGCCGTATCGATACCCCTGCATAGTAAAACCTCCAAACTCAACTAAAACGAACAAGACTCGGACCTAGATGCAATTTAGGACTTCCCTAGACCCAAACAAGCACTCACACAACATTTACCTACCACTATATAGCCATACAAGCACCCAACATGTATAAACAACAAGGAACTCATGCAAAGGACTCAAGATGGCATTTAAGCATTCAAAGTTCATACTTCAACATCCAAACATATAGGCAACTTCAAAGGCACATGGCCAACATTCAAGATAAGCAATTTAGGCATGAATTACAATTCAACATGGCAACACAAGTCATACAAAAGCGATATAACAAGGAGTCTAATCAAGCTCCTAAACAACTAACAACCATTCAACAAAATAACACATGCCAATGAGTCATACAAGCTCATACACAACCCATGCCACATTGCTAACTAATACAAAATCACCACCATACTTGAGTCACAACTTGGAAAGCCCTTCTTGCCTTGCCTCGAGCTAACGCCACGCTAACGATCTGCATTGTTGAACATTGAGAGCGTAAGCTATAGGCTTAGTGAGGGTGCTCTAAAACGAAAAACATCAACAATGCAGGGTTCAAGCATGTAAATCCTAATCTCGCATACATCAAACATTGACATGTAACCAAGTAGACCTAGCTAGTCTTTCAAGTGGCATAGTATGGCATCTTACTTCATACTAAGCATCAAGCATCAGTAATCAACAATCATAAATCAACATCACATATCACAATATATGAACAAGTTAATTGGCCACTTTAAATTACCCCGATTGTGCGGATTTAAACCTCAACAACACTTTACCTCGGTGGGATTACACTCATCACCGGACCTTGCATGTGCGGGATTCCACTCATCGCCACATGCCCTACGGATGGGATTCCACTCATCATCTCGTAGAAATATATAAAAGCTTCCGGTGGAATATTACATCACCGTACTCCTCCTTGATGACTTAACGCCATCAAGGCCACGTACGTTTTGACTCAATTTGTGTGCACACTAATCCTAATGATCGATTATTTACAACCGGTAATTTATTTAGTGCCAATTTTCATAATCACCACATATATCATCAACCACATTCCATGCTCACCATCCATATACAATTCATGATGTACATGCATCAATTAACCACAAACCACAAGAGCATAGATAGGCAAAATACACAATGGCATGTAATGAAGTCAAAGGCTAGAATCAACAACTTGAAATAAGGAAATGGCCTACCAAGCACATTTCGCACACACACACTCTACACACACTCGAACCAAACTTTAAAACAAGTTGAAACCACTCACCGCCCTTCCTTAGCAATTCGAACCAATCCTCCTACGAACCCAGATTCGGTCCCAAAGCCTCCTCAACGTTTCCTCTTGCTTTGTAAAACACCTTGGATTGAAGAAGAAAATGAATGTAATAGTGACTTGATATTTGAGAGGTTTTCAAAGAGGGGAGGGGGAGGCTTCACGTGGGTTATGGGGGAAAAGGGGGAAAAAGATGACAATATGGAAAGTTGTCATCCTTTTTCAAATAATTTGGGTAAATTACAATATGAGTCCTCCTCTTTTTACTAAAGTTCAATTAGGTCACTATTTAGGTTGAATTGATTAAATTAAGTTTTATTGACTCGAATTATAAACCCGGTTAACTCCTAGGCCCAAAACACGGGCGTTACATCATCGCATAGGTAACATTTACATGGTGCATTTAGATGACATACATCCCATGCATGTTTAGTAGCTCAAAATGAAAATGATGCATGGGTATGGCATAGGAAACTAGGTCATGCTAGCATTAGTATTTTAGAAAAACTAGTTTCCCTAGATCTAGTTAGAGGTTTACCCAAAATTAAGTTCTCAAATGATAAAATTTGTGATGCATGCTCTAAGGGTAAACAACATAAGTCATCATTTAAATCCATTAATGATGTTTCTACAAGTAGGTGTTTACAACTTATTCATATGGATTTATTTGGGCCTATTAGGACTATGAGCTTGGGTGGTAAATCTTATGCTTTTGTACTTGTTGATGATTTTTCTAGATTTACTTGGGTTCTATTTTTAAGTACTAAAGATGAGGCTTTAGAAAAATTCATCACATTTTCAAAATTAACCCAAAATGATCTTGAACTTAGAATTTCTCATATAAGAAGTGATCATGAAACCGAATTTCAAAATCTAGGGTTTGAAGAGTTTTTAAATGAAAATGGTATTAGCCACAATTTTTCGGCTCCTCGAACTCCTCAACAAAATGGGGTAGTTGAGAGGAAAAATAGAACTTTACAAGAAATAGCTAGAACCATGCTTTGTGAAAACAATTTACCTAAATATTTTTGGGCGGAAGCCACAAACACCGCTTGCTACATTGTAAACCGAGTAATGATTAGGCCACTTTTAAAGAAAACACCATATGAGATTTTAAAATCTAAAAAGCCTAACATTAGCTATTTTCATCCATTTGGTTGCAAGTGTTTTGTTTTAAATAATGGAAAAGACAACTTAGGTAAATTTGATGCAAAAAGTGATGAAGCTGTTTTCATAGGATCTTCTTTAACCTCTAAAGCCTATCGTGTATTTAACAAGAGAACTTTAGTAGTAGAAGAATCTATACATGTTGTATTCGATGATAACCTCCTTCCAAGGAAGGATTCTTGTGATGATGATGATGTAGGAATCATTAATGCCTTTGATGGAGGACAAACTTCGAAGGAGGATGAGGTTCCAACAAAAGGAGAGGACACACAAGATCCACCTCTTGAATATTTGAAGGACTTGGCTCTTGAGGAAAAGGAAGTGAGCTACCCAAGGGAGTTCAACTATGTCAAAGGTGGTGAAATCTTGGGTGATCCATCCAAGGGGGTAACCACTAGATCTTCTCTTAAACTTATGAACCATGTTGCATTTATCTCATGCATAGATCCTAAGAATATAAAAGAAGCATTAAAAGATTACTTTTGGATTATGGCTATGCAAGAAGAGTTAAATCAATTTGAGAGAAGTAATGTTTGGACATTAGTTGATAGGCCTAATAATCAATCTAATATAGGAACTAAATGGGTATTTAGGAACAAACTAGATGAGAGTGGTAACATTATGAGAAACAGAGCTAGATTAGTAGCACAAGGTTACACTCAAGAAAAGGGAATAGATTTTGATGAAACCTATGCACTCGTAGCTAGAATGGAGGCCATTAGGATTTGTCTTGCATATGCATGTTTTCATGATTTCAAGTTTTTTCAAATGGATGTTAAAAGCGCATTTTAAACGGTTTTATAAATGAGGAAGTGTATGTGGAACAACCACCGGGTTTTGAAGACTCAAAATTTCCAAATCACGTTTTAGAACTTACTAAAGCTCTTTATGGTTTAAAACAAACTCCTAGAGCTTGGTATGAAAGACTTTCAAACTTTTTGATTGAAAAAGGTTTTGAAAAAGGAAAGGTGGACACTACACTTTTCATAAAAAGGTATAAAAATGACATCTTAGTAGTACAAATTTATGTTGATGATATTATTTTTGGATCTACTAACGAATGTCACTGCAAAGAGTTTGCTAAGTTAATGCAAGGTGAATTCGAGATGAGCATGATGAGGGAGCTCTCATTCTATTTGGGACTCCAAATCAAGCAAAGGAAGGATGACACCTTCATCAATCAAGCAAAGTACATCAAGGATATGCTTAAGAAGTTTGGCTTGGAGAATGCAAAGCCTCAAGCCACACCTATGAGCTCTTCTACAAAGCTTGACAAAGATGAAGGAGGTAAGTGTGTTAACTCTAAGCTTTACCGTTCTATGATTGGATCATTGCTTTACCTTACCGCAAGTAGACCGTATGTCTTGTTTAGTGTTTGCTTGTGTGTTAGGTTTCAAGCTAGTCCTAGAGAGTCTCACCTTATAGCCGTTAAGAGAATCTTTAGGTACCTTAGAGATACTCCTTGTTTAGGTCTTTGGTACCCTAGAGACTCCACCTTCAACCTTCATGCTTATTCGGATGCGGATTATGAGGGATGTAAAATCGATAGGAAAAGTACTTCGGGAACTTGTCAATTCTTAGGTAGCATGCTCATATCTTGGTTCTCTAAGAAACAAAATAGTGTAGCTCTTTCTACCACCGAAGCCGAGTACATATCCTTAGGGAGTTGTTGTGCTCAAGTCCTTTGGATGAAGCAACAACTCTTAGACTATGGTATTAAAGTTGAAACCATACCCCTTAAATGTGATAACACTAGTGCCATATGCTTGACTAAAAGTCTCATCCAACACTCTAGAACAAAACATATAGAGATAAGACATCATTTCATTAGAGATCATGTTCTTAAGGAAGATGTTGTTATAGAGTACATTGACACCTTAAACCAACTAGTGAACATCTTTACAAAGCCTTTAGATAAAGAGCGTTTTTGGTCCCTTAGGAGAGAGTTAGGTCTAACTAGCCTATCTTGACCTTTTAGGACCCTTTTTGTGCTTAAATTGCTTGATCTTGTGAAATTGCATGTTAATGTGTTGTAGTTCTTGAAAATATCCATGCTTATAGCTAGGGAGAGTATGATTCTATTGAAATATGCTTAGAACTGCTCATTCATCATTTGCATTCTTTTAGGAGATGTTAGAATCGAGCTTTTGGTTGTTCTTCAATCCTAAAATGTATTTCTGGGCATAGGGTATCGATACGGCCTTAAGCGTATCGATACGAGTACTATATTAGATTCCCAGACTTCATTTTGCCTAAAACGGGTATCGATACGGTTAAACCCGTTTCGATACGAGCAACAATCGTTTCGATACAGATTGTATCCATTTCGATACGATCCTTCAACGGGCATTTTAAATGGAATTATGTTTTTACCCCCGTATCGGTCACCCTCAGGCGTATCGATACGCGATTGCACGGACAACTATCAATTGGCATTTAAGAGTTCAGCTTTTACCAAAATTGAATTTTCTCAAAACCCTAGAAACCCTAGCCGTTTTCACTCTATAAATAGCCTCTTTTTCTCTCATATTTTCACACCACAACTCAAAATCTCTAGAGGGTTTTCAAAATCAAGCAAAGCTCTTAAGCTTTTCATCAATTGGGTGCTAAGCTCTTCTCTCATTCCTCTCTAATCAATATTAAGGTAAAACTCTTTCTTTTTCTTTTAATTTTTTTTTTAATTTTCGTTTCAAATTTTCTCTTGATTTGTTTTTGTTTTGTCTTCTCAAACCAAAATCTCTTTTCAATTTTTTTTTATAATTTTTTTAACCTTTATTATTGGTTTTCAATGAGTTGAATGAAGAAATCTTAATGCATACATTGTTTTATCTAGTTCATGGCACCTCCTAAAAAGAGAACACGCACTAGTGAAGCCGGTGAAGGATCCAATACCGAAGGTGGTGCTCATCCGAATCTCACTCATATCTATCAACAATCTTTTCAATCCCCCAGAGCTCTCACCTATTTTCGCCATTTTCAAAACTATAAGATTCGTCCGGAGAGGGTAATCTCTATTCCTTTTCTTAACTCGGAGCGCTTCAAATTTAAATATCTACCTTTGCTTCAAGAATGGAAGTTTATGGATTTTCTCACTATTCACGGATTTTACTTTCGCATTTTAGTTTTGATCTTTTATGCTAATGCCAAGTGTTGTGCAAATCGAGATGGTGTTGTTACGGCCGTTAATTCTCATCTTATGGGTAAAAAGATCAATATAGATGTTCAATCTATTTGTGATGTGTTCAAGTTAGAGGATGAAGGCTATGATGATGAGAATGCCCTTGGCCATGTTCTAAGTGGTTCCGTCACCACCCTAAATGCTCAGGATCGGATCCTCCATTTGATGGTTTCTTGGTGGTTTAGGCCATCGGGAGGGAAGTATTCCACTATCCGCCAAGAGGATGATTTTTGGATTCGATGCTTCCGTGAGAGAAAACGTCCGAACCTTGCTCGTATTATGTTTACGGAGATTGTCTATCTCGTGCAACATTGCCACACCACACTTGTCACTTCTTTCACCTATGGCACGACCTTAAGTTACTTCTTCCAACAAAAGGAGATTGATTGCTCGTATGACTACCCAACTCCCCTCACCGATCCTATCGATGAACGATCTCTTGCAAGGGGTAAGTTCCATTACTTTAATGGTAATTGGCTTCGTCTA